>CM077445.1:10001207-11201207 GCA_039654765.1 Mylopharyngodon piceus
TTTCAATAAGAATCCATGCAATCGGGAATTACGCATTAGGCCAACAGAATGCTGCTTGGTTTGAAAGTGACTGCACAATAGTGAAATTAAAGTGGTGCTGAATGCAGACCTTCTCTTGATGGGTTGAGTGAATGTATTTATATATTTATATGAAATATGTTTTTTTTTTTTTTTTTTTTTTTTTTCCTTCAATAAGCTTTTTCCAAACTGGAAAAGTCATGTCAATTCATTGGTCAAGAGTTGTGAGAATCATGTATGTGAAAAGATTTATGGCAATTGACCCTTTGCCGGGAGTTTGATTGACAGGCGATCTAACCAATCATAATGCCGAATCCGCCATTTTGTCCAACAAAGCAGTCAGGGGAGTTAGTAGATTAACGTTGGTGGACTTGAACTTGAAAAATGATTTGTACTGATGTCTTTCTGCAGTTGAAATGTGGTTCATTCATGTTTATTTAATGATATAAATTAACTAGTAAGAAGAGATGATCGTTCATGAGCCGCTTGATCTGAGGTGCTACAGCGATCTGTCACGACACATTAAAGAGCTACGAAACGGTATTTATTGTTGAAATTTCTTTAAAAATTACAAAATTTGAAATTTGAGACTTTGTTTCATATCAAAAGTAACCTGCTCTGTCTTGTCTGTAATTACGTTGTTAATGTCCTCTTTACTCCGCGATGTATGTTTCACTGTGTGAGAACATGTGTGGCGTGAGAGCGGTGCGGCTTGTCGGACATAGCAACAGTAACTAAAGGAGGCGGGTCTTTGTGAACGGTCAATTGACTGACATAAATCTTCCTATACATTTTTATAGTTGTGACCTTATTATTATTGTTTTTGTTTAAATTATTATTATTTTTTTTTATTATTGTCATAATTTACATTAGTTGGTCATATTACAATGTAATTACCAGTATAATTACATTGGTACAGAATAATTCTAATGAACAGTATGTACTTAATATATAATAGTTTTGTGAAGTTTCCAATATCATGCGACAGATACAACAAGGGCAGTTTATAGTTACTATTGATTAAATACAGGTTAAATGGTTGTAATTTTATTATTTTTGCTATTATTATTATAATGTATATGCTAGTGTAGATGAGGTGATGTCTTTCTACACCAGAGAAGGTGTCTTTGCTGCTGCTGTGAAGGGTGACACCCTCTGCTAGCTGTATATTGGACAGGACGTGCGGTGTGTGGGAGCTGTCTGTGTCCATGGTGCTCAGGCATGTGGAAGTGTCACGATTTGTTTGTATGTGTGACTGTCTATTATTCTCTCAGCACTGTTTATGTGGGCAGCTCAGGACTGAAAGGATGTGTGGGCATAGCAGTTGCTCTGGCTACAAACACTGGCCCCTGACAACATTGTACATCCACTGAACGGACGAGACAGAGATGGACGGATGGATGGTTGCTGTGTCTGGAATCTATGTAATGGATCTATTTGTTAGTACACTAGAACAACAGAAATCTCAGAGGTCTACCAGGGAGAAATCAAACCCTACGACGGCTCTGATAGTGTCTCGGCCCCAGAGGGCCGATGGTGCCAGTAAATGTCGGGTTCCATTCCATGAGAGTGAGGGGGGAGTGAGGACTGCATAGCAGCAGCTCTCCTCACTGAATGATTGGAGATCTGATGCAAAGGTTGCCTGCAAGCGTAAAGATTATGTGCATACGTTCTTTTATTAGATGCTTTAGTGTCTTTCGTTGACATTTACCTGTGTAAATGCCAATCTCGGCACTTCCTGTTTCCGTGAAAATGCTGCTTAGCACCGTTAAAATCACTCTTAGATGCAAACGAAAAGTTGAGGCATTTCTTTGTTTTGTGAGTTAAGACCTAGCAGCCTCGTTTTTGAGACAGGAAAAAGACAAGATGTAGGATTGAGATTTGAGATGCCTGTAATGGCTGGAGTCAACCTTATCTCTGCTGATAGGATGTTGATTTTGTGACAAATTTGTCAACATCACCAATTACATCAGCTTCATTTTTAGTGTGGATGATATCTGTCCTGAATTGACAGACCAGGCTGTCTGGTTAACTCTCTACAGACCAGAGCATGTGAGCGATATATTCTACTCTATTCCAATGTGCTCCACTCAATCACTCACGGCCCACGCTCATGCTCCACTCATGTACCGCTTACGCTCATTACGGCCATTGTGTTCATGCGCTCAACAGATATGTCTGTGATTGGCTACAATGATCAACACTTCAAAAACATGTTGTAAATAGACATCTTTGATGCTCTTCACTGAGCACTTACACAGATACACACGAGAGCGTTTGAAAGCAGGCGTATCTGTTGAGCGCGTGACCACAATGGCCAATCAGAGGTCTCTAAGAACAGCGCTTAAAATACTAGGGGGAAATGCTGGTATCGTCACATTTTTTTAAAATTTAAGTACCAATTTGGTACTGAAGTCGGTACTTTTGACAGCCCTAAAATGAATGTGACGTGACTTGACTGGATAGTGCCGAATTGCAGAGCTCGTGCAAACATATCCATATAGCTGTGATCAGATGCTTTCTTCACTGCTGTTTTCTCACCGCTGTTATGTTTATTTTGTTACTGATAGGGAAGTGTGCAGCACTTATTTACACATTCATCTAATCGCAGCTCTCAGCAGCGTGAGCATATGAAGCAGGATATGAAAAAGGGCATTCTGGCTTGAGCGAGCGACCCTGAGTGGATTGAGCGAGCGGAATCTTCAAAAAGGTGCTCCCTGCTCCAGAGGAGATATTACCACTCCCTGCTCTGCTCTGCTCACATCCTCTGCTACAGACCAGAATACTATAAGGATAAATCTCACAAAAACACCCCCATGTCAAATTTATTTTGCATAAAGAATTGAAGCCTGTGTTGAGCACATTTTTTTTTTACACCAGTTGTCAAGTAATGGACCCAGACAGATGTAATTCCCTTCTCAAAAGTGATTTCATACCTTTATAATTTATTTTTGCTAGTTTCAAATGCCTTTATGTATAGAATATATTGTTTTACTCTGGTCTCAGACTTTTAATCTTATTCTACAAAAATACATCATTAACAAATATGAATTACCCCATGGTAAACTAAATAATGATGAAAAAGTAATTAACTATTTTATTTATTTATTTATTTGATTGAAATTTTAAAAACTGTGACATCATTTCCTCTATGCCAAACATGATTTAATCTGCTTGTTTACTGTGGAGGCAAAGGTGTAAAGTGAAAAGCATGCTTGAGATAAAATGAGACGTGAAGAAAATAGGTATAAATCAAGGTAAATATCACATCTGAACCAAATATTTTTATTGTGTTTATTGGTGTTTAAATAATACATAAAATGCAATTTTACATAAAATCACATTTAATTTTGACATTTTATTAAAAAAAAAAAAAAATGTTCAGAATGTCAGTTCTATCACTGTCATTACACAAAATCTTATCAATATATCCTTTGAGATGTAGTTAAAATGCCATTTTGGTGGGATTTTTCATGGCTTTCAGACGATTAAAGATAAAACTGACAGATTTCTCCTGTGATACGTGCTTGACATTGTTAGTAAGCAAATTATATAAACTAGTGTGAAAAGTGTTTTTAAGAGAGGTTTTTTTTTTTTTTATATATATATATATATATATATATATATAAAATATGGGAATATACATATGGAATTGTCACAATCCCCTTAAAATTGTTTAATTCCCCTTAAAATTGTTTAGATGTTTAATTGTCACAATGCCCTTAAAATTATCTTAAAAATTGGCTTTTTTTTTTTTTTTTTTTTTTTTTAATTTAGCAAAATATAACTTCTCATTCCTTCAGATTTTGGAGTGAAAGATGACCCTAGCATGTTTTTGACAGATTGCATGACTAACCTGACACACACTCCATAACTATGTGGGCCACAATCACTATATTTAGGTACTGGTTTTGCAGTGAAAAACTGTGCCTCTGGACACCTGCTACATTGCCTGAGAACTGTGTAAGTGGGCCAATAACCTGGTTGGTCTGAAAGCTGTGTAAGTGAAAAGCTCAGTATTTTTTTCACCCACCCAGTTGACCCCATTTACCTCTGCAAACGCCCGTCATTCAGAAAGATGGATGAGTGATCCTAGTCACTGGGCTGCTTGCCTATTAAAGACCTAATGGAGCATATACCGGGCACGAATAAGCCTTTGGTGAGAAAAGGCCACAATCCCTCTCCCTCTCTCTGGTGTGTCATGATAAAATGGTCCTATTCATTATGCCTGCTTACTCCGTTGTACTCAGAGTGTGTGTGTTTTGTATTGGCTTTTGTGTTTTGTTGGTAATTGTAGGGGTAATGATGTTTGTTGGGAAGGAGAGCGCAGACAGATGCGAGATCATTGACTGTTCTGAATAAACATACTGGAGAAAGGGCACGTCAGTGCACACTTGAGTGTACCGATTGCTCGATGTGCGTCACTGTTCTGTCAATGGACTCTGTGTACCGTGAGTGACTGTCTGCGCTGTAATGGGAATGAATTGATGTTTGCTACAGGTAATCTATTCCTGGTATGTTGAAAAGTTTCTTTGTTGCATATTAACTGTGTCTGAGCCGTGGCCTAGTGGTTTATGCACATTGTTAGACACGTCAAGTTGATGCTCATGACGATGACGCAAGTTCTAATTCAGCTTTTCTGTATTTACTGTATGCTATATCAGCAAGAATAGCAAAAAGGCCAAAATGTTTTCCACAGAATATTTTAAAGAACCTATAAAATTAAAGGGGTCATGAATTGAGAAACTATTCCTTGAGCTTTTGATATATAAGAAGTCATCGTACTATAAGAATATCCTGTAAGTTTCAGAACTGAAAACTTCCTTGTTAGTCCAATAAAAGCTTTTATTGACACCAGGCCCAGCGAACGACTGATCCTGGAATGTGCCTATATATAACATAGATAGGTGAAACGCCGCCTCCGCAGAAGAAATCAATGCCTACTTCATCATTGAAACGTTAGCCCCGCCCACTGGCATGTTAGTGAGATGACGAGGAGAGAAAAGCAAAACAACAGGACAAAAATAACAATACCTTTCAAAGGATCCTTAAGCTAGGAATATGGTTATTTATTTTCAACAATGTGAATGTCTCAGTTGAGCTTTATTTATTTGTATTCGGTATTTCACTGTGGATTCTTTAGTAAATCAGTCGCATTTCAGCACAGGCTTTGCAAACAGACTTTTACGATATGGACTCGACAGTAATGCAACAACATGTAAATAACTGTGTTAATTCTAATGCCTGATCTGATATGTAATGATTCATGCGGTCAGATGTTCTTTGTCTATGTGTCAGTAAATCAAACGAGTGTCTAAACGGTCATCTTCATGTTGTTTCTCTTAGTAGGATGAAAATAATCTGTTATTTGAATGGTGATTAAATTATATAAAGAAAGCGACCAAAGAACGCTCGCTTTACAATCGGTAGAGATGTCAATCAAACAGCACGAGTTTGTCAGTGACTGAGTTCTGGACGCGCCAAAACTCCCGTTTTATTCAACAAATCTCTTAGTTATATTGCGTTTGCACCGTTAGTGACGATGCAAGTATTTGTTAGTGTACAGAAATTGAGTTGCAATGACAAGATCACTGCTTTCATGCGCTCAACAACATGTCTGTGATCGGCTGTTTATCACTGCAACCTTTCATGCCACGATCTAAATATAATGCCATAGATCTAAATGTAATGCAGCACTTCTCACGATTAGTTAATCTTGAGAGCTGTAATAGTAAAAATGTGCTAAAAGAGAGAGTAATACTTGGCTATTTCAAATGGAAAGATGTTAGCCAATCACAGCAGTGGGTGTTTACACTGAAGTCTCACAGCAGACACGCCTCTTAGTTCAAATAAAAGGGCTAAAATCAGGGTAGCTTTTTATTTCTAAATTATGACTATTTTTTTATGTAAAAAGCATACTAACATTATAAGTGCACCACAGGAAACATTATAAAACAATAAAACAACGCAGTTCATGACTCCTTTAACTTACAGGTAGGACAAAATATAGCAGGGCTTGTCAGCGGCCAATAACCATTATGTCACAACCCTGAACTAATTCATGGTTCAAATTCAAGCCTGTACAGAGAAGCAGATTTTTTTTTTTCATGTCTTTGTCATAATATTTTAATTTTATTTTATCTTTCTTAAGAAATTAATACTCATATTCAGCAAGGATATATTTAATTGTCAAACATAATAATAAAGACTTTTCTGCTGTTACCAAAAATTACTGTTCTTTCTATTTATTAAAGAATTGTGGAGAAAAAAATGGATTCCACAAAAATATTAAGCAACACAACTGTTTTCAACTGTAATAATAATAAGAAATGCTATACTTAAGCACCAAATCAGCATATTAGAATGGTTTTTGAAGGTATTTGACCCTGAAGATGGCTGCTGAAAATTCAGCTTTTCCATTAAAGGAATTAGTTACATTTTAAAATATATTAAAACAGAAAACAGTTATTTAGGTTTTAATAATATTTCACAATATTGTGTTTTTGATCAAATAGATCTTTGGTGAGCATAACCCAGACCTGAAACTTTTAAACAGTATTGTAGATGGTCTCAACACTAACAGACACTGACTAAAAAGCTACAAAACTAATTTCATGGGGTATTTGACTAACTAATAGTACTCTGGTCTGACTAACAAAATGGCATTGCTGTTGCTGGCCCTGTTTCTGGTTTTGTTTATTTTTTTTACCCAACTCCATCAAAATACACAATCATTTTGCCACAGTAAAACCTGTTTTGACCCTAAAAATCCCTAAATCCCAGGTTTTGAGCTGTGCTGACTTCTAGTAGACTTTCAGGCACAAAGGATATTTCTCTCTTTGCCTGTGACTTTGGTTCATATAGCAAGAATTCAGCAAGTTAGTGGGAGATTTACTCATATAGACCTCTGCATTCACCTTATCTCAGGTATACTGGGCAGCTCTCTCTCTCTTTCTCACTAAAAGAAACCATATCCTCCATAGAGGACACACTCAGGGGAGAATGACCAAATAACTATAGCTATGTCATATATCACTGTATTGACTGGGAAGGGCACCATATTCCAAATGTGACCCTTCAACTAATTTCATTTTATCTGTCTGTCCTTTTCTCAGATTATTGAAGCATTCTGCTCTATGCACCTTTTGCATACGGTAATTGGCTGTGAATCAAAGACCTTAATCAATAAGAGAGCATGGCGAGTCATTTTCAATAAAGGCTTCCATTACTCCTCTGAGCCTGGCCGTCTGGAGCATTCTCTGGCTGTGTTTCAAAACCTTGTCAGCTGTCTACCTAGACAGCATTTTTGGGCATCATAGGTACGTTCGAAGTGGACTATCTACCAAGATGTATTTGAATGTTCAAATCAAACGATATGAATCGAGTGAGTAGCCAAGATAGTCAGCAGTTTTGGACATCATAATTACATACGAACCTAGTTTGCAGCCTACCATGTCAGCAATTTTATGCATCATATAGGCACGTTTGTACATTCTATTCAAATGATTTAAACCTTGTGAACTGCCTACCTAGTCAGCAATTTTAGACAACATATAAGCATATTTGAATATTTGACTCAAACTGAATGAGCATCTTATCTAGATTGCATTTTAGCAAACATACGTTCAAAAATTTGATTTAAATGAGTTGACTACCAAGACAGCATTTTTGGCTTTTATAGTCATGTTTGAACAATCAATTCAAACAATTTGAATACATAGTATTTTTGAGCATCAAAGTTCAAGCCTTCTTTGAAATCTTAGACACATCATACAATTGATTCAAATGAACTTGAACACAAGCTGCCTACCTGTACAGCTACTTTTGGCACTCATAGTCGCATTTTAATGTTCATTTCAAAAACTGAGCTGCCTACATGCACAGCATTTTTGGGCCATCATAGATGCATTTATATATTAGAATCAAATGGTCTGAACTAGAGACCTGCACTCCCGCGGGACTCAATGCAACAGTGCGGCGCGGGACAAGATTTGATGGGCGCGTGCGACACTACACGTGTGCTGGTTGCGGGAGAATCAAATGATTCGCGGGACTCCCGCAAAATAGATATCTAAACACAAAATATCTAAAAACTAATAAATTGTTATTCATATATTGCAAAAAAGCAACAAGAACAACTAATATAAAATAAAAACGATTTACAGTCGCAAGCATATGCGAGATTCTATTTATAACTTGTGTTTGCAGTGTTGAGCAATGTAGCCAATCACAGACATATCTGTTGATTTCTGAGACGCAATGGAGACGCAACACAATCAGGTGTTTATGTTAGAATCCTCTCACCACTCAAAACGCCGGAGTTTTTATGCAGTGCTGAAATTTGCGCGCTCACGAATCCTATTATTATAACACACGAAGTGTAAACATTATGAAAGATTCATTGTTCATATATTCATTGTGTTATAACAGAGCTTTGTGAGATCGCGATGAACTGAGATGTCAGCTTTTTAGTCGTTATAAAGGGAGCGCTCTGTGCGCATTCTGCCATACCAAACCATGCACGTAGCAGCTTGCTTTTCAGTTAAAACTAACTGTGGTTTGTAAATGTTGATGCTTTAATAACAAATATTTTATTGCCGTTTATGCTGGGATGTTGTGGCAACACATAACTTAATATTTCATGGATGCACGGACAAAAATCTATATAAGCTACTTTTATGTGGGATTTTGCGGGTGGGAGCGGGACAAAACATGAATGTTGCGGGCGGGAGCGGGACAATATAACATTTTTTGGGGGGAGCAGGACTGAAAAATCCATCCCGCGCAGGTCTCTAGTCTGAACTTAGTGGAGCTTCCTTCTTGATAGTGTTTTTTAGCATAATAGTCTTCTTCAGTGAATTTGATTCAGTCCTAGTGAACTTTCTATCTAAACAGCCTTTTTGGACATTGGGCAGATTCAAACATTTAGTTAAAATGATTATACCGGAATTTGTCCTTTGCGTTTAACCCATCCAGTTAATGCACACACATTAGGAGTAGTGAGTAGTGAACACACACACACTACAAACCGTGGACACACAGCGCAGTGGGCAGCCATTTTGCTGTGGCACCTGGGGAGCTATTGGGGGTTAGGTGCCTTGCTCAAGAGCACCTCAGTCATTTCCTGCTGTAAATGGGAATCGAACCCACAACCTTTGGGTTACAAGTCTGACTCTCTAACTGTTAGACCACGACTGCCTACAGTGTAAAAATATTTGTAATCTTTTCCAAAAATATACCTTATATGGTGAAAAACTGTAAATGGTTTAACATTGCATTGTGTATATTTACTGTAAAATACTGTCAGATTTATGGTTTTTGCATCTAAAACTATTAATTTCCTTATGATTTATGGTGGAAAACAGTAGTATACTTCCTGTGTGCAAATTATATTTTATATGAATCTTTTGTTTCTTTTCTTTTTTCTTTTTATTTGTTTTTCTCAGTAATGTACATTAGAGTGTTTTGTGTTACATTTTCTGTTATTTAGTTCATGTTTATTGCAGTATTTTAGTGTCATGTGTTACCCTGATGGTGTTTTGTCTTTTTTGTGTTTTACCCTGTACACCGTCTGTGTATGAACATTGACCATGTTTTATGACCAGGCCACTTACGATGAACTTCATCATGTTACTTTCTATTTTACCACCTGTATTATTATGATTAGCAGTACATTTGAAAGTAAAAAGCCGTTTTTGATAGTCAAGTAACTTATTTTTTTCATTAGATTACTTAAAGAATTTACAATTATGAGTTGTAAAATATACAGACATCCGTATGTGATCCCTGTCAGGGTTCCTATGTTTCATTGTGTTTTTCCCAGTGTGTCTGATTATTGATTTCATTCACCTGTTCTGTCTATTATCTCATTAGTTCTCCTTGTTATTTAAGCCCAGTGTTTCCTGTGTTCATTGTTCGGTGTCATCAATGTTTGATTATGGTTGTGTTCTCCCGTGTGCCCTGTTGGATTTATTATTAAATAATACTGTTCTATTTCTTGATCTTCTGCGTCGTGCGATTTGTGCAACCATTATGTGACAATCCTGTAATACCTGAATTATTGTCACTTTTTTTTTTTTTTACTGTGAATTTCTTGCAGCCGCTGCCATTTTTCTACCGTAATTTAACAGTTTTTTTTTTTTTTTTTTCAGTGTATACACAGCATTTTGGGGCATCATAGTCATGTTTAAACATTAGATTTGAACTTGGATCAAAGTGGTGCTTCCCTCTTGACAGCATATTTGAGCATAATAATCTTATTCTTTGATTCCCAAAAATGCTATCTAGGTAGGAAGCTTACTAGGTTTTGATATACATCCTCTTTTTTTTTTTTTTTTTTTCTCACTCTCAATATATTGTTGTGTTTCCATCTGACTTACTCCCTCCATCACTCTTTCATCCTTTCAGCGGCATACTTTCTCTCTCTCTCTCTTTTTCACTTGTCACTGGATTAGTCAAAGGTCATTTTCCCAGCTGACTGATCTTGGCACGACAGAGTGTTCACACCTCAGCGGTCCCGTTCAGAGCCAAAACCCAAATGCACGCACAAGTGTCACACTAATGAAGATGGAATGTGGGCCTAGTGCCATGAAATAAATGTGTGTGTCACAAGTTAAATGTGTGTACACTTATGTGTGTGTGTTTATGTGTTTTCCCCCAACAGGCTTGTTAGAGAGAGCCGTCTCCTGCCTGCTATCTTTCAAGTCATAGAGGTAAGTGTGCTTCTAAACCTTCTGGTTTCCTCACTGTCTGTTTGCTTGATTCGTTTATTGCCTTGGGTTTTCTGCTCTGACTTCGGGAAGCAATGATATTACCAGAAAATGATGAGCTTTATGGAAATCAGAAAACACTATATTGGAGAAATTGGCCATGTTGCAGAAATGCATTGAAGTGTTTTAAAAAGAAATAGCAGTAGAATTTTACCTATCCTAGACGAACCTGTGCTGTATTGGTGATTAAAAGGCATAGTTCACTAAAAAAAAAAAATCTTCTGTCATGATTTATTGATTCCCAGTTCAGTTCTAATTCCATTCAGTGTGATTTTTATTTGTGTTTATTTGTTTGTTTGTTTGATTGTTTATTTTTGTTTGTTTGTTTGGGGGGAGGGGGGGTATCTTCTGGAAGTAGCTTCACATATTTGGAAGTATCTTCACATATTATCTTCTTTACCTTACTATCACAGTTCAGAGTGACCATGGCTTTCATGTGGAAGCTTGTTGCGGATTTAAAAAAAAAAAGCAGGGTAATTGGGATTTTTTTTTTTTTTTATCTCATAATTCTGACTTTTTTCTCAAAATTGCGAGTTTATATCTCAAAAGTAGCAAACCCGAGAAAAAAAGTCAGAATTGTGAGAAATAAACTAAAAAATCAGAATTGTGCATTTTTATCTCGCTGTCTAGTAGGCTAACTTTGCAGAGACCATATATGAATGTTATAATTCAGGTAGAGCCGGAATCAAGGCTTTGTCGGGGCAGCATTCTTGCACAGAGAAGCACAATTACACAACATTTAAGATGTAGAGGCGCTCTTTGGTTTTCAACTACGGTAACTAATGTGCTCACTCACAGAATCAGACACTACTGCTTTTTATATAACACATTTCCCATTATGAATTACGATATCTTTTGGTTGGATTGCTTTCACATCTCTTGAGAACCGCTCCATAGTTCGTTTAAAAGTGCCAACTTGAAGAGGTGGTCTCAGTACACTTGTTGGGTCCGCTTTTGGCGCACAGCCGAGTGCGATTGCTGCATTCACACCTGCCCAAATGAACTGCACCAAGGGGGACAACGAATTCTAGTGCGATTCAACCGAACTAAATGAGGCAGGTGTGAAAGCACCCACAAAGTAATTGTCAGATATAAACTCACATTTTCAAGAAAAAAAAAGTCAGAATTGTGAGATAAGTCGCAATTGCCTTTTTTTTATTTTTTTTATTCCATGAAAGAAACAAACTCCAAATATAAAGAGAATTAAATCGTTGTTCACTGAAAATCTTCACTGCATCGCCTTCACTGCAGCTCTCTTTTCTTCATTCTATGTATTTGAACTGCCATGACACGTTAAGTCAAAACGTGAAAAAAAAAAAAAGATGTTTTGCAGTCAGTAGTGTGAAACCAGATGGCACATTGACGTGTCATTTAAGAATCTGAATGTCAATGAGATTACAGAGCTTCAATGGAGGAGAAAATTATTGGAAAATAATGACTGTCTATCACAAAATGGATGACTACGAGTTCCACTTAAAAATAAAACAAATAAAATCATTATCAGTTTATTAATTACAAAATAAAAATGTTAATAAATTACCTTTTAAATGACGTGTCATTTTAGAATCTGAACGCTAATGAGATTACAGAGCTTCGACGGAGAGGAAAATTATCGAAAAGTTATGACTTTATTTCTGTCTGTCACAAAATGGACAACTAAAGTTACACTTAAAAATAAAACAAAGGATTCAGTTATCATATTCATTTCAAATTAAAAATGTTAATAAATTAAAATTTATCAAATTGATTTTTTCGAATTGGGAGATAAATTGACTGAAAGTAATTCACATTTACAAATGTAATTAAATGTAACAAGAAAAATTCAAAAGGAAACCCCTTTACAAACCAATAAATAAAACTACTGTTTAGAGTTTTGGGGTCGGTAAGATGTTTAATTCATGTTCATTTTTTTTTTTTAAATTTAATTCTTGTTTAAAATGTTAATTAATTGTAACAATGCAGTATTAATATCATAATATAACTTAAAACATGGTAAAGTATTTTATAGGCATTTAAATAAAGGCAATTTAATAAATGATGTGTGTGTGTATGTGTGTGTGTGTGTGTGTGTGTGTGTGTGTGTGTAACAGTTAGACCTTTCCCTCTGAGCATGTTCCCATCCCAGTATCCATTGAGTTATTATGTAAATGAGGCAGTAGGGGTCTGACCTATCACAGTGTAATGTGTAATTGGGTTGCAGAGTTAATGGAGTGTGGATGTGAGGCCTTTTCAACAGCAGGTTACATTCTCATTAGAGTGGACCCTACATCAACTGTTAACAGTCAACACCACCCCCACCCCTCGAAAACACACAAACACACACACACACACATACTTATACTCTCACACACAGTGAACGGCAGTTTATATCATCACTGTCGGGCGAAAACCTTGTTTCTCCAAAACATTTCAGGAAATGGAAAAAAACCCCACTAATTTTTTGCATAATTAAACACTATATTGTCAAAGTTGATATTGTGGCTTCATATGTGATCAGACATTGGTCATTTTACCAACATTTTACCAAAATCAAGCTCAAATGGAGTTGTGAATTTTGGGCATGCATGATTTGTCCATCATTAGAACGTCTGCATCTGAGGCAGTAAGTGCATTGCATTACATTTTCATCAACTTGCAGGTTATGATGTTTGCTGGAAGGTTTTTTTTTTTTTTTTTTTTTTCTGTCATTTGGCTAAAATCTCATGTTATAAAAGATGAAGTGCTTTGCACAGGCTATTTAAGACGGTATTGGCTATGACTCGACGACAAATAGACTAATGCCGGGTTCAGGCTACACAATATTTTTTTGTCGTTTACAATAGTCACTGTGTCACATTATATGATTTTGACTCCTAAAATGTTGTTGTGATAGTCTGAACCGGGCATAAGACACTCTTCTCCACTCTCAAAATACATAAAATATTAGCCTTATACTGTGTTTCTTGAGTAAAGAAAATACTGTACTTATTCAAAGAACCAGTTCTTTATATTTACCCTTGCATTGCAAACAAGCAGAGACGCACCAAACTGCGTGCGGCACTTCATTCACTATATAGGCGGGGTGAAGTTATGTGGTTTTACAGACAATTTGAGGAGCCAATGGAGTTACGAGGTTTAGTCACAAGCTCTTTTTAATACTTTTCATTGGTTAAATATTTGCAAAACCCACAGACAGATGTAAAGTATGACCAATAGAATGATTTATGAAAAAAAATACAAAATATGGAGATACGAGGTTTCCTCCCGAAAATAACTTTTCAAGGGTAATGTAAGCCATAATCACAGTGTTTCATGCACTATAATTTCATTTTCCAAAGGATATACATTTTCATCAGCCAAGCCAACCAAATAAAATTCAAGTAAGTCAATCTAAGTATTTAATTATGGGCCATTTTTTTTATGAAAAAAATTACACAAAGCCAAAAAGTAACCACAAATATTATTGTAACACTTTACAATAAGATACCATTAGTTAACATTAGTTAAAGGAATTGTTCACTTTGAAATGAAAATTACCCCAAGCTTTATTCACCCTCAAGCCATCCTAGGTGTATATAACTTTCTTCTTTCTGATGAGCACAATCAGAGATATATTAATAAATATCCTGACGCATCCGAGCTTTATAATGGCAGTGAACGAGGATCAACGCGTATGAGCTGAAGAAAGTGTCTCCATCCACATCCATCCACCATAAACATATTCCATGCAGCTCTGGGGGGTTAATAAAGGCCTTCTGAAGGGAAGGGAAGGGAAGCGATGCGTTTGTGTAAATAAAAAAAATCCATATTTAACAAGTTATGAAGTAAAATATCTAGCTTCCGCCAGACCGCCTTCCGTATTCAAATTACAAAAAAAACTGGTGTCACCTAGGACGTCGCGTAAGCGTTTTGAACTGCGCAAGTTTTACAATTTATTTGTAAGTAGAATACGGAAGGGGGTCTGGCGGAAGCTAGATATTATACTTCATAACTTGTTAAATATGGATTTTTTTTTTTTTTTTTACACAAACGCATCGCTTCGCTTCAGAAGGCCTTTATTAACCCCCCGGAGCCGTGTGGAGTACATGTTTATGATGGATGTGGATGGAGACACTTTCTTCAGCTCATTATCGTTGATCCCACTCACTGCCATTATAAAGCTCGGATGTGTCAGGATATTTATTAATATTTCTCAGATTGTGTTCATCAGAAAGAAGAAAGTCATATACACCTAGGATGGCTTGAGGGTGAGTAAAGCTTGGGGTAATTTTCATTTCAAAGTGAACTGATCCTTTAATGCATTAACTAACAATGAGCAATACATTTATTACAATATTTATTAATCTTTGTTAACATTAGCTAATTAACAATAGTAAAGATTAAGAAATGCTTTTGATTTATTTAGTATATTTTTAGTTCATGTTAACTAATGTAGTTAACTAATGCAAACAAATGGAACTTTATAGAAAAGTGTTACCAATATTATTAACACAATGCCAACAAGTAATCTTAAAGGCAACAATTATGCACGAATACAACTGTGAATATCATATCTTAGTCAAAATCAGTGGCAGTTACTCAGAATATTCAGCATCCTCTGTCTTCGACTTATTTTCCCACAATGCTCTGCGGTGATCTGATTGCACGCCTGTTATCTTCATTTACCCGATTTCTCTCTCTTATGCACTGACCTGTGGTCTGTAATCACATTTGCTGCTGATTTTAGCACTGTGCCAATGAGGTGGGCTCATCTCAGACCTGTAATGTCCATCAGTGCTTGTCTTGTCTTTTTCTCACAGCTAGCGTTTGGTTTGGAAATTCTCTCAGCAGTATAGCGAGGCAGTTAAGCCCCACTTTATTTGGTCAGTTGCTGTTGTCTGGCAGGAGATTAAATCAAACAGCCGGAGAAGATCTTTCGGTTTTAATCTGGAGAGAAAATCCATTTCAAAGTGTGCACATTTTCATATTGATAAACTCATTAAATTTGAGCTCTGCCTCAGTAGATAATTCCTGAACTATTTGGTGAGGATACATCATTAAATATTCTGGCCAGTATTGATTACAAGGTATGAGTATTACCTATTGCTCATACTTGGATTTTATTTATTTATTTATTTTTTTTCTCAACATTTTCTTTTCTAAGCATTCTAACTTGCGTTCTTGCTTCTAAATTGCCTGAGGGACAATTGAAATAGATTAAAGTTCCACAGATTTTAATTGAATGAGTAATATGGGTCATACCTAGAAATCATGATAATCATATCATGGATACAGTGGTTTGTGCTCTTTTGAGTTGGGCCAGTAAATGTTTTAATCTAATTGTTTTTATTACATGGCCACTTTTTAAATTGGCTGCACTTATAAATGCAGACTGTTTTGAGTGTAAATATTAAAGGGTTAGTTCACCCCAAAATGAAAATTCTGTCATTAATTACTCACCCTCATGTTGTTCCACATCCGTAAGACCTTCGTTCTTCTTCGGAAGACAAATTAAGATATTTTTGATGACAGAATGCTGTCATATTTCCTTCCATTGACTGCCTTTGCAACTACCACTTTGACACTTCAAAAACTTCATAAAGAGATCGGAAAACGAATCCATATGAATCGAGTGGTTTAGTCCACATTTTCTGAAGAGAATCGATCACTTGTTATGACAAACAGATTTAATTTAAGCTTTTACTCGCATGTAAACATTGTTCAGCGAACATAAGCAAAAGCTCAACCAAACCTGCTACACGCACGAGAACAAACCTCTTCCAGAAGCTCAAACATACTGCATAACACACGAGAATGAACCTCATTGGTTACGCAGCAAGTTTGAGCTTCCGGAAGATGTGTTCTCTTCAGAAAATTTGGACTAAACCACTTGATTCATATGGATTAGTTTTCCGATCTCTTTATGAAGTTTTTGAAGCATCAAAGTGGAAGTTGCAAAGGCAGTCTATGGAAGGAAATCTGACAGCATTCTGTCATCAAAATATCATAATTTGTCTTCTGAAGAAGAACGAAACGGGTGTGGAACGACATGAGGGTTGAGTAATTGATGACAGAATTTTCGGAAACACTTTACAATAAGGTTAATTAGTTAACTACATTAGTTAACATGAATTAATAATGAACTGCACTTCTACAAGCCTTTTTAATCTTTGTTAATTTCAACATTTACTAATACATTATTAAAATCTTGTTAACATTAGTTAATGCACTGTGAACTAACATGAACAAACAATGAACAACTGTATTTTCATTAACTAACGTTAACGAAGATTAGTAAATACAGTAACAAATGTATTGCTCATGGTTAGTTCATGATAGTTAATACATTAAATAATGTTTAACTAATAAACCTTATTGTAAAGTGTTACCGAATTTTCATTTTGGGGTGAACTAACCCTTTAATTAAAGTGCTTCTATTCTTTTGTAAATATTAGCTTTCATGTACTGTATAATATAGCTTGTGAATGTAAAAGGTCTGCAAAGTTTTAAAGATCAAAGTGCACGACAAATAAAGAAAGAATTGATTCTGAAATTCCGAAACCAGTCATTAATAATTCGTCTCACGTCCTGTTACAAACATACGTAACAATGTAACAAATTCGCATAACGCCAGCCCTTAGGTCTTCATTGGCTGCCCACGAACAATATCTACTTTGCCACATCCTCAAACACTGTAGTTGTAGTTGAGACTGGAAGAGTTTGGTTTGTGTTGTCGGCATGTCGAGAAGAGGCTGTTTTCAGCGCTGCGAAAGCAAATCCACTTTGCATGCAATTCAAAAGCATGAGGACTCGCTCTAGAATTGATACGGGAAAAAAAAAACAAAAAAAAAAAACTGTTTGTATCACTGTGTATCAAGCACTGAGAAAGAATGCAGAGCTGAAAATTCAGATATGGTAAGGGGCGTTTTGTTTCTGACACGCGCTGTAAGCAGTAGACCAATCACAACAGACTGGGCCATCTGACCAATCAGAGTTGTCTTGAGGAAAGGAGGGGTTTAGAGAGATTGAATCTTCAAACTAAACATTGTCAGACTCTTTGAGAAATTAGTTGATGTATATTATGAGAAAATTAAAGTATTTTTGCATGTAAATTTATTGTAGGACACCTCCAAAACAAAATAGCGTAATTGGGGCACTTTAAATTAAAAAGCTGTAGGTTTGCTCTGTAGAGAATATGTCTCACTGAAATTGAGAGAGGATGGTATGGAATGAACAACTCTTGCGATAAATGAGATGTAGACTATTACGATACAGTGCGAAAGGCCATGATTTATTGTGAATAGTCACAGCTAAAGGTCAGTGTGAGGCAAGATGCACAGCTGAATGCCTGCATCTCCTTTAACTGTGACTGTATTCATAGTACAGCAGTCTTTAGTGACTTATTGCTTTTACAACATGGTTTCTACATGATCTTTCAAAGGTATATACAGTTTTTACTGTCACTTCTGATCAATTGAATCAACGCATCCTTGCTGGGAAAAAAAAAATTGTCAAAAAAAAAAATTCTTACTGATCTTTTTTTTCCACCATAAACTGAGAATCTTCATATACTATCACCTACAGGGTTCAGCGTAAATGAGTACACCCCCTTTGAAAAGTAACATTTTAAACAATATCTCAATGAACACAAATGTTTCAAAATGTTGACAAGACTAAGTTTTATATAACATCTGTTTAACTTATAACATGAAAGTAAGGTTAATAATATAACTTAGAGAACAAAATTTTCAGTTTTACTCAAATTAGGGTGATGCAAAAATGAGTACACCCCACTGAAAGTCTCTGGAGCAAAGCTAAATTGTAGACTACAAATGTCTAATTTAACAAGAATTCAACCACAGGTGAGTCTAATTATTCATTACACAGGTGTCCAGCAGACAGTTGACTATAAAAGGGTGTTAAAACCCCTTCCCATTTCATGCTGTCAGCAATGGCACCACATGGAAGAGAAATGTCACAAGACCTGAGAAAGAAAATAATTTCTTTATATCAGAAAGGTGAAGGCTACAAGAAGATCAGCAAAGCTTTACTTATCAGTCAGAATACTGTAGCAAAAGTGGTACAAAAATTTAAAAAAGATGGAACTGCAACCATCTCACAGAGACGTCCAGGTCGTCCACGGAAGTTAACACCTCGACAGGAGCGTCTTCTGATGAGAAGGGTTGAAGAAAATCGGCATGCAAGTTCACTGCAGTTATCTAAAGAAGTAGAAAGCCAAACTGGGGTGACTATTTCCCGTGACACAATACGGCACACACTGCAGAGGAATGGCATGCATGGGTGCCGTCCACCAAAGAAGCCTCTCCTAAAGCCCAGACACAAAAAAGCCCACCTAGAGTTTGCCAGGGCCCATGTTGACAAAGATGAAGATTACTGGGACTCTATACTCTGAAGTGATGAGACCAAGATAAACGTTTTTTGGAACTGATGGCTTCAAAACTGTATGGTGTAGCAAAGGTGAGGAATACAAAGAAAAATGCATGGTGCCTACAGTGAAACATGGTGGTGGCAGTGTCCTTATGTGGGGCTGCATGAGTGCTGCTGGTGTCGGGGAGCTGCATTTCATTGATGGCATCATGAATTCACAGATCTACTGCTCTATACTGAAAGAGAAGATGCTACCATCACTCCGTGCCCTTGGTTGTCGTGCACTTTTCCAACATGACAATGATCCTAAACACACATCTAAGGCCACTGTTGGATTTCTGAAGAAGAACAGGGTGAAAGTGATTCAGTGGCTCCTGATCTGAACCCAGTCGAACACCTATGGGGAATTCTGAAAAGACAAGTTGAGCATCACTCTCCATCCAGCATCCAGTCTCTAAAAGAGGTCATTCTTGAAGAATGGAAAAAGATAGATGTTGCAAAATGTTGCCAACTTGTTCATTCCATGCCTAGAAGACTTGGTGCTGTCATTAAAAATCATGGAGGCCATACAAACTACTGGATGTAGTAGTTTTTGTTGTGGGGTGTACTCATTTTTACATCACCCTAATTTCAGTAAAACTGAAAAATGTGTAATCTAAGTTATATTATTAACCTTACTTTCATGTTATAAGTTAAACAGATGTTATATTAAACTTAGTCTTGTCAACATTTTGGAAATTGTTTATTGTTTAAAATGTTACTTTTTAAAGGGGGTGTACTCATTTACGCTGAGCGCTGTATATCATGGATTTTAGCATATTCATCACGGCGTATTGAGCAGTCAGTAGCAAAGCGATCTGTTTTATCAATTATGCTCACCACCCTTTTCTGAATCTGCTGTCTCAATATTAAACTTTCTTTGGAGGCCAAACTGAACTTGATTTTACCGCTTCAATCGGAGTCCAGCCCAGTCTCTGAGTCTCAGTGTAATTCAGATGCGGTCCATTCATCCTCATGAGCCCTGAGAGGACATGAAAGGAAGCCGAGGACTCTAATGAACAAGAGATCGCTAATGAACCAGGAGAGAGAGGTTTGTGTGACTTCTTTGGCCATCTCAGCAAGCAAGTGAGCCGTAAGAGACGTTAGCTACAGCCTCACATCCCCTTTAATCCCAATCCCTCAATACTGCTGCCCTTCCAGTTCACAATCTGCCCTCCACACAGAGGTTTGGGCCTTTTTGCTGTAACAAGCGAAGGGATTACCGCTTACCGAACATTTGAATTGTGTTAATGTGCTGAGGCGAGTCTTCTCTGTGTATCCCAAATCCCAAAGCGCCTTATTGGTCGAAACTTTCAACAGAAAAAAGACTAATACTGATGACAAAGGCTGAGTTGTTTAACGTATATCCAGCCCATTCAGCTCTACGAAGATTATGCTATAGGAATCAGTCTGCAATTATACAACTCATGTGTCAACCAGAGAGCTGGTCAAAAGTTTTAATGTTGTTGAAAAAGTGTATAATGTTCACCAAGTCTGCATTTATTTGATAAAAAATACAGTAAAAACAATAATATTGTGAAATTTTATAATTTTAAAATAACTTTTCTATTTTAGTGTATTTTAAAATGTAGTTTTCCACATTCTTTACTCTAGTCTTCAGTGTCACATGATCCTTCAGAAATTATTCTAATATGATTTGGTGCTCAAGAAATATTTCTTATTATTAGCAATGTTGAAGACCGTGATATACTACCGTTCAAAAGTTCGGGGTAAGTAAGATAAAAAAATTAAAAAATTAAAAATATTTTTATTCATCAAGGACACAAAAAATGAATCAAAAGTGACAATAAAGACATTTATAATGTTACAAATTATTTCTATTTTTTTTTTTTTGTTTGTTTGTTTTTGTTTTTTTTACTTGTGTAACGTCACGCCAGCAGAGGGAGCCCTCTCCCGAGTACTGACTGTGTGCCGCTCCCTCTGCTTCTTGAGTCACTTCCTGTTTGTGGGACATTTAAGCATGGCTAGGCTATCAGGCCGTTGCGAAGTATTGCCAGTTTACCTGCCTTACCGAGCGTTTATATCATCATTGTTTTGCTATCTTGTGTATGACCATTGCCTGTTTAGTTCTGTTACTGCCTTTTGGATTTCCCCTTTGTTCCGTTGTTTGGATTGGACTGCCTTATTGTGTTTCTACCTCTGCCTGCCTCACGTTTATGCTACCTGCCTGTCGATTTGGTTTTGTTTGCTGTGGATTACATTAAACGACTGCATATGGATTCTAACGCCGCCTCAGCGTCATTACAACTTGTCATTTCCACAAAAATATTAAACTGCAAAAACTGTTTTCAACATTGATAATAATAGGAACCATTGTTGATAATTGAGCACCAATAATAATTGATAATAATTGAGCACAAAATAAGCATATTAGAATGCATAAAGACCTTACATAATGAACCGTTATGTTTTTATTACCTTAGAATGAGTCATTTCTGTCTCATACACCGCGGGTCCCCTTACATGTTAAGTCGCCATTATGCATTGGCATGTTTCTACAGCTGCCCTAAACGGACAAACACTCTACAGAGCGCATTTAGTCACTATGTTGTTGTTCTTCTAAGTCGTTCATGTTTTTAGAGGCAGCTTGCATTGTCACTATACGCTGATGTCTCAGATGACGACATCTTTGTCTTGTGTTGGCCAGACGGCCACCGTAGCTTCTCTATTTTGCTTTGAAAGGGAGGGGTGAGCACCGTTGTTTGCAGTTCGCAACCTCACCGCTAGATGCCGCTACAGTTTACACACTGCACCTTTAAAAGGATGTATGAAAAGCCTGTGATTTATTTGCCATTCTTTATTCTTTACTTAAGTCACTTAAATATATCAAGGCAGCCATGGACCATTTAAAGAAAGTCATCGTATAGTATCAATGTTGAGAAACTTTAATGAATTACTCCAACACTGCTTCCCTCACTTTTTTACTGCCATGGCTTTCTGTTGAATGTGACCTGTCAGTATAGATCGGGAAAAAGAAACCATTAATGTTCTTCAGAGCTGAGATGTACTCGCAGCCACACTTTCTGAGCAAGAAAAGTGCACTTAAAGCTTTTAGCTGTTCTTGTCAATCTAAGGAGCAGAAATAAAAGGATTCTGTTTTTTAAGGTAGTAATAGATGGAAGTGTAAGACAGTGTTCTGAAAATTTCTTCTTTAATATAGTGTATCACAACAGGAGGATCTGAAAACCATTAATCTTACCTCAAATTTTAAATATGAAGATGCAGATATTTTTATTTAATCTATAAAATGGGATTAGCAGGTCAAACTGTCTAGTTTTTCTAGTTTCAAGTGATAGACTGTTCAGAGGGGCACCTGCCATGGTAACACATGTAAATTTTGATGTAAATTTTGAATGCAATAAAATAATATTGTCTGTATACAAATTCAGAAATGGTGGGTCAGGGTTTTGCTGGTTAGCATGGCAAAGGATTCGTTTCGGATTTTGTTACATTATGACGTAATAGTGCGACAAAAGATCAATGCCTACTTCTACATCATTATATCTTTGACCCCGCCCACTGGCGCATTAGTGAGATGAGGTGAGAAGAGAGATACAGGATCACTGGACCAAAAATAACATTACCTTCCAAAGGATCATAATGCTAGGAAAGTGGTTACTTATTTTCAACTATGTGAATGTCTTTTATTTGTTTGTTCGGTACATTTCACTAAGGATTCTTTGGTAAATCAGTTGCAATTTCGGCACAGGCTTTGCAAACAGACTTTTACTGCAAGATATGGACATTAATGCCACAACATGCAAATAACAGTGTTACTTCTAATGCCTAATCTGTGATCTGTGATTCATGTACAGTCAGACGTTCTTTGTCTCAAAATCATTTATGCATCAGTAAATCAAGCCAGTGACTAAACGGTCAACTTCACATTGTTTCTCTTAGTAGCATGAAAATAATCTGTTGTTTAAATTGATGAAATTATATACAGAAAGTGATCAAAGAACCCTTCCTTTATAATCGCTGGAGCTGTCAATCAAACAGCGCGAGTTTATCAGTGACTGAGCTCTGGACTCTTGACATAACTTCCATTATAATCAATGACGCTGTCTACACTGCACAATGAATCTCTTATTTACAGCGCGTTAGCACTGTTAGTCATGATGAAAGCATTCATGAGAGTTCTGAATATCGAGTTGCAATGATAAGATCACTGCCTTCATGCGCTCAACAGACATTTCTGTCATTGGCTACAATGCTTATCTTTAACCTTTCATGCAGCGGGAGTAGATCTAAATATAATGATGTAATCAACACTTTTCACAGTTAGTTAAAGGGATAGTTCACCAAAAATGAAAATTCTGTCATCATTTACTCACCCTCAAGTTGTTCCAAACCTGTATGAATTTCTTTCTTCTGCTGAACAGAAAAGAAGTTATTTTGAAGAATGTTGGTAACCAAACAGTTGTTGGGGCCCCATTGACTTTGATAGTATTTTTTTCATACTATGGAAGTTAATGGGGTCAATCAACTGTTTGATTACCCATATTCTTCAAAATATCTTTTTTCGTGTTCAGCAGAAGAAAGATATTCATACAGGTTTGGAACAATTTGAGGGTGAGTAAATGATGACAGAATTGTCATTTTTGGGTGAACTATCCCTTTAATCTCAACAGCTGTAATAGTACAAACGTAGTAAAAGTTTTCGAGAGAGTTCCACATGTAATACTTATTTCAAATGCAAACATGTCAGCCAATCACAGCAGTGGGCGTTTACACTGAAGTCTCGCAGCAGACACGCCCCTTCAAACAGAGCGTTCAAATCAGAGGGCTAAAATCAGTGTAGAAAATGGCCTTTTATTTCTAATTTAAAAATTTTCCCTCCTGTGACTAACCAACTAATTTCAATTTGGCTAAGCTTTTTCTCATCGACTAACATTAAGTTGACTATTAGGGGGTCGACCTAGTTTATTATTCAGCTCAATTTAGTTAATTGTTGATTCTATTTAGTTCAGTAACAGCGTAGATGTTGCAAAGTTCATTAGCTATGAAGCAAACTCAGTTTAACAATAAAGAAGCTTTACAAAAGATAATAGTGTCATTATTCAGTTCAATTCAGTATTGATCCAATTTAGTTCAATAACAGTGCAAAGTTCATCAAATTATGAAACAAGCTTAATTCTGCTATGAGAAGCTCTACAGAGGGAAATAGTGTTATTAAACTCAAGTCCATTCAGTGTTGATTCAAGTCATTATCCACCTCAATTTAGTCCAAGTTTTGTTGTTATGCAATAGTGTCAGTGCAGTCAAATTGATAATATTACTGAATTCAAAGTGTCTATTGTAACGTTTATCTGACTGAAATGACTTCTTGAACAGGAAAAAAAAAAAAAAAAAAAAAAAGTGGGGCGACACGTTTGTCCATCAGGAATTGATTGGATCTTTGTTGGTTAATTGCTGGCGTTTTCTAATTTGCTAATAATGAACATATAATAAAAACTCACTGAGGTGATACAACACAATAAAATTCCCACACTATTCTTATTTTATTAGCAAAATATCCTTCCATGTCGCACTCATTCCATGTATGGTACCACAACTGACCTCGTTTTTTGATGCAGGACAGCGGTTGCGAGTAAATTATCTGTCATCTTTGCAGGAATGTAATATGAAGATTGTACAAGGTAATATTTATCTTAACCAACACTGTGCAAGAGAATAGCACATAGCTGGCACATGCTGGTATAACCATAGATATATATAAGTACAAAATTAGTCACATGACTAAACGTGTCATCGTTTTCGAATACCTTTATTTTCACAGTCCACAATACAATGAGAAAACAGCATTTTCAAATGTATCCTCCACTTTGGGCCAAAAGGACAAAACTTAGAGAAAAATATGTTTTCAAATGTATCCAGACTAATGCCTGTGACATGAAGAAGAACTGGTTTTGTTAGACAAGTTATTTTCAGCACACTCACAATATTAAACGCTTCCTCATTGTCTCTTCTGCAGTTTGTATGTGTGTGTGCTATATTTATGTATGGACTGAAGGTTCCTGATGAATGCACGACCCCTCCACTCCACCTCTCCCGAGGCTCCGTGCGGAAATAAAGTGGAAAAAGTAATGATTCCAGGCCTTGAAAATTCTTGCAGAGCCTGTGGAGGGGCTCAGAGATTCCCCTGAGACAGACATACCCTTCTCTATCTGTCTGTCAGCCAGTAGAGTTGGCCAGACCCCTCTTTCTCTCTCTTTATCTCACTTTCTCTCTCTCTTTCCCTCCCAAGCCTCACTCAGACCTCTAATTAAAACCCCCATCGATTTTTCCCCTCCTTCTTCTGCCTTCTTTCTGCTCTTCTTTGTCTGTTTATCATGTTTTTAATCGGCCCCTGGACCTGAGCTCGCTGCAGGATTAGACAGTGTCTTTGACCCTAGAGTCGAAAGACCTAGACAACACCGTCCCGACACCTCCGGCCTTAGCCAGCTCCCCCTGTTGGCCTCACCCAGCCTCGGGTGTCCGCCCTGGGGGAGAGATGAGAAGGGCAGAGCCTTGGCTCTCTCTATCTGGCAGCACCTATGCCCTCTCTGGTTAGATTCACTCTCCACTCCTGAAAATAGTAGACGGCTACACAAAAGTGGAATTGATGATCTGCACTTTTTCATATTGTCAGTTTTATAACAGACAGTGTTTGCCTCACTGGAAGTGCTTTATAGTCTTGTGTTAAAGCATTAAGCAACAAAAAGGCTTGTGCTACAGTGATTTTATCAAGGTTATAGGGAGTTATTTGGCACAACATGGAATGAAATACCAAAATTACTAACTATGCTAAAATCATTGTACAGGACAGTCTTGAGTGGCTTATTTTGTTTACAAAATTGTGGCAACAGCAATATAAGAAATCAATGATACATATATAGATAAAACTAAAATAAATAGTTGTTGTTGTTATTATTATTATTATTATTATTATTATTAAGTTCATTAAGTCAAATATTATAAAGTTTATATAAGTAAATAATTTAACTTTAAATAATTTAAGTTGATAATTAATTTGTGACGAAAATACCACCGCAATGCTAGGGTGTTCTGGGTGGTTGCTTACTTTCAAAAAAGAATGTTGAGCCAAATTTCCACTGTAAATGTGGCACAGAAGCTGCTTCAGAAACTGGTATTTACTGTAGGTGTCTTTACACAGACTGTTTAATGCTGCTCAGATGTGACACAAATGTATTTACACAGCAATTTTAATAGTACTTTTTTACTAGGGGCTAAGGTGGGTCAGAACAGGCATAATTTAGTCTGGCTTTTATGCAGCATTATGTTGTTACACAGAATTGTGAGCAGGCACAGATCAGCCTTAAATCATCTGTGTAAAGATGCATTTTGATAAGTAACTAAAAAAAAAGTAATCCACTACAGTTAACCATTATTTATTACTTTAAAACACATTTTTAAAGTAACATTAGTGATATTATTATTTTAGTAATATAATAATATTTAAAAATATTTTTTTTTATATATATTGATATTATTATTATTAATATTATTAATAATATCAAATTGTTATTCATTGCTTTATTGAAAATGTGATCAGATTACAAAATACTTTCATGTTACTTTCTAAAACCTACAGTGTTTGTATTTATTTAAACATTCTTTAATGAGGAATTTACATTTCACAGAAAACTTTTCAATTTTTCCATTCAACATATTACACATAATGTCTATATTTGCTTTTTTTGTCCTTATTCACATGTGAACCATACAGTTAACCCTGCATACCTCTGTCGCACCAGAGATATATGGTCGTAATTCATGTTTTTAATTGAATTTCAAATAATATTATTTTTAAAATGTGTGTAACCCAATTAATAAGTAATTAGCAATTGTAATGTAAAAAGTCAGCTCTCTGTAGCCTTTTAGACTACTTTATTTCCTAAAAATATAATTAAATTACAGTCACTAATTACTGAACTTTGTATTCCATTACACCCTTCACTGCCCCCAAAGTCTATGTGCCGTTCTGGTCAATATATGAATCCTTCAATTTGACAATGTGTCATCCAGCCAGCCTGATCATTTAAAACAGTGGCTCAAACTTTTTCACTCCAAGTCCCCCTTTGTCCGAGATAATATTTAAATATCTAAGCTGATATGTACTTCTGGCACTTCTGTTGTATTAAAACAAATAAACTCAAAATCATTTTATTGTTGTACATCTTTATTTTCAGTGTTTTAATCATTTTATATAAGATTATATATAATATATAGTTCACCCAAAAATGAAAATTCTGTCATTTATTACTCACCCTCATGTCGTTCCACACCCGTAAGTTCTTCGTTCATCTTCGGAACACAAATTAAGATATTTTTGATAAAATCCGATGGCTCAGTGAGGCCTCTATAGCCAGCAATAACACTCCCGTTTTCAATGCTCAGAAAGTGTTACATACAGAAGGGAGCGGAGACACAGGTAAGTGCAAGCAGGGTTTTATTGAGGTCAACTGAGCGTGCTGGAGTGATGCAGGTGAGTGTAAACAGGATGATACGTGGCTTGGTGATCGTGCTGGCTTCTGATGCTGGTTGTTGTTGTTGCAGGTTACGTGGAGGCAGACGGACGTGGAGCAGACGAGGCACACTGAACTCACAGGGAACACGGAGACACAAGGAGTCACGGAGAACACAGGAGACAGGTAAGTAGATCGCAGTTGGAGTCCTGAAGGTAAGCATAGCATGTAGGTATGCGTTAACGAGACCGGACGATGTGTGTGTGTTCAGTGTGCTCTTTATTGTGGCAGTGGTGATGAGTGCTGATGCGTGACAGGTGTGGCTGATCAGTACTCAGGAGAGGGAGTGCGCTGTGATTGGGTGACTGTGGAGCCTGGCGTGTCTGTGACATTACCCCCCCCTCCACGGTCCGCTCCTGAGGACCGTGGACCCCGACGTCGTGGTGGTCGCCCCCTGCCACGAGGAGCTGGTCTGCTTGGATGACTGGAATGGAATTCGTCGAGAAGGTTAGGGTCAAGGATATCATTTCTGGGTACCCATGAGCGTTCTTCGGGGCCATATCCTTCCCAGTCCACGAGATATTCAAGGAAACCACCACGGCGCCGGGAGTCCAAGATGTCTTTGACCCGGTATGCCACTCCGTCTTCCACGATGAGTGGAGGAGGGGGTTCCTCGAGATCGCCAGGCTCTGTGGAGGGAAGAACAGAGGGGTGATGAGGCTTAAGGAGTGAAACATGGAAAACTGGGTGAATGCGGTACTCAGGGGGGAGTTGCAGGTGATAGGTGACTGGGTTGATCTGCCGGAGGATGGTGAAGGGGCCAACGAAGCGGGGACTCAGTTTCCTACACGGCAGGCGCATCTTGATGTCCCGGGTTGACAGCCAAACCTTCTGTCCTGGTTGGTACTGGGGTGCGTGGGAACGTCGAAGGTCAGCTGTCAACCTGCGCCTGCGTAGGGCCCGTTGGAGCTGCAGATGGGCTGAGTCCCAGACCCTCTCGCTCTCCCGGAACCAGTAATCCACCGCCGGGACATCTGATGGTTCCCCATCCCAGGGGAACAGTGGGGGCTGATAGCCGAGTACGCATTGGAAAGGTGTCAGACCAGTGGTGGGTTGTCGGAGAGAGTTCTGGGCGTACTCGGCCCAGCCCAGGAACTGGTTCCAGGAGTCCTGGTGGCCGTGACAGAAGGTACGGAGGAAACGGCCTATCTCCTGAATCTTCCTCTCCGTCTGCCCGTTCGTCTGCGGATGGTATCCAGAAGACAGACTGATGGCCACACCTAGGAGTTTAAAGAAGGCCTTCCAGACCCGGGACGTGAACTGGGATCCACGGTCGGACACTATGTCTTCGGGCACTCCATAGTAGCGGAATACATGGTTGAATAACAGTTCGGCGGTTTCCATGGCTGTGGGGAGTCCAGGTAGGGGAAGTAACCGACAGGACTTGGAGAAACGATCGACTATCACGAACACACAGGTGCATCCTTCGGAGACTGGGAGGTCGGTTATGAAGTCGACTCCTAGGTGTGACCACGGACGTGTTGGAACGGGCAGAGGTTGTAGTTTGCCGGAGGGAAGATGGCGTGGGCTCTTGGAGATGGCACATTCCCTGCACCCCTGCACGTACCTCCTGACGTCAGATCTCATGTTGGGCCACCAGAAACGCTGTTTCAACAGCGAGAGGGTCTCGTTGACCCCTGGGTGGCCAGTGCCCAGTGAAGTATGTGAGGAGTGGATTAGGGGGGTGTGTCGTGCTCGTGGGACATACTTCAATCCGGTGGGGCAACCCGGCGGGGTGTTGGTGGAGGCACTGGGCTCGGGGAGCGTTTCCTCTGACCAGGAGATGGGGTTAACAAAGAGCTTCTCGGGGAGTATGGGCTCTGGATCTTCAGTTCCTTCTTCAAGGGTATATAGACGAGACAGGGCGTCTGCTTTCACGTTCTTGGGACCAGGGAGATAAGAGATCTTGAAGTCAAAGCGGGTGAAAAACAGAGCCCATCTCGCTTGGCGGGGGTTCAACCTCTTGGCATCCCGTAGATACCCCAGGTTTTTATGGTCGGTCAGAACCAGGAATGGATGTTTTGCTCCCTCAAGCCAATGCCTCCACTCCTCCAAGGCGAGCTTGATGGCAAGAAGCTCACGGTTGCCGATGTCATAGTTGACCTCCGCCGGGTTGAGTTTCTGGGAGAAGAAAGCGCATGGGTGGAGTTTCTTTGGATTCCCCTGCTGCTGGGACAGTACCGCTCCCACTCCGGTGGTGGAGGCGTCCACCTCCACGACGAAGGGGAGATCAGGATCGGGGTGTGCCAGGAGGGGAGCGGTAGTAAATGCTGTCTTCAGGTGTTCAAAGGCTTGCGTGGCTGCTGGCGTCCAGGACAGAGACTTGGGCTTATGGCGGAGGAGGTTGGTGAGTGGACTGGTGATGGAACTGTAGTTCAGGATGAATCGACGATAGAAATTAGCAAATCCTAGGAAACGTTGGAGTTCTTTTACGGAGGTGGGAGTGGGCCAGTCTTTGACAGCAGTGACCTTCCTCTCGTCCATGCGGACGCCACTGCGGTCGATGTTATAGCCCAGAAAATGCACTGAGGGCTGATGGAAAGTGCATTTCTCGGCTTTCAGATAGAGCTGGTGTTCCCTCAGGCGTTGGAGGACCTCCGCAACGTGTTGGCGATGTTCGGCCAGGCTCCGGGAGTAAATCAGGATATCGTCAATGTAGACCAGGACGGATCTGTGCAGGAACTCCCGGAGCACCTCATGCATGAAATCTTGAAATACGGAGGGGGCGTTGACCAGTCCATACGGCATTACGAGATATTCGTAGTGGCCTGTAGGTGTTACGAACGCTGTCTTCCACTCGTCCCCCTCACGTATTCTGATGAGGTTGTACGCGCTGCGGAGGTCCAACTTGGTGAACACAGTGGCGCCGCGCAGATGTTCCAGGGCTGATGGGACGAGAGGAAGGGGATAACGGAACTTTACAGTGATTTGGTTGAGTGCTCTGTAGTCGATGCAGGGCCGCAAGCCTCCGTCCTTCTTAGCCACGAAGAAAAAGCTGGAAGCAGCAGGGGAAGTGGACGGTCGGATGTAGCCTTGTTTCAGAGCCTCGTCGATGTATTCCTCCATGGCTTTCTCCTCCGGAATGGATAGGGAGTAGATTTTCCCTCTGGGCACTGGCTCACCTGGGATGAGGTCGATGGCGCAGTCCCATGGCCGGTGTGGAGGCAGCTTGGAGGCTTTCTTCGGACAGAAGACATCACTGAAGTGGGAATAACATGCTGGGATCTCTGTGGAACGTTTCTCGAGGGGGCTTTCCACAGTGGTTGCACAGACTTGAATGGTTTTGGAACTCGGAGAGCTAGGAGCTGGAAACTCAGGAAAACAGTCTTGAAAGCATTGGTCACCCCACTTCAGGATCTCTCCTGTCCTCCAGGAGATGGTGGGGTTGTGCTGCTCTAGCCACGGGCGCCCCAGAATCACGTCAGCCGTTGAGTTCTCCAGAACCAGCAATTGAATTTCTTCTTTATGGAGAACTCCGACTTGGAGCTGGAGGGGTCCCACACTGTAGCGTACTTGCCGTAGAGGTTTTCCAGTTACCGCGTGGATCTGGTAAATCTTCGGCGTTGGGGCGGTTTGGAGTTTAAGCTGGCGGCAGAGGGATCCGGAGATGAAGTTGCCAGCTGACCCAGAATCGAGGAGCGCACTGACTGGAAGACAGAATTCGGCAGCAGTAAGTGTTACAACAATTGTGAGTGGTTTCATTTTGTTCAGCGTAGGCAAAATAACACTCACCATGGGCCGAACTGGACGGGTGGGGCATTCAGCGATGTAATGCCCAGCACGGCCGCAGTAGAGACACAGATTCTGGGTCAGCCTCCTCTGCCGCTCAGTAGACGTGAGGCGAGAATTTTCGAGTTGCATAGGATCATTGGCTGGTTCTGGGAGGCTGACGGATTCGGGCTGGCGGAGGTTCGTTGGGAATAACGGCTGGTTCTGGTGCTCTTCGAGACACAGCTGCATACGAGTGGCGAATCTGATGGAGAGTTGAATGAATTTTTCGAGCCCGATGGAATCCTCGTATGCAGCGAGATGCAACCGCACACGGGGCTCGAGACCCTGACGATACAGGGTGAGGAGGGCTCGTTCATTCCAGCCACTTGCAGCAGCGAGGGTACGAAACTGGAGGGCATAATCAGACACAGTTAGTGATCCTTGTTTTAAATTACATAATCTCTCACCAATGGTTGAATCTCCCGCGGGCGTTCCGAAAACTTCCTTGAAGTGTGTAATAAAGCTGGACAGGGAAAGAACGACAGGGTTTTCTTGATTCCAGAGAGGTTCAGCCCAGCGCAGTGCTTTACCATGGAGTTGAGAGATTATGAAAGCCACTTTCGCTTTATCGTCAGGATACAAGTGCGGTTGCATCTCCAGAACCAGCGTACACTGCAAAAGGAATCCGTTGCAGTCCTCCGCCAGGCCAGAGAAGGGCGCCGGTTTAGCCATGGGACTGGCGACGGCTGGTGGTGAAGGAGATGCCGCAGTGAGCGTGCGGTGAAGTGCATCAACCAGGTCTTGAATGGGGTCCGAGGTGCTCATGTTGACGTGACGGTTGTGGTCCGGTCTTCTGTTACATACAGAAGGGAGCGGAGACACAGGTAAGTGCAAGCAGGGTTTTATTGAGGTCAACTGAGCGTGCTGGAGTGATGCAGGTGAGTGTAAACAGGATGATACGTGGCTTGGTGATCGTGCTGGCTTCTGATGCTGGTTGTTGTTGTTGCAGGTTACGTGGAGGCAGACGGACGTGGAGCAGACGAGGCACACTGAACTCACAGGGAACACGGAGACACAAGGAGTCACGGAGAACACAGGAGACAGGTAAGTAGATCGCAGTTGGAGTCCTGAAGGTAAGCATAGCATGTAGGTATGCGTTAACGAGACCGGACGATGTGTGTGTGTTCAGTGTGCTCTTTATTGTGGCAGTGGTGATGAGTGCTGATGCGTGACAGGTGTGGCTGATCAGTACTCAGGAGAGGGAGTGCGCTGTGATTGGGTGACTGTGGAGCCTGGCGTGTCTGTGACAGAAAGCTACTAAAAACATATTTAAAACAATTCATGTGACTACAGTGGTTTAACCTTAATATAATAAAGCGACGAGAATGCCTTTTGTGCACCAAAAATAACAAAATACCGACTTTATTCCACAATATCTAGTGATGGGCGATTTCAAAACTATGCTTCATGAAGCTTCGAAGCTTTACGAATCAATTGTTTCGAATGAGTGGTTCAGAGCGCCAATGATTTCAGTAAACAAGGCTTCATTACGTTACGTCATAAGTGTTTTGAAACTTCAATAGTTCACATGACTTTGGCAGTTTGATACACGCACTGAACCACTGAATCGAAACAAAAGATTCATAAAGCTTTGAAGCTTCAGGAAGCAGTGTTTTGAAATCGCCCATCACTAGATATTGTTGAATAAAGTCGCTATTTTGTTATTTTTGGCGCACAAAAAGTATTCTCATCGCTTTATAATATTAAGGTTTAACCACTGAAAAAAGGGAGTGTTGAGTTACGTAATCCGATTACTTTTAACTAGTAAAGTAACGCATTACTTTTTTCAATTTACAACAAAATATGTTACTTTTTCAAATAAGTAACGCAAGTTACTTTTTCACATTTATTGACTGACAGCTCACCTGTCCCCTTGTTGAAATTAAATTACACAAATATACTTTATGTATTTAATCTCACTTTATTAATCAATGTCTTTGCTGCTGACCTTCAATGATCCAATTTAACCATACTAATAAGCAAAAATTACTTTAGATTAGATTTAGAAATAACAGTGTTGAACTTCCTTCTCCTGCGTCCTATTCTTCTTTAATCCAGAATGGCAGCACAGCTGAAAGGTTTGTTTGAGCTGCGCCCTCTACTGTACAGGCGTAAATATGCATTTCCTTCAGCTTGATGCTTATTCATTTCATTTTTGGTGTGAAAGGGCCTTAACATTTGCCAAAAATAGAACTTTTTTTGTTGTTATTAAAAAACAAATAAGCAAGCCCAGCTCGGGTGAGAAAAATTACACAATCAGTTACTTTTTTTAGGGAGTAACGCAATATTGTAATGCATTACTTTTAAAAGTAACTTTCTCCAACACTGGTCACAGTTATGTCCACTAATTTACACACAGCTTTGAATCCTTGAAAACTGGTTCATCCAAACTGATTTTAACATTATATATCAAAAATAATGTACTTTCAAATATTTATTCAGATATTTTGAGATTTTAATATGAGACTATTTTCTTTTTTCTTCTTTTTCAGGAGCACCAGAATAACACAGTTGGCAACACGATGCAGAACGCCATGGCTCTCCTCGGCAATTTGATTGGACAGAAGGGCACGGACCTCCGACCGTTCTACCAGCAAGGTGCAGTGCATCTGAACGTCACTCGCTTTGATATATCGGCCCTGCGGTTTCTAGTCTGTCTCTGAACCAGAAAACATAAACCCACACAGTCTTTTCACCCAGACACTGCCACGCACATGAAAAGGGCCTGCATTCAGAGAGCTGCCCTTGTTTTGTTTTGGAGTGTTTTCATTCCATTACCAGACCCTTATTGCTCTCATCTCGCTGTCTGACTCTTGTGTGTGACTCTGATGGAGGGGGAGGGCGTTCAGCTGCCTTTTTTAAGGGCTTCCACCAGATACTGCTGCTTTTATCAGCGTGGACTCTTGTGCGGTGGCCCTGTAGCCCACATCTACTTAGTGTCCCACCCCTCTAGCCCTCATATCACCCACCGTCCAGGCTTGGGCATCTAAAAAAGATGCCTCTCTCCTTCTGTTTTCATCTGGTGCTGTCTACCCAGCTACTGGGCAGCCTCTCACTCATTCTCTCATCTGCACAAGTTGCTGTCTGTTGTCTCTGTTCATAACCATGCAAGGCTGTTTTTTTTGTTTTTTTTTTCCCCAGCTTGCCGTATGAATGCCCAGTCTCACCCTGACACTTTCAGCTCCCTGTGCTGAATTATTGAGTAATGAATTCCTATAGACTTACTTATGTTGACAGTTTTGGACTTGCATGCCTGTCTTCACCACACGCTAGGGCGAGATGGACGCTGAAGTGTGTGGGGGTGTATGTTTGTGTGTGTCGTGTTTGTTTTTTTTATAAAAGGAGATGAGTCAGATTCACACACACTCTCCACATTCAACACGGTGTGAAGAGGGGGTACCTTGGGGAAAAAAGTGTGTCGGTTCACACTTACGTGCTCATGTGGTTCTAGAGAAGGCGAGATTCAAGTTGACTGCGTTAAGTAACACGTTCTTAGCTCTCACCTCAGAAAGAGAGTGGTAGCTGGGACGGGTGAGTGAGTTTACCATGAGTTTACCCAGCAAAACATGTTCCTGGTTCTACATCCTTGTTGTTCCTTTAAGAAAATTCTTTTTAACCAATCATATGTAACAGTTAGAATTAGGACTATAACTTCATGATTTGGTCCAAAAATCATATTGCGAATATTTTGAAAATTTGGATTGCAAAATGATAAACATTTAACATCTCATAGCTGCTACTTAGAAACTTTTTGCCACAAGTGCAGATCTTGGTGGCCATTTGCATGGTTTTAAAGGTCCTGATATACTCATGACTAAGTTATTTTTCGTTCTTTGCTTAAGAGTAAAAATAGCGAACTGTTAGCAAACATCCTGACGTCGGAAAATTGCATTGACGGCATGCGAATGTTCATGTCTTTCTGAACAGACATTAGCAACATTCATTCAAATAAAATGTTTATCGCACCAAATTAGTAACTACTATTTAGTTTGTAACTATTTAGTTTGTACAAAATTTGGTTGCACAATTTGTTCTTAAGTCAAGACTAAACTGATAGGTAGTAAGCACTCTGTAGAATAATCTGTAGTTATAAAATGTGGAATTTAGCTTTTTGATCTAATGAATAGACTTCAATATTGTAAACAGAAGTAAGTAATTAAGCTGTGCATTTTATTTTGTTCAGATAAAGTTTTTTTTTTTTTGTTTTCCCCCTCACATAACTTTCAACAGAAACAAATTTTTTGATGGCCGATGCTGATATCTTAGAGGGCATGGGTGGCCAATGGTGTGGCAGCATAATTTAAAAAGCAAGGGTTTAAAGTTTGTCGATCGCGTGTCTCCAGTGAAGCTAAATTCTCCTGTCTGCATTCAATCACACAGACTGACCGTCACGCGCAGAGTAAAACGTTCATGCAGGCTACAAATGCGCACTTCAAAATATCTGACAGCTGGATTCAACTAAGTCTGCAAGGCTTGTGAAATTAAATGTTTATTAGATATTCAAAGATTTGTTTAAATGATATAAATGCATATTTGTGTTTGAGGGTAAATGAGAAAGTATTGTAGTGTTTGCCTTTCTGTTACTAATAATATAAAAGCAAATGCTATAATACTTTTTCATTAACAATTCTTTGTTTAACAGTTCTATCTAGTAACGTATTTGACAAAACTGTTAAACAGAGACCATAACTAATGAAGACGGAGAATGGAAACGCTCTGTTCTCAGAGTTGGTGACAAAATAAAAGTCCCGCTTCCAACACATTGGCCAAACAGAAAAACTCATCGGCCATACCGATATTTTAAAAATGCCAACTATCGGCTGATATATCGGCCTTGGTGATATATCAGTCGACCACTAATTGAAATTCTGTTGAAGTGCAATACATAATAATGCAATAAAATAGTTAGTCTATTTAAATATGTAAATAATACATTTTCAGGAATAATATCTAAAGAAGTTTGACAATGTCAGTTTAAAGGGTTCAGGTAAAGGAGGCGAGGTCCAAGAGCAGCTGTGCAAACTCCAAAATCTTTATTCACAACTTAATTCACAAAATAAACTCAGCATGAGGGCTCTTTCCAACATCAACTCAAAACACGTGCTCATCAGCAGTTTCAACTCGCTCACACAGCTCGTTCTCTCTCTCCACAGCCAGACATCACAGGCTTTTTATCCTGTCTCTAGACTCACTGCAAAATGATAACACCTGTTAGATCTCGTTAACCGGAGGCGTTTCCCTTACCACTCATGTCTCCCGAGCTCACTTTCCATCTGCGGCGAATGCTAAACCACGCCCCCCTTGCCACAAGAAGCAATATATACTAATACAGCAAATATGAACATTTGACATTTATACATTCTCTCAAAAATGTAAATGAACACAAATGTTTAAAGAAATGAAGTCTGCCATGCAAAACGTCAGACCTTGATGAGTTTTGTTATGGGGGAAGGTGCATATTCTGGATATTTTACATTAGGATATTCCAAAATACTTGTATATTTGCTGTAAAAATGTGTCTTTACAGGTTAGTTCCTGTCTGTCAGCTGTAGTGAGGCTGACCGTGAGCACTCACATACGCACACACATCCCAAGCCTTCCAGATAAGTACAGGCCTGTAATGGCTTTTTTCTGGTAGATCTGTGCACAGCATGCTTCCCCATATCACAACAACCCCTCATGGACCTCTTCTTCTGTCTAAGCGGGCCAGTCTGCTGCAGGCTGGGATCAGACGCAACAAACCCTGCCCTCCACACCTGTTTTTTACAGCACAGGGTCATCTACAAGCCATCACATGCAGCCACCATCGTTATCAGCACTCCTCCTCTCGGAAAGCTCTGACCCAGCACTAAATATAACCCCTACAATTAGCGCTATCTTGCTAATGCCAGCCACCTCGGTCCTGCTCCGCTCTAGAAGGGGGGAACACTGTAATTGGTTCTTTTAGGTGCGAGCAACAGAGCATGGGCACGGGACGCAGATACAAGAATTGAAGGAGGGAGTAAGAGAGAGATGAAGAAAGAATGAGAAAATGTGAGGAAAATAAAGAGAGCTGCGGCAGGGTTGAGGGTTGATTGAGATGAGGAAAGAGTGAGAAAGGCGAGATGAGTTTTATAATTGGTGAGATTTGTCGGGGTGAAAGATAACAGACGGAGAAGGAATAAGCAAGTGGAAGAATACCAGACAGAGAGATTGTGGAAGACACAACAGAGTTAAATGTTCAGGAAACTACTTTGAAACTGTAGCTTGCCAAGTTACTCATAATTTAAAGTAGATAAACTAGTCAAGCTAACCTTATGAAAAAGTAGCTATTTACTTAGTATAGATACTAGTAAAACGTAGCAGGTAAGACTGAAGCTATTTAAAGGGAAAATCAATTTCTATTTTCTGCTAATAAGATATTTTGAAGAATGTTGATAACCAAATAGTTTCAGTTCCCATTGACTTCTCTTGTATTTGTTGTCCATACAGTGAGAGAAATGTAAGGAATATATGTAATATATATGTAATATATGTAAGGAATAATTGACGACAGGCCGTTGAATTCTTAGAAAATAATGCACACCCGAGGTGGTAATCTTGGGTGTGCATTATTTTCTAAGAATTCAACAGCCCGGAGTCAGTTATTTTGCTTAGACTACGGTTACCACACCTCAAGACACTGTTCCGATGTTGTATTTCAAGACATTTGTCAGGTTTTTGTCTTTAAAACACTCTTGTGTGTGGGACTAATTTCTTACGCATCTCATCCTAAGCCTCCGTTGCTAATTCCAAAACGTCATTTGAGAACTAGTAACGAAGGCTTGAGCCTTGATAGCAGAATAATACTGTTGATAGTTATTAACGCAGTTAGAGAGAGAGAGAGAGAGAGAGAATAAGCAGCATATGTGAATTAGCCTACCTGATCTGTGTGTCTCTAACGGCAGCAGTGTCTCTATTAATAGCGAAACTATAAGTTTACCTCAAGAACCGCACAGTTATTACCTCGCTGGTGAGTCAATAGTTTAGCTTAAGGTGCTAAACTATTTTACTGATTAATTCATCAGAGCAGCGCTGACCAAACATTTGTGTGCGAGTGTGTGTCCGTACTATACAGTACGTGTGTACGTTTGAAAGAGAGAGAGAGAGAGAGAGAGAGAGAGAGAGTATGCACTTTCAGGACACAATAAAACATATTTTGTGGCAAAAACCATGACAATAATTTGTCGTTTTCATCCTATTGTTTACTATATTTATTTGCTTGGTTGGTGTCGTTGGTGTCGGCTGTAAGGACCTATTGAAATAACTGAAATCATTTGGCGAAGTGATATGAAACTGCAATGCGGAGAACTACTTAGTTCTGCCTAGAACTACTTTCCCTGAAAATAATTGCACACCTTAGAACGTTGGTCAACCAATCAGATTCAAGCATTCAACAGCCCCGTAGTGTAAATATACATATACATATACATATATATATATATATATATATATATATAGCAAAAACAAACACTCACTTGCGATCCATGAGATTGTCTCTCAACTAAACTCTCAAAATAAAGGTTCTCTACTGGCATCTATGGTTCTATGAAAAACCCTTAACGTCCATGGAAGTTTTATATTCCATTAATATTTAGAGTGGAAAAATGGAAAAAGGTTCTTTAGATGTTTAAAATGTTCTTCACACTCAGAGAAGAAGAAGAAAAAAAAAAGAAAAAAAAAGTTGTTTTAAGAACTGTTCATTGAAAGGTTCTTTGAGGAACCAATGTTCTATGACATCGTTGTGAAAATCCCTTTTTAGAATATTTATTTTTTAGCGTATACTGTACTTGATCTCACAGTTTGAAATGTATGTCATAAAAAAGCATGTGGTTGTGAATAATTAAGTGTCTTCTCAGTTGATAAGGACATGCAGTCTCATGAATAATTAAAAGTAGTCATCATACTATAGCATATCCTGTGACGTTGACACAATGACTATTAAACCTGGAAGATGAAAATAGTGCAAAAAATTAACCAGTTTCCTCCTTAAAATTAATGGATGCTAACCTTTACTGAGCTTGTCGCGATGCGTTCTGGAATGGCCTTATACATGAAGTATACATGTGATGCTGCCTTAAAGTGCCCCTATTATGCTATTTCAAAGGTTCCTAATTTTGTTTTGGAGGTTTTCTACAACAGGTTTAAAGGTCAAAAATCACTTTAGTTTTCTCATAATATGCATTTAACATCACCTCATTTCTCAGATTCTCAGATGATTCGTTCGAAGCAGTTCGAAGATTCGGCCTCTCTAAACCCCTCCTTAGTTCACCCAAAAATGAAAATTCTGTCATTAATTACTCACCCTCATGTCGTTCTACACCCGTAAGACCTTCGTTCATCTTCGGAACACAAATTAAGATATTTTTGATAAAATCCGACGGCTCAGTGAGGCCTGCATTCCCAGCAAGTTCATTTAGACTTTCAAATGCCCAGAAAGGTACTAAAGATATATTTAAAACAGTTCATGTGACTACAGTGGTTCAATCTTATTGAAAGCTTCGAAGCTTTATGAATCTTTTGTTTCGAATCAGTGGTTTGGAGTGTTTATCAAAGGATCTCAAGCTGCCAAAGTCACGTGATTTCAGTAAACGAGGCTTCGTTACGTCATAAGTGTTTCGAAATTTCAATGGTTCACGTGACTTTGGCAGTGCTCCGAACCACTGATTCGAAACAAAAGATTCGTGAAGCTTCGAAGCTTCATGAAGCAGTGTTTTGAAATCGCCCTTCATTAGATATTGTTGAATAAAGTCATTATTTTGTTTTTTAGCGCACAAAAAGTATTCTCGTCACTTCATAACATTAAGGTTGAACCACTGTAGTCACATGAACTGTTTTAAATATGTCTTTAGTACCTTTCTGGGCATTTGAATGTCTAAATTAACTTGCTGGGAATGGAGGCCTCACTGATAGGGGTGAGAGAAAAAAGCGATACAGCGCGATTCTCTCTCCACTGATTCTGTATCGATTCTGAGAATTTCAGAATCGATTCTGAGCTTATAGTTTTTAACCAGTTTTTAACAGAGTGTGCTTTAGAAACATTCGTATTGTGCTTGCTTCCAATTCCTCACACACATAGGCCTACACCACTCGAACCTTCCGCAAAATAATCATTCATAAAGTTCGGAAAGGTTGAAGCGAATTACAAAGGACTTTCACGGGCTTCATGCACAGGATAGCCTGTGAGAGACGCGCACTTTGATGTTATACATGCAGTGCGCGGTCTCACCCGGCGGTATTTTCCTTACAAATGCTCTACGAAGTCATTATTTATGTCTCAGAAGGCTGCTTTCAATTTCAAATGCTGACGCGCACTTTTGTGAAGAGTGCTCGCGTATGCGGCTGTACGCAACTCCATGTAAGTGGTTTAATGCACTTGCGTCTCAAAATGGTTTTATGACGCAAAATTAATGTAAACACAGCCAGTTATGTCTTAAGGGATTAAACGGACAGAACAAACCACATTACTTCTTATATTTCAAAAGAGATCTGTGCGTGAATGCAGCTTATTAGATTAATTAGATGTTGTTATTAGATGTTGTCATAGTAACAATCAAACAACAGTAAAGATGAGAAAGAAAAATCACTTATAGTTCTTGAATGGAAAACGTTCAGATAATCTTAAATAGTGAAAGCACTATTTGTTTATTGCTTGTAATATGTTTCTTTGCTCCTCCTTATTATTTGCTACTTGTATGTTTTGAAGTTATAGAAGTTTAAAATTCTTAACAAACAATTGTTTTAATTTAGTAATATTTTCAATTTGTAATTATTTTAAAAAATAGGCTACTTATAATTACTTATGTAAGGATATGTAAATGTAAGGATTTTAAGGATTAATTAATAAGAAAAAAAGTAGCCTAGATCAAGAATCGTTTTAGAATCGGATCATGACTCTCAGAATCGGAATCGGATCGGATCGTGAGGTGACTAAAGATTCCCACCCCTACTCACTGAGCCATCGGATTTTACCAAAAATATCTTAATTTGTGTTCCGAAGATGAACGAAGGTCTTACGGGTGTGGAATGACATGAGGGTGTGTAATTAATGACAGAATTTTCATTTTTGGGTGAACTAACCCTTTAATCGACAAAATTGTAGGTAATATTGAGCCCATAGCTGATAAGCAGAATTATTTCAGTAAAAGAGTAATTTTAGCCGGTTAGCCAGAGACCTACAGCTGCACTGGGTTTACACAACATAACACACAAAACTAATCAATTATTAATCATACTTAAAAGTTGTGATTTTGAGAAGTTGGTTCAAATGAACTAGGTACTGACTCTTCTTTCATGGACATGTGCTTTGCGAATCCCGCGTTGAGTCATCAGTAAAATGACGGGAACACAACAAAAGGTTATACTGCTGTGGTATCGTTGTAAAAATTAATTCTAACCATTGAATTCTTCACATCCTCATCCTTTGGAAGTGAAAATAACATGAATTTGCTGTCACAATGCAGAACACAGCGTCTTTTTGAACCACACGAACCAGCTACAGTGTTTGAGGATGGTAAAAAAGTAAGTAAGCACTGTTTGCGGGCAGCCAATGAAGACCATAGGCGTGCATTATGCAAATGTTTTATTGCGTTACCTATGCAGCAGGGGCGTTTCCTCCGAGGAGGCAAGGGAGGCAGTGCCTCCTCAAAAAAACTGGATGAGAAAATAATCGATATTACAAAAATAAAACAACGCAAATGTTACAAAATTTGACATTAAAAAGTGTAAAAGTCACTCATTTTTCTAAAGAAACACTGTCAAACAGCGACACCCGCAGGTGAAGTTACAGCGGGGAGTCCGCGTCTCTTGTGCCTCCCTTCAGCTCATAGAAACAAAGCAGAGCCCCCAAAGTGTGCGGTGGGTTTAGTGGGGGGTAATAGAGAATGAATGGGGGAAAGTCACATGAGAGGAGGCAGTGCCTCCATCGCGCTATGATTGGATATGATCGGTTACGATTGGACATGATTGGTTCGTGCGATAAATCCCGCCTCTTGTTTTCGTGCGCATTCTCGTCGAATCGGCCTGAATGAAGACAGTGATGGCATTAATGAGAAGACTAATTAAAAAGTAAGTAAACCACTGTCACTTAGATATCACCGCTTTATTTCATGTCAAAATCAAACTCGAAATGGCCTGAAAACATGATGACTGCGGGGGTTTTTAGTGAGCAATCAACATGGTGAAATTAAAGGTACATCTTTGTGTCTGTGCGTGAGTGACCAGTGTGTACAAGCTTGATGACTGCTGAAAATTAATTGACTATTAAAAAGTAAAGCTGAATATTAGTTTAGAAATAATATATATTGTTTAAATTGTTACTGCCTTTAGTTATTATTTTGGAATAAATGTAAAAATGCTTAAAAACACTAACTTGATGAAATTTATACTTGGTTTTAATAAATAGAACATTGCATAGTGTAAAAATACAAAATAGAATTGTATTTGGTCTCTCTTATATGTAATGTTAACTTAACCAGGAAAATTGTGTAACAGGGACATAAATGAGGACGTTGCCTCCTCATTTTAAAACACCACTGCACACCACTGGTATGCAGGTCACGGAAGTGAGACTGGAATTCCTGATGACTCGTTTAGGTGGTTCAGAGTCGATTCTTTCTTTTGGGAGACAATAACTTTATTTATTGTGCACTTTCAAAATTATAACTTTGCAGACCATTTACATTCGCAGACAGTTATATTACACACTGCATGAAAGGTAATATTCGAAAAAGCATAATAGGGGCACTTTAAATTTTGGCCAAAAGTAGGTATCTTAGAAGATAGCATTTTTATGCTGCCTACCTTTTGGAATAGTCTTTATTTTGGGAGTGCAATGCTATCTTTGATTTATTAATAAGAAATCAGATGTGTTATTTTGACACATAAATGTGTGCCATAATGTACACGTCAGGTATACACCCTGGCTTTTGTGGCACATATCTGCTTTCTGACTGCCGTACGAAGGAAAGAAAGAGGTATTTCCTCATAAAACGTGAACTGCTGACTTGTTTGTTTTTGCTTTGCTCGTGGAGGCGGAAAAACATCCATATCCTAAAGTCGTATTTGCATGACTCATTTTACTGGAAGTAATAGCAATAAATTCGGAACCAAAAGAAAGTAAGTTACATAAATTTAACTGTACAGCTGTAAGCATAAATATTCAGAGTCTGGCAAGAAGCTCTTTGTGTTTGAGACAGCTCTGAAATACTGCTCACAGCTCTGTTAAGACCTACGTATGCATTTCAGTTCAATATATTTACATACAAATTTCAGAAGTAATTTTTGCACCGTGCGCATTTATGGTAATTCACCTAAATTGTGAACGTTTCAGGCTGCAGTTCCGGTTTCATCTGTATTTCCCCTGTATTAAAGGTGACAGCCTTGGCTGTGTTTTCTTCGTTCAGCAGTGGATTTGTATTGTTGATGGCATTGCTGCTGTATTCATCTTGCATAATTTGTCAAGCGGCGAATTACATGCGTGGGTCCTTCACCTCAGATAACTGCAGTACTAATCTCAGATAAACAGCATGATAGCCTCAGGTCTTACTCAACTCCTCCTGATTATTACTGCTGGGACTGGAAGATAGCTCAACTCACACACTCGCTTTCTCATGCCATCCCCAATACACTAGAACTGGAAATAGTCTATGTTCCAAGTGGGCACTTCACCCTTTAGTGTTTTTTGTGTTGAGTTTGTAGTCCCCAGGGTGCACCGATGGAGTGAATTGATAGTATCCTCTATATTTAGCATGGAGTGTTGTGCTTTCCTCTGTATCTGTAGAGTCATAGGTCCTTCTGTGTGTGGTTGAATGTATCGATCATGTGGCATATGTGTGTTTCTGTGGTGTGTCGTCAGGTTGAATCCTACTTACTTTTAGTATGAAAAGTGCTTTTAAAGCTGTTGTAAGCTTTTTTTTTTTTCTCCATAAAATATCTTACTTGACAGATATCACTGAAATACGCCCTGAGACATAGCCTAGGCTATGAAAACAGAAACATGGTTAAAGTTAGTGTTACTACAGTAAATACATGGTAAATTGTGGTCAATTGTGGTTTGAAAATCTTTCTAACATATGAGTAATAATGTTTCCTAATTTTTCTATTTATTATCATGAATTTTAGATTTAGCAATATCATTTAAAATTTAGCAATACCATAAAAATGTTTTATTTATTTATTTATTTATTTATTTTTTTTTCCTATTTTATTTTAATTATTATTAAAGGGATAATTCACCTAATAATGAAAATTTCATCATCAATCACTCACCCTCAGCATGTCGCAAAAGGACGCTATTGTAGGAAATGGCGTTAATGTCTTCTTTTATAGTCAGTTTTCTCTTTTAGATCAACTACATGGTGAAGCAACAGTTTGAAGAGAATCTTGTTACTTAGTCAACACATTTATAACACCTTAACTGAATAATAACATATCTGTTTAATGTCAGATACACTATATTGCCAAAACTTTTGGGACACCCTCTCCAAATTATTGAATTCAGGTGTTCCAACTACCACAGGTGTGTAAAATCAAGCACCTAGGCATGCAGACTGCTTCTACAAACATTTGTGAAAGAATGGGTCGCTCTCAGGAGCTCAGTGAATTCAAGCGTGGTACCGTGATAGGTTGCCACCTGTGCAATAAGTCCATTCGTGAAATTTCCTCACTACTAAATATTCCACGGTCAACTGTTAGTGGTATCATAACAAAGTGGAAGCAATTGGGAACAAAAGCAACTCAGCCACGAAGTGGTAGGCCACGTAAAATCACAGAGCGGGGTCAGCGTATACTGAGGCGCACGGTGCGCAGAAGTCGCCAACTTTCTGCAGAGTCAATAGCTACAGACCTCCAAACTTCGTGTGGCCTTAAGATTAGCTCAAGAACAGTGCGTAGAGAGCTTCATGGAATGGGTTTCCATGGCCGAGCAGATGCATCCAAGCCTTACATCACCAAGTGCAATGCAAAGCGTCAGATGCAGTGGTGTAAAGCTCGCCCCCACTGGACTCTAGAGCAGTGGAGACGTGTTCTCTGGAATGACGAATCACGCTTCTCTGTCTGGCAATCCGATGGATGAGTCTGGGTTTGGCGGTTGCCAGGAGAACGGTACTTGCCTGACTGCATTGTGCCAAGTGTAAAGTTTGGTGGAGGGGGGATTATGGTGTGGGGTTATTTTTCAGGGGTTGGGCTTGGCCCCTTAGTTGCAGTGAAAGGAACTCTTAATGCTTCAGCATACCAAGACAGTTTGGACAATTTCATGCTCCCAAATTTGTGGGAACAGTTTGGGAATGGCCCCTTCCTGTTCCAACATGACTGCGCACCAGTGCACAGAGCAAGGTCCATAAAGACATGGATGAGCAAGTTTGCTGCGGAGGAACTTGACTGGCCTGTACAGAGCCAATAGAACACCTTTGGGATGAATTAGAGCGGAGACTGCGAGCCAGGCCTTCTCACCAACATCACTGCCTGACCTCACAAATGCGCTTCTAGAAGAATGGTCAAAAATTCCCATAAACACACTCATAAACCTTGTGGAAAGCCTTCCCAGAAGAGTTGAGGCTGTTATAGCTGCAAAGGGTGGGCCAACTCCATATTAAACCCTACGGATTAAGAATGAGATGTCATTAAAGTTCATCTGCACGTAAAGGCAGGCGTCCCAAAACTTTTGGCAATATAGTGTACGTCTGGATGTAACTCTATCACCCCTTGAGTAATGAAGTTTGTTACTACCAGACCTATTGCAGAGCACGTCACATAGGTTCAGTCAGACCACATGTTTGACAGCATGGTGTCATTCCCTTGTGATGCAATCATGATTATGACATTTGGTCACGTGATATGCATAAATCAATTAGGTGTTATTTGATGTTTGAGGTTTGTCGACTTTTGATAAAGTCTATGTATGTGATCCTTTTCACACTTTTTAAAGATAAAATTTTATTGTATTTTAGTTAATCTCCTTTTTTGAGTTTACAAGATGGTTCCTATTATTGAATAAAGATCGCTTTTTAGCTATTTCAGACCAAAACAATCATTTAAACACATACATATTACAAGTTTTGAACATTAGAGACACAGGTTTATCTTTCTACCTCGCCGAAGGGATTATGGCCAGTATTAACCCAAAAAGCATGCATTGATGCATGCTTCAAAAAAGTCCACTTGAAAAAGTTTGCCATCTGGCAATCACGATCAGTGTTTGTACACCAACTTGTAGTTTGGTTCTCTTAGTTCTATTGGATAGGACCAAAAAAAATAAAATTATGCATTTGGTCCTGGTTCACTTAGTGTTGACGCTGTCATTTTTAACACCTAACCTAAAGACACAAAACAAACAAAAAATACGGCTTTTGACATATATATTGCGAACATCCAAAACAATGCTGTGTGCTGGGCTTAATGTACTCGTTGTGTGTGTGTGTACATATGGTGGTATTTTTACCAGCTGAGAACTCACAGAGAGCTTATAAAATGTGTAAATGAGTCAAAACAGCGCCAGGAATTCCTCCATTACTTGCATAAACAAAGATCCGCTACAAGAAAACGTGGTCCTGATGTCTGTACTGAACTATAATGCGCAACATTGTGAATATGACGAGAAAAAAAAAATGTATTCTTGAGCATTCTGCCGTTTTTAGACATATTTTGTGACATCACGTCCTGTTTTTGGTTTGTTTAGATCATCTTTAGATTTGTCTTTGGTCTGTGTTGCATTCATATTTTAGTCGAACCATACCAGTCTTGGACCAGAGCTGTGCACCAGGGTTTGGATGGCAGCATTCACACTTATTCAAATGAACCGCACTAACACAGCAATCACACTGATTTTTTTTTAAACGAACCAAACCTGCCAAATGTGAACATGTCCTTAGTTTCGGTTTCATGGACTTTTTGTATTCCTTGTTTTCATGTTTTTCCTTCCCGTTTCCTGTGTTCTGATCACTAGTTTGTTGCTATGGTAACCAATTATGTTGCTTACCTACTTCTTGTTTAGTTTGTCGTTATCCTGTGTTTTTAAGCCCTCAATTTGTTCAGTCTTTTGCTTAGTATTATTTACATATTTTTGCGTGAAGCTGTTGCATTGATACTCATCATTTGTGGATTGTTTGTCCAGAGATTGTCACAGTTCTACAGCCCTTGTGCACAGATTTATTTATTTAAATGTAAATGCATTTAAAATGTACTGTCGCTGTCTTCCAGAAATACAAACTCAGAAAAAAATGATGACACAATGCATTGGAGAAATGTCGGCCAATCTAATGCTTTCTAGAGTGAGAATATATTCTCCCCTCCCTACATTTTAAATACCATATGTATACTATATTATTTATTAGTTGGGTTTTTTGTTGTTGTTGTTGTTGTTGTTGTTGTTGTTTTAAAGGGATGATCTTTTCCACCCTGACTTCATGTTTTCAATGGGAAATACATCAGCACATTCAGGGAAACTGTACTCACCCTACAGTCCTCTTAGACTACAAGTCAGCTCACTTTGTTTATTGTTTATTGCATATTTTGTATATTTTAGCTTGATAACAGGAAAATGCAGAAACTTCTGCCACCTGTAGTAACAATGGCAGTTGTATGTAGTAGCAGTATTAAAAACTGTGTTTGTCCACCTTCCAGTATATCTTTGTGCTTCCAGTATTCTGGGAGACAGATCAGGCCATGTTGAGCGCTTCGCAAGGAAAGGCGAGATGACACATTATTAATTTAATCTTAATATTTCAACAATTCTGAGAAAGAAAGCCACAATAAGGTGGAAGGGAAAGCAAGGGTTCTGTCTGCTTTTGTGGAAGATCATATACTTCATGTGGCATCAATTGTGAGGAAAAAAAGGACTTTTTTATGTTTTGTATCTCAGACTAATAACATGTTTGTGAGGTCTGCCATTCATGCTGCTTTCCTGAACGAATTAAAAGATCTGGCTGGAAATGGAAAATAACTTTTTGTCCAACTCCACTTTACTGCAGAGTAATGTAAAAGTTATTTTCCGTTTCCTTTTTTGGCATCCTTGAAGTTAAATAATGGGCAAAGTTTTAAATGAGAAAACTTCTGTACATCTCTCTACGTCTGGTCTTTGGAAGTCACATTGGGTGAATTACACTGTGGATTAGGTTGCACTGCATTTTTCATTTGAAAGTTCATTTGGACCTGAATCATGTGGTTTTGGGCTTGAACCAGAATTAGTCTCACTTGTAAGGATTCAAAGACTTTATTTGGAAGCTCAAAATAAACTTTAGTCATCCCAGTTACATGTGGTCTGTGTTTGAGTTTATGACTCAAAACTGACTCAACAGACTTGGTAGCTTTTCTGGCAGGAATAAAATGATCAATGCTAAACTTCAGTCATTTGTACATTTACGAATAGAATAGAATATATATATATATATATATATATATAGATAGATAGATAGAAATATATATATATATATATATATATATATATAATAGAAAAGGAACCGGCCCCCAGATGTGTCCACAACATCGAAACTGGCCCCCTTTTAAAAAAGTTTGGACGCCCCTGGCATAGAGTATATGAAGATTCTCAGTTTATATATACATATATATATATATATATATATATATACACACACACACAGTGCTTTGTTAGCTGTGGTGTCAAGACATGACTAAAAGATTAATATGGGGCAGAAGTACAGAATGTCACGTTTTATTATTGACTGTTTCAACACAAAATGTTTTGCCAACTAAGAAGTACAGCACTTTTAGAGTTTCATCCCTCTACCTAATGTGAGCATAAGTATTGGGATGGTTTAACTAAAAGCAAATGTAAAAGCTAATATTTAATTGTGAATCCCTTGCAAGCAATCACAGGAGCAAGTCTGTGACCCATAGACTTCACCAGACTCTTGGTTTCACACTTTCAAATGCTTTTCCAGGCCTTTAATACAACCATTTTCAACGGTTGATTGTTTTGGGGAGTTTCTGCCTTTAGTCTCATCTTCAGCTGGTGAAGTGGTTGTTCAATAGGATTTAAATCTGGAGACTGACTTGGCCAATCTAAGACCCAAAATTTCTTCCATGATAATCTTGATTGAGTTGGCAGTACTAGTGTTTTGGGTCATTGTCCTGTTGCCATATGAAGCACTTCCCAGTGAGTCTGGTGGCATTTTCTTGAACACTGGTAGGCCAGTTTCTTTTGTACACTTCTGAATTCATTCTTCTGCTGCCATCATTGAATAAGTCATCAATAAAGATGAGTGAGCCTGTTCCAGAGGCAGACATGCATGCCCATGACATGACACTAGCTCCACCAAGCTTTCCAGATGAGCTTGTATGCCTTGGATCATTTGCAGTTTCTTTTTTTTCTCCACACTTTTGCTTTCCCACTTTGATAAAGGTTAATCTTTGTCTCATCTGTCAATAAAACTCTGTTCTAAAACTGGCTCACCTCTGTGTGTTTTTGCTAATTCAAATTGGCTTTCCTATTTTTGGTACTGATCAGATGTTTGATCTTGCTGTGTATCTTCTGTAATTCTGTTGGTGAAGTCTCCTGCGAACAGCAGATTGTGAGACCATCACCCCAGCTTTCTGGAGGTTGCTGGTGATTTTACTGACAGTTATTTTAGAGTTTTTTTTCATAGCCCGTGTCATTTGTCTATCATCAACTGCTGTTGATCTTCTCAGCTGACCTGGTCGTTGTCGGTTGCTGAAGCTTGCCTGTGGTATCTTTTTCAGGACATTCCAAGTCAATCTCTAGATTTAAATCCTATTGATCAAGCATTTCACCAGCTGAAGAGGAGACATTGGGCCAGATTTACTAAACACGGCAAATTAGCGTGAGAGCGCAATTCCACAAACGCGCTGATGGGAGTGGCAAGTTTTGCGCGTGATCTGCTGACGCGCAAATTAACGAACACAGACGCAGTCAAATCATTTACATAATGATCAACACAATCTAACAAGAGCAGCGCAAATTAGCGTTGGGTCGCAAATAAGCAGAGCTGATGCTCATCAGTTGTGGGTCGACACAGGCGCAACTTGTTACATGTAATATACAGATAACGTCTTCCTCTGGCATTCCAAAGAAATTAATATGAGTGGAAAATATTTTCTCCCTTCTACCTCTCTGTTCTCTGTGGTGTCTCCTCCTAGCAGCAACAATTGCAGCCATGTTGCAAAATGGGTTAAGACATGCTTTTTTTGGGCGTTAAATAATGGTGCAAATACCAGTAAAATGACGAGCGCAAACATTAGTAAATCACGTTGCATGATTCATTTAAATACTCTCCTCCCATAAATTTTGCGTCTGAAAGGGAAACTCCTACAAATGCATATGCAGTAAGGTCAGCCGCAAAAACAACTCAGTCCACGCCTTTTCAGCACTGATTTTGCACTGCGTGTCTTTAGTAAATCCCGACAGTAGTTTTTTAACACCAAAAGAGGATTTGTGCTGGCGCAAGCTGTTAGTAAATCTGGCCCTAAAGACAGAAACTCCCCAAAACAAGCAACCGTTGAAAATGACTGTATTAAAGGCCTGGAAAAGCATTTCAAAGTGTGAAACCAAGAGTCTGGTGATGTCTATGGGCCACAGACTCGCTCTTGTGATTGCTTACAAGGGATTTACAAGTAAATATTAGCTTTTACACTTTTACATTTGCTTTTAGTTAAACCATCCCAATACTTATGCTCACATTAGGCAGAGGGATGAAACTGTAAAAGTGCTGTACTTCGTAGTTGATAAAACATTTTGTGTTGAAACAGCCAATAATAAAATGTGACATTCTGTACTTCTGCCTCATATTAATCTTTTAATCATATTCATAGATGTGTTGACACCACAGCTAACAGAGCAATTTTGTCTTTACTGTTCCAATACTTATGGAGGTCACTGTATATTATATGTTTTGTTTCTTGAAAACATGACCGATTTGACAAAAGCTTGAGCTGACAGTAGAGTAGCTTGAGATAGGACACAGATGTAAATTTAATACACAAACAATATCTGTAAAACTTTTAACAACCTCGTTTTTAAAGTGTGAAATTCTGAGTTAAAACTCAATTTTTATTTAAATTAAAAAGTACTCTATTTAGATCACCACAGGTAAAACCACACATTGCACCTCACTACATGGTAAAAAGTATAAAATATTGTTTCTATATCTAGAATGGCTTTATGGTATTTAGTCTATAAACACATTTAATATAATTACGAATGCACTGCAAGTTTATGACAAAAAAAAATAGTCTGTAATTTGGCCTTTATTACTAATTTAATATATGTCTACATAAAATTAAATAAAATGAGATATTAACCTACATTTCTGACAAAATACCACAGTTACAGTTAGTGTTACCACAGTAAATCCATGATAAATGTTGTTGAATTGTTGGTTGGACAGTATTCTAACTGGATCGGCTCAATGTTTCTCCTGATTTGCACGTTAGTGTTGTTGATTAAGTCAGCGCTGTTTCAACTGGCTTTAAACTGAATTAAATCACAGAGAGATTTGCAGCTTGTACTTGAGACCTCTACGCCGAACTCGAACACTTCTCACTTGCTGTTTAGTGGTCGTGTGATCGAGACACTCAGCAAGTAAACACATTTGTGAGCTTGTGAGTCGTGCGGTGCGCGCAAGTAGCGCTGTTTCGTTCCGCTTTTGGTGCGTTAATGTTTCCCTGGCTTAAATCTAGTACTGCCACCTTGTGTTGACATTGTGAAACTGCACAATTTGTAAATTATGCATGGCGGGCCACGTATAATAGATTTTAATAGACAAGCTGCGGGCCGTTTGAAATTCATCCCCGGGCCGCATTTGGCCCGCGGGCCGTAGTTTGGACACCCCTGTTCTATGCTCACCTATGTAACTATGACCACTTCAGACAGTTAGTATATTGAGTGAAATGTAATGTGTGACAGGCAGTTGTTTAATTAAATTGCTGATATGTTAGATGTGTTTGTGTCCATCAGATGGACATTCAGAGCAGATGCATGTATAGAAGAGTGACTGTTCTCTGTATGTGTGTTTATCTCTCTTCTCAGGTGTAATTGAGGTGGTGAGTAATGTCTTTGTGGAAGTCTCTGGCATGTATCTGGAGAAAGAAATGCACTCAGGGCTGAAGAGCTGCTCTTCTCTGCTCCTGTGTCTGCTGGACATCATCCACTGCCTGCTCAAAAACCTTTCGTCTGTAGTCCGACTGGCCCTGCAGGTAACATTCTCTCTCTATTTCAGTATAGATTTAATGGCATGACAAGTAATTAAACTAGGTACTTGAAGCTTGTTGAATTTTGTTGAATTTTTTTATTGTGAACACACTGCTCTCATTATTTATACCACAACATGGCAGAGACTAGTGCCTAAGCACGCAAGTTGGGATGCACACACTGTGTTCTGTTTTTAATTTGATTGGGTTTTAGTAGGAGCTCAGGACCAGCTGAGAGAGGAGAATGCTTTCTTTACCAACACTGGCTCATTGGAAAAACGTGCCTCTACCTACATTTTTGCCAAATTCAAAATACGTACCAATACCTACAAACCACTGCAGTTTCCAGCTGAAATGAACACTAGAGGCAGTAAAACAACAACAACTTAAATTCATTTTCACACAAAATTGTGATTACGGGGCAGATTATTGATTAATAAAGACATGTTTGCGCTGTTCCTTGCACAAAACTGTGTTGTGACTTCAAAACACTTTTACTATAAGTCATGATTTGTAAACGAATACATTTTGGTGTATGCATCACATAACCAGCTCCATATGTGTGGCTTTTATAATATAGCAGGTTTGCTCAGTAGCTCACCTGGTACTGCATTGCACTTGCGATGCAAAGCACTTAAGTACCATTCTGTGAAAAACGAGTCACAATAAAAGAGCTCAAAGACTTGTAGAAGCAAGCTAAAATGGCACAGTTGCTTCAGCAAATGTGTTTTTATGTCACGTTTGCTTTTGTTAATATTATCGGGTGTGTTTAGGGTTTAGAGTAGGTGGTACGTTATTTTCAAACGCTAAGGTTAAAAGCATTAATCTTTTAGTTCCACTCACCAAACATTTCATTTCCAAACTGCTGTGCCACATAAAACAACCAATGTAAAACTTTGCCAGATTCACATTCATCTGTTTTGGATAAAACTGAATGCACTTTTAGCACCAATGTGCAAGACGCAATGTAATATCAGTTTGCAGAAATTTGTCACCACAAGCACTTTTTTTCCAATAAGCATGGGTTGTTCTTTCCTCTTAGTATTGCAGGGTTTTAAAATGATATCAGGAGATTCCAGAATTCCATTGCCTGCTTTGTATCTTTATTCTGTATTCTTTAAAAATTTTAAAGAAAGTAGCTTTTCCAAAGTAAGGTAACTTACTGTTAACTAATTAAAGGATTAGTTCACTTCTGAATGAAAATGTCCTGATAATTTACTCATCCCCATGTCATCCAAGATGTTCATGTCTTTCTTTCTTCAGTTGAAAAGAAATTAAGATTTTTGAGGAAAACATTCCAGTGTTCTTCTCCATATAGTGGACTTCAGTGGGGTTCACCGGGTGGAAGGTCCAAATTGCAGGTTCAGTGCAGCTTCAAAGGGCTCTACACGATCCCAGGTGAGGAATAAAGGTTCCCTTTCATAGGTTCACTCAACGCTGCGAGACGTCGCTATGGGAACACCTTTAGTGTGAAGAATGTCTGAAGCCCTTATACCATCACGCCAATTGATTGGCCAAAAGCGTCTATCCCCGTCCCAAGAATACGTCACGTATGCTTCATATCAGCGTGCTAGGCGCCATTTCATCAGATTTCATTCCTTCAGGAAGCGGATTTTCTGTTGCCCGTTGGAAAGCATTTTTCACGTGTTCACAGCTAATTTTTCAGAGCAGTTTCACTCCTCTCAAGCGGACACGATGAGTTACAGGAGATGCATCGATGTGTTGATGTGTACAATGTTTGGGCCTTCAGCATGCTCAAGCCGTGCTTAACAGCCTATCTGATTTATGTCACTGCAATAGCCTGCGTTTGAAAGTTTTGCGCTCGAGGCTCGCCTCCCTTCTGAGGAAGGAAGGCCGCTCGTCCAACCCCCGCCTCTCCGTTTCTGCAGTTGACGAGGCGCCGCACTAGATGGACGCTTGGGGTGACGATTATGAGCCTGAGCATTTAGAGAGTGAGCAGACGGATTTTCACCCCTTTCGCTCTCTCTCCTGTCTCATGTGCGCGCGTTAGAGAATCGCGATGCGGATCCTGTTGTTTTCGTTCATGACGAAATGCGGCCTACCCCAGAAGCTCACGATGCGATTTCTTTTGGCTGTGGCTCCTATGACGATGATGTGTTGTCTACAGCAGCCTCTGATTCTGAAGAGCTTGTGGGTGATTGTTCTGGCTCTCTCCCTCCGAGCGGACAGGAGAAGTGCACATCCCCGTTGTATAACGAGATGTTAGAAGTGGTCACTCGAGCTGTAGATAAGCTGGGGTTGGAATGGGACAGCGAGCCCGCGCAAAATCAGGCGCAGTCAAAGCTGGACGATCGATTTCTCACGAGTCGCGCCCCAACCCAGCCCCGTAGGCCTCTTCCCTTCTTCCAAGACCTCCACCAAGAGGTTTCGAAGTCTTGGAAGCAGCCATTTTCAGCTCGCATCACTAGCCCCGCGGCCGCGGATTTCGCTACTATTTCTAAAATGGCAGATCACGGTTATGCAGCGATGCCAATCGTCGAAGAGACTCTCGCGGCTCATCTCGCGCCATCTTCAGCTCCGTCGTGGAAGTCATGCCCCTTGCTGCCCTCCAAACCGTGTAGCATTACCTCCTCTTTGGTTGGTAAATCTTACATGGCCGCTGGACAGGCAGCAGCCACTCTTTATTCTATGGCTGTACTTCAGGCTTATCAAGCTGATTTGTTAAAAGAGCTAGATTAGGGAGAAGGCCTGACTCCTGAGGCTGTTAAGGAGCTCAGACAGGCTACTGACTTGGCGCTGAGAGCTACCAGTCATACTGCTCGTGCAATAGGCAGGTCTATGGCGGGAATGGTGTCGGTAGAGCGCCACCTTTGGCTTACTCTTACTGACATCAAAGAAAAGGATAAGTCTTTCCTATTAGATGCCCCCATGTCCAATGACGGCCTATTTGGTGAGTCTGTGACCGCTGTGGTAGAGAAATTTTGAGCAGCAAAACAACAATCTGCCGTTTTTCGCCAGCTCATTCCACGCAGGTTTAGGGAGACTGAACGACAACCACCGTCAGTTTGTTCGCGTTCGTCTTCTCTACAGCGCCCCCGTGAGGTACAGCGAAGTGAACCATCGCCTATAGAGCCTCCTCGCAGAGACTGGGGCCCTAGGACTCACCCACCAGTTCGCTCACGGCAACGCAGGCGGATAGACCTGAGCTCAACAGCCAAGGCCTCTCGTTCTCAGGCTCCCATTAGCAGTTCCTGAAAATTTCGCTCATCTTCAGAGGCCAGGCCCTCCATTGGAGAGTTTGGGTGAACCGCACAAGCGTATTCGCCTTTCTCATTGTGGCCTCCTGGCTCCAGCCTTAACCATCCAGCCGCTAAATGCGCCTCGGGCAGTTTTAGGTTGGGTCCTACCGATGAGCTTCGTCTCAGATACTTCGCGCGCAGCCTTCGGAGATCGAGGAGAAGCCTAGGGACATATACGCATGGCCCGTTTATTACGCCGTTAAAGACCCCCACGGTCGACGTGGAGGGTCAGCCTGATCGGGCGATTGGACAGCTCACTGCATTAGATGTCTCCGCCACTCTTGTGCCTCGGGGCCCTATGCAGGTAGACCAGCTTATGACGGAGAGCTCAGTAGCTCCACATGTACTTCCTGTTTCTGTAGACGCCAGAGGCTTTCTGCAATCAGAAAATGTATTGGTACCCACAGTTCAGCAGGTTCCAAAAATAGAGCAGCTAACGCCCCTCGCAGCGTACTGGGCCGCGTGGCAACGCCTGCCCGGGATATCGCAGTAGGTGCTACGTACCATTCGACACGGTTACACCATCCAATTCCGGAAAGGCCCACCTCTTTCCAATGGGGTTCTTCCCACGACGGTCCGTCCTTGGGAGGCCCCAGCTTTGAGGCAGGAGATTGTGTCACTCTTAGAGAAAGGGGCCATAGAAGAAATACCCCCCGCTCAATAGTCAGGTTTTTACAGCCGTTATTTTGTTGTGCCCAAAAAGGATGGTGGTTTTCGTCTGATTTTGGACTTGCGTCGCTTAAATCTTGCACTAAGAGTGAGCAAATTCAAGATGCTGACGTTAAAGTCCATTCTGTCTCAGGTTCGAACCGGAGATTGGTTTGTGACCATTGATTTAAAGGATGCATACTTCCACATCCAGATCGTCAAGAGACACAGGAAGTTTCTCAGGTTCGCTTTCGAGGGCAAAGCTTACCAATACCACGTTCTTCCATTCGGACTTGCTTTGGCTCCTTGGACCTTTACGAAATGTGTGGACGCTGCTCTGGCCCCTCTGCGGATCCAAGGCGTCCGGATTTTGAACTACCTGGACGACTGGCTAATATTAGCTCAGTCTCAGGATTTGGCAATAGCTAATCGAGATTTAGTTCTCTGCCATTTGAGGAGCTTAGGTCTGCGGATAAACCTCCAGAAGAGTGTCTTGCTGCCACATCAGCAAACTACCTTCCTGGGTGTGGAGCTAGATTCTGGTGTAATGCAGGCACAGTTGTCTCCCGCACGCATTCAGTCGTTACAAAACTGCCTGAGTCATTTCGGGATAGGCCGTCTGGTCCATGTAGGTCTGTGTCACAGACTGATGGGTCTTATGGCAGTGGCGTCCCCTGTTGTTCAGCTAGGCCTGCTCCATATGAGACCATTCCAATGGTGGATCAAGAGCCAAGGGATCCCGTCTCATTGCTACCCTTTCCGCAAAGTCCTAGTCACACGCAGAGGCTTTCATGCTCTACGCCCATGGACAAGGCTCCCGACACTCTGCAGAGGAGTTCAGTTAGTAGGGGCATCTTGTCGTCGCAAAACGATCACAACGGACGCATCCCTTACGGGCTGGGGGGGCGGTTTTTCAAGGACACCCGACCTTTGGAGTCTGGAGCGAAGTGCAACGTGGTTGGCACATAAATCGTTTGGAGTTGCTAGCAGTGCTTCTGGCACTCAAATGTTTCCTGCCCTACCTGAAGGGGTATCACGTATTGATCGGGACAGACAACATGACTGTGGTCTCGTACCTGAATCGTCAAGGAGGGCTACGTTCTCGCCCCCTGTACAGGCTGGCGGAGCGTGTGCTTCTTTGGGCGCAGACCAGGTTTCTGTCGATCAGAGCAGTTCACATTCCGGGTCATTTGAACCTAGGAGCGGACCTACTTTCGAGACGGGGCTTTAGATCCCGGAGGATGGAGGCTGCATCCTCAAGTAGTGAGCCTCAAATGTCAGAGGTTCGGCCGGTCGGAAGTGGATTTGTTTGCATCGAGCATGACTACTCATTGTCCGCTCTGGTTCTCCCTGTCACCTCTGGGGATAGATGCCCTGGCCAATGTATGGCCCAAGACAAGTCTCTTTGCCTTTCCACCAATTCGTTTGCTCCCAGCGGTGCTGCTCAGGGTACGAATGGACAAAGTGAGACATCTGTTGTTGGTGGCCCCCCTCTGGACCACTCAATGTTTCAATTGGACGTCACCCTCTGGTCTCTCGTTTTCTGCAAGGGACGAGACGGCTTCGGCCTTTCCGCCCTGCACAAATTCCCTCATGGGATCTTTCTGTCGTCCTAGAGGGACTAACAGGTGACCCATTTGAGCCACTGGAGCTGGTATCAGAAAAGTTTTTAACCCTCAAGACGGTTCTTCTGATGACTCTTTCCTCTCTTAAGAGAAAAGGAGATCTGCAGGCTCTTTCTATCAGCCCCTCTTGTATGGACTTTGCCCCTGGGTTGGTTAAAGTCTTGTTGCGACCAAGGCCAGGATATGTTCCTTAGGTTGCTTCGACACCTTTTCGTTCTCAGCAAGTGGTCTTGGAGGCTTTTTCTTCCCCTGACTCGGAGACTGGGAGTGATGTGCAGCTGCTTGGTCTCTGTCCAGTGAGGGCATTGAAGATCTATGTCGACCGTACATCCCAGTGGCGTAGATCGGAACAATTGTTTGTGTGTTTTGGTAAAAACAAAGGAGCTGCCGTCACCAAACAGAGAATGTCTCATTGGGTGATCGAGGCTATCTCTGCGGCCTATGAGGCGCGTGGTTTGGCTTCACCTCTGGGTGTGCGTGCTCATTCCACAAGAGGAATGGTTTCCTCTCAGGCTCTCTTTAAGGGCTCTTCTTTGGAGGATATTTGTGTTGCGGCAGGTTGGTCTTCTCCGAACACCTTCATCAAATTCTATGGTCTGGACGTGAAGATGGCTCCTGGCTCCCAGGTCTTATCTGCTTGAGCAGATGCTTTCCACGGTCCTCCAGCCACTCTCAGGTATGTGAAGGCGTTTTGGTATTTCGTTCCCATAGCGACGTCTCGCAGCGTTGAGTGAACCTATGAAAGGGAACGTCTCGGTTACGTATGTAACCATGGTTCCCTGAATAGACATTTTGTCTAGCGAAACGATTAAAAAAAAAAAAAAAAAGTATACTTTTTAACCACAAATGCTTGTCTTGCACTGCTCTGCGCTGAAAGGCCACGTGTGACGTAGGCGGAAGTACCGCGGTAGGGTGAAAAACTTCTATCTAATTCTATCTAATCTAATTTTCTCCTCCAACTTCAAAATAGTCTGATATCATTTTTTTTTTTGTAAAGGGCATTTGGCTTAATCTTTACACGTTCGCTTTGTAGACACTGGATCGGTACTTCTGCCTACGTCACGCATGACCTTTGTAATGTGATTACGTCATGCGTGTGGATTGCAGAGCTAGTGCAAGATGAGCATTTGTGGTTAAAAGGTATATAATTTTTTATTTTTTAAAAAAAAATTACTGATCGTTTCGCTAGTCAAGACCCTTATTCCTCGTCTGGGATCGTGTATAGAGCTCTTTGAAGCTGCACTGAAACTGCAATTTGGGCCTTCAACCCAGTGAACCCCACTGAAGTCCACTATATGGAGAAGAATCCTGGAATGTTTTCCTCAAAAATCTTAATCTCTTTTCAACTGAAGAAAGAAAGACATGAACATCTTGGATGACACGAGGGTGAGTAAATTATCAGGAATTTTTCATTCAGAAGTGAACTAATCCTTTAACAGTTTGTTTTTTGTTTTTTGTTTTTTACTGTAGCATTCTTTTACAGTTAAAATTACAATCATTTTTTACAGTGTAATTATGGATTTTTATTTTTTTTTTTAATTCTGCCCTGCATACTGTGTTTGTTGTGCATTGGTTGGATATTTTACATAATTCGCCTTACAATTAAACGTTTGTCCCATTTTCAGATTTTAGTTTTGTTAGTGGACCCCACATCCCATTGGCATAAAGGGCAATGGGTTCAGTTGCATCCATTATATGCGGCCATTATATCCCAGTTCATTTTCAGCGGGGTTAAAGTTTCCTGTAGAATTGCTTTTTGTATGCCTACTAGATGATAGTGTGATGAGCTTGTTATGTGGTTAGGTGCTAATGTCAAAATGTCTTATGTTTTCTGGGATGTGGATCTTTTCTAGAAGGTCATAATTGTGGATTTATTGGGTTTGACTGGCAGTATTACTCCAGCAGGGCCAGGTTCAGCTGTAAACACTGTTTAGTGTAAGACAGCAGAACCAGCTCATCTGTGCAGAGCAGATGTTTGATTTCTATGTTGAGTGAAGTGAGACCAGGGGCTGCTGGTTATTCCGCACTGGTTCCACCTTGTTCATTGATTGTACATGTTGATGTACATATTGAATAATGTTGAACTAAACCAGCAACATTCATTCCACTGTCCTGAGAAATGTGTTTTCTTTTGCTGCTATTTTTTTATTATGCATTGACTTTTAGTGTACATTGATTTAATAGGTTGTAGGTTTTACCCCCTACACCACTCTCAAAGAATTCTGTGTACCAGATAGAATAAAATCTATCTAGCTATCATCCGTCTGTCTGTCCATCTAGATTTTTTTATCTAAGTTTTTATCTAAGTTTTTTATGTGTTTGTTTTAGTCTGTTTTATTTATTTATTTATTTAATTATTTATTTTCACAGATAGAGTAACACCTTTAATGCGGGTATATTGTAGGTATCCAGATTAGTTATCTATCTTTGCTGTTATCATTTTTGTATGGTTTCATGTTGGTACTGTATTGTACAATTTACTGAACTGTTTGCTAGTTAGTTTGTCCTTTTAATATATAAAGTGTTTGGACTGTGATTGGACAGAGGGTTTTTTTATTAAAAAAACAATGAATACTATTAGGGATCTAGGTCTTTTATCAATACTGTATTATTCCCCTAAATATGTCCCCTCGTATGACAGTTGACAAAGACACAGACTCTCCCATTCTTATTGACAGTATGGTCATGGTTATTTCTGTGGAAAGGCAAAATGTTGTTATTTATACAGGACATCTTATTATTAATATATTTACTTCCCTGTGTCCGTGAAGTCAAGCTGTAATCCTGTTTTTGTATTCAGATCCCCACAAACAAGCACATTTCCCTGAGCCTGGAAATGGCATGTCTCTTTTTCCAGTGTACGAAACATCTTCACTGCAGGGGGGGTTCTGGCGGTGGAATGTATATGACACATAGGAAGATTGTGACAGGAAAAGTTCTTTATGGAGCTTTAGCTGAATATGGTATTTGCCCATTTTCATGGTGTCAATGTAGTGGGAAAATTTATTCTGCCTTGGCACACTTTGCTAAGTTTTTGTGAGGTTAAAATGATTTCTCAGTAATTGGGAGGACAGTCTTTCTCTCTCGTTTTCTTTATTGGCCTCTATCCTTCTCACTCTGTATTCTACAATTTCAATTTTGTTTAAATTTATGAATATGGATATACGTGAATAAGCATATTAAACAGTAGTCTCAGTCTCAGCCCCAGATGTGCTGCCTATGGACCTTTTACTGACCACACAATAATGACAGTTGTCAAAGATCATAGGGTTTGAATCTGTTGAATATATTTTTTGAAAGAGAATAGGAACTCTTTGAAATTCACTCAATATCTTGATAAATATATATTTTATATGCCTATATTTCCTGCTTCTGTCCAATTTCAGATTCATCTAAATAAAAGAATAAGAAACTGTTGACAATTTTCTGTCATGGTACAGAGTTGCCATAATGTAGCATATAAAAAATCTTGTCACTTTCAACAGAAAAACCTCACTAGTCGACCTCAGTATCCAACTAGCTGGTTGCTGGATGACTAGTAGAGCATCCTGACCCATCCATAATTTATGCAAAAGGAATGGTTAGAGGAAAAAACTGATAGAAAATTAGTATGGAGTATACTAGTATACTATTTTTCTATCTGTTTTCTCTCTAACCATTCCTTTTGCATAAATTATGGATGGGTCAGGATGGTCTACTAGTCATCCAGCAACCAACTAGTTGGATACTGAGGTCGACTAGTGAGGTTTTTCTGTTGAAAGTGACAAGATTTTTTATATGCTACATTATGGCAACTCTGTACCATGACAGAAAATTGTCAACAGTTTCTTATTCTTGTATTTAATGTTTTTTCTTTAATTTAGGGCTGGAACAATGAAATTCAAAAATAAATAATAAAATTAAAATATAGCTGCGAGCAGCAATTATCGGGGTTTAAGCACTTTAAGGCCTGTACGTGGCCGATTTCTTTCGAATTTCTCTGGGGTCGTGAGTCAAACAGTCCCAGCGAGTTTCCTTAGGATCGGCCTCCGTTAACCTTGTCTGATAGCTGCTCAAAATTCATTGGCCGATGATGGCCATGTTTTTCGAGATAGGTCAACGTCCTCATAGACAATCATGGCACCTCGGATGAAGACGCTGCATGCCAATTTTCAAGTCAATCGGACTAACGGTAGTTATAGGCGTTTTTATGTTTGTTTATTTTTTATGTTATCCAAGTGGCCAGTTGCAGCGTCCTTTTTCACGTGACCACAGAATGAGCTCTTACATAGGTGTGCTGAGTTTGGTGAAAATACCTCATTCTGTTCAGAAGTTATAGCCATTTTAGTAAAAGTGGGTCCACGCACTTCGAACGTTTTGGTGTCCTTTAGGGGCCGTGAATCGAAATTTCAACTTTTTTTGATAATTATTGACAGTCAGACTCCGGAGATTCTCGCTGCACTGGTTTGGTTCCGATTGGGCCAAAAACCTACCACTAGTTCACAAGAGTAGGTTTTTCAAAAAATCCAAAAAAAGCTGAAAATTTCCCCAGAACGACGAGCGATACCGAGGCATGCAGTTTGTCCGTCTTGAGCCAGGGATTCCAACAACATAAAACACTTGAGCCTAGGCCTAACGGCTTAGGAGTAATAAGCGATGTCATACTTTTGACATTAAGATAAATTCTAAATTAAGATGGGTATTTGGCAAAAACGAAATTAAGATGCTTCGCCACTTCTCTCCACAATCCGGCCTCAACGCGACGGTGAATAGCAGCTGAAATTTAATAAAAGAATAATGCCAATTAGCCTATATACTCTGTCTACATTATGCATTTAATACTCAATTAATATTTAGTTATAATTTGAAAAACCTTTACTCACCAAGATTAGGCTACATTTTTTTGTGGAGGAAAATTATTGAATCCACTGTAGATGGCTTCAGCGCGGTCCTGCGCTCACTGATGGTGCGTCCAGCAGCACTGAACACCCTTTCACTGCTGCTGCTACTGGCCGGGATGCATAGTACTGATCTGGCTAATTTTGCAAGTTTTGGGTCGGATGGTTTGTTGATCTTCCACCAGCCAAGAACATCCATTTCATTTTCCATGACAGCCGTTTTAATGTAGCGAGTGACCTCGTCATCTTCCCAGTCAGCTTGCTGTACATTTTCCCACTCTGCAAAATTCGCTCTTTTTGCCGGAGGAGGAGTGGGTTCAACTCCGGAGAGCTCTGGGTCTCGAATCTCCACATCTGCACCTGCAGCCATGGCTAGCAGAAGAGTGCGGGCATGAGCATGTACGGCATTCCTGTCTGAGTGTGACAACATTCTCAGCTGATTAAATTTTGGCCAGAGGAATGTTGCGATCTTGTGGAGGTCCTGTATTATCACTTTACACGCGAGCCAGTCTTTGTGGCGTTTACGCACGACAGCTTGCTGAGGGGAGTCCAGGGCATTGGGCTGACAGTGGCGTTTCAGTTTCTCACACCAGAGACACACGATTAAGTGTTGGATACTTGTCTCCCTCAAGTTCCCGCTGTGCTTCATAGAACGGCTTCAGAAAGTCTATCAAAAAGCCCAGTGTGTCCGGTGCTATTTTTTCAATGCGCGCTCTCTCCCCTCGTGCCTCCAGCTTTTCATGGAGCTCATTATAAATGGCCTGTATAGAAGTCAGTGTTAGGTACACCGTACTGAACCGAGTGTCTCCCATTTGCAGCAATGTTGTTGACAGTTGTGCAGCCAACCCCGACTGTTTAACGTACCTGACTAATGATTTAGCAGCAGAAATGGTATCTCCTATGTCCGGAGCACCGTCGGCTTTGGATAACTCGGCAATGTCGAGTCCATGGCGCAGTACCGTATTAATGACATGGTCAATGCAGTCCAATCTCTGGTATGGCCGCAGAGCTAATTTAATGTTTGCCCCCTCATCGGTCACCCATACAATTTTGCTGAGAGAGGAAGCGTCAAGGCCAAACTTTGTCACCAATATCTCCCGTCTGATATTTTCTCCCGTCTTTGCCTCTTCCAAAGGGAACATTGTAATTGTCAGGGCCTCCTCACCAGTTCCATATCCTCACTTATGAAATGGCACGTGATTGTCAAATAACTAATTTTCCGATAATCCTCTGTCCACATGTCTGTGGTCATTGCGACTGTGCCATCCTTCAACAAAGTCTTAAGTTTCTGTACTAAAGCTTCCCTCTCTTCTTCTGCCATGTCAGTGCACCTCATCGCAATTGTCACATGGCGGGGAATAACAGAGTTTACGGGAACCCTCCCATACACAGCCCCGACATTAATTAGTTCTTGCGCCAGCTCTTCAAACCCCTCGCCATTTACGATATTAAAAGGCCTAATGTCTTTACAGCAAAAGCTGACACACTTCTCCGTCATCGTTTGTTTCACCTTTGCAGGGATGGGTTTTGATGCTGTAACAAACGATTTGATTGTAGGTTGATCCTGGGCACTGGCAGGTGTTAAACAGCTTCGATCAACATGCCTTATCAGCGACGAATTCCCTGTCGTTTTGCTGTCGTACTTTAACAGAATGTCGCATTTTTTGCATTTCACATAACCCACTGGCTCATTATTCTCATTATGCACATGGTCAAAACTTTTCCACACCTCAGACTTTGCTTTAGATGCTGGTGCAACCAAAACGTAATCGCCAGAGGCAAGCCTCCGTTTCACCTCCTCAGCATCCATTTTTGCATCTTTCTCGCGCTTATCGAAACGCATCACATGACCACTCATTTACCGCGCAAGCCGGAGCATAAGCCCGAGCCCGTGTAAAATGATAGAAAGTAAGCCTGAACCCGTCGGGTCCCGTCAGGTTCGGGCAAAGATCTTCAGCTCTATTGTAGATGGTGTGAGTACTACCAGCCCTCAAAATTTCAAGTCTCTATGACTTACGGTTTGGTCCGCCCGATCACTTTTAGGAGAGAATGCTGATCCTTGGAAAATTTAACAATTACAATAGGGTTTCAGTGCTACACGCTTGAACCCCTAAAAATTTGTTGTTTTTTTTTCCTGAATAATTGAATAAATAATCGACAGATTAATCAATCACCAAATAATAAACAGATCAAAATAAACTCATTGCCCTTCTGCCTTCATTTTTCTTCATCTTTCTTGTTTCTCATGTCACAGACTGCTCTGTTAATCCCCTCTTACTCTTTTTCTCGTTCCAGTATCCATCCTTATTTTGTTTTCCCTCTTTCACCCTCACCATCCCATCCTCTTGTTTGTAAACACTTCTCACTCTGTCGCCCTCATTTCTTGAGCTGTTCTCCTCATTTTTTTCTCTCCCTCTCTCTCCTCCTTTCCCTACACCCCCCAGCCCCCCCGTCCTCAGGGAGCGCTTGCCTGCTACTGTCGCCGTAGGCATGCTTTTAGGGGGTTCATGTCTGGATCCTCTCCTCACTGATGATTAGATTGTTATGCAATGACAACTGCTATGCAGATACCAGCAGGATACATCCAGCCACTCACTCCGAGTGGATCCACCACACCTTTTACCCATAATTACTCGCAGCGGACATCTTTGTCAGAGTTACCGAGTGCGCGCACACAAGCGTTCGTGTTCAATTTCCAGTACTTTGACGTCTAATAGTTCCCAATGCTATTTTTACCAGTGTGCTTCAGCAGACCCATGGTAAACAGTGCTTTAAAGTCAGATATGTGGCACACAGGACTCACAGGAAGTCGCTCCCCTGTCAGTTCCTCCTCAGCCCTCATTATCCACCCAAGGCCTTTGTCTTTCACTCAGCGTCCTTCCATACATATTCATGCACGGACATCGCCAAAAAGGAGCCTGTAATGGAATTCAGTACACTGAGAGAAAAAAAAAAAAAAAAGACAGCGACAGAAGAGAGAAAGCAAAGCTTATTAAAAAAGTGTCCACACAACCCAAATTCATTTGGGTGATAATGATGAGGGAGACATTCCGAACACTTTTCCCACTGCGCTGACTGTCCTTCCCTCTGCGTTCACGGTTTCTCTCACGATGTCAGCCTGAGCTCCATCATTAATATTTTAAATGAGTGAAGGGAGTTTAATTGTGAAAAAGCTGCAGTCTTATTAAGCGAAGGCTTGCTGTAATCTCATTGCTCCGGTCTGTCAATCTGCTTGAGGATCCCAGACACTCACATTCACTGAAATATTAGCCAGAATAAGACAGCTAGAGACAGCGCCATGAACTTTTGAACCAGACTCCCTGCACGGCTGCTCTCGCTGATGACTGATGGGTAACAAACTTTGCATTTCTTATGCATTCTTGCTGTTGTTGTCTATTTTTATCTGTCTCTCTCACTCTCTCTCTCTCTCTGACAGCTGTTACTAAAGAGTAAGATGTTGTGGCTGATGGTAGACAGCGAGCTGTACACATTGTTCCATTCCGGCAGCAGAGCTGGGCAGTGTGCAGAGACCCCAGCACCTCTGAGGAGCGTCTCTGTTAAAAATAGCACAAGCTTCAAGCTACTGTACTTCCTGTGATGATTACATGAGCAGGATTCTCTCAGACTCTCAATCCTCTGTTGCGTTGGGTCTTGAGTTCTCTTCTATAAGCATCCCCCAAATGACTGACTGTCCTCATTTTCTTCCTTTTGCTTCCCCTGCATTCTCCCTCATGTTTTTTTTTTTTTTTTCTTCTCGATCTAATAATGCTCTCTCTGTTTCTCCTTTTTTGTAGAGATCAGACAGTAATGAAAACACTGAGGCTGCAGAGGAACTACTACTCATCAACAAGCCACTGACAGACCTAAACAACCTCCTCATTCAACTGGTCAGTTAGTGTTTGTGTGCGTTTGTGTGTGTGTGTGTGTGTGTGTGTGTGTGTGTGTGTGTGTGTGTGTGTGTGTGCGCGTGTGCGCGTGCGCGTGTGTGTTTCCATACAAATTTTGCATCTGTTTTGCACAACCATTCCTTTTGCATAAATTATGGATGGATCATGATGGTCCACTAGTCATCCAACAATCGACTAATTTGTTTGTAAACAGTGCCATATGGAAACTCTACCACAACAGAAAATTGTCAGAGTGTTTAATTTCTTTAATGGCTGCAACAACTTATCAATAAAAATATATAATGGAAGACAGTTTAGTGCAAAAATGTTGATTTTTCTTTTCTTTCTTTTTTTGGGGGGGGGATTTTATTAGAGATAACTTTAAAGGGATTAACATGTAACTAAGTATACAGGTACAAAAAAAGTTTCTTACATTTACAAGGTAAAGAAATGGAAGTAAAGGTGCGGTCACATTAGCGAAATTTTGCGGGCAAAAAAGGTCAATTGTTTTTTGTCAACAGCATAGCAAAGTATAAAGCACAGCTCACACAGAATTCACTTTAAAACCAAGCTGTTGGTCAGTGTGGTGAATTCAAGTGACCATCTCGAAAATGAGCAAAACTGAGTCATTCCAATAGGAATCCGTGCAAAACTCCCAATAGCACGGATTCCGATTGTTTTGCCCGTGAAGTGGTCATATCTTAACAGGTTGTGTTCAGAGGAGCACTCTTCCTTCCTGTTAACACGATTAACAGTCTGTGCCTTTGTTTTTCTTTATATCATTTGTAGTTTAGCCATTTAAACAGTCCATTGTTTTGCACATGATGTTATCATGTTTTTATAGCCCTAACCCATCGTGCAGGATGTGGAATAACATATTTATTTATTTATTTATTTATTTTAAAAGAAAAAGTAATAAAGATAATAAAATCTACTACTTTTTTTTTACCTGATTAATCTAATAATTGAAGAAATAATCACCCAATTAATCTATTATCAAATAATTGTTAGATGCAGCTTTATCATATATGTGTCCATTTGGGATTAGATTCTTACAAACTCAAATGTATTTATTATAATTTGTCTTTTAATATTGTTCTTAAAAGCCAAGCTTATCCTCACTGGCTCTGTTCCAAATAAGCTGTGAATTTAGTTCATGTGAAATTTCTTAAGAATGAATTATTTATGAAAAGTCCCAAAAATTCTCATAATAATGCATAAATGGAAACCCATCTAAAGTCAGTTATGCATTTTTTTGGCCTTCTTAATGAATAAAAATTATTTGTGTTGTTATGATAAATATAATTACATTGCATTAACTATGTTTACATTCACCCTCGTAATGCGATTATAATGTGATTTTGACAATATTGCGATTAAACTTTACCACATGTAAACACCATACTCCAATCAAACTAATGTGATAAAACTCATAATCATAGTAACCATAATCACAGTAAATTTCAGTCGCAATAAACAGGCATGTAAACATCTTAATCTTAAGCGCGCATGTGCTCGGACGTACACGGATGCCGTGTGTTGTTCACACAACTTCATAAATGAACTCTGTGACATTATTCTGAAGTATTCCCTCCACTCTGAATCGCTAAACTATCAACACAACTCGCTGCGCAGACTCTGTGAAGAAAGCGAAGCAGCGTAGGCAAACCCAGCGATGTTCATCACGGCGCCGAATATCCTTCCAATATGTCCATAGAAATGTGTTTTACATTTGATGTAAGTAGAGTAAAACAGTGGCTAGTAACATGTCTACTGTATGTGAGTTCATCTTTTGTGCTGTGGAGTATGCAAATAATGGCAGTAAAAATAACCACTTTTTAGCGAATAATCAAAATAATGAAAATTGCAAGAGGTTTGCTCGTCTCATGTAAACATCTTACTCCAATTAAGTCCTTACTCTGATTATTGGAAATAATTGCATTATTGGTGCACATGTAAACATAGGCAATGAAAACTTAAAATAAATAACTGCATAATATAATTGATGCTACTATATAAAAATTCCCAAGGAGGCTGCGCATTACTGCAGTTTCATTGTGGTGCAGAATTGCCATATGCAACAAGACACTGTGGCACACCGTTGCCTTATGGCAGCCTTCATATTTTCTTAATTAACGAACCAAAAAATCCAGATGTAGAATTAAATCTGGACTAAATGCGTTTTATAGCACAATTTGAGGAACTCTTCAGTATGTCTCCCCTATATGGGTGACGCCAGGAAAAGCTTGGAGAGAAAATCAGGTGTCATGTGACTTAAAACCAACATATTATTGTTTTGTTAATTTGTTTAAGAATACCCTTTTAATTCCTAGAATTCAATTTGTTGTTGTTTCATAAGAATAATGAAATACAATCTATTAACTACTCGATTTTGAAAATGTTGTTTTTTACATTCCTTGCAAAAATCTGACAAATAAATCTGGTTCTCAATGTTCTTGTCCTTCACTATGAGACATTGTAAGATCACAGTGTTCAACATTTATGAAACTCGAGGCCCACTGTTTTCTGACCTGCACGCTACCTTCACCTGGAATTCACAGAATAATCTTGAGGTACTGAACTGAAATATTGACTGGAATCATCATCCATCAGTCCACCAGAGCAGATTCACTTAAAAAAAAAAAAAATCAGGGTTGCATTTTTTGTAATCCGAACACAAGTGGTCAAGTGTTAATGGCAGGTGGAAATAGAGTCTAAAACATTTTGTGAACAGTTCACTGAAACCCAACCCAAGCTCATTAGAAATTAATGACTGTGCCTACATTTCTGAAAAACTGCATAAATGTACCTATACACGTTTAGCTGCAGTGTCTATGAACACTAGTGGAAGTAAAAATGGCAGCAACCTTTATTCCTTTATGATTTTAGGGGCAAATTATCGAAGAATAAATAATTGTTGTGTGGTTCCTTGCACAATGCTATATTATGACTTCAAAACACTTACATATGCATGATTTGTCAACTAATACATTTTGACATTTGTATGACCTAACCAGCTCCATATGTATGGCTTTTCTGACGTAATAAACTAGTCCAGTAGCTCACCTGGTACAACATTGCACCCGTAAAACATTAAGTAAAATTACCATAATTGCAATAGAGCATTAACCATATAGCACCACTCACCGGCATTTCATTTCCAAACTGCCATGACACATACAAGAACCAATGTAATAATATGTTGCCACAGTTGCGATTAACTGTTTCTATTAGCTGTTAACTGTAGCACCAATCACTGGACTTTGAAAGTGCTGTGAAACGTGCTACAAGTGAAGCAAAATCATTTTGCAAAAATGTACCCACAAACATTGGGCTTTTTAATAAAACCACATCTACAATGGAGAAAAATATGATATGGATTATAGCACCTCTTGTGGATGTGTCACCTGAAAAGTGCAGCAAAATGTACTTGGAGCAACATATTTCAGGTTTTGTAGAAATGTTGGCAGGGTCACTTATTTCCAATGGGTTGCTGAAACCACATACAGAGGTAGTCGCATCAAAACAAGTGATTCAAACTTTGCTGTGTTGTTCGAAAATACACTGATTATGATGGAAATTACAGCTGCCTTCTTTATCCTTTTCATTTGGCTCTTTTTCCGTTCACTCGTAAGCTGTGTAACATAGGTTCGCCCCTTCAGTCGTATTAGTGTATCGCTCCCGCGAAAGTGAAGTACAGTGTTAAAGAAACGAGTGGAGTGTCACGAAAAATCCAAACAAGTGGTCGCGGGAGATCTATTTGAAAATGTTAATACCATGTGGAAACCCAATGCATCGCTGCTGACCACTTATTGTTACATCACCAAAAACGCATCTTAATACCAGGTGGAAACGGGGCAATTTTTGCTATATAGGGTTTTTGCATTGGTTATATGATGTTTTAGTTTTCAGGTTCCTCATAAAGGGTCTCCTATGCCACAACACTGCTACACAACACTAGATCGCTATCTGCACTGATGCTTCGCCATGTGCCTTGAATTGACGCACACTTGTCCGTATCTTTGACAAGCTACATAACCCCTGTTTATTTCTTCAGTCTGCCAGAAATATTACTTACACATATTGTTTATGTGAATTTATTGCTATGCATTTTGCAATTAATATACATAAGTTCTGAACATTATATGAAAGCCAGCTTGTCATGTTTATGGCCTCTGGTCTGGTCTAATTTAATCATATTTTGTTTGTACATGATGCTACATTAGAATCTTAAACTATATATATATATATATATATATATATATCTTATATATATCTTAAACTATAACTATAATTGTTTAGTTAAGTTTTAGAAGTCGGTTTTCATACTAGATTTCTGTAAAAAATAAAGTAGGATACGTTATTCTCCCATGTCACTGTTGCTGAGCTGATAACACATATTGAATCAGTTATGACCCTTCTACAAATAAGAATGTAATTTTAATAGCAATTTGCATCAAATTGATTTTACTGTGTCCAACAATAATTTCATGATATATAATAAAGCGTTCTTGATGTGAAAGCCATTATTAGATTATAGTAAGTGCATATGGGCCGTTTTTACACACACTCTGCTCTCCATCACATTTTCATGTGTCATTAACCGATCCCTATAATGAATAATGGAGCATCCATTTCGAAAATAATCAATCTAGACAAGTGAGACATTCATAATTGAAAAGAGAGATTTACCTCTCATTCGTTTCATGGAAGCCGCAAATTGACAGAAAGATAGATTGAATTTCATCGCCAATGATTTTTGTGTGTTTGCCAAGGATTTTGTATCTTTCTCATGAAAGAATATTCGAACAGCCAGCTACAGATGAAGACTCGGTACAGCCTTTGAAAAGAGGGTCTGGATGTTTGTGGGAGATGCAATAAACAGAAATGCTGTTCAGTATTAGTTTGTGTGGAAGGCTTTGTTGTATTTCATATTCCATTGTTGTAGTTTCATATATTGCACACTGTATATGACTCATGTCTGATAGAGGCTTTCAGCAGACACTATATGACATCTAGATGAGACTACACGGAGAATCCCATCTACTGAAGATAGAGAGAGAGTGAAATGAAAGTGGTTGGCATAGTGATGCACTGTGGCATAATATTCCCACAGATGGCAGAAAGACCAGAGACCAGCTTCCCACTAAAACACTCCACTCAACTCTGTAACCCTCAGACGTGCATCCAGGTTGCGTATGTGAGTTTGAGTGGCAAGCTGTACCCACATGACCCTCAAAGCAGAATCCAAGCTGATTCTGCCCACTGTGCCAGGAAAAACTTACAGACTTATTCTTGGGGCCGGTTCACACAAAACACATTTTTGCTGCTAAAAACGCATGACGCAGGTCAGTAGAATGAAAAAAGAAAAAAGTTGAACGCCGCATTTTTAGAATGCTGTGTCATGCGAGAGACACTGCAAAAAACACGAGAAGCGAGCACAATGGTTAAAGATGTCCATCTAGCGCGTTTACATTGGATAAGCAATGGAAAAGTGGTGTAGTGGAATGGAAAAATGTGTTCTGTATGAATGACCCCTTACACACTAAAACTAACATGAAATGCTGCTGTGAAAAACATTTTCAAACCCTGGATTTTTTGTGCATTATCTAAGATGATATCCAATCATTCTCTTGCAAAGACACTCAAGACAGTTTTTTTAGGGCCCAAGCTCTAAGGGGTGAAGGGCCCTATTGTTTTCCTTAGGTAAGAATATTTTTTTTGACCTTTCGGGCACTATTGGGGCCTTTAACATGCTCAAAAACTCTTTGCACACACGTTGGAATCATCTGCCATCAGGGCCGGGCACAAGTTGTCATGGAGGGGTCTTGGGGGGGCTCTGTGGCACACCCTTTTATATGGGTGTATTTGAGGGGCTCTGTAGCGCACCCCTTTTCGCCTGCAGTAACCAAACTTAATACAGTTATAGATCTCAACGGGATTTCCCGATTTGCTTTAATCTTACTCAGAATAATGTCAGTACATCGCAGATGTACACCTGTGAAAGGATTCTTGATATCTTGAATACTGTTGTCATGGAAACATGTCAAACTTTAATTATTTTTGGGGGGGGTTGAGACTTTTAGCATGCTTCAAATTGCATGAAACTCAACACACACATAAGGGTTGTCAGCCAGAAGACATGGACAAAGCCTTAGAAATGGGTGTGGAGGAGAGGCTCTACAGCGCCAACTTTTGACTAAGGTTGGGTCAAAAGCCACTAGATGACAGCATAGGCCTGTGAAAACACAGAAGTTTTTTTCTGTGATGTGATCATCACAGAAAGTGTAAATGCTAATGCAATTTTATTATTCATATTCTGTTAATATGCAATTACCAGGTAATAAACATGTAATAAGTAATAAGAAAATGCTCTTGCGATTTGCTCACCCGATTTATTCAACAATATCCAACTATCAAATTGCTTAGACTTGGAATCTTGTTTCTCTACTTTATCTCCCCAAAGAGAGCACTTTAAAACTTTTTATCCCCTCTTTTGTCACATTTTTAATCCCTATTAACACTTTTAAATAGGGAGTTTGTACAGACAGAAAATGATGCATTGGAAGGAAGTCAATGCAGTCAGTCTAAAAAATGTCCAGATTCTCCAGATACAAAAAGAAAAAAAAAAAAGAAAAAAGAATTTGCCAGAAATAAATGTGGCTTGTGGTTCCCGCCTGGCCCAAAACCAACATTGGCTCAACAGGACAGCTTGACTAATGACAGATGGATGGAGTGTTTGGGAAAATATCTATATATAAACATTTTACAATGTCATATACTTTCTGGAATAGCTTTTTAAAACAGTCATGTTCATTTTTGAAAAACCATGGATATATTTCTGTCTTCTTCCTTAGTGCAGTACATACACTGATCAGTGTGTCAGACATTTTCAGTACTGTGCAATGAAACACCACTCCCTATGAATAACATACTGGACAGTAAAAAAAGCACACATTGACTGCTCACTATACTTACCAGATACTCACTCTATTCTCACTATACTTAATACCAGCAGGACTTCAGTCATCTCATCATATGATGATGTTGGTTAATAAATGCCAGCTGTGCTTTTAATAAACAACATCATAACTGTGTCGTAGGCAATTGAATCATCAGTGTCCCACTGTTTTTTGGATCAAGATTTTAGAAGAAAAAATATATAAGCATATATAAAATCTAAATTTTAAGGTGCTGTATTGCATACAGTGTATTACATTTTAGCTTTTATGCGGTTCACTTAAAAGTTTAGTTTCCCCAAAAATGAAAATCCTATCATTCATCATGTCGTTCTAAACCCATAAGACTTTTGTTCATCTTCGAAACACAAATTAAGATATTTTTAATGAAATCTCAGAGATTTCTGCTGCTCCATTGAATGTCTATTCACCCTAAACTTTAAAACGTTCATAAAGAAATTATAAAAGAAATCCATATGAATTGAGTGGTTTAATCCAAGTTTAACAGATTTAATTTAGGCTTTAGGCTTTTGTTTCACATATATGCAATGAGGTTCATTCTCGTGTAACACCAGCATGTTTGAGCTTCAGCAGGAGCCAATGAGGTTTGTTCTTGTGCATCAAGCAAGTAAGGTTGAGCTTCAGTTTAGCATATTTGATAAACTCTATGTATGTTCGCTGATCAATGTTTATATGTGAATAAAAGCCTAAATTCATTCTGTTCATCATATAGTTGTGTCTCTTCAGAAGATTTGGACTAAACTTGATTCATTTACATTATGTCTTTATGAAAGTTTTGAACCGTCTGAGTTTTGGTTGAATAGACTTTCAATGGAGAGACAGAAATCTCTCAGATTTCATTAAAAATATCTTAATTTTTGTTTCACAGATAAATGAAAGCCTTATGAGTTTGGAAGGACATGAGAGTGAGTAACTGATGACAGAATTTTCATTTTTGTGTGACCTATCCCTTTAAATAATGCTGCACTGTGAATAATAAACAGTGCAAGTATTAAAAGAATTTTAATTTTTTTTTTTTTTTTTTTTTAAATAGTTTCAAATCATGTAACATTGCAGGACACTGCTGTCACTGCTTGAAATTTAATGTCAACTACCCACCTGCAGAATTCTGCAGAAAGATTTCCACAGAATTTCGTCATTTGCCAAGAACACCTGTTATCCACATTCTACACATCCACTGAGCCATGCATTTAGTTTATTTATTTATTTGGCTAATAATGGCTTAATAATGCTATGAATAAGACAATGTGCACAGAAAATGTAAAAAAAAAAAAAAAAAAGTGTGAGATTGGACAAAATTACAACATTTTTATATATCACAAAGTTCTGTTGCAGATTACCTTGTCTGTTAGCCATCAGGTCATGCAACGTGACAATGAATCAAAAACAATTGTGAAGAGTGCTCGTCATACACTTCTTGTGAATAAGTCATGACTGAGCAGGCCGTTCAAGCAAGACATCCCACAAATATATGTGATCATGAGACATTTGGATAGGCCAAAAACCCTACGCTATGGGGACAAAATGTCCCCACAAAGATGGCAATATCCGAAATCCTTGTCCTTGTGGAGACATTTTTTGGTCCCCATGAGGAAAACAGCTTATAAATCATACTGAGCGATGTTTTTTGAAAATGTAAAAATGCAGAATGTTTTCTGTGATGGGTAGGTTTAGGGGTAGGGTTAGGGTTGGGGGATAGAATATACAGTTTGTACAGTATAAAAATCATTATATCTATGGAATGTCCCCATAAAACATGGAGACCTGTGTATGTGTGTGCGTGCGTGCGTGTGTGTGTGCGTGTGTGTGTGTGCCCGCATGTGGAATCAGGGCACCAGAATGGGGCAGCGTGTGAGTATGTTGTCAAGGGCAAATGGTGCCCAAGGATCAGGTGAACAGATTGTCTATGTGTGCTAGGGACATACTGCATTTTAAATAGTTCATCTGAAAGGGAAATGTGTCACCTCAAAGTCTCCGTTCAATATAAAAGCCTTTTCATGTGTTTACTCCTCACGCTTTTCATTTTTGGTGGTAAATATTCCGAGTTTGCCCACAAACAATCACACATGATCTTCCCTCCAGTCTGTTTACGCAGCGGCTGAGTTCACAGTTTGAAGCAACACATGGTTTGAAAAATGTAATTTGCAGTGTTGTTTCTTCCAAAGGAGGCGGTGGGAAATATCGATCGCCTCAAATACACAGGCCCAGTTTTGTGCCTCAGTACATGCGGAGGTCATGAGAGGCCTGCGTGTTACACGTCCCCATAGGCTTCGGTTCTCCTCCTCTTCTCATTCTTTCTTTCTCTCCTCCAATCATCCATTCACAGCCCACAGTGGCATTAACACTCCCTAATCTCCCTGATTCCTGTGTGCTTTTCAGCCCACAGTCCCATTAGACTCCTCAGCCTGATTTCCCCGATGCATCTACAAGTCCTGCTAAGTAAACAGGGTGGATTTGGGAGGCCGTCTAAGCAGGTGTTAACTCTTGTTCTGCTCTGACTCCGCGTTGGCATGTGAACAATACCGGAGCTGTGGAGCCCGTGGACGCACACCAAAGGCCTTTCAGCACCAAGGGATCTCCCTCCGGTCAGCCTCTCTGTGGGCCGGGGAGAAGGCGGCGCTCTTTGGGGGTATTGTCTGGCCTCCTAAAGCACCGCACTCCATTCTGGAGTGGCCGGCGACATCATAAAGAGGGGCGGGATTAGGCGCGGCTGGCCCTTGCCCCAGAGTCTCTTGGGATTATGCCTTTATGGCAGAGGGCAGCACCAGATCAGCGCCCAAAGAGGCTAGAATCCCTGAGCCGGCCACACAGGGCTTTGAGGGCCGAAATGAGCGGCGGAGAAAATCCCCACGGCCCTTGAGTGTCGCTTTTTGTCTTTATCTCAGTCTTAGGCTGAGCGGGGATTGTTGTGGTCTGGGTTGAGAACTCATACTCCATGCCGCTCCCCTGATGGACGTGTTAAGCCTGTAACTGCAGTGCTTACAGTCTCTGAGGATGAGAACATAACTTTTCCTGTTTTAACTTTTCAGCTCTCCTACCCAGAGATTTTATCGCTGCCAATATATTTTTCTATGTGGTATTCAGTTGATCGCAATTCCAGCTAATTCGGGTTTGGATAGGGATGACAATCGTAAAGAAATCATTGGTTCTGATTCTAATGCACTAATCGCTTCTGCATTTAGCCTCAGTGGCAGTTGCAACTTCCTGTGCAGCACGGTGTATGGAAATTGTGCGAGAATAAAACACAAAATTACATCTCGAGAAGGTGTTACAGAACAAGACGATCCATCTTCACGCTAAAAGTTTTTAAAGCTTCTGGAACTCATTACAAAAAGTTGTTTAATATAATATACTAAATTTTTTTATGTTTACTATATATATATATATATATATATTAAGGCTGGGAAGCAATAACATTTTTTAATCTAATTAATTACATGATGTGGCGATTAATTAATCGCAAATTTATCGTACATCAAATTTGGCTGAGAAATGACCCCCAAATGATAATTTGAAGTCATTATTGTGTAAAGCATCAAATAGACATTACAAAAAGTAGATTCAGAAAGAAATATTTTATTTGATTCAACATAAAATTGTAGCAAATTAGCTCAAAATAAATATGATAATTAATCATAACTAGTTATAATTAATTATAAATATTTGGATCAGTTAATAAAATTAACTTAATGTAATAAAATTAATATTATAATCAATTAACCTGTTTGGCCAGTGTTAATTGTTTATTAATTCTAAGAAATGTTCATTTTCAGGTTATGGGAAATAACGATCTTATTGTACAGTACTACTCAGAGCATGTAGTCAGGATCGGCATAATTAGGGACTCCAGTATATGAGCATGAAACACGGACAACTTTACGTGTGACATGAACAAGACTTTATTAACTAGACTAAACACTTAACTACTCTAACATTCACACACATACATGCATAGTTTACCAAGGGAAAGAGAGAGCCGAAGCAGAATACAGGAAAGCAAGAAGTTACAGCATTGTTTGAAATTCAGCAGATCAACAGCCTTGAGCAAACCATCAGTTTAGTTCTAACATGCCCTTCTTTAAAAGGGGTAAGGATACTTAATGTATCAAATAATGAGACTAAGTTTGATACTTGCATGTCTCGCCCATTTGAATTAAAACTGTCCTGATGCAATTTGTGGAGGCTTCCGTTGAATCTTTGCTGATATTGTCTTGATGAAAGAGAACCAGTTGGATTCAGAGGATCTTTGGTGAATGGAAGGTCTAGGCCAGAGCCTGGCACAAGCTTGGGGTTCCTTAGAAGCTTCTAGCACAGCATCATCTCCTCATTAGCGTTTTCAGTAAAAGAGAAGGGGAAGGGGCTGTGATCTTGTGATCAGTAATTTTAAAGTGAAGATGTCACACCCTCTTGAGGTGTCTGAGCCAATAAGGAGTTGCTCCCTCGGAGGGAACTTTTTTACGAGTCTTTGTTCTCTAGCAAGATATTAGCATAAGACATTGGATTGGATGTTTGAGAGAAGAACCTTCTAGATTCTTATAATACTAGTGTGTCACAGAGTTAGCAACATGTAACATAAATTACCAAATAGAAAACGAAATTTGGAGTCCATCGATACCAAACATGCTACCCATGTGATTTTAGTTAATCATAAATTTGCAACTCTGAAACATTAATACCAAAATAGTTCAAAAGAGAGAATTAATATAGAATAAACCCTATAAAAGGAAAATCATGAGAGGGGAAAATTGGATACACGTTTATACATTTCTCATGTGGTTATATATAGAATGTATAGGATTAAGAGGGTCTATTTGTCCTTCTCAGAAAGAATGAAGTCAGAGTCACTATCTTCTCTGCACATTCCTGTGAGCAATGAAACAGGAACAGGACACCTATTCTGTCTGTGTGTTGCAGTTGTGGGGGATGGAATTAACAGGACTTGTGAGGGAGAGTTTCTGGATTATTCATTAAATAAAATGAATAATTGTGTGTCTGGTCCAGATGCTACAGAATTTATTACACAAACTTTTGGACCATTCACAATATGTGCACATTTATTATTAATGTAGTGCCATATGACAGATGTATCACTTTTATTTAATTTTTCCTTTTTTATTCAAAATATTCACAAACTTGTTAACTATAGCCTATCATGAACTATAGGCTATATATGCATGGAAACACCAGAAATTCTCCATTTATTTTAGTCAATAAAAAATGACTGCGGCTTTTAGGCGCGACGTTCTTTTCATTATTATAGGTCACTTCAGGGAGTTACTATGGCATTTTATAACAACGCATGACGAGTGCTCATCAATGTAATACATTAACGCAAGAGCGCATCAATGTAATGTGCAGCACGAATCTCTCCACAAAACTTGCGCTCTCTCAAATATAGTGTTCTCATGTCTACTCTGGCTCAGATATTACATGTGCGTGCTATGTGGGCACCAACCGGGCCGGCAGAAACATAAATAGGCGCCTATTGTCAAATATTTGAATGTGTTTTGTCGTTTATCATGTCAATTGATCTATAACGCGCGATGCGCCAGCGTCAACACCAGCCAAAGCACGTTTGAATTTAGCAGTGAACATTCTGATCTTATCGGTGTTGTCGTACACTTCAAAGGTTTCAAATTGATTGTCTTTTGCTTTTCATATTTTGAATTTTATGGACATTCCAAGTGCATTCTGTAGGCTATATCATGCAGTGAGTTGTTGCCCTGCGTCATATTCATCATCAGTCAACTGTATGAATAGCAGATAACCTATGTTTGTCTGGGGGCAGGGCAAATGCATTAAATGCGTTAAAAAAAATTAACGCGTTATTTTTTTCCGTAATTAATTAATCTAACGTGTTAGATTCCCAGCCCTAATATAAATATATATATATATATATATATATATATATGATGCGATCTGGGAAAACCCGTCGGATGTCGCGATGGAACGTTTTCAGTAAAGTCAAAAAATAGGTCGAATGTCTTTTTTCTTTTTTTTTTTTTTTTGTCAAAATTGGGTTTTCATTAAATTATCATTCTATAACATCTTGTCTATCATCTCTCAAAATATCTTGGCAAAATTCGCCAGTTAAGTGCAGAAAAATAGCGATTTTTTTTCTCTAACGTTACTGTTTAAGAACACACCCAGCGGAGGTATAAAAAAAAAAAAAAAACGGCCATAGCGTTCCCTCTCTTAACACTACAAAGACAGTTCACTTATCAAAATAAATCACATAACATGTTGAATGAAGGTGTATTAATGCAAATTTCCCGCCAGTCCTGTATAAACTACGGCACGCAAAGATTTTTTTTTTTTTTTTTTTTTTCGAATACAACGTTATCATGAGAAGGCGGAGCACAAGAGAACAACGGAGCTATAATTCACATACATGTTCTAATTATGTTTATTAGAGGTTGAATTCAAATCAAATACTGCCAAACTGCCCATACTACTTCTGAATAGGATGTCTACTTCATAAAATTTATGAAAATATGGAAATATGGTTCAGATTACTCAAAAAAAAAAATGGAGGCGCCCTTATTGGTCAGATATGGAGCTTGGGTGTCATCTAGTGAAATAGTTTGGTACAAAATCTTACTGAAAGCTAATTTTTTAAATATTTCAACCTAAAATTGGAATGTTTTTGATCATTTCGAACATTTTTATTCCTCGATTCATGCACTTTTTTTTTTTTAATCAAAACTTGAATGGTGGTATGTTTAAAAAAAAACCCAAAGTTTTCTTTCAAAATCTTTCATTTTTGTGTGAACTATCCCTTTAAGCATGAGTTTGTGGCATCACACTCCATTTTCAGTGTGGACAGACAGATTTATTGTTTATGGAAAGTAGCAATTTGCATTACAGAACTTTTCTGTTGTACCCTTAAGACTTCTATTTGCAACTGAGCTTTGATATGACATCAACATCTTCACATTTAAAAAAAAAAAAAAGATCCAAGTTGTTGAATCCGGATGTCAAAGCCATGATGATTTTTGAACGATATTTGTAGCAGAGTTGTCCCTGAACTTGTGTATTTCTGCATTATACATCAAACTCTTGGTTCATGGGTTTGATTCCCAGGAAATACTGATCAAACTGATCAAATGTATACCTTGAATGCAATCACTTTGGGTAAAAGTATCTGGCAAATGTGAATTTCAAAAAAAAGCTTTTTCATGTTTTTTCATGTTATGTTTCCCTAAAAGACCTCCACAATGTGACTTTGACAAAATAACACCTTATTTGAAGTCTGAGAGAAACATATATACCTTAAAGATAGATTCTCTAGACCACTGCTATTGACTGTACACGGACAAACAGATTTGTAGTGCAGAGACTTATGAAGGATGTAGTTTCACATTTCCCAAAAGCAATAGAAGAGCAATATAAAAGTCTGAGAAATATTTGCGTGAAGTGTTTGCTGGCTGCAGCTCAGTTGTTCAATAATTCAGCCTGTTCTTTCGAACTGTTATATAGATGGAGGTCTACTGACAATTTAAAAAAAGATTTTCTTATTAACTCTGGCTATTTGTAGACCAGTGTGTAATTTTGTCAAAACAGTTTGTATGTAATATAGTTATATACATTATCATAGTGTTTTATTTGAGTTGTTCCTGGATAAGTGTTCAGATGTCTGTGTTTCTCTTCCGCAGCTGGCGTGTAATGACAGTGAGGTGTATGAGGAGGCCAGTCACTGTGTGTCTCTGCTGGCTCAGCTGTATGGAGGAGACGGTGCGGACCGCCTGCAGCCGGAGGAGCTGCTCAGCCTGGCACATGCACTGCAGATGCACACTGAGCCCAGACAGCAGAAATTGCTGCTCCGTGTGCTGAAACGATTGGTGAGTGTATACAAAATCTGATCTGAGACCAGCTGAGCTGTACTCATGAATGCAATGTGAATGATCGTTGCAGTAAAAGCAAAAAAAAAGTGTGATATTGGATATGTTTGTTTGTTTGTTGGATATGATTTAATATCATATCCAACAAACAATTAATAAATTGGATATGTTTGTTTGTTTGTTGGATATGATTTAAAATATGATACCGAATGGCTAAGCCATTTTTGAAGCATATTTTAAGTAGCTAAATATTTACACTACACTAAACGGAGGAATAAGGAAGAAAGAATACAAAATGATTTTTTAATTGATCATATCTGGGTTTTTTTTTTTCTTTTTTTCCCGATCTTATTTGTTGAAGGGGACTTGTTACGCTTTTTTGATTTTACCTCCCCTTTAGGATGCACTTGGCCGAAAATGACCTTTTATTTGTTTGTTTGTTTGTTGGATATGATTTAAAATATGATACCGAATGGCTAAGCCATTTTTGAAGCATATTTTAAGTAGCTAAATATTTACACTACACTAAACGGAGGAATAAGGAAGAAAGAATACAAAATGATTTTTTAATTGATCATATCTGGGTTTTTTTTTTTCTTTTTTTCCCGATCTTATTTGTTGAAGGGGACTTGTTACGCTTTTTTGATTTTACCTCCCCTTTAGTGTTTAATATAGCTGTTTGTGCATGTAAACAATCTGCAAAGTTGCAAAGGGGCCCAGGGGCAGACTGGCCATCTGGAGCACCGGGAGTTTTCCAGTGTTCTGGTGTGAAGATGGATGGATGGATGGATGGATGGATGGATGGATGGCTTAGCCCATCATTCCTTCAGCACACTCTAAGCGGTGGACCAGTCACAACACACTTTGGCAGGCTAAACATTAAATCATGTAAACAATTCTAGTACAACCCCTGAACAAAATTATAAACCCTTAAATGAGCATAATATGGGCCCTTTTAGTAGCTAAACATTAACACTAAGCAGAGGAATCAGAAAGAAACACTACAAAATAAATTAAAGTTCAAATGAAGGGCCCTATTTAGTCTGTTATTTTCAGATTGTATTTATTAATATTATTTATTTATCTATTAATGCACCAAATGTGTTTTTTTAATTTATTAATAATATTATTTATTTATTAATACACCATGTCATCTCTAAAGAGTAATAAGAAAAGTAATAAAAAGTAAAAAGGAGATTACATATCAAGGAAAAGTTTTTTTTTTTTTTTTTTTTTTTTTTATAGCTTAATTTTGCATGTGACTGGAGGAAGAACAAGCAGGGAGTTTGTATTATTATTTTATTTATTTATTTTATATTCTGGTGCTGTCAGAGTCAGTGTGTCGGCTCAATATGTGATGTGTCTGTGTGAGGCAGATCGAACCCTCTCTTTAATATTGGATAGTTTGTGTGGTGGGAGGGCATGAACTGTGCTTCCTGTGCAGTGTGGCCTTCTGGGTTGTCGAGAGGTTGGTTACAGCCATACAGAACGAGGACAGCACCCAGACCCTCATGACTGTTGATTTCTTCTTTCTTTCTGTTTCTGTATGTGAAAATATTAGCCGGTCATTACTGAGGTCATTACTGAAGTCTTAAAGGTACAGTAGCAAAAACAGCCTGTTTAATTCTGCTCTCTCCCTTTCTTGATCCTCTCATTTGCATGTATTTGTTGATTAGGGGGACTGTCCAATATCAGCAAGGACAAAATATATATCATCAGTCTGGATGAAAATAACACAGCAGGGATGTTTACATTCATCACACTAGCATCGACTGTGTGAAAGTCAGCGTGTCATTGATCTTTCTTATTTATGATGGGTGAGACCATGAGGATGACTGATTTTTCAATCAGGATTAATCCTAGGATCCCTTTCGTTATCCATGTTTTCAACAATTTGCCTCGATTAACTATAAACATTTATTTTATAATTTGCAAGGCAGAGAAGATTTACATAATCATGCCAAAATGTGATTATTTAATTCGCACTGTACAGTCGAAGTCAACATTTAATAAAAATTGACTCTATTTACTAAGTGTTCCTGATTTTATATAACGTGCTTCATCAGTGCATGTTATCCCCCCCATCCCCCACCCCCAAAATAAAACTTTCCATGTAAACTCGTAAAAATTCAACCAATTGCTTCGCCTCTGAAACGTCTTTCCATTTCAGCTTACGTTACTATGCACACTTAATTTTCAGCACCTCCCGTCCAATTTCCTGTCATATAGAGCACTTATTCTTAACCTTTTTGACTCCCCCATTATCCACAACAATATTCAAAGGCCCCATGACTTCATGACTTACTGCGTGCGTGCGTGCGTGCGTGCGTGCGTGCGTGTGTGGGTAGGTTTGGAGAACATGTTGTAAAACTTGTGGATTTGTTATCGTGTGCGAATATATGGGTATCCTCTGCTCATGGGAATGTGTGTGTGTTTATAGTATGTGCCCCTTGTCCGGCCTGTGGTTGAGTCATCAGTGTTCTGATGACTTCATCTGTGCTGAAACACTGCAGATATTTGGAGAGGAGCTGTTGGCTTTGGCAGACTCCAGAGAGAAGAGAGTGACCTCATCTAAACAAATCACTCACACACTGCCCAGCCACAAACTCAGACTGACACTTCAGGGACACTCAAGTTCTCATATGAAAAATAAAGCTGAAAAAATATTTTTCTCATATGAAAAATAAAGCTGAGTTTCTTCTCTCCTTTTTTTTTTTTTTTTTTTTTTTTTTTTTTGCTGAAATCAAATTTGATTTATTCCAAAATTATCTGTAAAGAATCAACTCTGGTTGGTTACAATTAGTTTTTACAAATCGTACTGGAAAATAATAATAAAAACAATAATAATAGTAATGAACATAGCTGCAGGTAGCAATTATCGAGGCCAAGCACGCCATAGCCAAAATGGGAAGCTAAGCAAGCATAGCAGGTAGCATCAGACCAACTGCAAAAATTAATATTTAAAGTTAGTGATGCACTTAAATGGAAATTCTGTCCTGAAACCAAAAATTCAGGATGCACTTGGCCGAAAATTACCTTTTATTTGTTTGTTTGTTTGTATAATTGTATTAACCTTTTAACCTTTACATTTTTCCAACTTAAATTGTTATAAATCTTTAATACTTTTGAAGCACAGACTTCAGTTTGGTCTCTTTAAAAGAGACACTTGGCAGATTATTGTAGAAGTTGAAAAAAAAATATGAATGTGAAATTTATATTTCACTTTTAATACTTTTATTCAGCAAGGATGCATTGAATTGATGAAAAGTGACAGTATAGACATTTATAACGTTGCAAAAGCTTTATATTTCAGATAAATGCTGTTCTTTTGAACTTTCTATCCATCAAAAAATCCTGAAAAAAAACTGTTTTCAACATTGATAATAATAATAAATGTTTCTTGAGCAGCAAATCAGCATATTAGAATGATTTCTGAAGGATCATGTGACACTGAAGACTGGATTAATGATGCTGAAAATTCAGCTTTGCCATCACAGAAATAAATTGCATTTTAAAATATAATCAAATAGTAAATTCAGTAAATTACGACGTAAACATGAAATATGAGGACATTTCATGAGTCCTTATATTTAAAATAGCTTTAAAATCAAAATGTTTTCTGTGATGGGTAGGTTTAGGGGTAGTGTAGGGGGATAGAATGTACAGTTTGTACAGTATAAAAACCATTACGCCTATGGAATATCCTCACTTTTATAGCAAAACAAACCTGTGTGTGTGTGTGTGTGTGTGTGTGTGTGTGTGTGCGTACACGTGTGTGTATACAAAACATGTTTGACTCTAAAAGACATCTCCTAGGTGATATCTCAAAAAATGAGCTTTCAGTAAGATTTTGTTTGTGCACAGTACCAAACTTTTCCACATTGACATCCATGCTCCATTGGTGACCATGTAAGGATGCATTCATTTCCATATATGGTTTTCTAGCGATCTGAACCATAAATTTCCATAATTTTCATACAATTTATGAAGTAGACATCCTATTCAGAAGTAGTGTGGGGGTCTGGCAGTATTTGTTTTAAATTCAACCTCTAATAAACACATAAAAGACATGCAGAAATAACACGGAATTGTGTTATAGCTCATCACCGGAACGGAAATTAAGAATCTATCTTTTATATATATATATTTAAAACATTTTCAGACATTTTTTCTCAAAAATAAAATGGCTCTAGGCATAAAAACAAACTGAGGTTTCTACGAAACTTAGATTTTTTTTTTTTTTTTTGATTTTTTTTTTTTTTTTTTTGTGTGCATCGCTATAAATAAACGTCTGAAACGCCTTATGACTTTGATAAATATTATTATTGCAAATTAATAAATTATTGTTCCTCTGTCATTTGCATTGAAAACTAAAGTCTGTAAGCTTTCAAATAACACTTTAGGCTTACACCGTGTCTACACCAGATGTGACTTTTATCGCGCCGCAGCAGATAAAAGCTGTCTACACTGAACGCGACAAGACGACCGTTGGACAGCACTTGGACTACGCCAGAAATAGAACGGGAATCCGTTTACTGTCAGGAATTTGTCGCATCGCACCGCGCCACACCACATCCAGTGTAGACAGTATAATGGATTATAATGGGTTCTATTGTCTTTTGATGTGTCGCGTCCGGTGTAGACACGGTGTTAGACTAAGATAAAATTGTTTTAAATATGTAAAAACATAAACATTTAAACGAGGACTGTAATAACTTGTTTTTATGACATTTATTCAAGCATGCGTTAAATAATTAAGACATCACTAACAGGTTCAGTAAAATATAATGAATATGTAATCTAGTGCATATATTTATCAAAATGTGCCTCATGGTTATTTTTAAGTCTTATTAACTAACAAGTTTATGGTGATTGAATGGCTTTCCTGAGGTAAATATAACATTAAGTGACATTTCATACTAGCTGTTTTACTGATGTCTTTCCCTGGTTAAAACAATTACATGAGACATGATATATTTTGGATAAGTTCTACTGTATCTTTCAACATACCTTCTGATGTTCATCCATGTTTTTTTGTTTTTTTTTTATGCTATAACATCTATATAGAATCTTGTCCCCTTCTCAGGAAACCAGGGTTACAATCATAGCTGAGACATTCCCTTTCGAGAGAACTCAATGCTGTGTAGATTGTTGATGCTATCGGAACATTCATACCCGCTATGCCATGCAGAGAAATACCTGCCCAAAAGTTGTAATTGGGATTGATTAAAGTCAAGAAATCAATATTGTCAACCTAGCCCTAGTGTCTACACCAGAGGTCTTCAACCCTGCTCCTGGGGACCCACTGTCCTGCAAAGTTTAGTTCCAACCCTAATCAAACACACCTGGAGTATCTAATCCTGCTCTTCAGGATTGCTTAAACACACAGGCAGGTGTGTTACAGCAGGTTGGAAATAAAGTTTGCAGGATAGTGGGTCCCCAGGAGCAGGGTTGAAGACCTCTGGTCTACACAGCTGACATGTTTACCCTTTAAGGTTTATCCATGTTGTATGCATGAAATAGAACACAGTCAAAACATGCCATCGGAGAAGTGCTAATAAAATGTAACTGTTTTGGTCAATGATTTCGGCCCTCCAAAACCATTTTAGCTGAAACCGAAAATTGCTGTTTTGACCGAGAATTTTTGGTAGCCAAAATTTTGGTGCATCACTACTTAAAAGCCTTTGTTGATGATTTTAGGAAAATGGTTGAAAACCATAAATACAATCATGGTTCCGATGACACACACCAACTTTCGTAATGATACGGCAATGCGTTTTATATATACAGTCAAACCAAAATTTATTCAGACACCTTGAACGTTTCATTCATTAATACAGTTCACTATAGTTTTAAAAAATGGTAATAAAATATGACAAGATCTCAATTTTTGGTTTGCCTGTGTGTGTGTGTGTGTATATATATATATATATATATATATATATATAATGACAAAATTCTAAATGGTCGATGGCCAAAATGGCAGACAGTGATTATTGATCAAACTGTTCAGAAATTATAAGCAAATGTACATTTCTCATATACCTTGACCAGTAGGTGGTGCTGTGCCGAAATTGCTCATATACCCTCAGGTCGTCGTTGTCATAACACACCAAATCTGGTCTGAATATGTGAAAGTGTGGTGAAGATATAACCTAACATCCATTCTGGCATGCTCTTTGGTGAATTTGTTCGCAAGTTTTTTGAAAATGGTTAGATTAATCAACTTTAATTGCATAAAATGTTGTCCCCATGGTCCAAGGATGATCCAATTAAATTTTTGTGAAAATTGGAGCAGTGGTCTAGGAGGAGCTCAGAAAAGTAGGTTTTTTGTAAAATTCAAAATGGCAGAAAATGGCAGAAAAAAAACGAATTATTTGAAAAACAAATAAAAATATTATTAAAAATTGATATCCAGTGAGCACAAACAAATTTCATGGAAATTAATTGGTTAATATGTGTGGGAACCCTGACATTAGAAAGTTTGCAGAAAAATCAATGCAGTGGAGTGCTGCCACTGGCAAATGTGTGTGTCTGTCATGTTGGTATCCCTTCATTGATTGCATCAGTTTTTTTCCCTCCTGATAAGAACTGGATCTGTTCCTCTGAATGCAAACAAACCTCAAACTGCTCTGAGCTTCAGATGTGGAATACTGTCTAGACAGAGAGAGAAATATTTTTTAGTTAAGGTTATGTTACTAGTCTCTTGGAATGATGGTGTCAGAAAGACACCAGCACAGCATCTCGCTCTCACACAATTACACAGTTCTACAGGAAGATGAACTCCATGACAGCAATTAAAACACATCATTTCTGCTTCCATTACATCTGCTTCCAGTACAATTGTGTTTGTAGATGAAGACAAATATCTTATATATTATTGTGATTTTTATATTTGAGCAGAGGCCCAGGGCTGATATCTCATCAACACATTTCTCTCACACATTCAAGTATGTGTGATCTACTGAGGTCACACACATTGAATGAGAAGGGTGTATTTGTGTGTATTATTCAGTGAAAAAGAATACAGTATATATGGCTAATATATAAAGTCAGTGTACACTAATGTTCAAACGTTTGGGGTCAGTAAGTTTGGTTTAATGTTTTTGAAAAAAGTCTCTTTTGCTCAACCAAGGCTACGTTTATTTTATCATAAATACAGTAAAATTGTGAAATATAATTACAATTTAAAATAACTGTTTTCTATTTTAATATATTTAAAAATGTTATTTTTATTACTCCAGTCTACAGTGTCACATGATCCTTCAGAAATCATTCTAATATGTTGATTTGGTGCACAAGAAACATTTCTCATTATTTTCAACGTTGAAAACAGTTGTGCTGCTTAATCCATGATGCGTTTTTTTTTTTGTTTTTTTTTTGATAAATAGAAGTTTCAAAAGCATTTTTTTTAATTGTAACATTTTTGTCTTTACTGTCACTTTATCAATTTAATGCATCCTTGCTGAATAAAAGTATTAATTTCTTTAAATAAAATCTTACTGAGCACAAACTTTTGAACTGCAGTGTATGTACTAAATTGTCTTTATTTTATTATTTATTTAATTTTTACTTTTTGATAACGTTTCAGCATGTTTACAGAGCACTTTTTGCAGGGTTTCAATAGGAATTTTGCAAGATGGTGAAAGTTTTCCCCATGCAGATTTTGTAACTGATTCAAATTGGTCATGCGAATTTGCTGCATTTACCAACAGAAAGCTTCTTGATTTGCAACTTTCTTGTGAGCTGTGCTTCATACATCACTACACTATTGACAATCTACACAAACCTTTTTTGCCCCCAAAATATAGCTGAAATTTCACTAATGTGGCCACACCTTAAGTCATACAGGTTTTTGCAATTCCTTTAATATTCTACCACCCTTGATTCCTTGATTACAACCATAATGAACAGCAGAAAATCATTGTCTTTAGCGTAATGGCCACATTTAGAAAGTGCCATATTGTAAATTACATTGCCGAAATAGACTGTCGTCTCTCAGAACATTATCTACACAGATCACTTTCTGTTCTGAACAAACTAAAGTGCTCTACCAATCTGTCACACCCATCTACTTTTTACCATCTTTCTCTCGCTTTCTCGTTGCCTTTTTGTGTAATCACCAAATTCTTTTCATTTCCTATTTCATGATCCACAGTGTAATGTGTGCTTCAGTGTTTTATATGCTTGTGTGGAAGCCTCTCTCTCTCTCTCTCTCTCTCTCTCTCTCTCTCTCTCTCTCTCTGTTGATCTTCCACCCCCGTTTCTGCCCCCCTAGGATCTTCTCCCTCCATCAAGAGCTATTATAGGCCTCATTAGTGTCATCGAGCCAGATCACAACACTTCTGTTGTTTTAACACTGTCTCTCCTTTTATCTGTCTGTCTCTTACTGTCTCCACCTGTTTTTATGTCTCTCATCCAGGATTTAGAGGGAGATGTAAATAATGGCTTTTTTTAGTTTAGGTGTGGTAGAGAGGACTGTGTTTGTAAGCACTTGAACCTATATATATATATATATATATATATATAGTGTGTCATATGTGTTTAACAAAGCATGCGATTGACATTGCTTCTTTATTGATCATAGAATACACCCAGAAAAAGCGCTGTCTGATTCATCATTCTCACTCCTAGCAGAACATATGGCTATAGATGTGATTTTTGGTAATTACTCAACAAATTAATGAATTGTACTCAAAAAATTAATGATTGCTGATTTTGTGGACTTTGGCATAACGGTTGATAAGAAAAAGTTCCATCCAAGCTATTTTTATTTATTTATTTTTTTAATGTGTGGACTGTGTATAAATTAGGGCTGCATGATTAATCGAAATGAACCCGAAATCACGCTTAAACCAATTTGGCTTAGTGCGATTATGAAATCGCAAAGGCTGCAATTTGTTTTATGCGCAGCTTGTCAGTGAAGCACAGCTCTGTGATCAGTAGTAAATGCAGCTCCATCTGAAAGCACTGGGAGTTTGAGTCGCCTATAACGTGCATTTGAAAAAGCAACACGCGTCAAACATCTTTCCAAACATGAGAAGAATTGTAAGAAAAGAAAAGACAACATTTATTAACATGTTTTTACTCCAAACTCACTTCATAATGTCAGTTGAGTGTTTGAAATAACATCCCTCTGTGAGATGATGTGCATTATACACAGAATAAGGCACACAACATATTATTTCATAGTATTCTATACAGTGATAAAGGCTATGTCGATTAGCATTGCATTATAAATATACTTTATTATCAAGAAAATACCCGAAAAGGCTTGAAGAACTCAGATAAACCATATATTGTCGTAGTTGTGTGTTTATTAGTCATGTTTAATCAAAGCGTTTCAATCTTCTGATTATTCAGCTACAGAAATAGTATGATGCCCATAGGGATTTCCTGGAACAACGTGCATTATTTTACTTCTGCGAGGCATATTTGGAGTTTCTGTGCAAGAGCGCCCTCTGGCTTTCAGATGGAGCAGCATTTACTACTGATCACAGAGCCGTGCTTCACTGAAAAGCTGTGCATAGAAAAATCGCAGCCTTTGCCAAATCGCATTCGATTTAATTTCGATTAATCGTGCAACCCTAGTACAAATGTGTCAAATGGACATTTCTGACTACTATGCATTGTTTCACCTCTCACCATCTGTATCACATTTATAAGTAGAAAACAATAGTTTAAAGTATAACATTTTAAAAATCCATCTCAACATGCATTCTGTTGCAGTCAATTCTGTTGTGCTTCATTTAGATGATTTTTGAGCACAAAAACAGGGTCTGCCCAAAACTAAGTCACTGTATACAGTCTATAGTGTCTATCCCAACACTAATAAATCAGACTACAAGGAACAGCACAAAATAACACCATCATTAATCCCAATATCAAAAATTATTTGAAATAAAGTCAAACAATAATTGTCATGTGTTGCCGTGATCGATCATTTGATGGCACCTTAGAGTACTTATGTTTATTACTATTTGTGTGTGTGTGTGTGGGTGTGTGTGTGTGTGTGTTTGTACTGAAGCATGTCTGTTGGTTTTGTGTTTTAAATTGTCCTCTTTGATTTATGACTTGCTGTCCCTGTCCTAATTACGCACGGGCTCTGTCACTGCAGTGCTAATGGAATGAAATGACCTGGTCACATTACTGCCCTCATCTGCTGTCTGCCTTCCAAGACTACTGGAGATAAATCACCCCGTCGGGCGTTTCTTACACACACACACATATACACTCTCTTGGCATCCCTCTGAAGTGTTGCTGTATGCATGGTATTTTATTGTCATGTCTGATTCTACCTAATGATTCAGTCTCTAGAGAATCCTGCTCTGCTCTGATCCACATTGAGCATGAGTAATTAGCTTCCTTCTCACAGGCAAATGACACTGTTTGTTCCTTCATAACCTCCCGCTTTTTGATATAGCTGCTTTATTTGTGAATCTGTAGGAGTTTGAGACTTTTCGTTTAAACTTTCCCTGACTTCCTATATTACAGCCAATTAGTTCCATTAAGCACAAAGTTCTGATTAGTGGTGAATGGTAAGGCAAGCATCATTACTACTATAGCGCTTGTGATAGTGATACGAGAAATAACTCAATTGTTGAGAAGATTTTTTTTTTTCCTTGGGGGGGACAATAAAACAGGAGAAGGCAGCACTGAAGAAGTAGCCTGAGCCATATCTATAGACAAGAAACCTGCTGCATTTTAAGTAAGTTTCTCACCTGTGCTGTAACCTATGGGTTAGGTCGCATACTCCATCATATTGGACCATGGTTTTCCTGTGGCCAGCAAGCATTAGAATCTGCAGCATTTGCAGATCCCGTTTTTGTCCTCTGCCCACTATCCTGTCAATATTAAGTGGCAAAAAGCCCCAAAACATGATTCTCATTATTATAATTTTCGTCTCCCCTGCTGTGACGAGCCCTGGACCACAAGGACACGAGTGTGGCTGCTGTTCTACATTCTCAATCAGTTCACCGAGTTGTTGGTGACAACGAAAGGGGCGAACGAGGAGACAGCTAGAGACAGAGAAGGGACGAACGTAGTGAGACATTCCCTGAGATACACATCACACGATGCTCTCAGGATAGCAGAATGTGGCAGTGTGTATCAAGTGCATGAATAATGCAGAGGATGGAGCAGGACAGTGGTGCTAGCAGACGCTCGCTCACACACAAACACATGCACACACTTTTGCACGGCAAGCTCCCACTCCTGGGACTCAGAGGCGTGCTCATTAGCTCTGCTGTGGCCACCCCTGCAGACTGGAGCCCCTCACAGCATGACAGTAGCAACAATGGCCTCGTCGCTCAGCCCAGCTGCAGCATGAAAGAGTATTGACCCAGGTACGGCGCCTCGGGCCACCGGCCTCCACTCACAAACACACATTTGCACACTCCTCCATGGGCAAAACTTGTTTTCGAAAGATGAACCGTCAGGGCTGGATACCGTGCTACTGGTCACAGAAGAAGGTGTGAGCTGAATTGTCGATGAGGTTGGGAACAGGAAGGAGGAGTGACTTTGCTGTGATTGACAATTTTCCTGTGCAGTTATTGGTGATCATCTTACATGCAGTGCTTCATTTGTTACTTGTGGGGCAGTTATCCTCTTCATGTTTATGTTAAAACTGCCCTACCCCCACAGGCAGATCTTTCAAGGTTTCCTGGAGGTGAAGGGCGTCTAAGTTTCATCACCTAACCACCGGGGTGCCTCAGGGTTCAGTGTTGGACCCCCTCCTATTCTTGAAATACACTGCTTCACTTGGCCAAATCATAGAAACACTTGGTTTCTCCCATCACTTGTGCCCATGCAATATTAGGACAGTCAGACCTGTCTGAATATACTTTGCAGCTCCTGGTCCAGGTGTTTCTCATCTCAAAACTGGAATCCTTCAATGACTTGTAAGCTGGATTATCAAACAATGGCTAGCTAATGAAATAATCCCCGATGATAATGGCTAGTCTTCAGTGGGGGGGTCCATGTGTGTCTAGTCTTCAAGGAGGATCCATGTCACACTCCATTGGCTATCCACATAAAGCTGCCTGCATCAAATTCAAGATTGGAGTTTACAGCTGTAATTTGTACTATTCTGGTATACATTGGATAAAAGTTCCTACTTAATCAATGTAATGTCAATGTAAATCTCATGCATCTGTTACAGAGGAACTAACAGATCTTACTCCACTATAATATTAATGCGTTATCAGCTCTAACAACAATTGTACTGTTGTTACTCGCTGACCTTGTCCTAGTTTGGCTTTGTAGGGTACAGCATTGTCAATGTCATGTTCCATTTCCACCGCCACAGCAAAGCCAAAACTGTATTCTTTCTCTATTTCTCCTCCTCTCTCTCCATCCATTTTTATCTGTCCTCTATCCCATCTGTACTATCTGCTCTGCATGGTGTCTGCAGTAAAAACAATGCTCTCCAGCTTTCTGTTATCAGCATAGATCTGCATTATCTCACACAATTATCAGCTCCAGAAACAGCACACGCATTGGGATTTGAGTGCTGGCACGCTGCGTGCTGCACAGTTGCATAAAATTTTTTTAATGCCTGAGGTTTCACTCCAGCTCAGGTGCGTGAGCTGAGTCTTTTTTTGTGGAGTTTGACGTGGTGTTAGTCTCTCCAGTAGATACAAAGATCCTTGATTAACAGCCAGGACCTGTAGACCTCATCCTCAGTTGGGTAAAAGCCTGTGATTGGACAGGTTACCACATTAAGACCAATGTCAAATTCAGATCTATAGTAAAACCACCATATATCCAGGATGTTTCCCTGCCTTCTGCCTGATACTCTGGGATAGGCTCCTGCATCCCTGCAATCTTACATATGTTGCTTTGGAGAATGGAAGGATGGACTATGACACCTAACATGTAGTATACCCTAGCCAAACCTTTGTCTAAAATGTCTGTCTCTTTAAAAGTAATAAGTAATACCTTATTTCACAAATATAACTTGACCGCCATACAGTTATGCATGTATATCCTAATACTTAGCATCTCAAACAAAACTAAGCTTATCTGTCAGAGATTTGATGCCAATAACCTAATTCCACTAACTTTGGCAAATCCAAATATGTGTTCTTCCTGAAAAAAGTGTGAATAATATCAACCTGGTACCTTAAACACAAAAAAAGTTCTTTCAAGTTTTGTGTACAATGTACATCAGGTGGTCAGTGAAGGGAGTTTGTGCCGTTTGAGGCTGAGGCTACCTAATCTGTTAAATATGGTAAAAGAGGCTAATCTGTCGTACTAAAAACTCTACAGACTCTACAGACTGTCTTCTCTACAAAATTCTCTCTTTGAATTTGTCAAATTGAAATTGGATTGACCTAGATCCAGTAACATTATTATATATAAGGCTTTAACACACTAGTTCCATTAAGAGGTGCAAAGGCTCCAAATAAATGACACATTCTACACATATCCATTCAATCATCACTCTTTCCTTCCGCTTCCCGCACCATACAGCGAGACACGTCGACACTCTGCTGTCTTCAGAACATCCAGTAGGATGAAAGAGTGATGAACCGAAGCCAGTTTGATGAAAACCTGTACATGCATGGATTATTCAATCGGACAAACTTGTGAGTGATGGTTGGATGTTTAATGAATCCGACTGCTTTCACCACCTATGCAAAAAAGCTTTATATTTATGCAAATGATGCAAATTAATTTACATTGTTCTCTTTTTTTCGGAGTGACAGAGAGCACTTATTCACACGCGAGTGGGCAAGTGACAAAGGGTTTCAATTAAAGCAAGAAAAACCAAGCTCACTCATCCATCTCTCACCCTGGCCATCAACAAAGGCCTTTTAATTAGTATTCATTAATTTTAGCGCAGTAAAATCTATGCATGCTCATTTTTATCAAGCCATCAAAGACCTCACTAATTGCCTCTATAATATCAGAAATAGATCCAGCACATGATGAAGGGGTTTTCAAAGAACAGTACAAAGGCTAAAGAGGAAGAGGGCTCCATTTCACTCCCGGGCCACTCAAAACATTGGGTCAGAATGGGAACAGTATGTTCTGAGTAACCAAGTGCTGTTTAAAAAAAGGAAAAAAAAGAAAAGATGAGTCAATGCATGCTGTTTATGAGTCAGCAAAGACCACGAGTGATCAGCATATTGTGTTGATGGGTAATGTTAGTGCTTTAATGAGAAAGTTGATACATAAGAGTTAGGGGCAAAAGATCTCACAAGGTTTAAAGACTATAATCAGAATTAGAGGTTTGTGTCTTTTTGTCCATTTGCTTAGAGGCAAAATTGACAACATTTTTGGAATCTCCCTCCCTTCAGTTGGAAGATGTTCACACAGGGCTGAAAATACGTTATTCAAGCGGGGTCTATAGACTGCTGATCAACTAGGAAGCTTCTCACTTACATTTGTGCCATTTTCTACAAGGTTTTTATAAGGATCTTTAATAAACACGCAGGTTACGTGAAAGTGATGTGACATGTAGCCAAGTATAGAGTCCCATACTCGGAATTTGTGCTCTGTATTTCACCCATCCAAGTGCACACTCAAAGCAGTGAGTATTGAACACACACAGAGCAGTGGGCAGCCATTTTTGCTGTGGTGCCCGGGGAGCGATTGGGAGTTAGGTACCTTGCTCGAGAGCACCTCAGTTGTGGGTAATGAGAGTGGAATAGAGCGCTGTGTTCATTCACTACCCCCCACCTACATTTCCTGCCGATACCGAGTCTCGAACCTGCAACCTTCGGGTTACAAGTCCGACACTCTCTAATCGTTAGGCCACAACATTGGAGTCACAATAAACTGCAGTTCTCCTAGGTGCTTTTGTACAAGTAAAACATTCAGCCTTATATACAACCAAGTACAACTTTCAGCCTAAGACATCAACAGTTCTAGATATGTAATCTAGAAAAGTTCGAATACTTTTCTAAGTGATCAGATTTGCCCTTAGAGAGGGAAGAGGGTGAGAATAGGGACTTAGGCTCTTTTGACTTGGTCCAGTAAGCAACCATTTAGCAATTCCCTAGCAACAGAATGCCCTAGAAAAGGCATAGCAATTCCTTAGCATCATGCTGGCAAGTTTTTTACAGGCACTATTCTTCATGTTTTCTTTATAAATTGCAAAAATCTTTTTAATATTAATTAGTATTGTAACATTGATTGTAATATTGTCAAGTGCAGTGTCTGATTCTGATAAAATGTCAAGAGTCTTGATTCTTTTTCTTCTGCCCTTATCTCTTCTTCTGGGTTTTTGTACCCTAAAAGAATTGAAGTCAGTCTGAAGAAAAGAAACTTTATATAATTGAATGAGTCATCACGATTTCTTCTACTGTTTTGTCCTCGGTGGTCAATGTAATACTTTCTGATGTCAGAAAGATAGGCTGTGAAAAAGAAAGGTTTGGAAAAACAAGTACAAGGTTGTTGAACTCTGTGTTCTGAACCACTCCATGCACTGTAGCAACTGCATCTCTGTCTTAGCTCGTACTTTTCCGAGCAATTTTGGAACTTGTGTTTTGGCGCTTATTCTCAACAATGTTCCGATAAATAAATATGTAAGTGTAATGGAAAAATCTAGAGAATATAGACAAAAGTATCATGATTTGGACATTGTACTGTGGTAAAACATTGTTTTGTGGATACACGTGGCATTACCATTCTTGCAGGCATGGTTTTTCTTTGAAGTACCTTGATGTACCATGTAAATAACATGGTGCATTAATCTGGTAATCATTCAGTACTGTGGTGTATATTAAAGTACACAGTATAGTAGCTTTACCACAGTACTGCCACAATACTTTTTTTGTAAGGGAATGATGAACCTGCACTTTACAAGCTAGAGGAAAACGTATTTTGAATAACATTCATCATGCTTGTGTCTGATTTACAGGTTTTTAAACTGCATCAAACAACATTTGCCTCTTGTCTCACAGCACAGCCATACATTCAGAATGCTTTTTTAGCAGATGATCCCCATCCTGCTTACGCACAAAACATTCAAACCTGCCTCAAACTGTTTATCTTCTCATAGTCGCCGATATTTTTCCACTCAGGTCTAACGAGAGGTATTGTCTGAAGACAATGTGCATAAGTGTCTTAAAGCTCTTGTGTTCATCTTACATGATTATGCAGCCGCTGATGAAAGTGTGTGTTTGTGTGTGTGTGGCACGTGTTTGTGGGTTGTGGATTGATTGGGTTCATCTCCACATCCTCTCATCTTGTCCTCTTAACAGAATGGCGGGTCGTGCACTTGAGTGAGCGAGTGAAGGAACATTGGAGTCTCCCTTAAGACCCCATCTGAGAATCTGTTATACTAATATGCTAATAGGCATGTTAATTCAGTTGGTAATTACAAGGACTTGGGTGTACTGTTCCATGTCAGCCTTTGAAGTGGGGAAACTAGGAAACTGCTTGCATATTAAATGCGCAACAGAGCTTGTTTAGGTTTGGAGGAGGGTGTTGAAGGAAAACGTTTGTTTTTCGTGATGTTTCATATCAGTGTTAAAAATCTCTTTGTCAGAAGGCTCTTCCTAAGTTCAGGGTTGGTAGTGACTAGATCATTTTAGGGTGTGTTCACACTGACTGCATATGTCTATCGGCGCAAAGCTGAGAGGATGTTTTCAATTGATTTTCTATAAGAGTTGAGCGGCAAGCTTGCAAGGTTCACCTATGTACACGTGTCGTTTTTAAGGTAGTTAGAGCAGGTAGGTCATTCTAAGCATCTTGGAAAAGTTGCCACAGTTGTTCTATGGATTGCTTCTGTCTCTTGTAATCTCACACTGACTTGATGTCAGAATCAGAGCTCTGTGGAGGCCATGCCATCTGTTGTAGGACTTCATGTTCATGCAAAAATCTCATTGGATTGTTACACTACTTGCAAAGGGAATATGTGGAAATCTATAATTGATGTGTCCTACTGGTACACTAAAGAGAGAAATAACCATCTTAAGAATAAGGTTTTATTTGTTAACAGTTAATGCTTTACTTAAAATAAACTAACAGTATACTTTTACAGCATTTATTAATTTTTGGTAATGTTAAATTCAATTGTTCATTGTTTGTTCTTGTTGGTTCTCTGTTCATTAACAAAATAAAGGATTAGTTCACTTTAAAATGAAAATTACCCCATGATTTACTCACCCTCAAGCCATCCTAGGTGTATATGACTTTCTTCTTTCAGACGAATACATTCGGAGTTATATTAATAATCACCCTGATGCTCCTAAGCTTTATAATGGCAGTGCACGGAAACCACCTGTTTGAAATTCAAGAAAGTGCATCCATCCATCATAAACGTACTCCACACGGCTCCGGGGTGTAAATAAAGGCCTTCTGAAGCGAAGCGATGCATAATGCCTCTTGCAGTTCAAAACACGCTACATCCTACGCCTTCCGTATTCAACTTACGACTTTGTCGTAAGTTGAAGGCGGTCTGGCGGAAGCTAGTTATTTTACTTCATAACGTGTTAAATATGGATATTTTTCTTACACAAACGCATCGTTTCGCTTCAGAAGGGCTTTATTAACCCCCCCGGGGCCGTGTGGGTACGTTTAAGATGGATGGATGCTTTTTTTCTTCTTTTTTTTTTTTGAGTTTCAAACGGGTGGTTTCCGTGCACTGCCATTATAAAGCTTAGGAGCATCAAGGTGATTATTAATATAACTCCGATTGTATTCGTCTGAAAGAAGAAAGCCATATACACCTAGGATGGCTTGAGGGTGAGTAAATCATCGGGTAATTTTCATTTTAAAGTGAACTAATCCTTTAAGAGATACAATTTTGATTTTAAAAATTTTTAGACTTTAACTAGAACAAGGTAAAATGTGTGACGGTGACCCAAGTGTGTTTTCACATTTTATTCTATCTTTTTTATCAACACTTAATGTGGGTAAATTTCATTAGAAAAAAAAAAAAAAGCAACATTTTGAACAAAAAGCTGAGAAAATCACTTTTTTTGTCAAAGACTATGTCTGAATCGGATTCAGAATGATGGTCAAAACATAGACGGAGTAGATTGAGTCCATCAACACCCCCAAAGCTTCACAGTCCTATACCTCATCCTGGGTCGATATTATTTTCTGTAACTTTAGGCAGTTTTGATTTATATGCTGTTTAATGTTTGATGATCTCATTATCTTACATGTGTAAGCAATGATTTTATTGCTTGTTTCTGCTGCTTCTTTGCCTGTGTTTTGATCCGGAGATTCTGTTCTCTTTCAGAAGATGCGTAATGGCGCCCCCTACCATATAACAGTGAAAACATGGATTGCCTAAAAATTCCATCAGTGGCGTTGTATCATAAATGACAGAAAATTCTGTCAATGGTGGGGAAAGAGTTAAAGAAATGTAATAAAATAAAAATATTACTTGCAAACAGTTCAAATGCATTACATCGCTGCTTATTTGCATGTTTGCATTGGCAGCAGTCACTCTTTCTCATGTTGCATTAAAGTAGGCCTAATATTTTGGGTTCAAATGTTAAGATAAATCAACTTAATTTGTGGCAAAATGCTAATTAGCACAAAAAAATTGACATATCCTTCCATTTAAAAAAAAAAAAAATCAAGGTTATGGTAAGGCACATATAATAGAAGTGAATGGGGGGCAGATTCTGGAGGGTTTAAAAGCCGATATATAAAGCTTATGATTTAATAAAGCACTTGTATGAACTCTTCTGTTAAAACTGTTAAAATTCTAAAGCTGTTTAAATCATCATTTTTACAGCCATTTTAGGGTACATGTTGGGTTGTTATTAGCATCTAAGTTGTAAAATTGAAAAGGTTAATGTGATTTTTCCACATTAAAATCATGTTAACATGCATATTGTTCATGTCTTGTGGCTATACTTTTGAGTGTTTCAACATTTACAGATTAGCCCCATTCACTTAGAATTTGTGTTTCATTGTAATCCATATATATATATATACAGTGGCAAGAAAAAGTATGTGAACCACTTGCAGAATCTGTGAAAATGTTAATAATTTTAACAAAATAAGAGAGATCATACAAAATGCATGTTATTTTTTATTTAGTACTGTCCTGAGTAAGATATTTTACATAAAAGATGTTTACATATAATAAGACAAAAAATAGCTGAATTTATTAAAATAACCCCATTCATAAGCATGTGAACCATTGATTCTTAATACTGTGTGGTTACCTGGATGATCTACGACTGTTTTTTTGTTTTGTGATGGTTGTTCATGAGTCCCTTGTTTGTCCTGAGCAGTTAAACTGAGCTCTGTTCTTCAGAAAAAATTAATAGATGGGGGCTGAAAACATTTGGAATTTGAAGATCAAGGTAAATTGTATTTAATTTGTCTTCCGGGAAACATGCAAGTATTTTCTGTTGCTTCTGAAGGGCAGTACTAAATGAAAAAAAATGATATTCAAGCGAAATAAGAAAAATTTGGACCTCTTCATCCTGTTCAAAAACTTTCACCCCCCAACTCTTAATGCATCGTGTTTCCTTCTGAAGCATCAGTGAATGTTCGAACCTTTTTTAATAGTTGTGTTTGAGTCCCTCAGTTCTCCTCCATGTGAAAAGACGGATCTCAAAATCATTCAGTCACTGCTGTAAATGGTTCAAATATGCAAAAGATGGTGGAAAACTGAAGAATTTTGGGGACCTGGAGATTTTTTCTGAAGAACAGAGCTCAGTTTAACTGCTCAGAATAAACAAGGGACTCATGAACAACCATCACACAACAAAAAAACAGTAGATCATCCAGGTAACCACACACAGTATTAAGAATCAATGGTTCACAAACTTTTGAACTGGGTCATTTTAATAAATTCAGCTATTTTTTTTGTCTTATGGATTATATGTAAACATCTTTTCTGTAAAATATCTTACTCAGGACAGTACTAAATAAAAAATAACATGCATTTTGTATGATCTCTCTTATTTTGTTAAAATTTTGCACATTTTCACAGATTCTGCAAGTGGTTCACATACTTTTTCTTGCCACTGTGTATATAAATATATATATATATATATATATATATATATATTTTTTTTTTTTTTTTTTTTTTTTTTTTTGGAAATTGAAATTAATTATTTTTTAATTATTAATTATTGTGGTAATTAACATTTCTGCCACAAAAGCTGTCTTTTGAGCTTAACTTATGTTCCTTTAAATTGCCAGTTGTCAATAAATTAATTACTTTTGATTTTCACGCTGCAAATTGCTGTCACTTTGAATGCTCCTATAAACCAGACTGACTGTCTGCATCTGATGACAATCATAAAAAGCCTAAGTGATTCAAGCCATCAGCAGTTAAGCTCTCACACATGCATATAACATTTCTTTCACTCCCTCCATCTCTCTGTCTCTTGTTATATTTTTCCACTGCCCTTGTCTCGATTACTCTTTCACTCACTATATCTTGTCAGCTTCCATTGTTCGTGTCACACTGCAACCTTTTGCATTTGAGATGCAAAATTTTGTGTCCAACTCCGAGGAATGAAGGCCAACATAGCGTCTTGCATTGAGTCAGACTGCTTCAGGCGTGTTGGGCACAGTGAATTACGCAGAGGGGCTGTGAGTCTATCAGCTGCTGAGAAACAATTTCAGCAGCTATTTAAAGCAGCTCCTTCTAGGTGGCTGTTCCAAAACATTCTCCTCATCCGCTATCTGGTGGACATTTGAGGGCTTTCCAGGGAGAGCTTGTTTGTGAGTCCTATGGCTTCTCTCAAATTAATTCCTGGCAAAAAGAAGGAGATTTTCTCAGAACAAAGCTTCATATCCGGCTGGTCTATACTATGTCTCTTTTTTTAATGATTCGTAATTAAACATAATAAAGCATTGAAGATAATGGTATAAATCGTGGCTGGAGGAGGAAAAAAATATCTGTGGTATAAAGAAGGAATATTAAGAATCACGAAGAAAAATCATAATATTGTACCTGAAATGTTGAAAATAATTTCAAAGCAACATATGATTATGAGCTCAATTCAAAGCATTATACACTGTGGAAACATTTGACAAGCCGAGGTTCTGGGGTCGAATTCACAAAAAATCTTAAGAAAAAGAAATTTCTTAAGATAAATTCTAAGAAGTTTGTAAGAATGTTCCTATGTACAATGCAATACAATAGTCCCACTTTATATTAGTTGGCCTTAACTACTAAAAATAAGTACCATGTACTTATTGTGTTCATATTGTATTGCAAAACACTTGCTGCTATTGACGTGGATATGGGTAAGGTTAGGGACAGGTTTGGTGGTATAGTAAAGTTTAAGGGGGGGTTAAGGTGTAAGAGATGGGTCAACAGTATAATTATATATGTAATTATAGAAATTATTTACAGATGTAATTACATGAACACATGCATTTTTTTAAATATAAGTACAATGTAAAAACATGTATGTACACAATAAGTGCATTGTATCAAATGATTAATTTAAATATAAGTACGTAGTAGTTAAGGCCACCTAAAATAAATTGGGACCATATAATATACAAATACAAATATTTTCTTAAGAACATCTTTTTTTTTTTCTTAAGAAAATGGCAGACGTTCGCCGATCAACTCAATTTAAAAATAAAAACTCAATAGCTCTCTTTTTGCACAGCCAACAAATTCAAGAAATCATAATCACTATTTTCGCCACGACAGGCTTGACAGTTCAGCACTTGGAATTGTGTTTTTAATGTACTGTGTATTTAAAATAGTTTTTGTTGTTGTTGTTGTTGTTGTTTTAACTGGTGTTAAACATGACCAACCAAAGTTAATTAGTTTTTATATGATGTTTAAAGTGACCCTATTATGCTTTTTCGGATATCATGTAGTGTGTAACATAACTGTTTGTAATTATAAAAGACCTGCAAAGTTTCAAACGAAAGAACTGATTCTGAGCTGCCTGAAACGAGTCGTTAGTAATTCCAGTCTCACTTCCTCCACAAATCTATGTAGGTTTGTTACAAATTTGCATAATGCCAGCCTATGATCTTCATTGGCGGCTCGCAAACAGCGTCTACTTTGACCCTCAAACACTGCAGTTGTAGCTGAGGCCTCGAAGAGTTTGGTTCGTGTTGTCGACACGTCGAGAAGACGCTGCTGCGCTGTAAAAGCAAATCCAATTTGTATGCACTTCCAAAGGATGAGGACTCGTGCTGGAATTGATACGGACGCCATCGTTGCTGCTCGTATCAATGTGTGTCAAGTGCTTAGGAAGCCTCCAGAGCTGAAATTCAGATATGGTAATGGGCGTTTCGACACACGCTGTATGTGGTAGACCAATCACAACAGACTAGGCCATCTGACCAATCAGAGCAGAGGAAGCTCTTAGATAGGAGGGGTTTAAAGAGACGAAAATCCTTTATCAAACCGTTTCAGATACTTTGAGAAAAGAGATGATGCTGCAATGTATATTACTGTATGAGAAAGTGTTTTTTGACTTTGGATGCATGTAAACCTATTGTAGGAGACCTCCAGAACAAAATTAGGAACCTTAAAAATAGCATAACAGGGGCACTTTAACAGCAAATAAAATTTGCACGGCGCATTAAAAAACACAAAGCTGAGTTTTAAACTGCTTCCTGTCAATGTGGGAAATTGTTGGCCAGAATAAGCTACAGTGTGCACTAGACATCACACCAATAGTCAATCATCTGGTTTTAAGATCATGTGCTGGCCTCATGTATGAGTAAATTAATGACTGAATAAATGATCTTTTTATAATATTGTTAAAAAATATATGTACTTAGCATATACTTATCCCTCTGTCAGCCCCATTGAAGAGCTGCATCTGTCAGGGTTGCTAACCATATGTGATTATTTAGCATATATGGTATTTGTCCATTCCTAATGGGTGAATAGGTAGGCTAGTGCCTTCTGTATTGGGGAGCAAGGAAATCAAGGAAATAAAGACAAAATGACGTGTTCAGCCGGGTACATAACCCTGTTGCCTAGTAACGGGTGCATATTGAGGTGGGCAGGCAGGCTGGGGTGATGACATCAGAGATAAAGAGCACAGTCGTGTGAGACATCAGACTCTTCAGAGACGTAATAAAGCTTCCACCACCCTTCTTATCATGGACCCCTTCTCATACTCAGTGGTGTTACCCTGTTCCTCCATCAAGGGTTTCTTTGAAATGTAAAATAAAAAAAAATGGCATATTGGACCCTTAGTGTCACAGGAGTTGTTTCAGATAGTATTAGTTCTTCAGACACGGCTTTTGTGCACAAGCTGTCACCCTGTTGTGTTTTGCCCGGTTGTTTTGGAAGTAAAGGGAGCATTTTCTGTACGTGCCATCACAGTCTGGGGGCTTCTTGCTTAGATGTGGCTCAGCATGAAAGAGTTTGTGCGACATAAACACCTTAGACAAACTTCTGAAGTGCCAGTTGATCCCAGTCTGTTCGGGAACTTCAGCGTACAGTCTGAACATGATAGTTTCAGTTTCACATCAGCTCTGTGTACTTCCTAGCAGCTTTTGCAGCCGGCATACAGGTTCCAAAATTAACTTTTTACCAAAGTGATAGATTTTTTCCTTAATATTTATCATTTTAGCTACATATTTAGGTGATTAATTCCAACAATATACCACTTGGCAATATTCGCCACATCATAGATTTTGAAAAAAAAAAAAAGATTAGATTAAGATTGACTGCCATAATTTATGCTCTAATTTGGCACTTGGTAAGTTAAAATAAAGTCAAGCTACTCTTGAAAAAGTATCTGCATTGAAGCTTTTTAATGTCACTACATTTTTTATTATATAAATATCACATTATGAGTTTTTATCTTGCAGAAAACAATGCAGATTTAAATAAGGGTGTCAGTCTCGGGTAAAGGGGACATAACACACACAGTTTCTGCCAATCTCATGTTAATCTCGAGTATCTATAGAGTAGTAGTTGCATCCTTCATATCTCCAAAGAGTCTTTAGTTTTATCAGATTTATAAAAGACAGATATAGCTGTACCGCTTCTTTCCGAAAACAGTCGAGCTCCTGGAGGCGTGCAGTAGGCGGGGGTAAAGAGTCACGAGCAATACATCATCACATTATCCCTGGATAACTTTTGATTCACTATACATTCATGTTGTTTACATTATATGCACTTGCGCGCCGATTGCCAACAAAACAGACATTTGATGCAGTTTTACTTACTACCAGCGGTTCCAACTCGTAACCGGGATCTTTTATCGCTGGGACCACTCCATTTTTCAGTTTCAAACGATCTGCGAATCCAGCGTCGAACTGGACCAAAATGCCTGGAACAAACAAACAGAAAAACAAACCGCATCCACTGTTCCCTTAACGCTGGGTTCTTTGGGAAGCTGAATAAGGTTATCTTTCCCTCACATCCAAAAACACACTTCTTTGGTGACATTGTTGATGTCGTGGTCTAAAAACAAATTGACAAATCTTTCTCAAACAAGTCCTGTGCAGCATTGCCAACGACTTCCGTAACCCGAACGAAGCAGGTTGATGGGCGTGCTCTTGCTCTCTCGCTCTGGTTGATGTGTGCACGTGCTTCCTGGAGAAGTGCCCATACAAGAAATTCTGCCCTTTATGACGTCATACAGGGCCATACTTGACAAAAACTTTCCGAAACGTATACAAACCCTGAAGGAGTGTATTTGAATACTCCGTCATTTGTCCAACTCGTTTTTTGAAACTTTGGCCATGTTTAGCATGTTTACCAATCCAACTCTTTAACAGTGTAAATAAGACAGAATGCATGAAATGGCATTACACATCCCCTTTAAACACATAAATTTACACACAATGAGAATAAAACACCCTAGTTTATGTAACTGAACTGAAAATGTAATGATAAATAGATAAATTAATGGCTAGTTAACCCAAAAATTCTGGCATCATTCACTCACCCTCATGTTCCAAACCTATCAGACTTTCATTCATTTTTAAAACACAAATGAAGATATTTTAAATGAAATTAGATTTCTGTCCCTTTATTTAAAGTCCACTCAACCAAAACGTTCATGCTTCAAAAAGTTCATAAAGACATTCCATATGTCCAAAACTAATCCATATGAACCAAGTGGTTTAATCCAAGATGAACAGATTTAATTTAGGCTTTTATTCACATAAACGTTGATCAATGCACATAAATAGATCACATCAAATATGGTAAATGGAAGCTCAAATGTGCTTGAAGGTTTTTTTTTTTGTTGGTTTTTTTTAGAAGACTTGGAATAAAATTATTAATATGAATTACTTTTCCAATGTCTTCATTAACTTTTTAAAATGTAAAAGTTTTGGTCAGGTTTTTCAAATGGTTTATTCACTTGTGCCTATGTATCCGTGACCCATGATCCCTATTGTGTTTGTTTTGTTTATAGTGTGTTTGTTTATAGAGTTACAGTGTATATTGTTCACAGCTGAGTGATAGAGTTGCTCTGAGTTTGTTGTTCTCAAGTCTTTATTGTTCTGTCTAAGATGAACTACAGACCCTGTGATGTAGCATTTTGTTCCTATATTTTCAAAACAGATGGACTACTATCAAGTTAACAGTGTTGATAACTTTATTTACACCTCAAGTGTAAATAGTTCACTAGTGTGTGTGTGTGTGTGTGTGTGTGTGTGTGTGTGTGTGTGTGTGTGAACCCTGCGTGTAGTTTTTTAAGGAGCCTGTGAGTTATGAAGCAAAAAGTTAAAAACTTCCCTTTATCTCAGTATGTGGTGTACGTCCAAGTGGTGCTCACTGCAGAGCCAAATAACATCCAGCTCCCCTTCTCTGAACGTAATAGATGGAACTTTACCAAGTCCATCTCCACCTCTGTGGACCTAATGGGTGGAGTTATGCTCCACCCATTGGCTCTGCAGTGGGCAGCCTCTCTGTACGTCTGCCAGCGTGAGGAGCAGGATTCACAGAGAGCTCTTACAGAGATGAAGTGTCTGTGCTGTTCATCAGAGGGGGCTTTCACTGACCCTCATTCACTCAGATGAAGCATCTCATCTGTGAGACGCCACAGAGATGACATTATAATGGGGTCTGTCACGCTGAAGTGCGAGAGCCGCTAATTCTAAAAACAGACACGTCAAATCAGCGGCAAAGTACTCGAGTGTCGTACGGGTTACCATTCATGCTATTTTCAGTCTGTTATGATAGAACGGAGCTTGTGGAGCACGTTAAAGTGACTAAATAGGTTTCATGCTGCTTATTTTTGACACCATATGAGAGTGTGCCGTCTTGTGAGCCTGTTTCCTAAGGTACATTTTATCTTCTTCCTGTACAGATGAGTGCAGTTGGCAGCTCCTGTTGGGGTTCTTCAGAAGGGCAGATCCTGGTTCACGTGCTGCAGAAATTGGCGCTGCCTACTAGGTGAGTAAATCAACACTGGCTCCTTGTCAGCCCCTCATCCAGCACCACATGGGCCCCCGGTCGAGTCTCTCAGTGCGACCCTCATCTTTGATCCATTCATGTCGGAGGCCGAGGCGTAGGCCTCTGATGAGTGCTTCCTTGAGCTCAGGCCTCACCCACAGATTGATACAGGACTATTGTGGCTGCCTGTGGGGGCAAGACCCCCTCCTCTTCCCTCTGCTGAAATGAGAAGGCATCCCTTTGAAGTTGGCCAGCCAAGTATGGGAGGCAAAGCTTCAGTAATATTGGGTTCTTGGCAAAGCAGAGTCAAATTATTGAAAACAATGTGTTACTGAATGACGACATCTCCAAAATGCGTTTCGCTCTTGGAGGCTCTATGAATAAAATTGAATATAGCCTTCTTTTAAAGGAAAATTGTAGTTATGATTCTAGGTAAGTTTAATTAATAGCACTTGCAGCATAATGTTGGTTACTGCAAGGATAATTTCCTTTTTCTTTAAAGAAAGTAAAAATATGGGTTACAGTGAAGCCCAAAGTAAACATCAGTTTTGACTCAAACAGCTGGTGCAGGGCTTAATTCTTACTTATTTCCCAAGGGGCAGATGTGCTCCAAAGTTGAAAAATTTTGGAAAGCATTAAAGAACTTTAGGGGTGCAATGAAAGTTTTTGTAGGCCTACTTTAAACTAATATATATATATATATATATATACACTGCTCAAAAAATTAAAGGAACAAATCAGGTCTCAATGGGGGAAAATATCATGTTGGATATCTATACTGATATGGACTGGGTAATGTGTTAGGAATGAAAGGATGCCACATCGTTTGATGGAAATGAAAATTATCAACCTACAGAGGACTGAATTCAAACACACCCCGAAAATCAAAGTGAAAAAATGATGCAGCAAGCAACTCAAAATGGTACTCAGTAGTTTGTATGGCCCCCACGTGCTTGTAATGAGACGACGGATGGTGTCCTGGGGTATTTCCTCCCAGATCTGGACCAGGACACCACTGAGCTCCTGGACAGTCTGAGGTGCAACCCGGCGCCGTCGGATGGACCGAAACATAATGTCTCAGAGTTGTTCTATTGGATTTAGGTCAGGCGAGCGTAGGGGCCATTCAATGGTATCAATTCCTTCATCCTCCAGGAACTGCCTCCATACATTCATACATCATACATTTTACATGAATCGTACAAGAATCGTACAAGTGAATGAAAAGGCTTAATGTCGAGCCCTGTATGTAGTCTTAAGGGGCCGCGTTTCAGTCACCATTTCATATTGTCTGACAACAAAAATATATAGATGAAACAATTTTATTGGGAATTTGGCTGTATTAAAATATATTATGTGAGCAAAAAGGGTAGCACCAGAGAAGCAAACAAATGTAAAGGGCTGACACTTGGCAGAATGCGAATGTAACAATGACATGATGAATATTCTAATTGCCTTATGACGTCATCTATCGACATTTACCGACATATATATTATGGCATTAAAAATTTAAAAATTGGCATTAAAAAGGATTAAATTAGATTTGATGAAACCTGTAGAAACCCTGCCAGGAGTTTAACTGACTTGATGCTATTCTCTGATTAAAAAGTGTTCCTTTATTTTTTTGAGCAGTGTCTGTATATATATATATATATACAGAAGTCAAAATTTTAAGTGAATTATATTTATTTAATAAAACTATAGTCTTTTGAAGTTTATTAACCACATTAGGCTGTATCGCAGTTCCTTTATCCATCCCTAAAATTAAGACCTCTTAAAATGACAATTAAGATGTTTGTTCCATTTAAAGGATCAGTTCACTTTGAAATGAAAATTAGCCCAAGCTTTACTCACCCTCAAGCCATCCTAGGTGTATTTGACCTTCTATTTTCTGATGAACACAATCAGAGTTATATTAATAAATATCCTGACGCATCCAAGCTTTATAATGGCAGTGAAGGGGACCACTGAGTATGAAGCTCAAGAAAGTGCATCCATCCATCATAAACATACTCCACACGGCTCCAGGGGGTTAATAAAGGACTTCTGAAGCAAAACGATGTGTTTGTGTAAGAAAAATATCCATATTTAACAAGTTATAAAGTAAAATATCTAGCTTCCGCCAGACCGCCTTCCATATTCGACTTACAAAAAAAGCATAACTGACACAACATCAGTTATGCTTTCTTCCTAAGTTGAATACAGAAGGCGGTCTGGCGGAAGCTAGATATTTTACTTTATAACTTGTTAAATATGGATATTTTTCTTACACAGAATTTATTATTGGTTTTTTTAATACTTTCTAGAAGTTATGAGTGATTAAAAATATTTTTGTTCTCTTTTAAACTAGAGTTGCATGTATCTCTTAATGCCCTCACACAAGAACTCATCAACACGGGCATTGTTGTTGTTGCATCTCCAGTAGTTTGTTGTTGTTCTGTCTCATCAGTTTCTTTTTCGACTGTGAAACAACAGGCCGAGGCGATGTTGCCAGCTTGTAGACAAACTAATTAGCGCAAAAAGAAGTAAGCCGTATTTGCGAGCTGAGCATACAGAGTATGGACGGTCAGAAAAATCTGGCTGTGTGCATACTATGGTGATGATGAGAATGATGCATACCCTAATAATGTGTAAAAACTGAAACATGCTTACAATGGAAATGAATGGGGTCATTCCGTGAATGTTAAAATAGTATAGTCAGGAGACAAACAGTATACATGTTAACATGACTTCAGTGTAAATAAAATTACTTGCTAAACTTTTCAGTACAGTTATATCATTTTTTTTTTTTTTTTTTGCCATTACAACAGAACGCCATAAAACAACTATAAAAATTACAACTTTACAGCTCAGATAGTTGTAGTTTTATCATTTACGTGACCTCTTTCATTCAACTTAGGAACACAAATTAATTTTTAATGAAATATGAGAGATTTATGTCACTCCATTAAAAGTTCATCCATTCCAGCAAGTACACTTGAGCTTGTGTTTGCCACATTTAAAGGGATAGTTCTCCAAAAAAAAAAAAGAAAAATCTGTCATCATTTACTCACCCTCAAGTTATTCCAAACCATGAATTTCTTTCTTCTGCTGAACACAAAAGAAGATATTTTGAAGAATGTTGGTAACCAAACAGTTTCTGGTCCCCACTGATTTTTATAGTATTTTTTTTCATACTATGGAAGTTAATGGGGACCAGCAGCTGTTTAGTTACCCACATTCTTTAAAATATCTTCTTTTTTGTTCAACAGAACATAGAAATTCAGGTTTAGAGCAACTTGATGGTGAGTAAATAACTTTCATTTTTGGGTGAACTATCCCTTTAATGTGCTTTGAATGTGCATTTGTCAATGTGAATAAAAGCCTAAACTAAATCTGTTGATCATATAAAGTGATCGTGTCTCTTCAGAAGACTTGGATCAAACCGCTTGATTCATATGGATTTCTTTTATGTCTTGAACATTTTGGTTGAGTCGGCTTTCAATGGAGGGACTGAAATATCTTAGGTTTCATTAAAAAAAATATCTTTGTGTTTTGAAGATGAACAAAAGTCTTATGAGTTTGGAACGGCATCAGGGTGAGTAAATGATGCCTGAATTTTCATTATTCAGTGAACTAACCCTTTAACTTGTATTGAACCAGGAATATTCCTTCAATGCGTTAGAACAAAGTGTTTTAGTTACAATGTTGCAGAGCCTTTAGAGTAGAGACACTGCTGCTCTTGTGCTCGATTCATCAGTGAATGTTATACTCTTTGCCATTTTTTAATCAAAATGTAACAAGCAGCAGATGCTCAGAGAAATAGGGCCTGATTTCTGGGATAAAATTTTAATCTTCTCCACAATATATTGCAAACTCTCATTCAGAACACCCACTTCATGATCCAGTCAATTTCCAACAAAATTGCTCTTTTTTCCACTTGAAAATATGTACATTGTGTATTTCTGAACTTTATGTTGGTGAAATGGGTTGTGAGTGGGTTTCATGTTTTCTAGACTGTTAAAACACTACTTGTGTGTACAATGCTAAGACCTGTATTAGTTTCAACAGACCTCCATCCTGCTAATTTGTCGTTGTTTTACTTTAAGGTATATCGAGGCAAACGATGATGAATACACCTCAGAAAAATATCTACTTGAATTTTAAATAATTTACGCTCAATAGTGGTAATTAAAAGAATTGAATTAGCTCAGGTCCAGGTTACATCTACTCAGTTTTAATTTGGAGAAAAGTTAAAGTTTTTAAATTAGTAATTAATTTAGGGTGAAATTCAGTGTCTACATCAATAATACATGTGGACAGCGCTGTTATCTTATTTAAGCAGGTCTTATTTAAGCACTTGGCACTGCTCTCTAATTACCATATTCATGAAGTAAACAACCATCGTGAATAACTTTTGACTATAATGCACTACATGCTTAATGCATTTACGTACCATGAATAATCCAGTTCAATTCTGGTACAAAATTAAAAGTATATCAACTCCCAATCATAAGATGTAGTTCTTCATGATGTCCTTCAGCTCACGGTAAGTCTGCTAAAGCAAAATGCACACTATAAGACTGAAGATTGCCGCTTTTCGTGCTTTTCCTTCCTGAATGAAGCTACAACCCCAGAATACATTGTCATAGCAACAGCAGTTCATTTTTTTTTCAATATCAAACAACAAAATGGATGAGAGTGCGCTTTAGGGAGCAGTTTGGGGTTTATTTTGCTCCTATTTCTCAGTATGTCACTGTCTTACGCTCTGCTGCTCATCAGGATAGCGTACACACCTGACAGGCCAAAATCATTTGCAGCGTCTCGCAAGTGTGCGCGCCAGATAAGAGACGGTGATGGACAGACACTGCGATCTGGGACTTCTATTTGCCGACTTAAAGCAATGAGCTTCAGTCTTGTATTGTGCATTTGCTGTGTGAATGGATTTCTCACACAAGTCAGTCAATGTCTGGACTACTGTATAAATGAAATTAACTCAATTGATTTCTTTGAAAGCATGTGTAGGATATTGCAATCACTTTTTTCCCTTTTCCAGGTCCCAATCAGACATGACAGTGGAATCACTAACTGCAGAGATCCTGAAGTCCATTGGGTCCCAGGCAGAATTGAGATCCACAGAACAAAGTTTCTCTCCTGGTATTTAATGTGTATATATTTGTACTTTATTCTATACGTGTGAAAAACCTGCATACTTGTAAATATTTCACAATGGACTACTGAACACTTGTAATTCTAGAATGAATGTAACACTGTTCAACTTGAGTACGCCAGAAATTTTCCAAAAATAAAAATGTCCGCAAAATTAAATTTAAAGTCCATTTTATTGTTTAGCCAGGTCATAACCAAGTCTCCAACCAACAATTGCAGGCTACAATAATTAGGGGTTCTTTTCAAAACCTTTCTAAAGCTACCATCAAAAAAATAGATCAAGACAGGGAAAAGAAATAAAAAGAAAAAATAAAGAGCAAAACTGGCCCCAACTGATTGCAAACCCTTTGGAACATTTGTGATTTCATTAAAGCAAGAGAACTGATATTTGGACTTCTCCAATTCTTGGTTTTATACAAAAGCTACACAATGTTACATTTGATAAGAATACAATTGAACTGATTAATTAGTGTTCTACACCATAAACTCGATAAAATCTCGGATGGATCATTACCACTATAACTCAACACTATGAGAGAAAGAGAGACAGTCGAAAGGAATACAAAGTTCTGCAAAATAAAAGACAAATATCATAAAGCAAGCTAGATAAGTACCATTACAGACTGAAATATCCTTTGAAAAATAAAACATAATAAAAAGTACAGGCAAGGCTAAGGTTGAAAACTCCATCTTAGGATTTGCTTTTTGGGCTTTCTTCTGTCAATCACACCAAATTCTGACCGACTAAGACCAGAACAAAAGTTTTACTTCCATGTGTTCCCATAGGAAACTCAGCTTGTATTAGTGTGTCAGGCACTTTCAGAGAAACTAGCCCACTCTCTTGAGCCCGCTCAGCAACTCTACAGGCCAAAATCACAATGCAGGTTCATTCAGATCAGACGATACAGCTGCAGCAGAGAGAAAAGAAGGGACAAACAGATTAGAATCCCATTAAACGCACACATACAGGATTGTAATGAATTCAGATGCAGCTCAGATTAGTTCTGCTACCGGCGTGCTTTACTCCAGCCTTTCAAATCTCCTACACACAGTGCGGTCAGCACAGTTCAAACACAACCGGCCGTTCGCGAATCGAGTGCGTGTTCGGGCGTCTTGGTGCCTCACCTAAAAAGTCATTGTATTTACAGATCGGTATCGAACCAGGCCAGCTGATTGCTGTCGCCTGGCGGGAGGCCGTCGATCAGGTCCTGGGCGTGGCCGAGGTCGGGAAGGCCGTCTACGGGGTAATCTGGGCCAGGGTGGTGCCCGCCCATCTCGTGCTCCATCATGGGATCCATGCCCATGGCATCCTGCCCGTAACCTCCGGAATGGAAGGAGCGGTAGCTTGGGTCTGGAGGACGAGGGGAGTGGATGGGAAGTGGAGGGAGCACACACACACACACACACACGTACACGTTAGAGGAAGCATATTAAACAGGCAGCTTACAAAAGCACAACCTCAGACCCACAAGACCAGACTCAACTGGAAACTGGCATTTTCCATGAATACGGTACACTTTGGTGCCCCACTTCAGAGCTTTGAGGACTATTAGATGTTTGATAATCCATCTATCTTAACTCTCTGGTGCTCTTCGGTAATTTTTGATAAAAAAAAAAAAAGTAACATTTTTCAAAGAATTTTTACTTCACCGGAATGGTATGTAACTTGGTAAAGGTTTTGGCATTTGCTATGTGAACCAAAAAAAAAAAAAAAAAAAAAAAAAATCATGGACCTCATTCGAAAAGGTTAAATGGTCCTGAAAAAAAAAAAAAATTGGTCGCTTTGGTAAAATGACCGCATTGGAAATTAATGGGAGACGAATTTCATCTAGTGAACACTTTTGGTACTGCGGCCAAACAAAGTCTTACTGAAAGCTCATTTTTTGAGATATCAAGCTCAAATTTGGAACACAACTTGTTTAGATTTATGGCTTTGATTTTCTGGCAGTTTTAGTGTAAAACGTGTTTTTTGAAAATATATATTTCATATAAAATTTTAAAACAGTATGAGCATTTTTCATAAAAAGTTACAGAATTTTACGTTTATTGTCAAGTTAACTTTTTACACTTTTCTCACTTCAGCAATAACTTGTCAAGTGTCACCTTTGAAAAGAGATCAGAATTAAGTCTGTGCTCCAAAGCATTCAAAATTTATGATAATTTAAATTGGAAATTTCATTTTCAGGTCTATGCTCAAAAAGTAAATGGATTATAACTACAGTAATATAGTAAATTAATTTTATTGAAATAAAAAAAAAAATTGTCATTTTTGACACGCGAAGAGCACCAGAGGGTTTTTAAATTAAATTTACTTAGCATGGTGATTTTGACTTGTCTTGGCTCGATCCAACAAATTGAACTGTATTGTCAATTTTGAATTTATGTCTTTGTAGTATTTTTATTACTATTTTTTTTTTTTTTTTTTAAATCTGCAATTTTATATGCATTTAAACTAAAATCCAAACTTTGGTCCCAAAATAGAAAATATTTACTGAATGATCAAGCTAAATTTGCAACTGTTTAATTATCAATTTATGTAATTTTTTTTTTTTTTGAACAAACAAGGAAATGTTAGCCAGAATGACACTTCATTTTCATTGCATTAAAAAAAAAAAAAAACTGTCTGGTTCTAACATTATGCCTAAAACAGATTCATGTTATAAGGTGTCATGTGTTTGAAACAACATGAGGCATTCCTTTTTTTTGGTCCACTATCATATTAAGAGTTCCAGGCCCTATTCAGTACCCTCTTCATGGAAAGTGCCAGCTGTGTTCAGCTCTAGGTTTGGTGGGTGAAGGCTGATGAAGCAGTGGATTAGTGAGTATCACACCCAGATGCTGAGAGCTGATCTCATTTCTGAGAATGATGAACTTACCGTCCTGTCTGTAGCCTAGAGGCTCTCCCTGTGCACCGATGTCCAGCCCTAGATCTCCAGTCTGCAAACAGACACGAAAGAAAAGAGAAATGCTCACTTCAGCCTCTAATTCTACATATATCAGGACTGAATCAGTTCCACAAATGCTTTCGAAGTGCTCGAGGCTCATAAAAACAATAATGCTTTGTTAGAATCACCTGCCCAGTAAATTCACAGATATAACACCCACATCTGTCATAACAGATTCTGTAATGCACTGGGAATTTATAGGCTTAATCTACAGCAGGGCTCTGTGCCAGCGTTGATTGCAGGATTTAGCAAAGATGAGCCCCCTTACCTCGTTCCAGGTCATGGGCTCAGTTCTGAACAGAGAGCTGGTGAGCTCCACAGACAGTCGTTTCTTGTAGTCCTGGGGCTTATCCTCAGACATGCGGAACAGAACTGCGGCAGCGTACGTGGCTGTGGGCGAGAGATAGCAACGTTAGTGTGACCGAGAAAACATTCGAGCCAGCCCTGCTCACCTCAGCCACTGCCTCCAGTGGAAATCAGTGCAGAGCTGGGAAAACAAATCTGCATAGCATTTTGTATTCACACTTGCTCCTCTGTTTATTCTGTGGAAGTGTAACTTGTTTCTGCAAACTTTATCTTGAAGACATCGCAAGGCAGTGACACAGTGTGCTGCTGTTATTATATTTAATTGATGTCTTTCTGCAATATTCTTTATGCGCACACACTTGCAGTTTATTAGAAGGGAAAGAGCACACTCACCAACGCCCTCGTTTCTGGAGTGGAGTAGCTCTGTGAGGGGAGCGGTGGCTCCTTCTGCCTCGATGGCCTCGGCTGCCTCCTTATCCTGAGCCAGCTCACACAGCACACCTGCAGCCACACGCTGGATGTTCTCGATAGGAGAATACAGCAACTGCAGAGACAGAGAGAGACATGTCAGACGGGATGAAACTTGTTCAACAGATGTAATTACAACTTAAAGGGTTAGTTCACCCAAAAATGAAAATTCTGTCATTAAGTACTCGCCCTCATGTCGTTCCACACCCGTAAGACCTTCGTTCATCTTCGGAACACAAATTAAGATATTTTTGAGGAAACCCGAGAGGTATCTGACTTCTCCATAGACAGCAATTTAATTACCAGTGTCAAGGTCCAGAAAGGTAGTAAAGACATCGTTAAAATAGTCCACGTGACTACAGTGGTTCAACCTTAATGTTATGAAGTGACAAGAATACTTTGTGCGCAAAAACAAAAATAACGACTTTATTCAACAATTTCTTCTCTTCCCTGTCACTCTCCTATGCTGTTTATGTTGTATAAATAGTGCAGAGCTTCCGTGTTCTATGTCAGAACACTGGCTCATTATTGGCTGGCTCCTGCCTCAGCATCATACTCATGCGTCATGCCACTCACGTGAACAGCGTCAGCCAATACCGAGCCGGCATTCGGACGTAAACAGCGTAGGAGAATGACAGGGAAGTAGTCATTATTTTTCTTTTGTTTTTGCGCACAAAAAGGATTCTTGTTGCTTCATAAAATTAAGGTTGAACCACTGTAGTCACATGGACTATTTTAACGATGTCTTTGGTACCTTTCTGGGCCTTGACACTAGTAATTAAATTGCTGTCTACGGAGGAGTCAGGAAGCTCTCAGATTTCATCAAAAATATCTTAATTTGTGTTCCAAAGATGAACAAAGGTCTTAGGGGTTTGGAACGACATGAGGGTGAGTAATTAACCCTTTCAAGCGTGAGTTTAAAATATTCTAGCTGACCCCCCCAGAGTGAGTTTTTTTTTTTTTTTTTTTTCTCAAGGCGACCGTTATTTTAGAACGTTTTAGAACGTTACGCTGAACGCAGCCACAATAACACTGTATGGCAGATGGATCGCTATTATTTTGTTTTTCCTTTTTTATTTAAAATATTCACAAACTTGCTTACCATGCCATCAACTACCTGATATTCCGATCCTCAAATATGTGTAATCGAGTGCGTTTTGTCGTTTAAAAACCTTTATAAATGATCTTTATCTTGATCTATAATGCGAGATGGGCGCCGCCATCTTAGTTTGCCCCGCAGTGAGCAGTCCTGTCAGTCGGAATGAATTCATCAGTTTCTCACGAAATATATGTAAGTGGCTGGTGAACTGGAAGAATAATAGAGTAAACTTTATAGTTACTTAGGCCCATTATGTGTGTCTGATATGAATAAATGTCACCAAATTATATTTGAATGGATTGTTATTGCTGCTTCCACTGGTGTCTGACATCAGTGTGTATTTTATAAACTCTAAATGTATTGTTTTACTGGTGCTTATGCATATTTAAATGTCTGAAACCTTAAAAAAAAAAAAAAAAACCTTATGTGGCTGAAAACACTGCATAGCTGTGATGTATGACAAGAGCTGAGCGTGTCCGTCTCGCAGCCAAAGCACAGTTTGAATCTGGCAGTTATGTGACGTCGCTGAACGTTCTAAATCCCATATGTGGGACCGTACGCCCAGGGGCACAGAAATAAAAATCCCATATGTGGGACCGTACCGCTCAAAGGGTTAATGACAATTTTCATTCTTGGATGAACTAACCCTTTAATGGCAGGAAACAAGGGTCACCCAAAATTTCACTTTTACTTAATTCACTAAAATAGAACAATAGATAGAGTGATATTTTGATAAAACAAAATGATAGAAGTAGAATGAATGTGCGAATGATTGATAAAACAAGCAATAGGCAGAACTATAGAACGACAAAACAATAGATGGATAGAATGAACGATACTGATAGACTGAACAAATGAGCAAACAAACGAAAGAATTCATAGAATGAACAAACTGTAGATTGAATGACAGAACGATAAAACAAACGAGTGAACGGACAAAATGGTTAGATCAACAGGCCGAAAGAATGACAATACTGATATAAGAAACTATATTGAACAAACAAAAAAGTCAGAAAAATCGACCAACGATAGGTAGATCAATAGACAGAACAAATGACAAGACGACGACAGAGAGAGTGAGCTCTCAGTGACTGACCTGAACAAAAAGTGGAATAGTGTTGAGTCCTCTGATGACAATTCTGTTATGAATGTCTCTGGCTAGAATGTGCAGAGCTCCAGTGCAGCCCTCCACAATCTCCTCCATACGCACACCCTCCTGAAACACACAACACATGAGATTCATTCACCTCGCCCTTCTGCACGAAATATTTCAAGTGTATACTTTAATTTCTGTGCTTATGTATAAATGGATTACAGCATAAATTGGGCTGAAAGGTTTCATTTCAGAATCATGAAATTTCACAATTCAGCTGCCTTAAACTGCCGATCATGTGACTATGACTCACCACAAACTGCTGCTGTGTTCCACCCATGGAGGTGCGTCTCTGAGTGTCCTGATGGGCCCTGACCAGAAGCTGCACCAGGCGGGGAATGGCACCCTGCTCTCTGAGCGGGGCGTGGTTGGCAGGGCACAGTGCCAGGTTACGGATTAGTCCAACTGTGGCCTGGGAGAGAATACATTTTTAAAAAAAAAAAAAAAAAAAAGTTGAAATATACCTATTTTTATTAAAAAAAAAATAATAATCATTTCAGTTCAGGCACAACAAAAGCCACTAAAAGACAGGAGTGATGACCTCAAGTCACTTACATACCTTAATGAGAGGCCAATGTGAGGGAGGGTGGAGTAATTTGACCACCACAGGCAGCCCATAGTGCAGCCGCACTGCATTCTGGGCCATCTCTGCATCCTGGTGTCTGGAAGTAAGGTGACGGAGAGCACAGATAGCGGGCTCCGTGATGTCCTCTCTGTCTCCAGCACGAAGAACAGTGCGCACGAGGGCCTCGATGCCGCCCACTTGACACACCATCATCTTGTTCTTGTAGTTGTTGCAGGTGAGGTTAGACAGGATTCCAGCAGCACACGTCACCACATTGATGTCGTCTGAACCGAGCAACTGGACCAGGGTGCCCAAGAGCCCCTCCATACCCTCCTGTAGATCAGAAGGATCCAGAGTTGAGACACACATCTTTCTTTAACCCATCCATGACAAACTCGATCCAGGATTTTTTTAGTCCCGCACACGACCAGCCACAGCCACTCGTAACATTTTACTACACGTTACATGAGGTTGTAAGCCTACCATGAGTGGGTAAACGGTTAAATACACAAAATCATTCCAGAAATGTTTTGATAATTCAAGAATTGACGTCACAACAACAGCAGGGTGAAATGTACACACAGCGCAGGCATTACAACCAAATGTAGCATCCGTTCATGCTCCTTCGACACTGCTCTTTCACAATTTGAACTGTGTGGAGTCAGAGCTGGCTACAGCCCTCAACCCCCATCACAGACAAAGGCAGGAATGACTGTTACCTGCACATCTACTTCTGCTAAAGATGTCTTCTCCATGGAAACAATGGGGAGACAGAAAGAGAGGGCTCATGTAGGAAGAACAGAAGACAGCGTAAAAGAGCTGAGGGAAAAAGAGATAGACAGATCGGTACCTGTTTGGTGGCAGCATCTGAAAGATTCCTCAAAGTCCACAAGCAGTTCTGTACCAGTCGCTGACTGGGGTCTGTGAGATGGAGGCCGAGTGCTTGCATGCCACCTGAAAACAGACACGAAGCTTCCATGTTCAAACCATCCTAAATCATCAACCTTCCGCTATAATATACTGGACTAAACTGAAGACAAATGGTCTTACCAGCCTCAACGATGGCAGGTTTGTTACTGGAGCAAACAGAGAGCACTTTGAGCACTCGACTGGTGGTCCACAATAGTTTCTCATAGGTGTAGGTCCTCATGATGTTGACCAGAGCCTGTGGGCCTCCACTGGCCAGAATGATAAGCTGCAAAGAAAAGCAAATTGCATGTGTTTACTCAGTTTACCCAAGTTAACATTCACTCCATACTGCAGAGCTCAAACCTGGTAACTTTGTTAATAAATGACCAAGTATATACAAAAACAGGCAAATAAGTGCATGTGGCAAATAAGTAAAATAAGTAATATAGTAGGGTTGCACAATTAATCAAATGTGATTATCAAAAGTCACAAAGACTGTGATAATTAAATATATGTGCTGCATGTTTCAGAGGGAAGTGTGGCAATGTGCTTATTTACACGCAACCTCGTGATCTACTGTTTTCAGTGTCTCAGAGCAGCTCGGTTCACAGTAAAAGCTGCCCCTCACAAACTCCATTTCTGCATGTGCTCTGAGTTTGAGTCATTTGTGGGAAACCGGCTGTGAACAAGCACCAAAATAAAAGCTCAATGGTTTAATGCTTGAAAAAGAATTAAGACAGCCATGAATATTAGTAATGTAATTTGGCAAATTGTGCAGCCCTACAAAACAACCACAGCAAACCTGGAGCACTTTAAATCTAATTTTGTTTTAGCAGAAATTTTTTTTTTTTTTTTTCCCCAAATCGTGCAGCCCTATAATATAGACAGACATTCAGTGCAGAGAAGGTCAACATCAAGGTGCAAATAAAGAACACTTCAAATCTAAATATAGAGGTATTTTGTTGCTGTGCTAAAATGAGTGATGTAAGATTTTGAAGGGAAAAAAAAAAAAAAAAAAAAAAAAACACACCCTGTAAACAGGTGTGAAGTTGGCCAAGCACCCTTCTGTGATGTGCCTAGTTTTGAAAAATTTTTGCTTCTTACTTTGCTTTCCTGATTTCCGTATGCCAGAATCTGAAGGCAGTCTGTCGTGATGGCGAGGAATTTCACATTTGTTTTGTTTAACAAGGCCACCATTTTCTGTAGGCCTCCAGCCAGACGGACAGCCATCTTGGCCCCTTCCTGGTGCAGTAGCAGGTTGTGTAGAGTCGTAATGGCATAAAACAATACAGAGTCCACCGGGGAGCTGAAGAGACCACATCAAAATTAATTAGCACCAAACTACAGATAAATAAAAACGGATTCAAGCTTAGGCACACAGAGCAGGTCTCAGTATGACTCAGTCCTTGAATTCCAACACACTACAACTCCCCGATTCAAAATTCATTATGGTTGATACATGTGTGCTTAAAAACAGAGCATGAAGGAGAACCAACCCAAGCATTTTGACGAGGGCAGGGATGCCTCCCGATTTGAAGATGGCAAGCAGGCCTTCTCTGTGGTGGGAAAGGTTGTGCAGGGTGCCGGAGGTGCAGCGGGCCGTTTCTACATCACTAGTGTTCTGCATGGTCCTCACAATGGCTGACACCATCTGTGGGGATCGCATGATGGCGTGACGAGAGGCCTCCTTCTTAGAGAGCTGATGCACCATCACAGCTGCCTTATTAACCACCACCTGATGGAAAAAAAGAAGAAAACAAGCCATTAGCGCACTCTCACAGTGTCACAGCACTGGATGTTTTTGACAATCTATCTGGCTTCCAACCTGATCCTCATCATTCAGTAGTTTGGTGAGCTCTGGAATGGCGCGGGTGGCCAGCTCTGCATCGTCCTGGTAGTTGATGAGGTTGACCACGGCGTGTTTGAGCATCTGCGAGGGCTCGGCCAGGCGCTGGACGTTGGTGGGGTGAGCAGAGTCAAACTGTGTGGAAGGTATCTGCATGCCCTCATCTAGAGTCTCGGGGAACATGGCCGCCCGGACTCTCTGGGCTCTGGTCATGGCGTACTGACCATCAATGTCTACAGAGAAGCATAGTACTATATAAAGTCTTGTGCACAGTTAATCAAAATGACTTCAAAGATCTATTATGTCTATGAATATAATCGAGTGATTGTTAATTCCACATTGAAAAGATACAAACAAGCCAGAACAATAAGCAATTGTCTCAGCGTCATGTCTTACATAACCCTTGTGAGTGCAGTTCATAGTTTAAATGAGTGAATTGTGCATTTTCCATTCCAACATTCAAGGGTTTTTTTGACTCAACCTCACATTAATTAAATTAAACCCTTGTTTTTTTTCAAACATATTCTTTCCATAATTTCAAAAATAACAAGACAATAGAATCGGCATACCTGCTACCTGCTCCTGGTTGAAGGACTGGTTAAAGCCCTGCTCCCACTCATAAAGCACCTGATTATCCACATCTTCATCCTCTGGGTTGCCCTTGCCACTCAGGGATGGGGCAGTGGTTGTGGCCCCAGAGTGGATACCTGAGTCCAGGTAAGACTGCTGCTGCCAATGGCTGACTGCAGCCTTGCGATCCGGCTCCATGGCCATGTCCAGCTCCATCAAGTCAGCTGCACATGAAACATTACACAATGAGTTAATAAATAGTATTTAGGCAAGAAGTAGTATTTAAACTCTTCTACATGTTTCTATAGTAAAATATGTTTGGCGTAACAAGTTGAAATGTCAGAAGAACTTACATTGGGTAGCCATGATTCTCTCACAGCCAAGCACAGCTTCCTAATCTGAAACACACAGCAACATGGTTAATTTCACATTCGTAGTGCCAACTCTCTCTCATATAGTCAAACACAGCTCAAACACATTCCAGAGAAGTCCAGCATGCAGCACAAACAAGCCCCAGTGTTTGGACTGAATGCTCTCTGTCTCCTAACCTGACTGCAGCTGTGATGAAAGAGTGAGGCAGGATGTGCCGCACTACACACACAGCTACTCTTATTATCTGCAGGTCCCTCATGATACTCCCCGGAAAGACACATGGTGAACAATAAACAGAGCTACAGGAAATCAAAGGCCTTTGTGAAATTGTAGGAGTTTCTACATTTATCCTTCAAAAGTGTGCATTTATCAACCACAAAAAAAAAAATGTTCAAGAAGTTATTACATTACGTATGTAAAACAATGTAAATGACATCAAGGTAACATTATACCCAGCTGACAACGATGAGGTTTTGTTGATACTGTGACAATATTAAAATGTTTCAAAACAAATGTCTTTTTTTAATCAGCAAACATTTGAATTTATAGCCATGTCATTTTCTGCTATCACCGCAGATACTGCTAATTAAAACCATTATTTTTGCATTGAAGAAGGTTCAAAGAAAGATATATTTTTATATAGGGTGAATTCAGGGTGATTGGGACACTTTTCATCTCAATGGCAAAAAGTATCCCAATCACCCTGAATTCACCCTATGTTTCAAAACTAATGACATTTTCTGCTTAAAAATAGACCTGAATATAACAGGACTCACAATGACATTTCTGCCAAAAATACCCATATACAAATCCATATTTGACATTTTACAAAGTAATTCCATCACAAGCATGATGATAACGCTTGAACTATTAGCGTTACTCCAAACATCCAACCCCCATCTCCTCCTCTAAGCCATGAGGGTTCTTAACACATTAACTAGCAAAAGAGGTGCTAAAGGTTTATATGACCTTCAATAATGTGCTCAGCCAGAAACCCCACCATCACAACAGCGTCAATATGGACATGACATTCTTTACCGATTGCCCATCAACGTCAGCAGTTAACACCTACTGAAGTGATACTGAATTCAGTGTCTCAGTCTGGGGGGCCCTAGTCTCCTTCCCTTTTGTGAGGCCTCCTCCAGAATTACCATAACACAAGCCCCAAGCCCACCTCCTTTATTCAGACGTACAACACCCCTCTCTAAGTCAGCAGGCAGAATGCAACCCCTCTCCGAGACATCCAACATTCACATGTAGCCTTGAGACCGAAACTGGCTGCCCATGCCTCTCCATTGTGTTGATTAGCAAAACATACTGTTCCTCTCAGTTAAACAACTCTTACAAAACACAAACATGTTGCAGCATGTAAAAAAGGGCATTCGGCAGAACATTTATTTCAGCAAGCTATCATCAACATTTTGCTGTTCTTGTTTAAGAGCTGTTAGTCCATGTCGAACAACACCTCAGGAGGTTTAGCTTAACGACGCAGCAAGGACTTGGAATTATTCAGAGAAAAATAACTTTCCTGTGCATTCGGCTCTATAGTCTCGCAAACATTCACTATTGTCAGGATTTGGCTCTCGAAAGCAGGCTCTTAAAGTTCAGGAGCTAAATTAGGTCAAGTGAAGAAAAGCTAGACTGGAATACAGATGTGTGTGGTGTTGCACAGTCTATTATGGATAAACCTCAACTATTCAGAAACAAATTAAATTAACAGTGCTTTATATTTTTTTCATTTTACATCTATTTAACAGAAGAATTCAGGTAAGAAATAATACAAAAACTTAATAATCAAATGTAAAAATAATCCCTGCATAGTCTTTAGTGCATTAACTACAGCAGGGCTCGACAATAAGGACTGCCCGATGGCCTGGGGTCAGCGAAAAAAAAAATGACGTTCGGGACAGCTGATGGAACTGTCACTTGCCCGATCGGGCCAGCGCTGCATCATCAAGGAAAGTTTATCATAAGCCTTGCCAATTTAAATATTCAAGCACAAGAAGACGTGAAAGAACTCAATTCAATACTCGTGTGCTGTGAGAAGTTTGGTGTGTGCAAACTGCACATCCGAAGCACGCGCACAGAAAGCAGCCTCTCAGACAGGACGCGAATGCTGAATTGAGTTCTTTCACGTCGCCTTGCGCTTGGAATGGACATTCTCATAAAATTGTCAAAATGGCCATATTTCTAAGTCATAAACATTGTCTGTTATGTCTTAAGTGAACATACGGTTGAGAAATAAAATGCATGTATAACAGTATATTGGATCCGTGCAGCTCTTAAAGTGACAGCAGCAGGATTTTTTAATGTTTAAAAAAAAAAAAAAAAAAAAAAAAGGAAGAAAAAAAAAACCCACTGATCTTGACTGAACTTTTGTAACTTTAATAAGGATTAATATTTTTATAATTTATTCAGTGAAGACTATGAAGTGCTATTTTACATTTGACCTGAAAAATACTGTTAAAAACATGAAGAGCACTGTTTATTTTATTTGTATATTTGTTCTATAGTATTTATTTGTGCTATTGCTCGTAATTTGACTACTTGTTCTTACTTTATTACTGACAGTTTACCTGTTAGTTAGGCTAGTAGTTTTTGGTGTCATAACCTCATCATAAAAAAAATCTATGCTTTCACTTCCTGTAATCCCTCCCTATTCTAGTTTATGCTACTCTGAAACTTTGTATTTTGAGCATTTCTGGTGTCTATTTGCCTCTACACGATGAATCGCTTGCTGTATTCCTCACCTGTAAGTCGCTTTAGATAAAAGCATCTGTAAAATGAATAAATGTAAATAACCTTATTTATTAAGGTTATGGGTCAAAAACAATGAAAACAATAACTAGGCATATTTTATTTATTACTTTTTTGTGGTGGGGCCAGTGAAAATTTTGGCAGCGCAAGTAAAAATTTTAACCACTGGCCCATAGAAAAAATCCTTAGCGTTGAGCCGTGTTACTAATAAATCTATTATTAATAAAGCTACAAAAGTTTAGTCAAGCAGTGTGATTCCCTCTTTTCTTTTGTTGCTCGATTAACATTAATGACAGACAGCAGCAGGTTTATTACATTAAGACCTAATGCACAGATCTAATATAATGTTACACATCAGATTTCCGCGGCTTATTGCTCTTAATTCTGTTTAACATTCAAGCACATCCTGCACTATTTCACATTCATGCATGTTCTTTTCTTAAAAATCAAAACATCAGAAACTTCCTAAGGTTGCTTCCAAGTTGTGGATCTCCGAAAACGGAGCCTCTTGCAAAGTTACAAAATATGCTGCGCGAGAATGAAACTTGATTGCTGAACATGGAGGGGCGGCATATTTCCGGCTTATATTTTCTGCCTTTTTCTCTTTTGGCCAAAAAAACGAAATGCCATTTTCGGCCGATAATTTTCGGTGGCCAAAAATTCAGTGCATCTTTAATATCAGCATTAGGATGCATCATAAAAACTTTTTGATTATATTCCACAGCTCTAGACAAATTGCTGTAGCCGGCTCAGTTTAAGCAGAAGCACAGAACGCACATGAACCAATCATTTCTACCTTTTTACTACTAGTTGCAGCACACACACAAAAAAAAAAAAAAAAAAAAAAAAACATGAAATGAACATTAGAAGGTATGTTGAAATAAACAGTATGACTTATTTAACCTGTTAGTGATGTTTTCATTAATGTATGTTTGAATAAATCTTTCATGAAGTGTTATTACAGCCACTGTTTCAACAATGTATTGGAATAAAAGCATTATATTATTAATAGGTTGTTGCAAACAGGTTTTTATTGAAGTGTTGCCTAATTATAGTAGTCAACATTTGAAGTGGATCAAAATCTTTCATCAAAGTTGTCCTAAAACCTTCTTAAGACAACTTTGTTCTTAGGACAACTTTGATGAACTTTTTTTGATCCACTTCAAATGTTGACTATTGTATATTTTATGTATAAAAAAAAAACTAATTTTCAGTATCTTTACTTTGCATTACTACAACAAAAAGTTTAATCAAACTGTACCGCAGCTCGACAGTGAAACCAAAAGCAGGCCGTGTTGTGAATGCTGTAGTTTTAGGAATGGAAATCTCACCTGGACCAACAGAGTGGTGCCAAAACAAACCCCTGGCCCAGGAGGGGAACGGAACTGACACACCAAAGAATACAAAGCTCTCTTAAATCCTGTACAGCTCTGCGTCAAACAGAGTCAAAATGACACGGTCAGCTCTTATGGTATGTATATTTGCCAATAACGAGGACAGTTCCTCTAGGAGGCAGCTTTCAGTATTCTGAATGCAGAGCATGGAAAGTGTGTTTGATAAGGGGCTGTGTAAAACAGTGCTGCTGTGGCACTCCGCCTGGGGCTGCCGAGAGTTTCACAGCAGTCAGCCAGTCGCTTGGTCTATGGTTCACAACATCTGGAGTCAATTGGAGAGATAAACCCAGCAGCATACAGGCCTTAACCCCCCTGCGGTATTACTGCTCTCTTTCGCACGCAACGTGAGATGCCAACTGAGCCTCAGCCTCCAAGAAATCCCACACAAAAGCTACACTTAAACAGTCCTCTTGCTCACAATCAATTGAGATGATGCATGAGATGATGCATGGAAATAAGTCCTAACAAACCACTACAGGTTAGTCTGTGTCACTGATGAGGTCATGCTGGATGTATTTAGATGATCAAACTGACTCAACCCTTTCCAGAGCTCAATCGCTGGGTTATACAATCATCTGAATGGGAAATGATGAAAAGAAAGGTGAGCTCTTCTGAATTTTACTCTAGCTGAACTTCACTAGTAGTGTTGTCAAAAGTACCGACTTCGATACCAAGTCGATACTGAAATTTTAAAAATGTGACACTTTGAGCGGATTCGTAAACACCTCTGATTGGCCACTGTGTTCACACACTCATCAGATATGTCTGTGATTGGCTACAATGATCAACGCTTCAAAAACATGTTGTAAATAGACAATGACACTCTTCACTGAGCGCTTACACAGATCCACATGGGAGCGTTTGAAAGCAGGCGTCTATCACCAGACCGCTCCCGCTTTCAAAACGCTTTCGAATTCAAAAACTTCCGTGTGCTTTCAAATGCTCCCATGAGTTGATCATTGTAGCCAATCAGACGTTGATCACGTGAATCACGTGAACACAATGGCCAATCAGAGGTGTTTACGAATCCACTCAAAGAGTCACATTTTTAAAGTTTCAGTATCGACTTGGTATTGAAGTCGGTAATTTTGACAACACTATTCCCTAGTTTCTTCATTTCACAGACAGACTGGCTTGGTTATGAAGAATCCCAACCATAATAACCACATTCGTGTGATTTTCACTGCCTGGCCAACATGCACATCTGAAACCAATCTGAATGTTTTGGTACCTCTACTGGGTGGAACATGGGTGGACTTGGCTACACATAAAAATGTGAGGGGGGGTGCTGGCGGGGGGAAGGAAAGATGCACAGTCCACATAGAGCTCTAGCAAAAAGACTACTAACAATGAGCCGCAAATAAGCACTCATTACTCAAAGCTTGAATTTGACTTGGAACCTGAGACACAAATCTATGTTACGCATACACAGAATTTCAGAGTCAGCATTGTGAGGAAAAGCAAACGTCTGCATCACAAAACAATAGCCTGGGCCAAACTCACTGTTCTTTTGTCATTAGTTACTTTATCCCCTAGCAGGAGCTCTATTAGAACTCCACGTCCATCTGAAACTTTGCATTCAAATAAGTGTGAAGCCAAAACCAGAACACTGATTCCAACTAGCCCGATCATAACATATTATACAATTAATTTAGATGCACTTATGTAATTCAAACGCACATGACTACACCTGGGCTCTGCATCAATATTGAAAGTATCTGACATATGAATACTAAAACAGACCAGCTACAAAAGAAAACAAACAGCCAAAGTTCTCCCAAACCCTGTGCCCATTCCATACTCCATGATGGGCTTCTCCAATGAAACTTAAGGAGGCTTGAGAAGACTGAGGCATTTGTTTGTAATCCTTGGCATTCAAACAGCATGTGAATTTAAATACCACCCAAATGGCTTGGGCTAAGTGCCTGTTGTGACCAGGGGCATGCAGCTTAGATAGCGATTTCAACACCCGCATTCAATTTCAGAAATCTGCCTATTGTGTGCAGTATTTCAAAAGATCTTAGTTGCTAGCTCCCAGGAACATCCTATACTACACATCTGCTCCCAATGTGTCAACCGTGATGAGAGATGCTGTAACAGCCCGAGTCTGCGCACACGTACACACCGAATACAGCTTGGCTCAATGTTTGACTTTATATTCAAAAACACACTACTGATATGACTGCTAACCCAGACACTTTCATTTAGAGAGTTCAGGCATAAAGACTCAAAGTAAACAGTTGGGAGAATATTGTGTGTATCAGACAAACACTTAGTCCACAGATAAAGGAAAAGGAAACTAAAACTAAGAAAGTATTCTAGAAATGCTGGCAAGCTTGATAATACACATGACTGCCATGGTGAATGGGTGGTGATGTATTATAACTATTACAGGCATTTTATTAACTCAGATAGGATCAAATGAATATCGATTTAATGTGGGGAAGAAAAGTGAAATTGACTAATGTTCTCTTTTGAAAGTTTTTGCACAATTTTCCAAGCAAAAATCTACATTGATTTCTCCATTTTTAAGGAGTGTTTACACAAAATCTTAATTTTAGATGGATTTAAACAGATGTTTGTCACTCACTGCACTGACATTAGCACAGTTATGCTCAATGAATGAAGCAACAAACACTACAGTCATCATATAAACATCCCAAAACCTGTGGTTACTTCAACAGAAACTCTTAAATGTCCAACACAACTTTACTTACCCTTACATTGTTTCAAACCTGTATGAGTTTCTCTCTTCTGTTGAACACAAACAATATTTTGAGAACGTCAGCAACCAGACAGTTGACGGTAGCCATTAATATGGAAGTCACTGGCTACCATCAACTGTTTGGTTATGGTTACCGACATTCTTCAAAATATCTTTTTAGTTCAACAGAAGAAAGAAACTCATACAAGTTTGGAACAACATAAGGGTGAGTAAATAATGACAATTTTCATTTTTGGGTGAACTAACCCTTTAACAAAAAAACGAAAACATGTAGTCCCAACACAAATGAATTAAGTAACAATTTTACATATTTAAGTGGACTAGACAATTAAATTACGTTTAATAAAAAAAATTCAGCAATTGTGTTGCTTTAGCTCATTTTAATTAAGTGAACTGAACAAGCAGCAAAAATCTTTTTTTCCCCCCAGTGTACACTTACTGAATTCCCAGAACCTTCCAAACCACCACAAACAAAGTTTCATGGAAGAAAAAAAAAAAAAAAAAGTGGATTAGTTACTACAACCAAGGATAAAAAAAAGACTATAGAATACCTAATGTCTATGAATATTAAGGAAGCTATGCATTCTGCCTTACGTTAGACTCCATGGCAGAGGTAGAGGAAAAGGCACATGTTTGGTTTTCGTTTTAAGCCACGTGAATCATTAACAAATTTACTGCCAGTGGTGCTTACAGGGGCGACTCATATGCTGTGCTAAAAAATATAAACCCTTTAACACTAAAATATAAACCCACACCTTTGCAGAATGTAAGGGAGTTTGCAGGAAATAATGTATAATTTCACACACCGATTATTTTAGTAAAGCTGGAGACGGATGTAATGTGAAGAAGAGGAGTTGGGGAGTGATGTATGGGTAGGGTATGCGCCCGTCCGCAAAGCCCGTGTGCGCGCATCGAGCCCGATGATCCCCACCCCCAACTGCGCGAGCTCCAGCAGAGTCAGATTTCACTCAAGCTCCTCCTCGACTTCCTCTCAACGGCCAAACACTTTAAATGCCTTTGTTTGTTTCTTACTGAGAAACTTGGATATGGGTCATATTTACAGTATTTACTACCGCATGATTTTACTAAAATCATAAGTGTTTATAACTCAAAGTGATACAGATGGCCAGGCATTTGAGCAGAAAATGTTACCACAAACTTGGTGTCCTCCAGATTTTTGTCAGTCACAAAAAAAAGTCTACATCTCGGGTTCAGTAAATACGCAAACGAGCTTGAAAAGTCAACTAAAAGACTCCAGTTTATATTAGTTAACCACAGCCTAACTTTTAACCTACCACCACATACCCGACTTAAACACAGATTTACTGTTGCGGTGAAACCAAACCAACTTTTTTTGTTGCATTTTACAGTGAGAATTCGCATATAACTAAATAATTCGTGTAAAAGGAGGTAGATATCCAGTTGAGTTAGCGGAGGATTTTACATGGTCTCCACAAAACACTTTTCCAGCCCTAAAATGCTAACCAAGCTAGCACCAAAGACACTAAATGTCTTAACTCTGAGCTTCAAATACACCTTTTCTGGTTCATCAAAACGCCTACAGAATTACAGTCGAACAAATCCGCGTTTATATGAGTCAATGTAGGTGGAATTTGGTCGTGGTTTTGCAGCAATATATCCAGTGGCTGATCTCCTCCTCATTCCCCACAGCTGCAGAAAGGCATTACCAAACATTCCATACAATAACCAACAACACATTTTATCGGCAGAACACTTACCTGTATCAAAAGCTGTATATTCCCTTTTCGCTTTTCAGTACTTAAACACGAATAATGGCGACAATCCGTTGAGAAAATGTGAGAGAATGACCCGCAGCTCCTGCTGAGAGTGAATGTGTGCGCGAGGACTCCGCGCTCGCGCAGCAGCAGCACACTGGGAAAGATGGCGTCACTCCATATGTGCGCGAGCCATTATAAAAACTCCTACCCATACCATATCCTACCGCCTTCCGGAAAATTAGATCCCGTGCCGCTGGATCTTTATTGTAATTAAACCAAAAGACGTTTCCATACCCAGCAATGACTTACAGATGTAAAATTGAGTAGTGTTGGAAATGGCGGCGCGCTGAACGACCGAAGTGTAAGATAATTTTAGGGAGTATGTAAAAATAAGGATTCGTGCGTAGGAATACACGAGCTACACGGTTGTGGTGCGGCAAGGGGGGCGCACCTATTCATTAAGTTTTATGACTCTCGCAAAAAAAGAGTGTGTAGTGTTGACGAGAAGCAACGCGACAAGATGACCAGCCTAAAATCACGAATAATAATAATAAAAAAATCTTTGTGGTAATAAATGTCTGTAAATCTTTCTGGCTAACGGGAGCTAATATGGGCTCGGCGGTTTAGATTTTAGAGACGGAGGAAGTTTTTTCCATCTCTCTCCCCAGTAGAACAATGCAGCGAGGATCGGAAAACTACTGGATCAAACCACTGAGACATTTTATGCTAAAATGTCGATCTATTTAATTATATATTGTATTTAGAATAATTTACTACTATAAAAGCTCCGAGGACATATTTTCGGCTGCAGTTGCTGTTAGGTTCATGAAAGCAAATATTCGACGTATGACGTTTAAACCTCTGAAATGACTATAAACATTTGAAATGACTATACATATCTAATTAATGGCCTTTCAACGTGCATATTTTGCGTGATTCCAAAACACAATTAGTGTCGTGACTGTGTGCCTCCATGGTGAAGCTGTCATGTTGAGACTGGTTCTTACCTCAACTGTTCCCTGAGTTTCCATGCAAAATAGAGAGAGAGGAGGGGCTGAGGGAACACAACAGTGCCAAAACACACTTTGATCATATTTAATAAAATTATCTTTAATTGTCACAGTAAAACATTTTGAAGTCATTGTGGTATTTTGTATACCTTATGACAACATGGTCATTGGTTGCCCCCTTGTTTGGACCCCTGTGCTCCATTGACTTATTGAAATCTTATTGAGGATGCAAGACACCACCATTAAAATGCTAAAAACTGACAATATGTAAAATATATGTCAACAGCAATCAAGATATGTAGGGGTTCAGAGTTGACTATTGAAGTCTATACATTATATTTTATTTCTAAATACTAAATAAAGTTTTACATTGATGTCCAGTACTGACCCACTGATTTTCCTTGAGTCTTTGACATTAAAAGCAGAACAGGCAAATAAAGCTTCCTTATTTCATATGCAAGCAATATTGTAAACTGGATTCAAAATAATATGTGTCTGAATAAATGATACAATTCAGTTGTCGCTCAATACTCATATTCAGCTTTTCATATTAAATAAACATTGACCCCCACCAAGATAAAATGTCAATTTAATTCCATGAACTTATATTTTAAAGCTTTTTACATTCTACAATGTTTATTAATTGCAGTCCAGATATTTTTGTTCCTATAGAATCAACATCTAATGTTATCTTCTTTTCTTAGCCCCTTTAAATAGCTACTGAAATATATTTAAAGCTTGAAATTAAATATAGTACTTTAGTGTGTGTGTGTGTGTGTGTGTGTGTGTGTGTGTGTGTATGAATATCATAATTGATACTAGAATATATTTATGGTATCGAAAACAGTATGAGCAATTGTTTCAGTGCATTTGACAGCTTTTCCAGTTAACTCTCTCTCTCTCTCTCTCTCTCTCTCTCTCTCTCTCTCTCTCTCTCTCTCTCTCTCTCTCTCTCTCTCTCTCTCTCTCTCTCTCTCTATCTATCTCAACAGAAGATTATAGAAAATGTTATTAATTTGTTCATACGGACTAACAATAAACATGTTTGCATGCATAGAAGCACAGCTTGTATTTTACTCTAATTTTGCAGTCACAACCAATTAATTGTATAAAGTTAATACATATTATATTATAATTCAACATACATTTTATGTATATTACAATTACAATATTCTCTTCTTCATGAAATAACTTAATGTAACATAACTCTTGCTATGCCTTCTTTTATCTTCGTTCCACATGATGTAAGCGTAGTGAAAGATGCTGTTATATACATATCATGAATGAGTTATTATTGTTTATAAACTTGAATCGTATGTAACCCTTGCTCCAGCCTCCATCAGAAGGATTGACTTTGTTCAGTTAATACATATAAAAAAAAGTAAAGATGCAAAAGTTACAGTAACCTCAGCTATTTGCACTTTGCTCCTTAACATAGTAACATCAGCATGTAATAAATAAGGGCCAAGAAAAAAAAAGAACAAAAGAGTCTTTCTCTCTCACACATAAGCACACATCAGGATTACATATGCATCTCCTCCCTTCTCCCAGTAGGATCAAGCTGAGAAAAGAAGTCACAGGTCTTGCGCATAGCCAGGAGTGCCGGTTTACCTAAAGGAGAGCCGAGGTCACGTCCCGCTAAGCTTTGCTCTCCTACTGGAGTGTGTGTATGTGTGTGTGAGAGAGAGAGGGTGAAAGAGAGAAAGATATAGTGGGTTTATTTAGAGAAAGGCAGTATTTTCCCTCGGGAAGCCGGAGGAATTGAAGCTGTGTGCTGAGGGGAGGGGCACCTTTCTCTGCACGTGAATGAAAGGGGTGCGCTAAAACCCACTTGTGTGCTGGCATGATTGTCTACCATGACCCCGACTTCACCAAAGGTCCTGAACCGACATCCTGGCTGTCACAATAATGCTGGGCAGGAGCCAGCCACATCCTGCCCTGGTCCACGGTACCAACATGGAAGAGAACAAAAAAGTCTTTAACTCACTCATGTGACTTAAAAACTTTGCTTTTAGGTAAATAAATTAGTGCTGTCAAATTAATTAATCACGATTAATCATATCTAACATAAATGTTTGTTTATATAATATATGTGTGTGTGTGTGTGTGTGTATATATATATATATATATATGTGTGTGTGTGCTATGTAAACAAACTTTTATGTTAGATGCGATTAATCGCGATTAATAGATTTGACAACACTAAAATAATGTAATAGTAATAGTACTTTAATGACATTATTAACATGACACTGATCTCAACACTGGTAACAATGCATACAACAGCACATAAGATGAAGGTGTATCTTTTTGGGACATTTTCATTCATTTGTGTTAATTATGAAACTCTATTCTGAACCTTATATGATTTTTCATTAGTGTCACATATATCTAAACCAAATGATTTATGTGTCTTACCAGTCACTTTATTTGGATGTATGATTTTTTAAACTTCCCATGGAAGAGCAGGTTATCAGTTTCATTATTTTTATTGTTTATGGCTACATTCAATGTATTATTAAGGGTTATTAAATCACAATACATAATATTATTGTTGTAGAAATTATAAATTCTGAAATTACAAAATTATGTTCAGGACCAGATTTTCATACAGGACTGAAAACACTGTTAGCAAAATGGAGACAAAGAAAAAACACTATTTATAAGAATACAAATTGTTTTAATGGCTGAATAAAAACCAAAATAAACTAACAGAAAAACTAAGAAATAAAAAAAATAAATAATGTATAATTTTTTTTTTTTCTGGTAGCTTATTATTAGTATTATGCTTAATGTTCAGTAATATTTGTTGGTTTGCCCAGTTTGAAAGAAGCATTAAACATAAAAAGAGGCATTGCCTATAACACAGAATATACCTCACATCATGTAAACACATCCATTTTAAATCACCATGATTATTCTTCAATATTGTAAATATTGAGGAGAAATTGTCTTGAATAAACATACTTGCAAGATTTTCTTTAGAAATATTGCATGCCATAATTTAAAGGAGAGAGTGTTTAAAATAATAAAACCTTTTTAGAAAACCAAAGAACGAAAACCACATCTAATATTAAAAACAACATCTACAAAACATGTTTAAGATTTAGGACTGGAATTTAGGAAGAGTCTAAAACAACTTCAAGCAATATTCTTTGTGGTGAAAGGTCAAATAAAAACACTGACCCATCTACTACACGTGTCAGATCATTTTAATTGCAAAATACCATATTTGATGCTCAAACAATGAATATAAATTTGAGAATTTGAAAGCATTTACATATATTCTTCCAGCACATTAACAACAGTCAGTCACAGTGAAGAGAAAAAATACAAGCACTAACATCAGTCTTTTTTTTTTTATTAAAAAAAGTACAATTTTCATTTTATTTAAATGCAAACATGCACACAAATAGCACCGACAAATAACATAAAGCCTCCCTCAGTATGTTCTGATTAAATTGCAACTTTTTCATCTTAACTGTTTAACTGTTAAATCACAGAACTGCAAATATCCATCTAGCCTCAGACATCTCAGTGAATCTCATGCACGTAAACAAATACAAAGCTTCTTTTCAGCGCGCCGACTCAAAATTCTCTTCAAAGGCTCTCCGCTTTGTAAGGTTGCACAGGCAACAATATCTGTGTGCGGACCAGCCCCTTTTGTGTTCTGGTTCATTGTGAGGTTCAAAAACACAGACTAAAGACTTGGTTTGCCACCCCCATTACATTCAGCCCTCCACTTTTATTCCAACTGGTGCTATTGAAATCTCTAATACCGAATAAAGTTTGGGATCTCCAGATCAATGCGGTGTAGTGCATTGTGATTTTAAAATGGAAAGCTCCTCGTGAACACAGCATTAACTTGCAGAATTTTAGCCGGGCACTTTGAATGAATACCTCTGCGTAAAAAAATGTGAAAATGTCAAGGAAAAGGAAAATAAAATGAGTAAAAGAAAGCAAGAGAAGACATTTTTTATATAAATGTGTCTTTGTTAATAGAATTATTATTATAGTCCAGTTGTTTACTTGTTTTATTAAGAAACAGTTGTCAAATATCAAGATATTTGATTCCTGTAATATAAAATAATTTAACATCTTCATCATCTTTAACAGCTTCTTACAATGTTGTTAATATCTGTTTAGTGGAAAATGGCTATAGCAAATTAACCCATGGTTAATGCACAAAAAATAATAAAAATAGCTTAATATTTTAATTTTAATAGAGTTTTTTTTCAAACAAATTTCTGTTTGTGCATATTATCAATGTGTGATATTTTAAAATAATGTAGCAACACAAAAACAATTATTCAAACAATACAGAATTGCTGTCAGTTTTCACCTATTTTATTATCGCTGCTAGTATTAATGCTATTCTTGATAATAATGATGATAATAATGGTGACGCTTTGTCAATTGTTTTTGCTATTTCTCACCAACATTTATTAGCACTGACTGTTTTTTCCCCCTATTAATCTCCCCTGAAGCAAAAGAAAAACAAATCAAAGAACGGTTAAAAGATGAAAAGTATAATGACATCAATAAACACCAACTAAAAACCGTATAATACACATCAGAGCGTTGAACACATCTCCATCAATTTTCTCTTTTCTTCCTGCTCTTGCTTATGCAGAGATCAGCCTTTTATCCTTTCTTTGTTTGCAGAAGTTAGAAAGGGGGGAATACGTCTTTGAAGACATATCAGAATATAGAGAAGTGACTGTGCAGTTTGTTTTAGACAAATAGAGGATTCAATCACGCTGTAGATTTGTAGACGATGGTACAGACGGAGATGTCTATTGTCTAATGTCCTGGTGGCATATTAAGCTTTATTAAACCTCATGAAAATGATACAGAAATGGCTGCTGCTCATATGTTAAGCCACGCATGAGCTCGGGTTTGTAATAGACAGCATATAATATAAAAATGATGCTGCAATGATTAAAAACGCCTTCATTGTAAAAAATTATTTTCATGATTTACTATAACATTTATTCGTAGATAATTAATGTAGTTCAGATAACATAACATTTTGAGTTTCTGTTGATTAAACCAATCACCTTCATTGTATTAACTCATATTTTTAATTTCAATGAACTCAAAATTTTAAGGCAACCAGGTAACTTACTTTTTTAAGTTAAACCAACAATTCTTTTTTACAGTGTTGAATTGCAACATGTTGGATGAAATATGAATGATAACTTAAACTGATCTGAATTTGGTATTTATAGACAACATACTTATACATATATAATATGTATAGTCACCCAGAAAAATGCACTAATGTATTATTTCTGCAGCATCATGAACCTATACACTGTAAAAAAAGAACTGTTGGTTTAACTTAAAAAAAAGTAAGTTATCTGGTTGCCTTAAAATTTTGAGTTCATTGAAATTAAAAATTTGAGTTAATACAATGAAGGCGATTAATTTAATCAACAGAAACTCAAAATATTATGTTATCTGAACCACATTAATTATTTAAGTTGATTTGACAGAAGAAAAAATGTTGTGATAACAAATCATGCAAATATTTTTTTACAGAGTAAAATTTTAAGCAATACTGAATATTAAATGTCACAATTAGATTTAGTTCCATTAAAACAGGATGCTATTTAAAAAAACAAAAATGCTTTTAATTTAATTGAAATTCATTTTTTGCTCTATTTATTTTAGAGTACTGAATTGGTTAAATACCGACCATCAGACACCTTGATTCGAAAACACAATAAGCTCCATCGTCTGCAAGGAAACTAAAACATGCAACACATCAGTTCAGAGGAAAACACTGAAAAAAGCTGAATCAAAGCCAGCTTAAAAACCATAATAGTGCTGAAAAAAATGTGTCCTTTGAGGGAGGGTGAGAGAAAGAAAGGAAAGAGAGAGAAACGGGTGGAATATAATCTCATCATGCAGCGTCCACGGTACCTATTTACATCGAATGCAAAGAGGGCACGTCTGCCTGCGCATCCCTGCTGCGTGGAGTGAAAAGCAGGAACAAATCAAAGACACAGCTCATCTGTGTTTATATTTTCAGACAATGAAAAACCTACTCTTTGTATAAATACCCCCCCCCCCCCACACACACACACACCATTCTTTATTATTGTATAAAATCCACCCCCCCCCCAACCTATTCAACAAATCCATCTATCCTGTCATGGATAATTAACATCGCTTGCTTATTTTTAAAAATTACTAGTTTTAGAAGGCTTATTATTATCTTCCGATTTTCAAAGTGATGCTGAATTATTGCTGCTATTTGCTTCCTTATTGTTTCCCCAAACAGACAATCACAAATCCTGCAAGGGCCACATCAAAAACGGTCTTCACGCCACACCTGCCATCTGATATATCAGGATTATACCTGTCTATACATGTCTTCTGGAAAGAACCGTGATACACGGGAGCACAATGACTCTCTGCACACACAGACAGACATACTTGCATCACTCAGTCTGACCCCCCCGTCCTCCATCTCCCCTCTGCAACATGCACAATGCTTCCTTCGTTCCCCACGCCAAACTCAGCTCCAGCTCAAAGTTTACAACATCCCTAACACAATGATTTGCATTCTGCCCACTGGAATCGCGCCTGGATATCCTGAATTTTTCAGCCGTGCGTCACATGCATTTTTCAGATGGACTGACAGAATACAGACAGCACTAGCGGAATGGCTGCTGCTTGTGTGTGTACAGTGTTGTGTGTGTGTATGTGCATTTTTGAGGAAAGAACATGGCGTGTGTGTGTGCGTGTGTGTTTGTATGTGTGTTGCAGGAAGGCTGGTCCTTATAGCCGCATTGTTTTGAATCCTCACCTCTGCATCACCAGCTGTATGATTCTGCCGACGCACACACACACACACAGACACACACACACACACACACGCACACACACACCAGCTGACTGCTCAGAAAATGCTTGCACACATAATTTTTGGAACAATACATGATGTAGTCTTGTTAGCATTGCAAATGCTTACTGTTTTGTTGGCACCTCAACTTTGAGGAAGCTCGCAACATGCGCAAAGGTATTGAACGATATTTAACACAATATTTACACCATTTTCAAACTCAAGTCAAATGAGCTCTGATTGTGATATTCTAAATTACACGACATGTCTGATCTTAGACCTTAGATCTGATGGGAAGGAACACAATGCTCACCTTTTTTTAGCTTGCTCACGACCACTAGCATGTCACATCCATCGGCCAATGTATGGAACAGCACTCATTTCTCCAACAGTCCATGAGATCCTGCTCTATAAAACATCGTACAAGCAAACCCAAAGAGGAACAAGCCTCAACCTATTTCATCTTAGATCTACTGCGAGCGAGGACCGATGCGACCACTGCTCCTCGTGAGCTCAACTTTCATGTAAGCCGGCGACAGATGCAGCTTTTGGGTCTCTTTTGGGGGGCCTCTCCCCAATATTTTAAGCCCAATTTTCTATGGTTTGATTTAGGGACGATGGGCTTGATGCCGGGAGTGAGACAGCAGGCTCAGCGGGGGCCATTAGCCATGGTGTGGTGGCCGACTTAAAAAGAGTTCAAGCTCCCGCAAGCGAAAGGAGGAGGGAAAACCCCCAAGTCTTCCTTTCCCACCTTCTCCTCTTCAGTAACCTGATGATGGTGCTTATAGCAATGATAATCTTTACCCTCCATCAACAGACTTCTTAGGGAGTATGAATGGATCACTGTTTTTGAACTATAGTGTCAAAGTTCAAAGTCTGACAAGCATTCACCATTCTTTATTTTTTGATGCTGTGTAATATGAAGGGTGCCAGATTAGTAAAGTAGAATCTCATAATTCATTTAGTTTGTTTTGTTCAAAAAGCATGAGATGTATATGAACATAATTCTCATATTGATTGGCTTCTGAACAAATGAATTATTGTAAATTAATTGGGTTTGGGTTTGACATTCTTTTTACAATAGGCCTATACTGCAACTATACAATATGAGTACCAAATGAGAATCCTCTATTAGACTATTTTCTGTCACTGCATTTCAAATGATTATGTACAGCAGAAAACATTCTGAATTACTGCACAGTGACAGAACTATGGATTTTTTTTTTTTTTTTTAATTTGCAATTTTTTTTTTTTTACCAGATAATCTTCATTATCACTCCACTTTCAGACAGTACAGACAGTCGTAGAGGTATATAAGTAGTTGACATGAAATACATTTGAGAAACTGACATACCTGAGGTGTGAACACTGGAACACTGTAAAAAAAAAAAAAGTAAAAATAAAACTTATTGGTGACCCTGCACAAAACCAGTCATAAGGGTACATTATTAGCTGAATAAATAAGCTTTCCATTGATGTATTGTTTGTTAGGATAGGACAATTTTTGGCCGAGATACAACTATTTGTAAATCTGGAATCTGAGGGTGCAAAAAAATCAAAATATTGAGAAAATCGCCTTTAAAGTTGTCCAAATGAAGTCGCATATCCACTCACAAAAATACATTTTTTTATATATTTACAGTAGAAAATTTACAAAATATTTTCATGGAACATGATCTTTACTTAATATCCTAATGATTTTTGGCATAAAAGAAAAATAGATAATTTTGACCCATACGATGTATTGTTGGCTATTGCTACAAATATACCCGTGCGACTTAAGACTGGTTTTTGTGGTCCAGGGTCACACTGGAGTATGTTGTTAAAGAAAATACTATTTCAGTTCTTCTACTTCAAAATTTCACATTTAATTCAATGTGTTACTTTTCAGTTCTTTGTAATTAATATTGAAATTTACTAGCAAAGTGAAAATTGTTTCTACACCATTTTTTTTTTTCAGTGAATTCTTACTTAAAATGATTTTAGCAGCTTTTATGGCCACTTTTATGACAACTAAGAGATTGCATAAAATATTTTTTACTTTAAAAAGTTTTAGGGGCCATTTGAAATGGAAAACAACAACAAAAACAACAAAAGTAATTCAATTTTAAAAGAAATGTTGACCAGTTACAGTACCTAAATTATACACTTCCATTCAAAAGTTTGGGGTCGGTAAGATTTTTAAATGTTTTTGAAAGAAGTCTCTTATGCTCACCATGTATTTGATCAAAAACACAGTAAAAATGGAAATATTGTGAAATCTTATTACAATTTGAAATAACTGTTTTCATATTTATATATAATTAAACAATAAAAAAAATGTGATCATCCTGTGATCATCCCAGAAATCATTCGAATATGCTGAAGAAACTGCTCAAGAAACATTTCTTACTATTATCAGTAGTAAAAACAGTTGTGCTAATATTTTTCTGGAAATTGTGATACATAGGATTCTTTGACAAATAGTACAAAAGAACAGCATTTATTTGAAATACAAATCTTTTTTTTTTTTTTTTTTTGCAACATTATACATTTCTTTACTGGCACTTTTGATCAGTGTAATCTGTCCTTGTTGAATAAACATATTCATTTCTTTCTTTTAAAAAAGTCACACTGATCCCAAACTTTTGAACAGTGGTGTACATTTCCCTTATAGATCCACATAAGTTAAAATCTTGATGTTGGTTAAAGAAAAATGTTTATGCATCAGTTGTAGTTCATGTATCTATGTGGTCTGTCTGATAATAATCAGAAATCTGTAATTCACTTCACACCTGGATGATCCACTTTTACGAATAATATACATTAATTGGCTGCTAAAATGCCCATCCCATCGCTTTTTGATAGAAGTGTTATGAATTTTTAATTAAATACTTCAGTAAAGCTATGTATGGCGGCTTTAAATGTGTTACTTTACTGAGGAGAAGAAAGTCTTTGATTAAACTTCAGCCTTTGAGATTCTGATAAGTCTAAATAGATATGAAGACCAGGATTACTTTAAAGAACATTTTCACAGATACTGATTCAACACCACCTATAATAGCCAGGATTGATTCAAATAAAATGCACCACAGGAAAGAAAAAAAAAATCCCTGTCAGTTTTTAAGTATCCGTTATACTTTTTAATGATGCCAAGTAACTTTGTTTCAGCAGGTTTAGCCAAACACTCGGTTAATTCTTCATAATGATAGTTTCTGTCACACTGAAGAGTTTGAAGCTCAATATGTCTGATTATATGTTGGTTTAGACCTTGTTCTCTGCCCAGCCTCAATCTCAGCAGGGTGCCTCCAATTACGCCACTGATTAAGACACTCTTGTGCGAAAAACCTAATTGGCTTCGTACTGCAGAGAGCTGCTGGTTTTTTTCACCGTGGACATAAAACAAGAGGCACTGAGAGTGAAAAACAAGACCCTCTCTCTCCTTCACTTCATATTTTCCCCAGTGGCCGAGGTTATTTTGAAGAATCCCTAACCGAGAACAGCTTTGCAGAGAACCACTTTGTACCTGTTGCCACCATCTTGTTTTCCGATAACAAGCTGGCAACAAAACGGGAGAGAGTTTACTTCTTAATAAACATAACAGCAGCATCTTCTCTCATCTGCTGCAAATTAAATAGAAAATCTAGAATTATCTACTCAACAGCTGTCAGGAAAAGCATTTGCTCCCCTTGGTTGCATTTGTTTTTTTCCCCCTGCTCCCTAAGCCCTGATAAGACTGTTTGTGAAGGCCATTTGTGTGTGTGGACGTCTAGGAGGATGGGAAGGCTAGTTGGTTGGGGGGTTTGAGATCTGGTGACATTTGTTCCTGGGTTCTGTCGAGGACTCCCTGCTGTGTTGCGCTGGGCTAGAGCTTCTGAAGCCGGCCAGCCAGGCCTCCAGGAGCTCTAACTAAGCCCCCTTCCCCCATACGCACACACAAAGCATACACATACATGGGCACATGAGCACTTTCATACGTGCGTTCAGTCACACACAAGTCTGCAATGTCAAATTAGAAGCAAGTGGCACATGCATAGCAAGCATCCATGCATAGCTACAGAGTTTAACTGGTTCATGCAAGCAAAACTATACGCAACATGATTCCTAACGATGGGCTTATTGTTTGTTTTGTTTTTTTCCTGCATTTGCAGGCATTGCACTGCGAAAGAAAGAAAGAAAGAAAGAAAGAAAGAAAGAACCATACACTGACTAATTCACAGCAGATTTTACAGTCGCTGAGCTAATTTTGCTATTTAATAGCATTATACATAACCTGCATGTATAGTGATCCACTCACAGGTTACAAAAAGCAAAAATTAGGGTTACAGTGAGGTGCTTACAATTGATGTGAACGCCAGTCTGTAAATATTCAAATAATAACTGTTTCAATGGTATAGCCTCTAGATGTAAACAATATGTGTTAACATGTGTAAAGTTATTTCCAAATTTACAACTTTGTTGCCATGACAATATAATGGCTAAAACTCTACAATTGTAAAAATGTAGAGAACTCAAGAACAACTTTACAGCTTAAATAATACACAAATTTTGACGGAAGAAAAAATGTATACTAGTATAGTATACTATAGTATACCGTTCCAAATTTTTGGGGTCAGTAAGATTTTTGTTATTCTGCAAGGATGCTTTAAAAGTGTCAGTAAAGACGTTTATAATTTTACCAAAATTAAATAAATGCTTATAATTTTTTTTTTTTTTTTTTTCATGGTTTCTACACTGTAAAAAAGAATTGTTGGTTTAACTTAAAAAAGTAAGTTACCTTGTTGCCTTAAAATTTTGAGTTAATACAATGAAGGTGATTGGTTTAATCAAGAGAAACTCAAAATATTATGTTATCTGAACTACATTAATTATTGAAGTTGATTTGACAAAAGAAAAAATATTGTCATAGCAAATCATGAAAAAAAATGTTTTACAGTGTAGAAAAATATTAGGCAGAACAACTGTTTTCAACATTGATAATAATAAGAAATGATTTCGGAAGGATCATGTGACACTGAAGACTGGAGTAATGGCTGCTGAAACTTCAGCATTGCCATCATAATAAATTAAAATAATTTTAAAATACATTAAATAAAACAGTAAATTGTAATAATATTTCACATTGTTATATTATATTATATTATATTATATTATATTATATTATATTATATTATTGTTTTTACTGTATTTTTAATCAAATAAATGCAACCTTGGTGAACAAAAGTGACCCAAACTTTTGAACTGTATTATACTTTTATAAAATTATAAAAGCACTTACACTATATAATTATAATCTTCACATTTCTCATCATAATCCTGATTTTTGCTTGTTATTTTGTGGTAATCAACATTATGTTTTTGATTGAGCTTAACTTTTTGAACACAAAATATTCTATTCTAAAGCAAAACATTCACAGCGCTACACTATACAGAAAAAAAGGAAGACGTTAAGATCTCTCACTATACCTGTGTTCACCCTACTTATGTTTAGTACCTTGGTACTTATAGATTAGAATTTTGATATATGACATCTTTCCATCTATTATTGTTCTGTTGAATAATTGGTAACATGCACGTTCGCACACCTCAACTTCATCCTCGTAGACGAGTGCCCTATGACTGCTATCATGAAAATCATCTCAATATCGTTATTAAATGGTGGCATCAGCAATTCCAGTTCACTGAAGATTCCATGGAGATTCCCAGTAGATAAAATCACCTAAATGCAAAGAAGCATTGTAAATGAATATGACCGTGATGGTCAAGATTTTAATGCATTTGCTCATACGGAGACATCATCAAGGACGTGGGAATCTTGCATTTTAAAATACTACGTTTATTTCATTTAAATAGTAAGAGGCCTGTTTGAACACGATTCTCATTTAGATTGGTTATCTGCACAACGTGTGATGCGACAATAAATGAACAATGAATTACTGTAATTGATTGTGTCTGGGTCTTTAATACAAATATACTTTTGATTTTTCAATTTCAGGTTATTTGAACAACAATATGAGTGGCAAATGAGAATCTTCCACAAGCCTATTTTTGCCTTTCCTATTATTCTGATTGAGAACAGAAACTTTATGAATATATTAAAAAATATTAAAATAAGAGACTTAAAGAGAGTTAAATGTACAAAGGTCTAATCCATCCTATACCCAACTTCCGAAAGATCACGGGCCACAAAGCAGGATCCTTTTAACCTCAAGGGCCGAACTTATTTTTTACTATAAATCTTTTTTATATTAATAAGGCAAAATTTTATATCATGATATGTCTGACTTTGTAAATCTTGTGAATCTCGAATTTTCCAAGATGTTCCCTCTCTTTTGCAGCTTTTTCTGACTGTTGTGTCGTCAGGCTGGTTCAGTGTTTTTGGTCCGCGTGATATCTGAAGTAATTATATGTATGAAAGCTGAGACACCAATTTATCAATAGTTTAAAGTGAACGTGATAACGCAAACATCAATAACCAGGAGCAATGAAACGGAAAATTAAAATTCAGAGTAAACAAGCACAGTATGACATTATTGCTATATTAGACCGAGAGCTGCGGGCCAATTTAGTGAGCTAGTTTAACAGGAGCCCCAAATGGGATTTGATTTGTGCCTGCATGCATGTGTGTGTGTGTGTGTGTGTGTGTGTGTGCATGAGAAAGGGAGAAAGCGAGAGAGAGAGTGACTTTGTACTGCAGGTGAGTGAATATCTCATGCTCTCAGCCCCTGGACCCCCTGCTGTTTTCAATCAATACCATTAGAATGCCTGAGTCCGGTCACCCTGACTGTAATCTGCTACGTGTGTGTGTGTGTGTGTGTGCGTGTGTGCATGTGTGTGTGTGCGTGTGTGTGTGTGTGTGTGTGTTTCTCCGCCAGCCCCCTCCCTGCTACTATCAGTTCGATAAGCTTTGGCACATATTAACACAGATTTGGGCAATGGTTCATTTTTAAGGTTTTTCATTTTTTGATTATCAGGAAAAATAAGGAAAACAGCAGATGGTCATGAATCAGTGTCGAAACGCAAGACTGATCATGGCTATTGGAGGATGTGAGTGAACTTTAATACATATCCTTATATGAAGCTCAAGTACTTTTTAAAACAGCATGTCTCTCAAAATCTTATTTGAAAAGAATCCTATTTACTCATTTTTATTTTTTTAAGGTGAGTATATAAATAAATAATTCTAATTTATTGCACATCATTGCACTTATTTTTCTTTCTCAAATTAAAAAGATTAAATAATTGCAAGATTAATTACAACAATAAAAAATGTGCTTATGTTCACAGCATATACACTATTAAAGAAGTTATATTAAATTACTTTTTATAACATAACTACATATTTTCAAATATTATGTATGCTCATAAATGACTGAAAGATGTTCAATACATATTTTAATATTTTTCGGCATATATTGGGAAAGAAACGACAGTTTCTGCACTTGTACATGCAGTATGATCTGTGTACAGCAAGAACGTCTGTATCTGCCCAGTGCATATATGCAAATTTAGATATTAAATAAATATATGTAATGAATCTGTCACCCCCAGTTGTACACAGCTGTACTTTGCACATAGGTACATGAGAAAAAATTATATGCTTGCATTATTGTGTTCAAAACAATAATCTATGGTAATTACAGTTTTATTACACCATAATTACACAGTAAGTATACAGTCATTACAAACAAATATATTCTCAGGGTATATAATTGTGGTAAACATTGACTACTGTGTCTACTGTGTTCACACAAAAGCTACTTGTTATCAGTTATCATTTTTTGACAGTTTTAGTAATTTTACATTTGCGTACCTATTTGTTTTTCAGACATATGGATCTGTTTTTTGGGGTAACATATGTGTTTAATCATGCTATTCTCCTCACATTAGTAAGAATGTATTTTACAAAAATAGAAAGTTATCCTAATATTAATATTAGATATAAATATATTTTGAAATTTTATACAAGGAAAAATGTGCATTACATATTAAGCAAAGACCACAAAGCTGCCTGACCAACTTCCTTATTCACATCCAATTATTGTTTAAAATGCAATATTTTGCAGGTGTTCTCTGAATCAATGATACAGACAGAGTTTTTTTATTTGAAAATTGGATCTTGAAAAGCATTTTAAACTTAACCGCAGATTACAGCTCCAACTTTAATGGGCGATTCACATTAGCAAGTAGGAATTCTCTACCATTTATGTGTGATTGCTGTGACAAATTAAGCCCATTTCAGAAAAAAATATGGTTTATGTGTAATGTGGTGAGAGCCAAACAGCAAGATTGAACTACCACTAGCCTCATCATTGAAAGTGTGAATAAAGCACTTTGGATGAATGGACCATCAAGTACTGCTTTAATTGGATGGTTGTGGGGTGTCAAACCGAGGTTAAACGTATTTGCTGTGTACACAAATATGAAGCTGAGAATTTGATCTATTCTGAAAGTGAGAATTGGCCTCTGAATTAGAGAATTTAAAATGACTCTGTATCTGCTTTTTTACAGTTGACACTGTTGTTTTTGTTATTATGTAGAAAACAGATTCTCCTATAGGCCTATTTATAATTATTCAAAATTGGCTTTTTGTATTGTTTACATTCTATTTTGTCTTTAAAACCTGTAATTTTATTTAATTCTTTACCTACTGTTTGCCAGATAACCTTTGGCACTGTTTTTTTTTTTTCTGTCTTTTTTTTTTTTCAGGACTTTTTGATGGCATTTTCTTTGTGACAGGACACGGTTTCAGCCCGTTTTGCAGGAGATGTTAAGAAGATTTTTTATGCCTTTTAGTGTTTAGTGGGGATATGTACACCTGGGAAGCTTTACAAGCAACACGTTTAGCAGTATACGCCAAATAATCATTCAATGAATATAAATGATGGTGATGAACAATAGAATTTTGTTTTAGAAATTTGTTACCAAGTTCTGGTTTTACATGTAATTAATCATAAACTAAACTATGTTTTATTTCAATTATATTTACGACATGTTGGTACAATAATTTATAAACATGTTTACAAATCATGCTGAAGCCAGTATAAAATTAATATAATTACATGCAACTAACCCTAAATCAAACATGGTTACACTTTATTTTAAAGTGTCTTTGTTACACTGTAATTACACATTTAAGTACTGAGTAATATTAAGTAACTACATGTACTTACTATAGGGTTAGGGTTTGGTTTGGTTTAGGGTTAGTTGCATGTAATTATGCACAATTTATAGTTATTAGTATAGTAACTGCATGTTACATATGTAACAATAAAGTAATTGTTACCAAAAAAGTTTACATTTTATTTAGTGTGACTATATATGACAAGCGATGATAGACTATAAAATTCAATAAACTCAAGCAGAAATTAGATTCACTTAGAAATTTGTTATACAAACTGATTGCACTGAGTAATATTAATTAACAACATGTACTTACTATAGGGTTAGGAGTAGGGTTTGAGGTAACACTTTATTTTAGTTTCATTGTTACATATGTTACATGCAGTTACTATAGTAATAACTATAAATTATGCATAATTACATAAAACAAACCCTAAACCAAACCCTAATTCTAACCCTATAGTAAGTACATGTAGTTACTTAATATCACTCAGTAATTAAATGTATAATTACATTGTAACAAAGACACCTTAAAATAAAGTAACCCTTTATTTGAATGTGTCCTTGTTACAGTGTAACTACACAAGTACTGAGTAATATTAATTAACTGATACTTATTATAGATTTAGGGTTAGGTTTAGGTTTATTGTTAGTTGCTAGTCATTATGCAAAATTTACTGTTAATACTATGGTAAACATGTGTAACAATGTGTACCATATATGTGTGGACATATACGGCTTCTGTAATAGTAAACAGTGTATTGTAAGCATAAACATGCTGACAGCTGACATACAAAAGCTATTTTTTTTTTTTTGTCATACACTACCAGTCACTGAACCGATATGACAGAGGTTTATAACGCACCTGATTAGGATTCAGCGCAGTCGATACCAAGTAACCCTTGATGCAAAAGAAAAAGTTTTTTGGGGGTGTTGGGGAGGTAATGAGGTACCATTAGCATTAGCTAGCGTGTCACCTTGGCAGGTAAAATATAATTGGGTGCTGGAGCGTCTCTGTATGATCAGCCCATCGTGCAGTGCATGCACATACTGCATTATTTAGCAGCGCAAAGCACAACGCAGCTAGGTAGCAATCTCCTTTCACAGCCCATTAGCCAGCACTGATCCCGCACTGGCAACGAGCTGCCCCATTCACAGCACACTAATTATTTTACATCAGTCACAGTATTTTTCCCCCAACAAATGTGACCAGTGATGCATAATTATGAGCGGTGGGGTTCGGAGAATGCTGAGGGCGCTGGGGACTAAACTGTAGCTATTTTAGAGAAAGCACAGATGCAAGCTGAGAGAACAATCAGGTCTCCACCTAACTCTGCGAGATACACCAATAATGTCTGAAAATGTAAAACCCAGCTGAATACGTGGTGCAGTTAAAAGTCGGGAATTGTCTGTGCCAACTTTTTTAGATAAAAGTTATTCCTGACAGATTGGTTAGTAGCAATTTTGGCTAAAGTTCTTTAAGAACTTTTACATTTTTCGAAATAATATGAAGTAAAAACATCACACTCTGTTCATAAAGACCTTCACAAACTCTCTAAATACAATTCATCACATTTTCCACTCACAAAGACCTAATAACAACCCCAAACAGTCATTAAGCTTTGTATGCTAATTCTATTAGCTTTAGCATAATATCTCTTCTCATGAGACAAAGACTACTGAAGTATCACAAGAGAGCTTTTTCACAAAACATACCTAGAGTTGACTTAATGTCGAAGAGGACACAACAAGCACCATACAAAGGCCATAGCTGGTCTGGCTGGGTCAAAAATGTCCACTTTTAATCTCATCCAGAGGAGAAAAACAAGTCCAAATCTTCAGTTTAAATGATGCAGGTGAAACGCATCATTCTTCTTAAGAGAGAGAGAGGAAAATTTAGGTTTTCTACTTGCTTGCCTTGTGATATTTCTGAGCCGTCAGCAATGTAGAAGCTGCTTTTCTCTCCCCTAATTCTGTGGACTTGGAGCTTTGAAGCCCCCCGACTGTGCACAGTATGGTCTTTGAAGCGGGGAAGAAATTCAGAGATTTAAAAAAATGGATAAAAAGCAGGGGGAACACGCTGCTTCTCACACATTGTCTACATTTATCTGTTTTTGGGTGCCATGTTCACTTTTGGATACAGGAAGCTTGATTTGGATGGATCTCTGACTGGTACAGCAGCAAAATATGGAACAAGAGTGGAGCTGCACTTTTGTGCAGTTGTTTTTATAATATCTAAATATATAATATATGTACTCTGTTTAATTATACTACTCTCTCTCTCTATATAAAACTATTCTCTATATAATATATAATATTTACAAAATGCATGTCATTTCTTCATCATCCCAAAAACAAACTGGAAAAAGGATCATTAAATTGCCAATTTTGCTTTCTGTACAAATGTAACCTTTGACAGATTTACCTTCAGATCCTGTAACAATAAATTATACTAGATTTATATATGAATTCTCAAAGTGTAATTTTTAAAATTTGGTACTTTGGCATTAATATAACTTGAATGAATAAATACAAAACTGTACTTTTTAAATCAAAAGACTAAAATCAGAAGAAAATGGAAAATGTTTGAGATAATAATCAGATGTTACGAGGTATATTGATATCAAACTACATTTTGTTTTAGTTATAATACACTTGTAGAGATCGTCCAGTCTAATAAAGGACATAAACCAACAAGGATTGACATTTTGGTGCTTTTTTCCCCCCAGTGAATGCTAGCAAAGCTCCACAAGATCTTGTGAGAACTTAAACCAATACGGCCATAATGCTCATTGTTAGGAAGGCGTAATGTTATGCAAATGGACTTTAGCTGAGGGGCCGTCTTCAGTACTTCTGGGCCTGTGGCTTTGATAACCTCCATTACTATAGGATTAGATGAATGCTGATGTTTTGTCAGTCTCCTTGGACACTAGTCCTCAACTCAGGACTAATCCTGTAATTCTGACTGTCTGAATAGAAGGACCCAACCATAGTATCTTTGTCGATGACATTCAGCAACATTGGACAATGACACTTGGACTTTAGATGAATCTGCTGTGTAAATAAACAGCCCAACAAACCATAAACAAATCAGATATCAACGCCCACCTCTGACAAGGAAGGTTTTGATGGCTTGTTTCAAAGAAATTCTCTTTTATTGTCAATGTTTTTTAACTATATAGATTTAGTTTATCTCTTTCTTCCACCCTCTGACCCTCTGTTGTTTTCTTTCTTTGAGCTTCTCTGAGACATCTCCAGATTTTTGGAGGTGATGGTCTGTCTGCTCTCTGGCTGTTATGTTTATTTATTTGCTCATTGATTTTTTCAACATGTATGTACACACGTTTCTCGGCTGACGGATCGATTTTTTGCAGCGCCAGAAATCCGTTCTGCATTTAGCCGTGTCCTGTGATCATATTCCATTTTAACCACTTCAGATGCACTTTGGGCCTTTCTGATCGTGGAGAATTGAATGAAGGAAACTAGGTTGTATTCCCATGTTTTTTTTATAACTCTAGCAGGAAAGCGAACAGCTAGTGGAATATAGATTAGATTGTGATTTGTGCACATAATTTGTAATACACTGATTAATAAACATTCAAAACCATAATTAATAATAGTGAATATATTTACCGGATCATTCATGACCTATTTATTTCCATATTACTTCCTATTTACTTCCATATAGATAGATAGATACATAGATAGATAGATAGAGGATTACATTTACAAATATTATTCTAAAATAATGGACAGTTTAGTGTTAAGTGTTTGTTGAAATCAACATATTAATCCACTGCTAGAGAAAACAAGCATATGAACCATATAGGCTAGTATAAATGATATACTTTAAAGGTAGGGACATACCAAACTGACGCCAAAGAACTAGCACTGATAAAAGCCAACTGTGTTGTCGCCTCGCGTCGGGCAAAAAACTGCACGTGAACACACCGAGAGAACTACAGCCGACTGTCAGCCAGCACGCGCGTTCTGCGCCGGTGTGTAAGGAGACCTATTCTATTTTTTCATATATATTCGTCTATATTCGTAATTCAGAAAGGGAGACCAGCACTGCAGGCTGCAGATACACAAACCGTAAACAAAGCAGCGTGTGCTTACCGTTTTGAATATCATTCACACTTCATCACTTTCTATATTCCACTCGTCTCGACGTTAATATAAAACATTCGCCAGGAACACTCATTTATATGATGTAAAGTTAGAAAAGCCTTCTGTCTGTACCGCCTTGACTTGTTTGCTCACTGTTTTGCTATTATTCTTGCACGTCGACTAGTTCACTAACTGAGCAGCCAATCAGAGCAGTGGCGTCATTTCACCAAAAGCCAGGGTCAAAGCCATTGAAAAACTTATTTAACGGCTCTGGCCAGGGTATGGCAGACCCTGATGACGTCATCCAAACTTACTCCCTCAGCGTGACGGTGCCACTTTCTTCAAACAACTTTTTCCAGCACTTCACAGCTCAAAAGTCTGAATATTATCCAATTTAAGTGTTATTTTTAATATGATTACCAAAAACATTTTTGTTCATCCTAAAAGGATTGTCCTCATTTATAAAACTAAAAGTCAATTAATCAAAAACCACAGCCAATCAGAACACAGTGTGGGCGGGCTCTCGCGGCATTTACATGGCACCAGAGATTAAACATGACGGCACTCAAGGAAATGGATAAGTACATAATCAAATTCACAAATATTACACCATTTAAACATTATTAAAAATACATACTGAGCTACTAAAACAATAGAATACACTTGTTTGTTCACAGTTTGAACGTTCTTGCTTCAAACTATGTTTAATTTCAAGATCTGAGGTGAATTGTACAAGACCGGACAACTGACGTCGTTTTTCCTGAAGCTTTTCACTCTAAGGCGCAATGCAGTTTTGTCCAATGACTGAATCCTTTTAGTCTGATGCCTTTTCGTTGTATGACTGAGGTCTGAGGATGTCCTAAAATGTACACCGTACACGTTACACGCTTTTAACATTAAATAAAGCACATAAATGTTACCTGAGATTAACATTGCCATACTTTGTGTTGTTGTTCCAGAATCGTCACGTATCACTGTCGCGGCTGGTTAGGACAACCGGTAACTTAAACACCTCTGATTGGTCATTATTTTCAACAGAAATCCCTGTGATTGGCTACAATACTCAATGCTGCAAAATCACGTTGTGAATAGACACATTGGCAGCGCCGTTGATCTTACATGACACGAATATAACAACCAGATCGCTTTAATTTACTTACTTTTCTTTTTTATTTAAAAATACAAATTATATGTTACACATAGCAATATAACTCCGTTAATCCTGTATGCAATGCATAAAATTATATAAGTTGCATTGACATGACCAGGCAGCCATACCCAACTGACGCCCCTGAATCAGAGTTCTCTCTCTCGCCCGACAGCCTGACGCCTATTCTACATGCTGAATCGGCCCAAAAAACCCTGACTGCATCCGACTAGAGCCAACGGTGCAGAACACACCAGGAAAACTTAGTGGGCCGACACCTAAAAACGGTCCGACATTGCCTGGCGGCCAATTGTCAGCTTGGTGTGTCCCAGGCTTAAGGGTTTTATATAAGATATGCCCCTGTATCCAGTTTTCATCATTTGTTATGTTTCAGCTATATTACTGAATTCAAATCCATTATAGGATGTGTCTATAATGATTAAATTTGGTATTGTGTCCAAATTTAACCCAATTTTCACTCCACTTTGACCACAACCTTTAGGAAAATAGGCATTAAGAGTCACTGTTGAACTCCAGCAGGACTCTCTGGACTCAATAATTTGATCAGTGAGTTCTCTCCAGGGACTTTCAGTGCTGCTGTCAGCACTTATGACCCCTTGTGACTTCTATCTCTGCATTAACAGAATCCCAGACTATTCAGACAAACACACCTCAGAAACCGGTAGAGAGATTTTGGTCTGTACACAGTAAACGCCAATATTTGAAACAAAGAAACAAATGATAGCCTACATATTGTGACCTTTATGTAACTTTAATTATTATATTGTGCAGAAAGCCTTCTACAAAATATTCCTTCACTTATTTATGCATAAAAAACGTGTGTGGCTTTATGCTTGTATAAGCGGATTTTTAATGTATATTATTCTAAAGCAGAAAAACATAGTATTGTCAACTCCCAATGCAATTGATGTATTTTTTGGATGAAATGTGTTTGTATCATACATATTATCCTTACTGTGTTCTGCAGAGGTATTTCATATGCTTTCCTTGTGAAAAACTAATATAAGATTTAAAAAATAAAGAAAGATTTATAAAATAAATGAGCAGATCCTTTTTTTTTGCACAAGTAATCAGTTTATATACACATGGCTGCTGTATTACTCAAGTCATTGTGTATGCCAGAGCTGTAGTATGAAATGTTTCATACATTGGGGTTATTATGGCAGTGTCTTGTTTTATATGCTGTCCTTGTTACAGTTTTTATTTGCGGTCTTGTTTATTGATTGTTTTAATTTCTGAAAACAACTGTACTACACATACTGGCAAGGCAATTTGCAATTATACTGCAGCTACAGGCCATTAAGACTTTTAAATAGGACAATCAAATGTGCCAGCCATACATAAATCCTAGCAAAAGATTTTTTCATGAAGATTTACTGTCACGATCACGTTCAAATCAAGGATGAGTAAATGTATGAGACTGTGGCAGGGTTCTTTTAAAATTTGCAATCAAATGATTTACTGACAGTGTTTGTATTGTATGACAGATTTATTCCATGTACCGTCAAGCTAAAATGACCCAGTAATTATAAACTACAGCAGTAATTCTACTGCTAAAAATGCACCTATTCATTATTTAGGACATTGATTTATTTTTCCTTTTTTATGTTAAAGCAGCCAGATCGCATTTATCTGCATTCACATTTTAATGCTCTGAATCACTGGATGTTGCATTGTCCTCAGGTCGCTGACAAACTCTTGACCTGGCTATGGAACGGGAAATGCTCAAAGCACTGCTTAAATTCCCTTAAAGCTGCAGTACAGCACGTTGGCATGTCTGGATCTGGTGTTGGTGGTTTGGAAGGGACTGGGATAATGATAGACTGCTGTGGTCTGTACAGCTGCAGTGTAGTTCCCAAAAGTGCCAGTCCTAATTTTCAATTACTACTGTCCGAAGTACAAGTAACAGTCAGTAATTGCTTTATTTTCTAAACCTTCATGGTCTGAGAGCCTCTGTTTCTTTTTTGTCGCCTGTCGCGGAACAGACAGAAAGAAGCTGCTGACAACCTGCTACTTAAAAGAAAGCATCCCTTCATCTGTGTTAAGGTCAGAGGGACTGTTAGTCATCAGCTACACCATTCCTATTCTGAGGATCTCTTGGACTCTTTTGGTGTATCATATCAGCCAGCTGAGTTGATAGAATCCTGCCAACATTCCATAGGCAAGGGCCACTTTGACTGCAGAAATTGTAGTGATGCTGATGACGACATTAGATCGATTACAAACATTTACCATGACGATAACAGGGAGCTTTTGAGCAGGGAGCTGTCACAGTTTAAATTAGGTTAGGTACTTACATTTTAAATTTAGGTACAATTATTGTATTCATGTTGTAGCCTATTACAAAACATTACAGTACGTGCACTTTCAATGTATAGTGTAGTTATAGTGTACTTACCAAGAAAGTACTGAATAATATAAGGTAACTACATGGGTTAAGATTAGGTTTAGGGGTAGGTTCAGGACTCGTACCTAGTTATTGTAATTACTACAAGAGGTATATGGTTTGTACATGCGAAACAGGACTGTAAAATACAGTTCTACCAACATTTATGCTGCTATTGAGCTATTTACAGGTATGGTTAGGGTTGGGTTTGGTGGTATGGTTAGGTTTAAGGGTGGGTTAAGGGGTATGGGAGGGGTCAACAGTGTAGTTATAGATGTCATTACAGAAATTAATTACAGCTGTAATTACATGCAGGTATTTTTTACATGTAAGTACAATATAAATCATGTATGTACACGATAAGTGCATTGTATTAAATGATTTAAATGTAAGTACATAGTAGTTACACTTAATATAAAGGGGGACCAAATTATTAAACAAACAAAATTATTAAACATTTTGCTGTTAAAGCTGTTGACTGTAATGAAAAATGTATTAAATCACTGTGATTGACTAAATTCCCTGAACAGAATTTGTCAGATAACCTTAAATGCGCTTTATTTGGTAACATCTAAATTAACTGGTTATCAAAATATGATTTAATGTGACTGGGTCATCCTGACAAACTTAAATTACACCAATAAAAGCATTTTACAGGTAGGCTACTGGTAGAAATGGGTCCTTAAGGTAACAACTGGACATTTCAGACAAAAAAATACGTCTGTACGACCCTATACGTCGTTTTTCAAGCACCTTATTACGACCTATATTTACGTTTTAAAGTCATGCGCCCTCTAGCTGGCGTAAAAATAGTGACAGTGTTGTGTTACGTCTGTCGTCATGAAATGACGTATGACTGTCGTTACCAATCAAAATGCGAGTTCATTTAAATGCAATGTGTGGACTTTTTTACACCATTTGTCCTATTTCCATTTAGCAAAACTCATTTTTTTATTAACGACTACATACACCCCACCCCTAAACCTACACTTTATGAGCACACGTATTCCCTGGGATCGAACCCACGATCGCATGATTGCATATTGATATATATTGCAATGCTCTGCCAATTGAGCTACGCGAAACCCGAAATATGACGCAGATAAAAGGGAACAATGCATTAAAATGAAAGTGTCCTGTTGTCGATAGAGGCGCAACTTTAGCAAACGCTCCTATGGGTCGTATTTCATGAATTAAAATGAAAGTGTCCTGTTGTCGATAGGGGCGCAACTTTAGTAAACGCTCCTATGGGTCGTATTTCAGGGAAGTGACAAACGACCTATATAGGCGTATTGGTTGGAGAACATGTTGGGACATTTTCACTTTTGTCGTGCTCACATTATATATATAAGTTAAGCTTATTTCTTTGTGAAAATCGGTCAGTGACATATAAAAGTGCCCACAATAACGAAAGGAAAAAATCATTCGAAAATCTTGCTTGAAGTAGCCTACATCTTGGAAATGTACTCTTTGTCATGCAGGTTTCATATGATTTTGAACAACTTTGAAAACATTGTCAAGAAAAGTTTGAATTTTTTGACTCTAAAAATGTCATGTGGTGTTACCATCAAATAAAAGTAAAACGTAAAGAAAAAGTCTGAGAAAGTATGTCCTTGCCCTTGAGTGCCCTTGATAGTCTGATGTTTTAAAAGACTAACTTCATGACGGTCTGCTGGAGTCCTTTCTGAATTAATTTCTTGTTTTATATGCTTTTTTTGTGTGTGGTTTGTTTTTATTCCTGTTTTATATGTTTGCTGCACCACATGATTTTCTTGTATTATTTTAATGATTTTTTTTCTTCATGATATCAGGACAGTTGCTTCACCCTAAAAAAGGAATTTTGTATTTGAAAAACATGCATCATAATCTGGTGGATTTCTCAGAATTTGTCATTAAAAGAAGACAAACTGTTTTCCTAAACTTAAAATGTTATCCGTTCATTCACAGTTTGATGTACACTGAGTGAAGGCAGTCAAATCTTGCTGTAGCATGCAGTAGACAACATGGAAAAGATATTGAAAAGCACAGTGCTTCCCACCACAGGGACCAATTTGAAGCCTGCGCAACATCCGCTACCACACACACACACACACACACACACACACACACGCACAGATATGCCAAAGCTCATCCCTGACAGGTGGGACTCTGACTGCTGGCTCTTTCAGGGGGTTTCTCAGGGGACCAGCGCAAGTGTCTGCCTCCATACCTCACACACACAGCCAGAATATGACTCTGACAGTCTCTGACACTGAGCTGCGGCTCTGGGAAAAAGTGGCCTTCATTAGTTCGACTCTGTACTGAAAGATCTGACGGCATCCTTTAAAATGAGCCTATGCTGTTTATGTTATTGTTTATAGCTAATGTGATGTATTTGGAGTCACACTGTTGCTTCCGTTTAAGGGATGTAAGAATAAGAGTTGTGCCATTTTTAGGTCAGTGTTGGAAAAGAGTTTTCTTCTCTTTGTACAGTCCTCCAGAAAATGAATTACTTTGAAAATACAGGAAAAGTTAAATTGTAGTTAGTGAAAATCACAAAGTTTGAGGAAGGCGGAAAGTTTTTTCAGGCACTCAAAGTAAATACATTTAGATTAAAATCGGGATGAAACAATTTTCTAAATGTAGAAAATCTATTTTCTAAATGCATCTTTATTATGCATCTTTAATATTTATCTTGTGAACAATTTATTTATGCATATGCTTCTTTATTTATTTGTCTTTTAAAATCTATCTTTAGTCTGCGTTAACAGACATTAAAACCCTTCAAATCTTATAGCGACAATGTAATTATCCACATTATTATATTAATATATAGATATACATTATATATATATAAACATTTATCCCTATTGTGATTGTTATTTGGCAACCCTAAGGATTCCTCAGCTTAGTTGCCGGATTATTATTATTATTTTTATTATTATTAAACATTATTATTATTATTATTATTATTATTATACTATTATTAATAAATATAATGTTATTGTAATGGATAATTTGGTTTTGGTTCTGTTTTTTTATTTCAGTTCTGTGTCATTGTTTTCAACCAGTTTCCTTTGCTGTTCAGTTACCTTGGTTTCTCATTGTTTAATTAGTTTGGTCAGGTGTGTCTTGTTTACTTGAAGTTTGCTTGTGTACTTAAGCTCTGTGTTTCATTCAGTTGATTGTCAGTTCACATCACGTTATACTGGTTGTTCTGTTCCTGTTTTATAATCAAGTGTGTTTTGGTTCTAGTTCTTTGTTCAATAAAGGCTTTATACTGCTGCGTTTAGATCCTCTCCTCACCTTTATTTAAACCTGGATTGTAACAGATGAACTGACCGATAAATGGATCAAGCAGCAGTAAAGATTCTCCTCCTCTCGCAGGGGGAACAGTTCCTCGATAGACACACTTTCCTGGACTTATAACATCTAGTTCATTATGATGACCATAGCCTGTGTGTGATGGACCTCGAGGGATGTTCAAGGAGTATGTGGAGTGGGTACTCCTCCACAACGGTTCGCACCATCTGCGAGAGCAAGGAGGAAAACAGCGTGCCAGCCGCAGCCACCATCCCAATGAAGGACAAGCCTGAGCCCACTGCAGACGTGGAGTCAGAGCTCGCCACGATCAATGTGCCAGCTTCAAAGACTGAACCAGGGATTGTCCCAGTGCCGAAAATACATCTGACCTGGTGCGAGAGCCGGCCATATCATTAGACCCTAAGGGAGCTGAGAGGAGAAAAAACCTTTTCCGGAAGCTCAAATGTGCTGCGCAACACATGAGAATAAACCTCATTGGTTACGCAGCACGTTTGAGCTTCCGGTAGAGGTTTGTTCTTATGCGTCATTCAGATTCGGTTGAGCATCTGTTTATGTTTGCTGATCAAGGTTTATATGTGAGTAAAATCCTAAATGAAATCTGTTCATCATAAAAAGCGATCGAGTCTCTTCATAAAATTTGGACTAAACCACTCGATTCATATGGATTAGTTTTCCAATCTCTTTATTAACTTTTTGAAGCGTCAAAGATCAAGTTGCAAAGGCAGTCTATGGACGGACAGACATCTCTCAGATTTCATCAAAAACATCTTAATTTGTGTTTCAAAGATGAACTAAAGTCTTACGGGTTTTGGAACGACATGAAAGTGAGTAATTAATAACAAAATTTTCATTTTGGGGTGAACTAACCCTTTAAATCCATTTAGAAAATAATTAATTTATATTTACATTTATATATATATATATATTTATAATACATTTTTACCAATACATTTATCATTAATGAAACAGAGAACAGGTGTGCATTAATCAGAAACCATGACAACAAATGTCATCACCATAGAAACCAATGCAGATATTCCGGAAAACGAAAAAGGAATGGAAACACAAATCGGATCTGAATAGTTGCGATACACAATGTGGATGTCAATAATTATAGATCAGATTCCAATCGGATACACAAATAATCGTATTTGGACTGACGGTGTGAACTTATTGAGCTTTCATTAAACCCTCCCTGGAAAGGGCTTCCTCATGCTGCAAAAGTCCAACCAAGGCAGGTTCTGGAGGAGGACGAGGATACGGAGACAGATGTGATCAAGGAGGGGCCAACCTGAAGGGAACACCAAGGCAGAGATGATGGTGGGAGGAGAGAGGAGGATCCAGAGGGTGACCCGTTGCAGAGACATGATGAAGGCCCATGGTATAATCGATGGAGGGAGGATCCAAGATGGAACTGGGAGCCAGAACGAGTGAGGTGAAGATGTGCAAAGTGGAGACCCAGGTGGTGCCAAGGAGCTGAAGACCCATGATGACACTGAAGGCCTGGAGGACCATAGTGGGGCCACAGGCAATCATGACTGAGATGGAGATGTGGGCCTGGCAGACCTGGGTGGAGTAGGTGCACCTGAGAAAAATGTTGGAACCAGAGGGAAAGAGGAGACCGGCAGGGCCAGAGAAGTGGTGGGTCTAAGCACAACTTGAAGACTCGGAATTCCAAGGTGGAGCCAGAGTGATGATTGACCAAGGTGGAGCTAGAGGGACGAGGGAGCCCGGTGGAGCCTAAGGGATGACAGATCATGGTGGAGCCGATGGAGCGTTGAGCCAACAAGGACGAGTTGATGGTTCGGAGGGCCTGAGGTGGAGTCTGAGGTCAGAGGCTTGAGGAGGAGCTGAGGGATCCACGGGTCAAGGCTGAGCTGATGACTCTGAAGCCCCAGGTGGATCTGAGCAGCTGGGTAGAACCACAGAAGGAGGAGCCTGGGGGCTGAAAGGAGACAGCGGAGGCAAGGCCGAAGAACTGAATGGCTTAGGCAGAGGAGGAGGGAGAGGGAGGCTGGGCGGTACCATCCTCGACAAAGAAGACTTGGAGCTGGGCTGAAGCACAAAGAGACAAAGATGACTTGGGATTGGGCTGAACCAGTGGCGAAGAAGATGACTTGGAACTGGCCTGAACCAGCAGAGAGGAAGATGACTTAGAACTGGACTGAACCAGCAAAGACAAAGACAACTTGGAACTGGATGGGACCAGTAGAAATGGTAGACTAGGCAACATTATATCAACGTTCTCATCAAATATTAGTATAGCAGGGACCCAGCTCACTGCACAAACCTCAGCGTCTGGAGTTTGGGTGGCGCTCAACTCCATTCCCTCAAACTCCACTAAGATGCCCACGGTGACGGATGTTGCCAGCTCACGCACCTGTTCAGACTCCACAATGGTCTTGGGCACTGGGACGAACGTGGCCTCTGGCAATTGCTCTGGCTTATGCTTCTTGATGGGCTTGGGCGCAGAGTCTATGTTGTGCTCTGGCAAAAAGTCAGTGGGGGGCGTGGCTGACAGCAGGCTAAGCTCTGGGTCTGGAGTGGGGCTGGCGTTGTCTTGAGCAATGTGTCAAATGGTATATTGGGACTCACATCTAACCAGCACCCACTCCACATATTCAGCGAAGCTCCCTCGAGGACCTTCCATGGGCAGGCATGCCTTCAACCGCTCGTTGAGGCTTGTGTTGTAAAATACGCAGAGCGAGCAGTAGGGATAGTTGGTGAGTCACGCCAGATCGAGAAAATCCTGTGTGTGATCCTCAAGGGAGCGATTCACTTGCTATAACAGGAGCAGGTGAACAGCAGGTATAGCCATATATTTTCCTTTTTCTGCTGCTTTAATCTTATCTTCGGTTCTGTGTTCTGCAACAGGTAGCCCATATAGAAAAATCCAGTAAAGAGTTATGTGTTGCAGAATGAACAAAGAAACTCAAAATTTATTAAACAGAGAGAGAGAACACTACACAAACATCTGCAATGTTAAGGCAGAACAAAAAACTAAAGAAACAGAGGGAGGAAGATCATTAACAAAACAGAGAACAGCTGTTTACTAATCAGAAACCATGACAACGAATGAACGAGAACACAGGCAAAACAGTGACAAGGAAAACCATGTAAATAAAACTAAACAGAACATGACAACGAAAGGCATGATAATAAAACTACACATGAGCATGACACCCACTTTATATAAGATGTCTTTAACTACTGCATCAAAAAATATATATTGTTTGGTACAATGCACTTATTGTGTAACACATTTGCTGCTATTGAGGTTGAAGTTCCCCGGTTTCAGTCTCGGCTCAGTTCTGTTCTGTGTGGAGTTTGCATGTTCTCCCTGTGTCTGTGTGGGTTTCCTCTGGGTGCTCCGGTTTCCCCACCAAAAACATGCAGTGAATTGAAGACGCTAAAATTGTCCGTAGGTGTGAATGTGTGTTTGAATGTGTGTGTGTGTGTGTGTGTCTGTGTGTGAGTCCCAAGCCATATAATGGGAAGGGGACCTGGCAACCTACCCCGGAAAAAATCATAGCCAAGAAAATTCATGGACAGTCTCTCGTGTATGGCAAGAGATGGCCATAGAATCACTAAGAGTCAGATACGACTGAAATTGTAATAGTCAAGTCAGGTCACCTTTATTTATATAGCGCTTTTTACAATGTAGATTGTGTCAAAGCAGCTTTACATTGATAACTGGTACATTATTTGGCTGCACAGCAGCTCTTAAAGAATAGTGTCAATGCAGGTAGATCAAAGCACTGTTGAATATCAAATGTCAAGTCAAATGTCAAGATAGATAGATAGATAGATGGGTAATTTTAGCGAGGTTAGTTAGTGGTATGGTTAGGTTTAAGTGTGCATTAACGGGTAGGGTCAAAAGTGTAATTATAGATGTAATTACATAAAAAATTACAAATATAATTACTTGCAGGTCTTTGTTAAATATAAGTACAATATAAAACTATATGCACAAAAAATTGCAGCAAATTTAAATGTTTGTACATAGTAGTTAAATACTGTGTAAACTGGATCAATTAAAACTACTATTAAAATTACTATTATTAATCTTAACTTATCAGATGATAGAGCAGATCTTAAGTATATAATAGTGCAGGACTTTAATTATTTCTTTCATTAATGCTTGAGTCCTGGATATTGAGTACAGATAGTTTCACAGCAGGGTGTCAGGGTGACAGAGACCTTGTCAGTTATTTGTCATGCACAGTATACAACCATCAAGACAATTCAATTTCGCTCATCTCACAGTTCCTAAATCATTCAGTGACCCTTAAACAGTGAACACCTTTGTAATAGTCAGCCAGTGAAGTGTGATGAGCTCTGATGCTTGATCTTCCCGAGCCAGCCTGTGATTAATTCAATGAGATTCAGCCTCATCCAGCAGTTTCATGATTTGCAGTGCAATCAACAAGGTGTTATGGTGTATTCATTAGCACCTGTCCATACAGAACCTTACATACATTAATTTGCAATTCTGTATAGATTCCTTATTATAAAAGATATTCAAGGGCCACACTCAGGAAACTGTCATTAAATTATTATTATTTATTGATTAATTTGAAAAGGTGAATATTGTCTGCTGAAAATGTTTACCACTTCAGACCCAAAATACCATGTCAGTAATAACCACAGACCGAATAATAGTGCAAATTGTATGGCTTTTTCAATTGTATGTAGCTTCAGCTTTGCTGTATGTGATTTGTCTTATTAATAATTATCAATGTGACACATGACAACATCTGTAAAACCAGATAAGTATATCAGTAAATGACCTGATTTATATACTTAACATACATTTTTTTTTTTTTTTTTTGTGCAAAATGTGAAATACATTACTTTAGATACAAATTGCTGCAGTTTCCAGGTAAAATGACCATTGGCAATAAAAGTGTTACAACTGTTACTTTACACGAAGATTTGATTGTAGGATTATTAGCGAATAACCTGTTTTTAGTCTGTTCCACACACAAAGCCATCAAATTGTAATATAGTATACAATGTTTATAATTTTGTGTATATGCATTAATAAAATCAGCATTAAGTTAACTAATATGGGATAACAAAAACGACTTATTTAGTTATGACATAATTTCAAGGGTCATATCATATATTTCAACAAAAGTACTGGGAAAAATGGTAAAGGAGGGCACTTTAAAAAGATTTTAACTTGTAGAGCAAGAGACTAGCAAAGCCAGAGATGTTTTTCCACTTTAACCTTTTTAAAACGTCTTCCTTAACATGTTCTCTTTGTAATATTGCACATTACACAGTCTATCCTTCTATACATGGTTATAGTTTGCTGCAGACATAGGCGCATTATCTATAGCAATATGTTATTTTAATGTGTTGTTTTTTTTCAAGAGAGCAATATTAATTTGGATTTTACATCAGATCAGAGCCCTTTTCTTATCAGACACTTTTTTGCCAGTATGTAAATTATAGTGTGCAAATGAGATGACAAGTATGACCTCCGCTGAGTCACCCTTTATGGTGTTCAAGCAACCTGAATAATCTTCAAAATTATGTTGCTTCATCTGTTTTCTATAATAAATTATTATATATTTTGGGACCAGAATTTTTTTCTATAGGTGCAGTTGCTTGGAATCTGCACAGAGGAGGGCACTTTAATTAGTTGGGAATCTAATTTATGAGACCATTGTTTTCTTGTCTATTTGTGGAAACGGCCAATAAATCAGGGACATATGGGGCAGTGGTTCCTATAGCAGCTCAGAGAACTAGAACAAAGAAAACTTCAACAGAGTAAAATTTTCTAAATGTGTTCTTGGCCAAATGTGAAGAATCATGCAGTAAAGGGCAGAAAATGTAAGTATGTCTATACCCACTGCAAAAGAAAAAGCATAGGGCATGTTCAGCACTTTCTTGTGAATGCAAGTCATGTGGAAATGTATCTTGAAACAAATGATTAATCTACAAAACTGTCCACAGTGTTTGTCATGCAACCATATATTTAGAAAGGGGCCGTCACATAAAGCTGCATATGATTGAGAAATGCACTTAAGGGATCCAAATGAGGAAAAATACTATTACACTAGTCTGAATGGAAAATTTTACATTGAGGACAAATGAGACTGTTCTCCTCCAAAAAACGACCCTATAGGTCATTTTTTCAAGCACCTTATTACGACCTATATTTACGTTTTAAAGTCAAAATGCGTGTTCATTTAAATGCAATGTGTGGACTTTTTACACGGTCCCTTACTCGCCATTTGTCCTGTTTCCATTTAGCAAAACTCTTTTTTTTTCTTTTTTTTTTAATAATGACTACACCTACCCCACCCCTAAACCTACCCTTAGTGATTTATAGTGCATATACACTTTATGACCACATGCGTTCCCTGGGATCGAACCCACGATTGCATGACCGCATATTGTTGTATATTGCAATGCTCTACCAATTGAGCTACGCAAAACCCAAAACATGACGCAGATAAAAGGGAACAATGCATTAAAATGAAAGTGTCCTGTTGTCAATAGGGGCGCAACTTCAGCAAACGCTCCTATGGGTCGTATTTCATGCATTAAAATGAAAGTGTCCTGTTGTCGACAGGACTTTAGTAAACGCTCCTATGAGTCGTATTTCAGGGAAGTGACAAATGACCTATATGGGTGTATTGGTTGGAGGACATGTTGGGACAAATTTATTTCAAAGTCTGAGGTGGCTTGGGCAAATAAAAATGACCTTTCAAATAAATCGATCAAGGATTTGTCCTTCTTAAGTTTATGAATTGAAGTTGTCACGATGTGTTTAGTTTCATTTTCATGGACATTTAGTTTGTATTTCTGAGTTTCCTGTGTTCTCTTGTTCCGTTTTTCCCACCAGTCATTAGTTTCTATGGACACTCATTCAATCGGCACACCTGTTTCCGCTTGGGCTTGTTATCTTTGTATATGTAAGTTCCTCTTTGTTTTCATTTCATGGTCGGGTATTGTCGTGTGTTTCATGCTGTCATGTTACCTGTTCATCATCTGTGGATTACTTGAGTTTGTTTAATATAGAAAATACATTTGTTTTGGAATCTTTTGAATTGTGATCATCATCATCTGGACTAAAGTGTTACAGAAGTATACTATTCGATTTTCAGGAATCCACTAAATAGGGGTTTATTCTGTTCAGTAAAATATTTTTTTTTATAAACCTTAATTAGTTTTTCAGTCAAGAATTTATTTTTTTGGTTGATTTATGTATCTTTAAAAGAATGGAACAATGTGCAACAATACAAAGAGACATTTTTAAAACTTTTTTTCTGAACATTTTCTCAGAAAAAGCAGTGAGGCGCAGTGCAACTGTCATACTTATATAGAAAAACAGCGTAGTGGAACACAACAAAACATTCTGTGTGAACCGGCCATAATACTTGGAAAGGGATAATTATTCCATTGTTTTTGTTGAAATTAACTAATAATTACTTTTTGTATGTCACATTTGTATGGCCTTTTGTAATAGATGCTGTCGTCTTAATTTTTTAATTACTGAAATATGCCTAATTAGGAATAAGTTTCCTTTCTCAATTCCTACACAACAACATAAGTAAACATTGGCACCTCTTACCCCCTTCTCCCTAACAACAATTCCTCTGAAGTATATGTTTGGCTTTAATAAAGTTGAAAGAGACCTGTTAAGTTAATGACAACAAAGGAAATAACTAACATTTGTGTTCTACTTTTTTTTTTATTTAGTGAAATTTAAGGATGCAGCAGTGTTATTTCAAGATTCTCCAATTTTTCTTTAAAACTAAGTGGGTGAATTACAAACAAAAAGTGTCTATATGCCAGCAGTCTGCCATGCTGCAGACAGCAAGTTCAGTCTCTATCTCTAATCCCCTTTTAAGCACATGACACACTGGAGCCAGTCGAGTGCAGTGTCAAGTCGCAAGGCTGCCACATTCTTCCCTTTGTTCCAATCTTTAGAGCTCAGACACTTAGGTGACTTTTTAAGGAGATCTCATGTTTGAAACATTGAATTATTATCAGTGCATAATAGGAATGAAATTCTCTGCAACTTTCCCTTCTCTATAATGATGCAGGCTCCTCTGGAAAGCCTCGCCTTGCGCATTAGAAAGAAGTCTTCATTTGTATTCTTGAGATGTTGGAAAAATGGAATACAAATTGAACATCAGCTGGGATGAAGGATGTTTGCAGGTTGGGGGAGCACGCACTGCTAATTTAAGTCGAGTAGTGAGCAGTGCGCTCATTACCCATGACCATCACAAAAGAAATCAATATAACAAAACCCGTCAGACATTCAGAGGGATTAAAGCATCTTTTGCATGTTCAAAGATGACTAAGATTTTTGAAAAAGTTTAATCTATGTCATTGATTGAAATTTTTTGCAGGATTATCTTGCCCTGAGGCTTCTGGACCTGTTAGCAACAACTCAGCACTTGAGTGAGTCAAAAGAAGGAAGGACTTCTTCAAATCCCATAAACGCTAACTCAATATAATCTTAAAAAGGCTGCTCTGTGTGCATGGTGCACGCAAAATCCAAATGGCAGTAGATTGGGGCTACACATGGCACTTTTTCCTGGTGGTTCTTCTACAGCTCCATCTGCGCTTCGATTTCCCAGAAAGCCAGGCGGGGCCCTGGAGCCTCGGTTTGGTCCTGTAATTATGTGAGTCTGGTTAGCCACATACCATCCGTCACTGCCACGGCTCTTCACAAACCCATCATTTACTGCACGTCCACATGCAGACACAGGAACCGCAACTCTGCAGCAGCAGGGACACAGATGTCAGGGGTGGTGAGGTCCAGGGCCCTGGTGATGGTGCTCCAGTTGGGGTGGAACATACAGTAGTCCTGCAGGAGCTCCGGTTGGCAGTTAGCCTGTTGTACTACAGGCTTTTCTCAAACTTCGTGTGGAAAAATAAACTGAGGACCCCAAGAGTCCATCGGAAAGCCTGGTTCAGCACTGGACACTGGACAGCACTGGCAAGAGGAGAGGAATGCTGTACTTGGTCAGAGCTGAGCAACACAAGCGAACGGTTTTAGTGTAGGAAGCATGCTAATATCATTCTACATATCGTTGCTTTCAGGGATAAACTTTATATGTCCAAAAAACAAAAATGGCTACTTCTCAGAAAATGGAAAAACATTGTATTTTTAAAATAATTAAAAACTGTGTTGTCGAAGTTGATATTGTGGCGTTATATATGGTCAGACAATTGCATGTGTCATTATATTATTAACATTTTATCAAAATAAAGCTCAAATGTTGCGAATGTTGGACTAAGACATTTAAGACATTTAAAACTCTTAATTGAACAAAACCGACCGACATTTAAAACTCTTAATCGTACAAAACCGACCAACATTTAAATCTCCTAATTGAACAAAACCAACTGACATTTAAATCTCTTAATTAAACAAAACCGACATTTAAATCTCCTAACGGAACAAAACCGACCAACATTTAAATCTCTTAATCGAACAAAAACAACTGACATTTAAATCTCTTAACCGAACAAAACCAACCGACATTTAAATCTCCTAAGGGAACAAAACTGACCGACATTTAAAACTCTTAATCGAACAAAACCAACTGACATTTAAATCTCTTAATCGAACAAAACCAACATTTAAATCTCCTAACGGAAAAACAGACCGACAATTAAAATTCTTAATCGAACAAAACCAACTGACATTTAAATCTCTTAATCGAACAAAACCAACATTTAAATCTCCTAACGGAACAAAACCGACCGACAATTAAAATTCTTAATCGAACAAAACCAACTGACATTTAAATCTCTTAATCGAACAAAACCAACATTTAAATCTCCTAATGGAACAAAACCGACCGACATTTAAAATTCTTAATCGAACAAAACCGACCAACATTTAAATCTCTTAATCGAACAAAACCAACTGACATTTAAATCTCTTAATCGAACAAAACCAACTGACATTTAAATCTCTTAATCGAACAAAACCAACCGACATTTAAATCTCCTAACGGAACAAAACCAACCAACATTTAAAACTCTTAATCGAACAAAACCGACCGACTTTTAAAACTCTTAATCGAGCAAAACCGACCAACATTTAAATCTCTTAATCGAACAAAACCAACATTTAAATCTCCTAACGGAACAAACCGATCGATATTTAAAACTCTTAATCGAACAAAACCGACCAACATTTAAATCTCTTAATCGAACAAAACCAACTGACATTTAAATCTCCTAATGGAACAAAACCGACCGACATTTAACACTCTTAATCATACAAAACCGACCAACATTTATATCTCTTAATCGAACAAAACCAACTGACATTTAAATCAATTAATCGAACTAAACCAACTGACATTTAAATCTCTTAATCAAACAAAACCGACATTTAAATCTCCTAATGGAACAAAACCAACTGGCAGATTTTCATCAACTTACAGGTTATGAAGTTTACTGTAATTATGTGGGCGCTCACCAAAATCTGGCCAAAATGTTATAAAAGATTAAAGGCTTTGCACAGGCCATTTAAGACAGCATTGGCTGGCTCAACGACAAATGCTAGACTGACACTCTTCCCCACTCCTCAAACACATAAAACATTAGCGATAATATATATAGTGTTTTTTGAGTAAAGAAAATATCAAACAACCAGTTCTTTATTTACCCTTGCATTGCAAACAAACAGAGACAGTCCAAAATGTGTGTGGCTGGGTGGAGTTATGAGGTTTTACTGACAGTTTGAGGAGCCAATGGAGTTACGAGGTTTAGTCACAAGCTCTTTTTAATCCTTTTCATTGGTTAAACATTTGCAAAAAAAACACAGACAGAGGTAAAGGGTGACCAATAGTAATGATTTATGAACAACAACAACAACAAAAAGACAAAATATGAAGATATGAGGTTTCCACCCAACAGTGACAATATCATAGGGTTTCAGTTTTAACACTGATAATATCTTTTCGGAAATAACTGAAAGTAATACAAACATCATATTAGGTTTATTTGCTGATTATTCTACAGATTTTTTGGTGGAATGAGGTTACCATCTGTCTGTTATTTAGAGAAAAAGTGACAGCGTATTGGCATTTTAACTCTGAATACTTTTTTAGTGAAATGAGATACAGCTCATAAACTAGATTCAGTGCCAGGGGGCTTCATTCATTTTCTTGGATCCTACATGATATAGCTGCACTTGTGCCAAAGAGGAAATCCTTTGGGAGGAAAATTAAGACCGTGTTTACAGTGGTGGGATTTACACTAACCACTCAAATGAGCAAGGGCCCTGTAGAAGAGATAATTATAAGATTATTATGCTGTGAGAATTTTAATTAACATTCTGCCACAGGACACTGAAAACCTTTTACTCTTTTTTTCTGCATAAAAATTATGAGGCCAACTGTCAATGGCAGCCATTGTTAGATGATAACGAAATATTTCAAAACAATTCTTATTTTTCTTTTTAGTTAATAATAGGCAATAACACACTGAATTTTACAGTAAAAACAGCAGCTATGTAAAGAATACCATAAATAATATCATTTTAACATGTTAGGTTTTAGAGACATATACATTTTTTAACTGTAAATTTTACAATTTCAATTTATGAAAAAAAAAAAAAAAAAGTCATACACTTACATCTGTTTCTTACCTTTAAAATAAATTGATATCCACTTTAACAACACAGGTGGTACAGAGAAAGCCATATATATTATTATAAATCAAAGTTCATCACAAGCTATTTCACAAGCGGAGGTAAATACCGTACTAATATATAGGAGGTATACGGTGTCATACACACAAATACAAAATACCATCATGGTAACACAAATGATACTAAAACAATGCAATAAACAAATTTGTTTAACAACATAAAATCCTGATGTCCATAATTGATAAGAAAAACCTAGAAACATTTATTTCAATGAAAAATTTTCAAATGAGAGCTGTCAAACAGAGAATTCTGGGAATGTCAGTTTACTGTCACAGTTATGGACTCTTATTTTGATATTCTGTACTGTTTCCTTAAGTTCCTGTTTCCATGCTATGTTTTGTTCCGTGTCCTTGGTTTCTGAATATGTCCCTATTTGTTTCTATGGTTAATTATTATCATCAGCTGTATCTCATTTAATTCTCCTTGTTATCTCCTGCATATGTACTCCCTGTTCAGTTTAGTCCTTGATCAGTTATTGTTTATGCGTAACGTGTTGTTTGCTCCTGTGTTCTTCTAGAGTTCTCCAATATTTATCATTAAAGTCCATTTAGAGTATTCCTAGTTTCAGGCATGTTGCTTATCCTCACCAGCTCGTTACATTTATGTTTTTTCACTGTAAATTTCAAGATACTGTACAAAAATGTACATTCAACAGTATTTTACTGTAAAATTACATGAAATGTCCCATTAGATCTATTACAATTTTCACCTTTTAGAGCAAAGGAACTTACCTTTAACCAACTAACAGGATTTTACCGCTGGATTTTTGACATTTTTGACCATTAAAATTATGATAATCTTTTTATTATAGTCTTTGATTTAGTCTGAGAGAATATTTGATATGAGTTTATCATAAGTTTTGTATTCACATGTTTGTGTGTGTGATTGTGTGGAGGATTAAGAAGGAGGGCCAGGTGGCAGCAACATGTTGGCCTCAAAACACCACGCCCGCGTTGAGGGACATGCCCAGTCATTTTAGCAGATGGGTGAAAAGCCGGACTTGTTTAGCGAACACATGGGTTCTGACAGCACCTCAGGCCCAGTCTGTCCCTCATCTGCAACTAGTTGAGCCAGATCAACTAATGGAGGCTGGTCGCTTCAGACAGGCCCTTCCATGCTTGCCCCTAGGTGAGTGCAAAATATCTAAATCAGTGCCAACACTGCGGTGTCTCAGCTGCGTCAGATTCCTGTTTGGGGGAAAGCTATATGAATAATGGAAGCAAAGGATGAGGGAAACAGGGAGGAGGCTCATGCATGGGAAATAGTCAGGTGTGTTTAGGTAAAAATGTGGCATTTGGTTGGGCTCAGGTGAACAGAGTGGATTAGAGGAGCCTCTTAGGAGAGCCTAACTAGGACAGTGGTTGTTTTTGAGGATATAGTGGATGAACTTGAATTTGGGGTTTTGTGGGGAAGTGTTGAATCCTTTTAAATACTTGTATTCATGCACCAAAAATTCAAACCATTTGCATTGAAACAGCTTCATGAAGACGTTGATTATCTCTTATCTCATATCAGCCTGAGAAAACTGAATCTTTATGGAAAGGTACTCAAGAACTTGATGCTGTATGGAACTGATACTGAGAGCTGGATGTTATCAGTGTCTCAGTATGACTCACATGGACGTCACTGCTGCAGATGATGCCAGTCAAAGATGTGGGGTGAACAATGTTTCTACAGACACTCATCAATGTCTTTCACAAGAAAATTTTGTTTATCCTCTTTATGTCATAGATCTTCACCTTTAAAACAGCTTGCAGAACTATATTCTCACATTCACGGAGTTCATGAAAGGGAACTGTACCTTTTAATGGTATTCGCTTGAATGCCTCATATATAATATAATTACAGGCGCAAAAAACAAACAAACAAACAAAAAAAAAACTATAAAAATGCCTTATCAGACCTATTTAAAGGGTCACCATGATTTTGCAAAGTAAGACATATTTTGACAAACATATTTTGTTGATCCTGTCTAAAAATTTAGTCCTAATCCTATCCCTACCCCTAAACCTATCCCTAACCCTTAACACATCCCTAAAATCAAAGGGAAATGATAGGTGAATAACACTGATAGAAGCACCTAACCCTGGTTGTAAGCCTAAACTTGACATAAACTATAAACTTGTCCCTCAGATCTGATTGGTTGATTGGAATGTTGTTCCAGGATCAACAAAGATGTTGATCCAGGAACATGTTGTACTTGGTGAAATCACATTCACCTACTTAAAGACTCCATGAAAAAAAATCTGCCCAAGGTTGCTTAAAATGGTTCAATAGCCCATTTGCTACTTACTATTGCTACTTCATCCAATGCCATCTTCATTCAAATCATTTTCAGATTTATGTCCATCATAGCGAGACACCCAGATTTTGTGGAAGTCAGCAGGATGGCAATCAATGTTGTTCTTTCTCTGGTTGCCTGGTTTGCACGCAAACCTGCAGCCCACGTTTGCAGAGGGCCAGATTGAGAGGCCTGATAAACTCACAACACAGATGACATCTAGCAACAATTGCGCTAATTCTACGTGAACAAGCTGTTCTCTGGGAATCTGATTATGTAATACTCTTACTAAGTTTCTTACATTTTTTTTTTAAATAAAGCAACAGATGTTTTTTTAAATTCACCTTATCTTTTATAGCCAAAAACTAGTTGTGTAATACTAACACTGTATTGGTTTCCTAATGAATTTCAGGGCAAAATGTTAAAAAATAAATGTTAATTCATTAAAAATAATTGAATTAAAGCTGCAGTCTGTAACTTTTTTTGGTTAAAAATGATCCAAAATCAATTTTTGAGCAAGTATGTAACCAGCCAGTGTTCAAAACTATCTGCTTACCTTAGCACGATTCATACTGGTAAGCTTTTTTTTTCCTCAGTTGGTCAGAACAAAAGTGGCAGATTTGTTATTTACTTGTTCAGATGACATTTTTCTGTAAAAATTCTTATTTTGGTCATACTTCCTAGAGTACAGTCTGTGACTCCGAAGTACAGTATCCACTGTTGCGGTGACTGACAGCCACACATTCTCCTCAAAACATTAGATTCATCCGCACTGAGGAGCCATGCTGATGCACAACCCACGTAAAGATGATAATCAGCTACATAATTTGCTGTTAAATGTCCCCAAATTAAGATAAGTCAAGGACATTACTGTAGCAGATAAAGGTCATAGATATGCTAGTGCAGATATACACATTTAAAGTCTTTCTTTTTTCTTTATATTCAGAAAAAAACATCAAAAATATTGATCATTTGCACTACACAAATATTTCTCCAATCAAATGCTCCCTAATATGAAAACGTCCCTTAAATTCACCACGTCATTCCAAACATGTTTGATTTTGAAAGTGAAGTGTCTTTGTGGGAATGAGAGTGAACTGTCCTAGTTCCTGCAGCTAAAACAGCAGAGCATGGCAATAGAAATGCTAAGATCATTGATTTGATTACCATACGGAATGCATAAACTGATCAAGTGTATACCTTGAATGCAATGTAAGTCAATTTTGATCTGCCAAATGCATAAATGTAAATTATGATTCAATGTGACATAATTAAACCCTTTTGGTTATTTAAAAAAAAAAAAAAAAAAAAAAAGGACAAGACCTTTATTATGTCCTGCCCTAACTTCCTGTTTTAATAGGGAATACCACACAGGACAGAAAACTGTGTTTGGCAGTGTGTTTTTTTATTTTTTTATTTTTTTTATTATATTTTGCATATTTAATTTTCTTAATGTGTTAAACTGACAGTTGAAAAACAGCTTATGATTGATTTTTCTTAGTATTTTTCCCAACAATCATATTTAAACATATAATCTGCTGGCACTCTAGCAGCTCAAAACATATTAATAGACTGCCATTTATGTTTGTTTGATGCAAAGGCTGTTAAGGGTCTCATGTAGCAGTTGTTATTGGTGATAATAGTCTCTTGATATTTGCCCATTCAAAATATTCCAGGGCATTAAATGTTCAGATGGTATCTGAAAACTTGTTCTGTTCCCTTAGAGCATGTTATCAGAGTGAATCATTGCTTGCAGGTATTTTCAGACCGTGTAAATTCATCAAGATGTCGTTCAATAAGGTTACCATTAATCCCCTGTGCTGTCTGTATCCTGCTTCATGACGTCCTGTGAATGATAATGCACCATCAGAAATGATCAGGAAGAGATGAATGCTCACACAAACACACACACTGGAGCCGCTTTCAGCCCCTGTGGGTCAATGTGACTGAGGATTATCACAAAGTCATTTCATTCCTCTTGTCTACGGAACGATCATGATTGTAGTGGAAAAACTGACTTGACAATCAAAATCTTACAGCACTTGCTTTTCACAAGAACTGTGTGCTTCTGTTGAGTTTTGAATTGGATCTTGTAGCTTGACCTGACCATTGATTTGAATATTCATCTAAACATCAAGAAAAGAAAAGATCAGTTTTTCCACAGCAGCCCTGCCTAACAAAATAAGTTTTTTGTTACCTGACCTTTAGTTGACCTTTAGTTGACCTTATGATGTCTGTTTTTGGCCTTTCAAAATATTAAATGAAACTTTGAGGAACAGCTCACCAAAAAAAAAAAAAACATTCTGTCATCATTTATCCATCCTAATGTCATTATAAACACGTAACTTTCTTTCATGTTTACACACCAAAGATGTTTTGAAGAATGTTCATGCTGCTCTTTTCCTTATACAATGAAAGCATATAGTGACCAGGGACCATCAAACTCCCAAAGAACCAAAGGTATTTATATTAGGTGTCTTTAAATACTATACTTACGTCAAAATAATGATAATAAAAAATACAAATAAATAATTGTTAGGTACAATGTGCTTATTGCGTTCATGTTGTATTGTTTTGCTGCTATTGAGGATACGGGCAAGGTTAGGGACAGGTTTCGTGGTATGATTAGGTTTAAGAGTGCGTTAAGGGGTAGGGTAAGGTCAACAATGTAATTACATGCAGGTATTTATTTTCTTAATATAAGTGCAATGTAAAAAACATGTATGTACACAATGGGCCTTATTTATCAATCTAATGTAGAAACAAGCACAGAAATCATCTTATGGCAGGGTTCATGTGTGATTTATATGCCGCCAATCCCATCGTATGAATGGTTAAAAAATGTGGAGTCATTTAAATATCACGCCTATATAAATTCACGGTTTAGAAGCCTTGCCCCTAGAATTTACAACACGAAGAAAATGTAACTCGACAAAGATAAGGAAGTAATCTCATGAAAGAGCAATTGATCGTACACCAAAATTACTTGTTAACCTCATAATTGCAAACAATTAAATTATTATATAAGTATTTAATATAAGGAAATACATAATGTTATGGATAGGAAATGACACACTGTCAATAGAATATTTACCACTGGCAACACATTTTTAAATGGTGAATATGTGGTTTGGCTTCAAATGTTTTCATTCCAGCCAAAATGCTCACATAACAATTCTCCGCCAGATTTACTATGCTGCACGCAAGTTTACGCTAACTCAAAAACTTGTGTGCACAAGTTGAAACCTGACGTGAGATTTGATCATTGCTTCAGCTCATGTCCATATTGATAAATACCAAGTTTTGTGTGGAAACGATCGTATGCCCAGTTTTCTGTTGTACGTTTGCTTCGTAAATGTGGGCCAATAAGAGCATTGTAGCAAATAATTCATATAAATGTTAGTACATCGTTGTTAAAGACACTTAATATGAGTCAAGGATGAAAAAGCACCATGAAAATCATTATAAAAATGGTCCATCAGACTAGTGCACTACATTCCATGTCTTCTGAAGCCATATAATGTGACAAACAGTCACAGCAATGTGCAAAGCTTAAAAATGTACTTGTGTAATCACATGAAATTTGCATATGGTGGAGATTTCCAGGAAATAACAATTTACATTTTTCCTGTTCCTCATACAAAGCTATTGTATAATTTCAGAACATTTAGAGGTAACACTTTATTTTGATAGTCCAATTTAGACATTCTGCTAACTATAAATAACTACATGTCAACTATACCATTCATTAGAGTATTAGACTGTCTGCTTAATATCTGCTAACACTTTATTTTGATGCTCCCCCAACAGAAATTCTGCTGACTATAAGTAACTTTATCATAACCCAAACCTACTCTAACCCAAACAGTCTACTAATACCCTAATGAGAATTAGTTCACATGTACTTGCAAAGTTACTTATAGTTAGAATAATGTCTAAAGTGGACTATAAAAATAAAGCGTAACCAATTTGGAATATTGACCAAAAGTCATATGGACTACTTGCAATATTATTTTTGGAGCTTCACTGTATAGAAAAGTGCAGCATGGGCATTTTTCAAAACATTTCCTTTTGTGTTCCAAGGAAGAAAGAAAGTCAAACATATTAGAAAAGACATGTGGGTGAGTTGGATAACATTCTAATGAAAAGAAATCTCTGCTGTCCTACTTTACCACTGTTCTGAATTTCTATCTGTTGACAGGAGTGGGTTGATGTGCTTAATTTGAAGAGATTGTATAGTGTATCCATGGGGGTTGTCTATAAAACTTATGTTGTGGAAGAGTTGGATGAGTGACAGCTTGGAGGTGGAGGGGAGGTTTCGGCTGGAGCTTCATTCCCAGTCACAGGTGTGTGTCAGAGCCAGAGAGCCTGGAGCCAGGCGCTGAGGGAGGGAGCACAGGTGGCGGAGAGCAGGGAGAGGAGCTGGGGTAGCAGGCTAGCATGTGGCACTGATCCAGCCTCTGCTGCAACATATGCCGGGGTGTGAAGAGAGCAGGGCACAGACAACGTGACCTAGTGCGTGGGGAGAGAGGACAAGAGTGCATGACTATGTGTCTCTGTGGGAATGACAGAGAAAATTTTCCATAGACAGTTAAGGATCTTTCAGGCACTGAGAGAAAGAAAGAAATATACCAATTAGTGTCTTATTCTTTTATTGCATTACACTGCAAGAATTTCTGCAATATTACAATGTTATACATAATTAATAACAATGGTAACTAGATTAGCATTTCCTGAAGGCAATACTAGTGCTTGTATGGATACAAAAATGTGATAAAGTTTTAGGTAAGCTAGACATTCTGGGTTACACTTTATTTTAAGATGCCCCAGTTACAGTGAAATTATACAAATAAGTACTGAGTGATATTATTTAATAACATGTACATACTATATAATTAGGGTTAGGGTTTGGTTTCGGGTTAGTTGCTTTTAATTATACATAATTTAGTGTTATTACTGCAGTAAGTATGTAAGATGTGGAACCTGAACAGGAACACTGTAAAATAGTGTGTTACCAAATATTGCATTAGATCTGCTTTGCCCTTTGTTTTCATACCAACTCAATGCAGTGTAAAAGTGGATGCAATTTTTAAATGTATGCTAGGAAGATAACACCAATCTCAATTTAGTAAGCAAATAGGCATAAAGAAGGCCAATTAAAAAAAAAAAAAAAACAACCTTGTACAAACTGCACGACAACTGTTACTTCACACTGTTCTTCTTCTTTTTATACTTGTATACTTAATCAAAACATCTGTTGCACTGTACATAATCATTCGCACTGTGACAATCATCTACCGTTTCTACCACCTTCACAACCAGAGCATCTTAAGCTATTTATTTGCACTTACTAGTCTACCATCTGCATCTTAAATGGACTTTAACATACATTATATAATACTTTTGTATACATATATATTTATACTTATATTGCTATTTGCACTTCTAATACTTCTGTATTTCATTGGCTTTGCACAATATAATGACAATAAAGTTAAATCTAATCTAATAATTATGTTGACAGCATCCAGTGTTGGGGAAAGTTTTTTTTTAAAAGTAATGCATTACAATATTGTGTTACTCCCTAAAAAGTAACTAATTGCATTAGTAAGTAACTAACTTTGTCTTTTGTATTGTATGGACTTTTATGTTGAAGGGCATTCTCTGTTCTCATTGTTTCCGTGTTCCCTTCCTGCTTCCTGCGCAAACGCTCTTTTGGTGTTAAAAAAACTACTGTCAGGATTTACTAAAGACACGCAGTGCATAATTAGCGCTGAAAAGGTGTGGACTGAGTTGTTTTTGCTGCTGACCTTATTGCATGTGTATTTGTATGAGTTTCCCTTTCAGACACAAAATTTATGGGAGGAGAGTATTTAAATGAATCACGCAACGCGATTTACTAATGTTTGCGCTAGTCAGTTTACTGGTATTTGTGCCATTATTTAATGCCAAAACAGCATGTCTTAACCTATTTTGCGACATGGCTGCAATTGTTACTGCTGGGAGGAGACACCGCAGAGAACAGAGAGCGCGTGGTAGAAGGGAGAAAATATTTTCCACTTGTTTTAATTTCTTTGGAATGCCAGAGGAAGACGTTATCCGACCCGCACCTGATGAGCATCAGCTCTGCTTATTTGCGACCCAACGCTAATTTGCACTGCTCTTGGTAGATTGTGTTGGTCATTATGTAAATGATTTGACTGCGTTTGTGTTCTTTAATTTGCGTGTCAGCAGTAGATCATGCGCAAAACTTGCCACTCCCATCGGCACATTTGTGGAATTGCGCTCTCATGCTAATTTGCCCGTTTAGTAAATCTGGCCGCAAAAGTGAAATGAATAAGCCTCAGGCTGAAGGAAATGCAAATTCATGCCTGTACAGTAGAGGGCGCAGCTCAAACAAACCTTTCAGCTGTGCTGCCATTCTGGATCGCAGAAGAATATGATGCAGGAGAAGGAAGTTCAACATTCTTACTTCAGCAATAAAAACAAAAACAACAACAAAAAATGAAACATAAATGTGATGTTTATCTAAAGTCATTTGTGCTTATTCATATGGTTGATTTGGATCATGTGAGGTCAGCTGCAAAGACATTGGTTAATAAAGTGAGATTAAATACATAAAGTATATTTGTGTTTAATTATTGCGTAATATTCTGTGTTTGCATTTCACAGTTTTTATTTATTTTGAGGAATACTGAATCTGAACTGCCTGCTTACATTTAGTCTATAACAACAACCATCATGTTTACACAGCGCATTGGGTTACACTTTATTTTACAGCCCCGTAGTTACATTGTAATTACTCAAATAAGTACTGAGAACTATTAATTAACTACATGTACTTACTATAGAGTTACAGTTAGGGTTAGGGTTTGGTTTAGGGTTAGTTGCATGTAATTATGCATAATTTACTGTTATTACTATAGTAAGTACATGTAGTATCGTGTAACTACGGCACTGTAAAATAAATTGCACTTAATCACAGTTTCTCTCAACATGGGGACAAGAGAGGTATCAGTCAATAAACGGGAAAACAAAGTAACTTGCGTCACTTATTTGAAAAAGTAACAGATATTTTGTTCTAAATTTAAAAATAATCCCTTACTTTACTGGTTACTTGAAAAAAGTAATCTGACTACGTAACTCGCGTTACTTGTAACGCGTTACCCCCAACACTGACGGCATCACTGTCGACTGAATTTTGAATACTGAACATTTTATATAAACAATGAATCAAAGGGACACTCAAAACTTTAATCGTAATAACATTATTTTATGCATAATTACAAGCAACTAACTCTAAACCAAACCCTAATTGTGACCCTAACTCTATAGTAAGTACATATTGCTCATTAATATTAAAATAATGTGTAACCCAAAATAATAATGTTGTTCATTAGTAATTGGATTTGTAATAACATTATAATAGAACCATTTTGAAATAAAAATGTGATAAATGCATTTTGGCTCAGAGTGGTTTTACAGAGTAGTTCTCTAAACTAAACACATAACAATGACTGTATATAAGGACCTATATGCACACCAAAAACATTTTTTTAAATATTTGTATTGGTTTACCACACAAATAAGTCTTCAGATTAGCTTGAAGGCTCAGGGTGCCTTACAGCAGTATGTTAAATATTCATGATACTAACCACACAAAGGCAACCAGGCCACCACTGGCGATGCCACTGTGGTCTTTAGAGGAATGTCAATCCACAAACAAGACCTCCCAAAAAACTCTGCTCCAGGCTTCAATCTCTGACTCTCTCTCTCTCACTCTCTCTCCGTTTCTCTCTGCCACACATCCTAAGGCTCGCCCAGGCCCGGCTCCTTGGGAGCTGCTCCAGCCTGCCAAGCCAACGCCAGCTTGCATTATTATCATATTTCATCAATTATGTAAACGATGTCCTGCTGAGTGTGCCTGCAACAGAGCACCATCAGGTCCCGCCCCTAAACGCATGCAAATGAGCTTGCCTGCAGGCGTGAACTGACCTCCGCCTCTCCCCGTCTCCGCAGCTTACCGTGATTCGCTCTCCTGCGTGTCAAGCAGCCCGGAACCCTGGACCCATGAAACCTCGAGCAGCAAGCCCCATGGGCCAGCTCTGCCGATGTTTGTATACCGGCAAATGTTTCTGAGCGAGTTGTTCATCTTTGCAGTGTTTTGAAAATTTAAATTTCTTGACATGAACTTGATCCAGTAGTCAGTGAGCCAAGGCCATTGCATAGCCTCTGTACAAATTTTATGAGCTTGAGGAGGAGTGTGTTTAACAAATATTTATTTTATATGAGGGGGAGGACTAGAGTCGGTGCTGTAGAGCAGTGATTCTCAACTGGTTTCGCTTCAGGACTCAGATTTTACCAAAATTATTTATTTTATGAAAGTAAAAATTGTTTATTAAACAAAACATTGAGATTTAATTTAAATAAATGAAATAAAATACTATTAATCTCTGCCACCAATAATTAACCACACTCTTTCTTTCTTATTTATTTATAAGTTTTTATATTTATTTATAAGTATTTATATGCCACAGGAGAAATTACAGCAAAATACTGTAGAATTTAATTTGATGCATTTGTTACTGTCCACACAATAAACCTGCAACTCATTTTGGGGTTACGGCCCACCGGTTTTTTAACCCCTGGTATGGATCTCATGTCATTTTGTCCATTTTGGAACCATCTTTAATCCAACTAAACAATTAGCCTTACTTTTACATCTGTTGCACAATAGGGTGCCCATTTTTCCCATATTGTCTAAATTCACAGAATGTTTTTAATCACCTTGAGCACAACAGGAACAGAATTTCATTCTTTCTTATTCTCTCTTTCACATGCTGTCACCAAAAATGTTACTCAATGTTAACTCTTATCATTGTGTGAAATGGTTCTTTGTCTATAATCGGCAAGCCTACTCAGTTTTCAATGTCAAAGGCAAGGACACGCACTGGCCTCCAGGACTGAATGGAAACTCAATGAGTTTGAGCTACACATATCTGAGCTTCATTAGGCAGAAACTATAGAGCACTGAAAGGAAGAGAAGAGTCAGGACTTTCACTCAATGGAATCTCATATCTGCCTAATCCGCTCCCTCTCTGCTGTTTTACTGATATATATCTACTCTAGATAAGATGACTGATGCTGCTGAAAAGATGTCCTCCCCAATAATTAAATAAATGAAAAAATGAATAAATTACAATTTTAAGATCCCCGACTGAAGATTTTGATTGGGGAAATTGTGTTTGTGTATTTATAACTGGATCAATGTGTCTATAAGATGGCCATTTACATAATACATTACTTGCTAGTTTTTACTAATTGTGACCATGGACCACAAAACCAGTCATAAGGGTCAATTTTTTGAAATTGAGATGTATACATCATCTGAAAGCTGAATAAATAAGCTTTCCATTGATGTATGGTTTGAAAATCTGGAATCTGAGGGTGCAAAAAAAATATTGAGAAAATCGCCTTTAAAGTTGTCCAAATGAAGTCCTTAGCAGTGCATATCCACTCACAAAAATAAATTTTTGATATATTTATGGTAGGAAATTTACAAAATATCTTCATGGAACATGATCTTTACTTAATATCCTAATGATTTTTGGCATAAAAGAAAAATCGATAATTTTGACCCATACAATGTATTGTTGGCTATTGCTACCTGTACCTGTGGTTTTGTGGTCCAGGGTCACAATTTAATTCATAACACATATAATGATAATAATGAAAACTTCTGGTCATGTAACTTACACGTGCAAATAGATTCCATTTTTCGCACACATTGTAAGGTTTCAGAAGATTTAAAATATAGCACATGAAAAATTACCACTTAAATTGTGTTTTTTATATAATTTTGGAACTTTACAGCCCATACACTTTCAGTATGGAAAGGCCAGAAGATGATTGATAGATAGATAGATAGATAGATAGATAGATAGATAGATAGATAGATAGATAGATAGATAGATAGATAGATAGATAGATAGATAGATAGATAGATTCTGTAGGTGTAGTTGTTACAAATTATTAGTTAAACTCTAATGCAGAATTTGGCAACATATCCATTTTTCTCAGAGTAATTTAAATGCATTATGTCACTCTTTGGTTTAGACTGTCACAGAGCACAAAGAACAACAAGTTTATACTGAGAATGCCGCTGGAATCAGACTGAGGCTAATTGCTTTCATAGTGAGAAGTGACCCCAGTGACGTTTGATATTTGCACTGCAGTCAGGCTGAGCTGTCAGATGAAGACAGCTCTATCAGAGTGACAGTTATCTATGCAAAACAAAACAGGTGATTTTCCTTTCTCTGTCACTCCACTGTTATGCATGACAGACAGTTATTCAGATATCAGTGCAACAGAAGAACAGAGCTGCTAGGCTCTCCTCTCTCAGTAGGGAAGCTTCTCTGGCTGTCTGATAGCCTGAAATAACTCCAAATTACAGTTAACTTTTGTAAATACCACATTGCTGCCTCACATATATTCTTCCGGTATAGAGTAATTTAATTAAATTAATATATAGCAGGTTTTTGAGTATAATTTCTGGGCAAAAATAAATTAATTCTATTAAGTTTGTAGAATGTAGCAGGATGTGAAATACTACATTATGTAAACCCAAGAGTAATATATAATTATTTACAGTAAGTCTTTTATGATTTTCTTTATGGAATATTCCAGGCTAAATACAAATTAATCTCTCTGGAAAGCTTCTGTGGCTTGTTATCAATTATGGCTGGAAAATAATTTTGACTTGGCCTTGAAATGAAAAACATGTTTACTTGCACTTGCACTTACAATGGCTACCTAGCAGGCTTACTGTAAACACATTTGACATTTTTTACACATTATAATTTGTTCAGAGAAATTATTCTGAACAATAAACACACTTGCCTGCTATTAAAATCGTTACTAAAGTCATTTCCAAGTCTATTCCATACTGAAATAAATGAAGTAAAATAGACATAAACATATAATGGGGTGAGAAAAGATGTTGACAAGGTTTGTGTTGGCAAGGTGGTAATTGTTTTGTTCTGGCCTTGGCATGTTGATAAATTCACTGTAAAAGTACACATATTGATCACAGCTATCAAAAGCACCCTGTTCTAAAACTCAAAGATGGTACAATTAAATTCGTCAGTCCATCCCTATTGGAAATCAATGCTAGCTGGGCTTTGATGGAGCCTGAGCTGTTAGCTATGTTGAGACAATCTGGAGGAAATGGGCACAGAAGGTGATTGTGACGGCCATTTCAGCCCCAACAACCCCCCCCCCCCCCCTTCCTACTTTATTGAAGGTAACTATATGGACTGTCAGATTGGCTCTATCTCTAGCCTGTCAGCAGCAAGCAAACTCTCTGCCTTCCACTGACAGCCCAACCTGACTCACTCTGATCAATACAGAAAAGCAGTGCTACTTTTCTATTATGTCCCTCTGTGGAAAGAGACAAAAGATAGAGAGAGAGAGATTGATAGAGAAAAGGAAATGATGGGAAGACCAAACCAAGAGATATTTAGAATAAGATTTATATAGACTTGGTATCAAAACTGGCAGTTGTGGGGATAATGCTGGAGTTTGATTTGATTTTGGCTGTGCTTGCAGTCTGTCAAGACCAGGGGTTCTAGTAGAAGAAAATTCATTCTGAAGTCTATCTGCCAAACTGACCAGTGATATTTGAGCCGTACATGTCTGACATGGTAGCTGGTGTATTGTTTTAGAGAAGGAGTTGTAATATTTATTGTAAATATAACCGGCCCACATCTGGTACATGTGAATTACACGCGGACCAGATGTGGGCCGGATCTGGGCCGACACTATATTGCTGTCAGGGTTTGTACATCTACAGCTGAAATCATTAGGGAATACACTTGTAGGTTTGATGTTAGTATTTACTTTTAATAAATGCATTACTGGAAAAAAAATACAGTTCTTTATTTTGCAGTAAAGTTGAACTGTTTGGCTAAGGTAAGAGTGAGTTTAGATCAGTGTGTTAAAGGGTTAGTTCACCCAAAAATGAAAATAATGTAATTTATTACTCACCCTCATGTTGTTCTACACCCGTAAGACCTTCGTTCATCTTCGGAACACAATTTAAGATATTTTTGATGAAATCTGATGGCTCAGTAAGGTCTCTTTTGCCAGCAAGTTAATTTACACTTTCAGTGCCCAGAAAGCTACTAAAAACATATTTAAAACAGTTCATGTGACTACAGTGGTTCAACCTTAATGTTATAAAGCGACGAGAATACTTTTTGTGCGCCAAAAAAACAATAACGACCTTTCAACAATATCTAGTGATGGGTGATTTCAAAACACTGCTTCGAATCTTTTGTTTCGAATCAGCGGTTCGGATCGCCAAAGTTGCGTGATTTCAGCAGTTTGGCAGTTTGACACAGACGCTGATTCGAAACAAAAGCTTCGAAGCAGTGTTTTGAAATCGCCCATCACTAGATATTGTTGAAAGGTCGTTATTGTTTTTTTGGCACACAAAAAGTATTCTCGTCGCTTTATAATATTAAGGTAGAACCACTGAACTCACATGAACTGTTTTAAATATGTTTTTAGTAGCTTTCTGGGCACTTAAAGTGTAAATTAACTTGCTGGGAATAGAGGCCTCACTGAGCCATCGGATTTCATCAAAAATATCTTAATTTGTGTTCGAAGATGAACGAAGGTCTTACGGGTTTAGAATGACATGAGGGTGAGTAATTAATGACATTATTTTCATTTTTGGGTGAACTAACCCTTTAACTGTTTTGAGAGGAGTTACATTACTTTGGAGAAATAATTCAAATCGATTGAGAAAAACTGTAAAAGGCATAAAATTAATTGGGCCCATGGTTGGAGTTTAATAGGCTTTGGTATAAAATAACAGTTAACACTGACATGTGATTAAGAAAAATAAATGCAGGTACAAAATTTAAAAATGTCCATGTTTTCTGCAATAACAGTGTTACTCACAACTCACTCCGGTAGTAGGTTACACTCTTAAAAATAAAGGTTCGTTATTGGCATCTATGGTTCCATGAAGAACCTTAAACATCCATGGAAACTTTCCAGTGCACAAAAGGTTCTTTATAGTGGATCACATTAATTTACACAGTTTAGGGATAGGTTGTAGATTTCAAAGCAGCTTTAATTTGAAGCAAATGTGTCAAAAGTGCTACAATCATCCCTGGTACAATCAGCTCTCTTACTTCATTTGCTCAGAAAATATGTGAGATCAGTGTTGGGATGTGACTGACTACATTTTAGTAGCTCCTATTTAAAAAAAACAAAAAAACAAAAAGCTAGTAGCATAAAAAAATGTGTAGAGTAACATATGAATTGTGGTGTTTTCTAGTTTTATTGATTCAGAATTTCTTTAGATCTCAATAGCTTCAATGGATCCTTTCGGTTAGTAGCTTGAAATGTAGCCAACTACTTTTTCAAAAGGGTAGCATGAAGATCAGTCCTTCAGTGAAACATCATCTGTTTTCTGAAGTAAATATGACACAGATAATAAATAAATACTGGCATTTCATTTATACATTTTGTCAGATATTTCTTGGGAATGCATCCCTTGTGTTTCATCAGTAGCACTAAATTTCATTGACATGTTATGTGTCAAATCAACGGTAAAAAAAAGAAAACTCGAGGTAAAATGTGGTTAATGTGGTTGTAAATTCTATTTTAATTTGTGTCATCTCAATAAAAAGAGCTTTTCCAGGTGACTCTGGCTCTGTGTTTGCAATCCTGGTCTTTTCTCTGCGTATATTGAGTGCAATGACACAAAGGGACACGATTTTGACCAGAGCACCACCCGCTCCTTTTGATCCAGTCCTGGGAGCCCTGTGTGATTTCCTAGTGTGGGGAAAACCACCACCCAACCCCCCCCACAATCCCTTTGGCTTTTACGCTGAAAAGAACACAACAGGCATTGTTCAGAGGATGACTGTCCTCTGTCATTGTTCTCTTTGTCAAAAATCATTATGAGGAACGACAAACAGGTGTTCAATAGCTTGCGAAGGTCAGTGTCAAATTCATGAGCTCCAGCATCCAACGATCCCATTGAATCTTATTTGTCGAATGAGTAAAAAATCAAGATGAACAAGTAGACATTTTGTCACGTTTAGAGTAATTAGTTTTGAGTATCAGAATATGCTGTATTTAAAAGCCTCGATATAAACCAAAAATAAACTTGTCAGAGAGCTCTTCACTTTTTAAATGAGGTTTTCCAACATGTCTATAAATATTTGAAACAGGTGACAGAGAACTGTCAAAAACTGCAGCAAGTTTGACTGAATATCAGCAAGGAGAGGGATTTTTCTGGATTTTTTTTGTAATATAGAAATCAATATGGCAGAATGTGGAGTTGACACCAAGGGTGTATTGTAAATACAGCCAAGTCCCAATGGGTCAATATGGCATGATGATAATTCTTACTTGTATATGTGGTTTACTAACATTGTATGTTTTTAAGCCATTTGGTTTACGAGGACACAGGAAGTGTGTTTACGTTGTAATACCCATGTCATAATACTCATTTGTGTCCTCATACACCACATATACAAGAACACACACACCTGCCTCACCAACTCCCCCGAACACACACTCACACAGGCACTCATCATCTTCCAGACAATCTCAGCTGGCACTTACACTTGACATTTTTTTGGTGGTGAAAGGCCAGTCTAGTTTCTGACAGACACTGCCATTGCATTAGTCTGACATTCAGCTGGTGGATATCTGGACAAATCAAAATGTGCACAGGAATTACCACAGCATTATTGTCTCATTTACTTTGTGTGTTATAATGAAGTATGAGAAGTAAAATGTTTCTTTATATTTATGTTTTTCTTGTGATATGAGCTGAAATTATAATAATTATAACAACCAGTCTGTGTGTAATTAGGCAAAGCACAGTGAGTTGAAGTGTATTTTTTCACCATTAGCATCATCAAGTGGAATTGCAGAAATAATGATTGTTATTAAACAAATTTTCCAAACATTCCCTTGTCTGCCATTGGCTAGCAAACAGACAGTTCCACCACCAACTCATGTCATTGGCTGAAAATTTTCTGTCAAAGAAATAGAATTAATAGCACCACCTTAGAATAACAGCACATTTTTCAAAGCTTTTAAAACATAGAATCACTCTTTGATGGATATATATTACACAAATTTTCACTTTTTCGCTAGGACACATTTAAAAAGTCTTCACACAGTGAGCACAACAGCAGTCTATGTGGGCTAAACTGCGGATAATTTACGTATCATTGCTTTGGCATAAAATGCGTTCAGTGACTACAAATGACATGAATACATTTCTCACTTAGACACAAACACCAGCAAAACTCTATGTACCTAAAGGCCAATTTGCACCTGTTTACATACTCTTGTCAAAACTGTTAAATTTAAGTTCACAACCTAAAATAATACAAAATTGAATAAGACAGCAATTTGCTACATTTCTACACTAATACCATATTGAAATATATTCCAAATCTAAAAAATGAAATACTACATCAAAACAATTTGACACAGCTGAAAACCTATACAAGTGTTAGTCTTTCAATTTCATTACCATTTATACAAAAGGGGAATATTTTTGTACTTTAATACAAACATGGATCATGTAACATACTGCAGTGAATTCTAAACAGCAGAGAGTGTCATTCTTTTTTTGTAAAGAAACTTTACAAAAGAAAACATTGTATGATACTACCCATTGTTAGTGTTTTTAGGTAATTGTTTTATGAGTAACAAAGTGTGTTTGATGGGCGACAACCCCTGTGTTATGGAAGAATGAGTTGAATTTGGACATGTATGAAGTGTTTTGGTAGTTTTAGTGCATTTTGAATGTGAAATCAATTGCTGTGCCAAGTTGAAAGTTGGTTATGACAACTGTGTGAAGAGTTTTGAAAAAGTGACCTATAAGTATTGAGAAATGTGTCCTATTGTAAAAAACTGTAACTTAACTAGAATTTGCATTGCTTTCAGGATACCCCTGTGAAAAAGACTACTTTTCTTAAAGGATTAGTTCACCCAAAAATGAAAATTATGTCATTAATTACTCAATATTTTTTTGGCGCACAAAAAGTTTTCTTGTCACTTCATAAAATTAAGGTTGAACCACTGTAGTCACATGGACTGTTTTAAATATGTCTTTACTACCTTTCTGGGCATTGAAAGTGTAAATTAACTTGCTGTCAAAGGAGGCCTCACTGAGCCATCGGATTTCATCAAAAATATCTTAATTTGTGTTCCGAAGATGAACGAAAGTCTTACGGGTTTGGAACGACATGAGGGTGAGTAATTAATGACAGAAATTTTCATTTTTGGGTGAATTAACCCTTTAATTTACTTCAAAAGAATATACTGAATATATAGTGCAAACTGAAATTAATGTGTTTCGGACACGTAATTGCATGTTATTTACAATTACATGAAAATTATAGTTTGCATACATTAAATGCAAGTAGGACTTAAGTAGCCTACATATTTAAATGTAATTTAAAATTGTACTGACAAGCATTTATACTAAACTAAAACATATTCTATTGAAACCTGTATGTCATGTATTCAAATATATGTAATCTCACATATTTTTAATGATGAAGTTACAATTTAGTGCATTTAAAATATATTAACATTAAATATAATATCAAATAACACACTATATAGTTAAAATTATAATTAAGTATTTAACATGCGCATTAGTATGTTTTAAACAAGGGTTACACTTTATTTTAAGGTGACGTAGTTACATTGTACTTACTCAAATAAGTACTGAGTAATAATAATTCACTACGTGTACTTACTATAGAGTTACGGTTAGGTTTAAGGTTAGTTACTTGTAATTATGCATAATCTACTGTCATTACTATAATAAGTACATGTAGTAACGTGTAACTACGTCACCTTAAAATAAAGTGTTACCTACCTTCTTTAAAGCATGACAATTTTTTTTATTAAAACATGTTTTAAAATATAGTTTTATGTAAAACTTAAATTTGACATTATTACAAAGTACACTTTTTAAAACTGTACTTAAGTGTGTTAAGGAACATTTAAATACAACTCTTTAAATACACTTAACTGGTCTTTTATTTCATTAATATTATATTATCTGCAAATACAGTTAAATTCAATTAAGCACACTTTATTTTCACATTAAGAAGAGACATTCACAAACACACACTTGCAAGGTTTCCCAAACATTCACAAAAAGAACAAATGGAACATATAAGTGATAGATTAAAAATGTACATTTTTAAATTCTCTCGCCCTCATGTCTTTCCAAACCTGTATAAGTTTCTTTCTTATGTGGAACATAAAAGAAGATAGTGTCTTTTGTCCATATGGAAGTCAGTGGTCACCAAAATTGACATTCTTTAAAATATCTTCTTTTGTGTTCTGCAGAGGACAGAAATCCATACAAGTTTGGAACGACATAATGACAGAATTTCATTTTTGGGTGAAGCTCAGTTGGCTCAATTTCCTCAGCTCCTATAGTACTTTGGGGCACATTGGTCCTTTGCCGTTTTGAAAACTCTTATCAGTAGCAGGCAGGTCGAGCTGCCCCAGTGACAGAACAGCCCATTAGGGCCCTAAAACATTGAGGAAGGATACCACCATCACCTTAGTTCCCTAGGGGCTGTAAACACTAGTGGAGCAGAGCAGCCACACAGAGACAGCCCCGTCATTCAATCCTAATGCTTGCACCTTCACTGTGTACCCTAATGTGATTCTAAACACATCTAAATGACATTTCCTCTCACTGAGATAGTGTCGATGGCTCTATTAGAAGTTGATAATGGCAGATATAAGTGCTGCAGGAGAGGATATGGAAGATCCGTATCTTAAGTGGCTCTCTTTCTTTCATGTCTCACTCCATCACTGTAAGGTTCCTGAGCTCGCTCTAATACACTGGCAATGTGCCTAAGGTGATATGTGCCCAAAACAAGCACATAGTTCATATGTGTGCATTAACACACACAATTAGGCAAGTGGGCATGTCTGATATGCCAAAGCAATCATGCATTGAAATATAGAAATATAATACCATGGGCTAGAAGTGGTAGAGTCTTATTTTACAGTTCAATCTTGGTCATTTAATGCATTTCCCATGTTTTGTATTGAAAAAGAAGACATTCAATTTCAGGATTATTACTGTTATGCTCACTAACATGCTTAATAAATAGAGTTATCATGCTTTTCCAAGAGATGCCTCAATAATACAGTGCTTAGCCTCCGATCCAGAATAATATTAGTTTTGGGCCCCTAGAGTATTGGAAGACGGGCAATAATAACAGTGATGTTTTACCTCTAAACGGGACTTTCCATTTAGAAGCATTTGTTTTTTTCCCAGCTATGTCACTCTGACATGGATTTCTGGTTTGCAGCCTTTAATTTTTTTTACAGCATAAGTCACCAGCCCTTTTTAAACAGAACCATTCAATTATTTGCTGTAATAAATAGGCCTGGCAGTTTTGCTCGGAATAACAATATTTGCAGGCATGGGAATTTGCACGCTTCTGTGCTAAAGTTAACAATATGGAAATGTCTTTGAGCTTACCTGCCAGACTTCTCCGAAACACATTACTTGCAAATTGATAGCAGTGCTGAAAACAGCTGATTAGAAACAGGTAGACGGCTGCTGGATCAAGCATGATCCCCTAAAGACATTAGTTGTGCTCAAAATAGCTGTATGGTACATTTGCAGATGAATAACATATGTATAAACCTAAACACTCCCATATCAATGATCATTCATTTATGACCTGAACACTTTGCATGCGTGTTACTTCACATTTTTGTATGAAAACTAAATGGTTTTATTAGTTGCACATACTCATTCATTCACTCACTCAGGAATTCTGTGTATTTTATGTATATATCTGATATTATAAATTATTATTACAATTATTATTGCAAGTTGATAGCAAGTAATAATAATATTAATATTAATATATGTTTATATATATATCAATAATGTTAATATTATATATATATTATTAATAATGTCAATATTATATATATATATATACATATATATGTTATATATAACAATATAACATATATATATATATATATAGAGAGAGAGAGAGAGAGAGATATTATATTATATTATATATAATATCAACATTATATATATATATATATATATATATATATATTATTAATATTTATTTAATCTAAAATTTCAGTACTTTGAGAAGTATTAGGCACAGTATTGCTCATAATTATGAGTGTTGATGCGATTTTTTGTCATAATAATAATAACAATAAAAATAAAAATAATAATAATCATCATTTAATATGTATTTAAACTTAAAAATGTCAATGCTTTAGGCACAGTAGTTGCTCATATTTATGAATGATTGTTTTTTAGATTTTTTTTGTGATAGTAATAACAACAGCAATAATAATAATAATAATAATAATAATAATATGTCGTTTTATAATAATTATTATTACTATTATTATTATTATTATTATTCTTAATTTAAAATAATTATTTTATTTTAAAAAATGTAATACATATGAATAATAATAGGTCTAGTTAGGTTTAGTTATAAACCTAACTAAACTATAAAACTAAACTAAACTAATAGGTTTAGTTTATTTATTTTTTTCCCAGGACTTTTAATATATAAGCTTTGTTGTTAGGACTCTTAACACACATTAAAATATAAACCCCTAAATGCCCACGTTTGATTTGACAGTGTAAACAACATTCATTTCACGGACAAGACAATATTAATAATTAAAACAAAGTTCAATAGCATTTTTTGTTTTTCTTTTGCCTCGTAATTTAGCTCCTCCGTCTGCACTTGTATTCAGATGTAGAACACGGCCACATCCTCAGATCCCCCTTGATTAAAAATCTACAGCTAAGCTCAAGTCTGTTCTACAAGAGTCAAAACATTTCCTTCACCCTGTTCTTAAGGGTGGGATTTGACTGAAACCGAAGCCTAATTAATGTGAACGACTGAAACAAACTGGCAAATACTGTGTGTCCCCAGCGGTGGAAGAGAGGTAAACATATGAAAGATTTCCAGATTTATCACATCTGCTGCCACGGATAATCACTTCTGAGGAAGTAAAGAAACACTCACAAGAATTGTATTTACACATCTACTTTCAATTTGGTATTCAGCTACCAGTTCATGAAGCTGGTGGAATTCCGGGGATGCAGCTCGGCTAGTTCGCATGCAGCCTGGGCTTCTCGTCCACGCAGCGTATCGACTGAACCGACAGGAAAAGAGAGAAAGAGAGAGAAAGGGAGGGCGAAAGCTGCTGAAAAATTCATGCCTCTGCCAGCTCTGTCTATTCGCTGCTCAGCAGGGGCCCGCCTTTGATACTTCACACTTGCGGAAAAAAAAATGCAAATGATTTTTTCGCTGCATAACACGGAGAGAATGTATCCCCAGTAAGTTATAGGAATATCCTGCCAAAACATAATGAAATTTAGCCACCTCTCTCTCCACCGCTTTCCTCGTTTCTATGTAGGTGTGTGAATCTAACCTTTCGCCATATTCTGGAATACCAGCTTTTGTTCTTGTCAAATTCGCAGATCGCACCACATACTACGTACTAGGACCCATACTTTCAGTCTATCCAAAATGTCCACATCAATAATAAGCCGTAGTCATTTTCGAAATGAAGAGAAATCAAGTTAAACTTCTATCCAATTACAACTGGCAAACATATTAAGCAGGTGCTCGAGTTTGTTGGGAGGAATGATGGGTAATATATGAAAGGAGGTAAATGTGGTCTTGTTGTGGGGAGCTGAAGGGGAAATATTGGCTTTGACAGGTAGCACAGCAGGGGGGCCGCAGTACTAAGACTGGGATCTATTTTCTCACCCCGGCTCGGTTTCAGGAATGCTGATTAGATATGCTCTCTCTGTGTCGGAGTAATCCACCAATGCAACCACAGACTAGACCTGCTCCCCATTTCCCACAACTACCTCCGCCATTTTTATTCCTCGCCCCAGCTTTGTTTTTGCTCAGATTGAATTGTATTCGGCTTGATTATCGCTCTCTCACGTTGATGTTTGGCGGGCTTAAATAATTGCCGGTGTGAGACGGTTTATTTATTGTAGCGTAGGATGCTTGTTTGGGCTTGGGTAGGGAAGAATATGCTGGGATGTGGGGTGGGGTGCAACTGCGTCTGGTGTGTGTGTGTGTGTGTGTGTAATAATGTCTTCGCCTTTGTGGGTGCCCACATCAGCCAATTATGAGGCGACATCTGGTTTAGCTGACAAGTGACTGCGGAGGAGGGCGGAAAGTGTGTGTGTGTTGTTCTGGCAGCAAGGAGTCGTTTAGTAGAATAGATTTGAGCTCTGAATGCTCAGCAGGGCAGGGGTTGGGCAGAGGGCGGTGTCAAAAACATATACTAAATGAATCTATAATTAATAGGCACATATGAGCACCATACAAAACCATGAGAAATATTAAACACCTGTGTGCACAAAAATACGTTTTAATAACACCTTGTGTGTGGATAATATATAATGAATGTTGTCAATCAAAACTTCACTTTAATATTTTATTCTGCTGTTCATTCTCATGTACTCATATTTGACGGTATAGGGCTGCAAACTGCTCCAGTGTTTGTTTAAAATTATAAATACATTTATGAAACATTTTTTCCCCCCCAGTAAACACCTGAATTTTGTCAGAACATTTCAGTAAAACTGCAGTCAATCAATAAACAGATAAAATCAAATCAGTACAGATTTATAATGTAGCTTTGGCATAAAAACATTGGCATGTTATTGAAAGTGGTAGTTTGGCCTGGGTTTCCAGTGTGATTGTTACGTTCTGAGAAGGTCCCCAGTATCAGGCCAGTATAAATGAGGCAGCTGACATGGATTACCTGCGGCGATGTGGATCATACTGAGCTGGGTGAAATACATTAGCACTGTGAAATGGGCCCCAGCCGAGGGCCCTGACTTCTACACAGGCACATCACTGATACTCAAATCAGAGAGCTTCCCAGGAATGTTTTATTCCATGAAAAAAAAAAAAAAAAAAAAACGTACATAAAATGGATGAATCTATGTTTTATGATTTCTGTGAATTGATTGTTTTAGCACACATTTTTCCAAGGCTTCCCTTTCATGTAGGCACACAGAATTAGGAAAAAGATTGCTTTGTTTAAGATTATTTTTGTGTGTGTGAAATTTTCCAAAATTGCACCATTGTATTAACTTTATTATTACAAAGTAATATATTATATTAATATTAAAAATTTATATTAATTTATAAAAATAAAATAAACAACATGGTGCAATTTTGGAATATTTCACACAATATTCCAAAATTGCACCATGTTGTTTATTTTATTTTTCACACAATATATATATTGTGTTAAATAAATAAATAAATAAATAAATAAATACATACATACATACATACATACATACATATATATATATATATATATATATATATACATACAGTCAAACCAAAATTTATTAAGACACCTTGAACATTTCATTCATTAATACAGTTTATTCACTATAGTTTAAAAAAATGGTAATAAAAAGATCTCAGAGTTAAAATTAATCTTAATTATGTCAGATAACACTTAAGCAAAAGGTCAAGTCAAAGTGTCTGAATAATTTTTGGTTCCAAATTGTTTATCAATTTTACTGGTAGTCCACTGTATGAAGAATTTTTGGGGATAATATGTCACAGTTTACTTTATTTTGCTATCCTCACTTACATAAATGTACTATAGTGTCCTGCAGTAAAAAAAATATAAAAAATTATATGTAGCGTCTAAATAAGTTTTGGTTTGACTGTATATATATATATATATATATATATATATATAGTGTGTGACATTTTCCAAAATTACACCGTTGTTTATTTTATTATTGCAAAATAATAATTAATAATACATATATTACTTTACATTATTATTATTACTGTAATTTTCCATTGCACCATTTATATATATTTTTTTTTTTTTGAAAGGCAATCTGATTGTTTTTGGTAATTTCTTCTGAAAAAAAAAAAAAGAAAAAAAAAAGGAAATCTAATCTATAAATAAAAAATAATGAAATGGTTCTCACTTGCACCACAGAAAAAATACAGTTATTTACTATATAAAAACAGATTAGATGTTTAGCCAACACACAAAACTAACCCTGCACACATGCTAATTAGGTTCCAGCTCTGTTGTATTGTATTCTATTTACAGATATCTATATTTAATTCACTTTATAGAAATAAAGATGATCTTGTGCAGTGGCACTGCTATAATGGTTCTTTTCTAAGTTCTTTTCAAGCTAAGCAGAAACAGCTTCGCTAATATGGGTGACCAGGAGTCAGACATGGATTCTTTTGTTTGCCCGGACCGGTTATAGCCACTTTGATTGAACTAAGTCTCAGATCACCTGTCTTCATGGTCAGTTTGTGGTCAGAATGGATTTCTTTACTCTTTACTCCTCATACAAACGGAAGCATTGATTATATCTGGCAGTTCCAAGGCTGAGCAGATGTAAACTAACCATGGGCATATCACAGTGTCTGTTCCCATGGTCCTCTGCTCCTCTTTGGACTCTTCTTTGGAAATGTTTGCATGTATGTTGTTCTCATACAGAGGTGAGAGGATTTGCATGTGTCTCTGAGTGGTTTGGTAAATCCGGCCCGGTCCTAGACACCGAAATAATTAATCCCTTCGGTGTTGGCTCCTCGTTCACCCTTTCAATGATTCTCCGAGCGGCTTACCACTGTGTCGGAGCCTGGGTGAAGAGGAAAGGAAATAAAAGGCAGCAGGGAGATTCATCAGGGATGAGAATGTCTTAATGCAGACCCACCATCCCCCTCTTCCTTTAAACACACTCCCTTCTTGCTCCAGAGACCATGAAAGACCCTTCATTCATGATTTTAAAAAAAGATAATTCAGCCAGTTTCATTTCCTTTTTCAATTTCGCTTCAAGGATTTTACAGTGGCACGATAACCATTTTCATGGCTGAAAAGTGCAAAAGGAGAGATCTGATTTTCATCTACCTCTAGGACTCCATCTTGAATGTGACCATCCTCAGGAGTCATCATTAGGTTTGAGGTAATGGAGAGACTGAGCGTTAAAGGACACTTAGCTGCTTTTACCCTATCAATTCTTGATGAAGGACTTTCTTTTCCTGAGACTCTTTTGAAAAAGTTCTACTTTAAATTTGTTGATACTGTTGCAATTGTTAGCTAAAGTTGCAGAGAGTTTGCACTCTCATATTTCATTGCAACAGTGTCACGACTATCACAGCCCCCTTTTAACCTTTGACCCTTCTTGACCCTGGCTCAATGCCGAAAGCACAGCCCTTTGACTTGGAATTAAGGGATAAAACTCAAAGTGAATGGACACTGAAATGGACGTTGTAGTGAGTTCCTGTGATAGAACACCATCAAATAGAATATCTGATTGTTTTGAGCTTGTTTGGATGTGAGATGTGAGGCTAGTATGTGATTGGTTGTAGTGTGTATATATATATATATATATATATATAATGAAATAGCCTACAATCCATTCTAATTGTGTTTGATTGTGGATGAGATTATTCTTCTCTCTCTCTCATGTGCATTTATGCTGAGAAACTCCCATCACCTACTCATCTTTAAAGGCTTAGGAGATCATAATCTGATCTAGATCTTTTTTAATACACAGAGACTCCACAGATCTGGTAATTAGTGGGTGATGCATGGATTCAACATCAGGGTTTAGTATTGACTACTGTACTTTTGCAATATAAACAAATCCCACAGGTTAAGACAGCTCTGTAAATTTAAAGACTCATAACAGTCAGTCCTATTGACTTTCTTGGCTATTATCTCAGCAACAATCCCTGCATTATGAGGCTTATTTATCAGTATATGGCCCCTGAAGTATTCATAGACAAAGCTGCAGACCATCTTCTTAAAAATAAGAACAATCAGCCTTCCTGGTGCCTCTGACTATCAATAATACAATAACTCAGAAGACTGCATTTGTTGTTGTTGTTATCATCATTCCCATTCTTACTGAATATTAACTTTGAACAAGCACAAACATCATCATTAGTACATATAAATTTAAACATGGTTAGTAAATCAAAATAAAACAAAATGATGAAAAACGTCTCATAAATATTATTTTGTCTGCTTAATTATTTGCTTTATAGTTTCCTCATTTGAATTTATCATATTTCTTACAAAACAATAATGCAGATCCAATTCTCAATACTGTGTGTGTTCCTTAAATTTGAGAGGAAAATACTTACTATAATCTGATAATGATAACCCGAATTACAAGAGGATGATCAATTAATGATCTTTACAGTACTGTATGCCCACATCCTGACTTTGCCATTAGCTACAATTAAAGTACAAAGCAAAAGTATGTGACATTGAACTTTCAACCCTGCTACTCTCTTGGAGTCTGTCTCAGAATAAAGAACATGAGACAAACACGAAACTATAAACTCTCAAATTAAGACTCTCAAATTAAGACAGATGACAGTTAAAAACTTCAAATGTAAGGCTGTCTGCCTGTGATGAAGTTAATTTTTGTAAATGTATTGTAATATAATGACAATTTAAAAAAAGAAAAAAAAAGTAACATTTTATTTTAAGGTGTCCGCGTTACAGTGTAATTGTATGTTTAAATATCAAGTAATAATAATTAACTATGCACTACTATAGGGTTAGGGTTTGGTTTAGGTTAGTTACATGTAATTATGGACAATTTATATATAGTAACTACATGTGACATGTAACAAGGACACAAATAAAGTGGGTAACACATCATTGTCATCGTTACATGTTACATGTAGTTGCTATAATAACTATAAATTATGCATAATTACATCCAGCTAACCCTAAGCCAAACCAAACCCTAACCCTATAGTAAGTACATGTAGTTACTTAATATTACTCAGTACTTAAATGTATAATTACAGTGTAACAAAGACACAAAATAAAGTCTAACCATAAAGTGTTACCAAAATTTTTTTACAGTGTAATTTAATGGATAGGTTATGTTTATTATATAATCTGTGTGGTCTGTTTATTTCATTACATTTACAATAACTAGACTTTAATTTCTGTTAAACTATTGAAAAAACTCATGCGTCTTAAACATGGCTGCCACTGAAGCATTACCCCAGCCTGAGTCTCACAGCACGTCTCCTCCTAAGATGACTTAATTACATTCTGTGGAACCATGCATTTATCGAAAGCATAACCTTTACAACTGACTACATGGCAACCGCTGTGAACAACAATTAATAAATAGAGGTTACTGAGACGAGCAGGCCACACGCAGGGTGCTGAGCAATGGACATCTTATTTTGCTATAATTTTCCACCAGGAATGGCAAGCTTATTTCAAGAATTAAAACTAGAGTTTGATTAAAATATTATATATAATAAATAAAACTGGATTAACTGGTTAACAAATCTAGCACTGAATTAACTAGATTATGGATTGATCAATTAATTTTATTTCTAATCAAATACTGAATTTTGAAATGTAAAATAATAATAATAATAATTTAATCAATTCTATTTGATTCTCTTATTTCCTTTCTAGGATTGTAATATTTGCTCTTTTCTGTATGGAGTATTAACAATAGCTGTATTCTGAGTCTCAAATAAAATATTTTAATTCAATAGCTAGATCCCATTCACTGATATTGCCTGTAACAGACTGTATTAGTCGGGTACAGCAACACAGCTGGGCAAGATGCTTTCATGGCATTTTCAGGTTTGTTTAGTCATAAATAAAAAATCAGATCAACAAAGTGAAAGCAAACCTTTGATGTAGAGAGCTGGCAGAAAGGATGAGGTCTACCAGCCATCAAATAATAGGTTTATGGTGACTGTGTTATTTACATTATAACAGAAAATATTATTTAAATTTGACATACCATAGCGATGTCATGTAATGACTGTCTGAATGTTGCTCTTTAGAATAAATATTTTACTATTCTAGTAATGAGACAAAATATTGTATATAAAATCAAGATATTACAAATAAAACAGTTAATAGTAGGCCTATAGTCACATTTTTTTTTTTTTTATTTTAAATTAATGAACATTTAGTTAGTAGCAAAATACTGGACAGTAAAAAATACTGGTCATAGAGACTTTAATTCAGCTAATTCAGTTAGATGAAGCTCTCAGTTTCATAATTTGACAAGCAACTTCTTTGGATTTGCTGCCCTCTTGTGACATCCTACTGGAATTATTAGAGGAAATGAAAAAAAAAAAAAAAAATGAATACAGGTAATTTGTGTTGCATTTACTAATAAAATGTTCTGCTGTCTCAGTTGCCTTCATATTTCAAATATATAAGCACAGATGACCATACGATGATCGTGATGTTAAATGCACCTGATACATAAAGTCTAGCTTCTGGCGTTGGGTTCTCTTCCACCAATAGCAAAATTATTAATTCTAATATGCCAGTATCTCTTTAATATTAATTAGGTCATGACACTGATAGGCCTACTTACAGATGACAAATGACTTGCTTGTGAATATTAATTTTGCCACGTTTTATCGTTGCTCTGTAACTCAGCAATAATATAGGCCTATATTATTGCTGTGAGGAACAGTTCAATCAGGCATTTGTAAGCACATATTGCTGTTTATTGCAGGCTATGCCTTTGTGCCAATTCATTTTGTTGTTGATTCAGCTCATAGAAATAGGCTATAGTGTAATTTAGGCCTATATTAATATGCTGCCTACAACAATGCTCGATTCGCGAATAATAAATCACTATTTTAAGTCGGTTAAAATTAATTGCTTAAACTGGTTAAAATAATCGTTTGCGTTTGGAATAACCTAGTTTGTTATTCGGTAGCCTACAAATAGCCTATGCCTATCCATTAGAACACAAAGAGCAAAAAGAACGCTGGTTTAAGTGAATATTTACCAATAAATAGTCTAAATAAATAAATTAATTTAAAAAAATTAAACCAAACCTTCAAAGATACCATATAGTTTGCCGATGAAAAAGGTGCATTCGCAGCAACGACTGCAGGCTAACCAAAGCGTTAAGAAGCACTAGAATAACCTTCAACTAAATCAACTCAGTCCCCTGTTTTCGCTTCATTACGAGAGACTGTCTTATTTTACATGAGTTATAGTCTTATCCCAGAGACCTGAGGTTAGTAAAGAGTTATTGGCTCGAGAACCGGTAGAAACGCTTCTGTCCGTTTAATGAACTAATCATTGAGATTGATTTTTAAACCGGTTCAACAGATTGAAAGATCCGACTCAGAAGAACGATTCTTTCACGAATGGACTAAACCTTCACCATAGTAGGATATGTTTCCTTTCTTTAAGGAGTAGAGATTATTTCGTTGCTCATTCGGGAAGTTTTTTTTTTTTTTTTTTTTTTTTTTTTGTAATTCCGTTAGAATGGAGGTCGACTCCGAGTCCGGCATCGACAGCAGCCCTACTGACAGAACCAGTAAAAGCTCGAATATAGAGAGTTTAGGCTTGTCACACTCCAAGTTGGCTTATGATGGGAACTTTATTCGTTCTGCGTGTGGCATGTTTATGGCTGGAGAAATCGTAAGTATGCCGTGAATGTGCTACCTCAATAGTTCAATATTAATTCTAAAGTTATTTAGATAGACCTATCCTAATACTTTTAAGTCACGTGATGAAACAAACATATTACAGTACTATGTATAAGAATGAAAGAAATCTAGATTGGTAACTATCTAGAAGAATTGTCACAAATTTTGTTTCCACTTTCTATTTCCCAGCGGACCATCGCTGCAATAAGAGCACTTGTTTCAAAAATAATATAGGCTACTTTAAAATAATACATTTAAATGCAAACTGTAGGCTAATTAAATGAGAATGTACTATATCTTAAATTTATAGTGCAGTTTATATTAAATGCATGCAATTAGCTGAACTTAAGAGTGCTTAAGACTTTATATGTTATAGCTATCTTTATATGTAATTGAATTATTTCTATTGTCTTTATGTTAAAGTGTTCTGCCGAATGTACTGACATAATATACTTTAATTTCTATTGAAACTTGAATGTCATGTATTTGTAATTACACATTAAATTTGTATGAAGTTGCAATTTAGTACATTTAAAATATATTAACTTTAAAGGTCCCACTTTATATTAGGTGGCCTCAACTATTATGTACTTACATCAATAAATAAGTATAATGTACTTATTGTGTTCACGTTGTATTGCAAAACACTTTTGCTGCAATTGAGGTGGATACGTGTAAGGTTATGGACATGTTTGGTGGTATGGTTAGGTTTAAGGGTGGGTTAAGATATAAGGGATGGGTCAACAGTGTAGTTATAGATGTCATTAATTACATCTGTAATTACATGCAGGTATTTTTTAAAATATAAGTACAAGGTAAAAACATGTATGTACACAATAAGTGCGTTTTATAAAATGATTCATTTAAATGTAAGTACATAGTAGATAAGGCCACTTTATATAAAGTGGGACCACTTTAAATGTAATATTGAATAGCACACTACAGTTAAATTATAATCAAGTACTTTATATGTGCTTTAGTATGTTAGTCAACACATCAAAATAAGTGTACTTCTTCAAAGCATTACAAAAGATGACTAAATCATAATGATTTAAAATGTATACTTTAAGGTAAAACATTTAGTTTGGCATTATTACAAAGTATACTTTAAGTATACTTAAGTGTGTTAAGAAACACTCTTTAAGTACACATCAGTCGCCTTTTATGTAATTAAAATTATATTTTCTGCAAGTACAGTTTTTAAATGTACTTTTAAGATTTGAAGTATAAAGTGTACATTCAATACAATTAAGCTAACGTATTTTTTCACAAGGGATTGCTTGCAACCATACAGTATGTAGTGAATAGGAAAAACAAACTTAAGACTTTTTGTTGGTTATAAAGATGCTTACTCACTACGGAAAGAGAGGAAGAGGACCAACCAAAACAGTTTGGAAACAAACTCTTCCCTTCGGATTGTATTGTTCTTCTTCCTTCCACCATGCTCTGAGTCAAATTCAAGCATTCCCTTTCCTGCTGTTATCTACAGCCAGCTCTGTCTTCTAAACCCAAAATAATTTTTCCTGTAAAATCAAGCACACAGTGAGAAATTCTTTGGCTGTATATAACAGGAAGGGAGGGTGGGAAGTCTCTATAATATGGTGTTAAAAAGGAGTGGTGGAAAGGCCCTGTTCTGCTGCTTAGAGAACATAATTGTCACTGTGTTTAATTACTTATTGTCAAAATGTGTTTTATAGCTCTTTTTTAGATTGGTGATTATCTGTATTTAAACTTAAGCATTTGGCAGGCCTTTATCCATGCATTAAAGTTATACATTTTATCAGTTCATGCATTTCCTCAGATTCAAACCCACAATGTTGACTTAGAAATGGTATCATGTTTGATACCGTTATCTGCTTTATTATAGCTGGTTTTAGATCACTTTCATTGTGTATCACTTCATCAAAAGAACAGTGCTGTTTCAGTCCTATGAGTGTCTATGCTCCATCTTCAATCTCAGGTGTTTGGGCTTCTGGTGTGGACTTTGATTGGTGGGACGGAGTACCTCCATGTTCCTGCACTGGGGTGGGTAATGTTTGTGTCAGTCTTTTGCTGGGTGCTTACTGTCATTCTCTTCCTCTTATACCTGACCATGGCCCACACCAGGATTCCCCAGATCCCATGGAAAATTCTGGTGAGTAAATTAGAATAAACAATATTTGAACTTATCTAAATTAAATGACACAATTTAATATAAAAAAAGTCTCTCTCTCTCTCTCTCTCTTTTTTATCTTTTCTTAATTCACAGGGAATATGTTTTAATGGCAGCGCCTCTGTATTGTACCTGACAGCAGCTGTGATTAGTGCTGTATCTTTGAATGTGGCCATTAGGGGGCGCTACTACTTCATCAGCTGGGTTGCATCAACGGTATGACAAGCAACTTCTCTGATTCATTTAGCAAAACCCTTGTTTCAGTGTCTCCCATGCAGCAATTCACCCATGCAGCAATGTCTTTCCATCCAACTGATTATTTTCCTGGACTGAAATCATTTGTTGACATTAACTAAACCAGAGGTGTCCAAACTTTTTTAAAAGGGGGCCAGATTCGATGTTGTGGACACATCGGGGGGCCAGTTCCTTTTCTATTATATATATATATATATATATATAGCTACACACACACACACACACACACACACACACATACATATTTGTATTACATGTTTTGTTTCTTGAAAACATGACAGATTTGACAAAAGCTTGAGCTGACAGTAGCTTGAGATAGGACAGAGATGTAAATTTATTACACAAACGATATCTGTAAAACTTTTAACAACCTCGTTTTTAAAGGGTGAAATTTAAATAATATTACTGAGTTAGAACTCTACTCTTATTTAAATTAAAAAGTACTCCAATTAGATCACTGCAGGTAAAACCACACATGGCACCTCACTACATGGTAAAAAGTAAAAATATTGTTTCTATATGTAGAATGGCTTTATGGTATTTAGTCTATAAACACATTTAATATAAATACGAATGCACAAAACTGCAAGTTTATGACAAAAAAATAGTCTGTAATTTGGCCTTTATTACTCATTTAATACATGTCTACATTAAAAATGAAACTAAAATGAGATATTAACCTACATTTCAGACAAAATACCACAGTTACAGTTAGTGTTACCACAGTAAATCCATGATAAATGTTGTTGAATTGTTGGTTGGACAGTATTCTAACTGGATCGGCTCAATGTTTCTCCTGATTTGCACGTTAGTGTTGTTGATTAAGTCAGCGCTCTTTCAACTGGCTTTAAACTAAATAAAATCACAGAGAGATTTGCAGATTGTACCTGAGACCTCTACTCCGGACTCGAACACTTCTCGCTGGCTGTTTAGTGGTCGTGTGATCGAGAAAAGTAAACACATTTGTGAGCTCGTAAGTCGCGCCAAAGAATATACAAGAAGCGAAACTCAATAGAATGTTCCATTGCAACACCGGCGCCCAGCAGCAGCCCTACGCTTCCGCCATTTTGGGGTGAAAGCGACTCGCAGTCCACTAGTTTCTGTGGCAATATCAGCTGCTTTGTTAAAAAAAAAAAAAAAAAAAAAAAAAAAAAAACGTACATTAAAGCTGAAATCCAACCTGAATGATGACAACACAGAATAAAATACTATCACTGGTGATCATCAAATCCTTTTTAACAGTTTATTTTACAGACTTTGTGTTTAAGTCTTCCACTTTTTTCACAAAGCCTTTGCTCTCTAGAAACCCAGTCAGTTTGGGTTAAAATTCTTTTAAGTTCAAGTATTAGCATTGTAAACACTGAATTAATACCAACATATGAAATTAAATTAAGGACATGCATCAGAAAAATTGGGAATGTAGGACAATAAATATACAACAGCTTGAAAGTAAACTGTTTTTGCAGTGTTGTCCTATATTAATGTCCGTTAAAGCAAGACTATGTAAACAAAAAAACACAGCCACTGTGTCCAAAAGAGGGAATTATGGACACAGCAGACACAGACACAGCAATGCATCATGTTCTATAAGATCATGTTTGCAGGGGATTAAAACGTATATAGGCCTATTTCAGACCTAGTGGAGTAATTTACTCCACTTTAATCCCCTGGATCACGCTACAAACATGATTATCTTAACTTTATTAATTATTAATTTACTATTAATAGTAAATATGTAAAGTTGCATAAAATGAAAATACTCAATAAAGTAGGCTAACTACGTTACCTCAGATGTGTAATGGTTGGATTCCACAACTGATAATAATAAAACATATATAGGCTAAGACAATACAACATTTACTGTAGGTGTCATAAAATTTACTGAATTTGAGAAATTTTCTATTGCGTTTCTGATTTGGCTGTGAGATTCGCCGATTTGGGGTGCGTAAGATGTGATGGATTCTATTGTCCAGTTGGCATTTTCACCCCAAAATGGCTGCCGCGCTACCGAAGCGACACCTAGTGGCTGTTACCCAAAAAGCATCAGAGTTTCGCCTCTTGGGTTCTATGCTCTTTGGTCGCGCGCTGCGCAGTGCGCAAAAAGTAGCGCTGTTTCGTTTTGCGTTGTTTCCCTGGCCTAAAATCTGGTACTGCCACCTTGTGTTGACATTGTGAAACTGCACGATTTGTAAATGATGCATGGCTGGCCACATATAATATATTTTAATAGACAAGCTGCGGGCCGTTTGAAATTTATCAACTGACGGGCCGTAGTTTGGACACCCCTGAACTAAACAGACATTACTGTACTGAGTTTTGTGTTTTTGTGTCATAAGTAAATGAATTACTTGTAGTAGTATATTATTTGATCATTTGAATCATAAATTCCTTTGTTCTTTTTCCTTTTCAGATATTTGCCTCACTGGCTGTGGTGTGTTATGCAGGAAATACAGTTGTGAATTACAAATCCTGGAGATCAAAATGTGAAGATACATAAGCAGATGTTTTTTTTTTTTTTTAATTATTCCTGAGGTATTATTTATGCGAATTTAAAGAATCACATAACAAGACAATTTTGCTGTGGTTATATATATATATCATTGTTCTTATAAGTAAAACTTTAAATGTTATGTAAAACTTAAAATTTACTCTATATTTCTCATTTGAGTTATTCTTTAGAAGTTAATTATTGAGAATCCATATAAAATACCCCCCCCCCCCCACCCAGTTGGCATTTTCACCCCAAAATGGCTGCCGCGCTACCGAAGCGACACCTAGTGGCTGTTACCCAAAAAGCATCAGAGTTTCCCTCTTGGGTTCTATGCTTTTTGGTCGCGCGCTGCGCAGTGCGCAAAAGTAGCGCTGTTTCGTTTTGCGTTGTTTCCCTGGCCTAAAATCTGGTACTGCCACCTTGTGTTGACATTGTGAAACTGCACGATTTGTAAATGATGCATGGCGGGCCACATATAATATATTTTAATAGACAAGCTGCGGGCCGTTTGAAATTTATCAGTTGACGGGCCGTAGTTTGGACACCCCTGAACACCCCCCCCCACACACACACACACACAAATTTGCATTAAACTAAGAAAATGAGGTCTGGCTATCATGACACTACAAATTACTCTAATGAGTTAGTTCTTTTTAGTGAATTAATCACAACTAATCAGTGTAATAGTTACTGATTGGGTGTTCATATGACAATGTGTAGTTAAAGATGTTTTTTTTTTCTGTTTGTTTAGCATTGCTGTTTAATATTAAGGCCAATTATTGGATTGCATTTATGTTGCTTCTAAAAAGACTGAAGCAAAGTCCCTTTAAGAAAAGTCATTTTACTCGGCGGCCATCTTTGAAACGCCTCTCGGGCATTCAAGTGCAGCTCCTATCTCTTTGAATAGGGAAACATCAAATTCTGCAAAGCTGTTTTGCCAAGCTTTCAATTAAATTTCATACTTGAAATCACCAATGAAATCTGATAACAACTGTCTCATAAATTTTGTTTCTAAATGCTCGAATCGTGACAAAACTGTATTTTTCAGGCTGGATCAAGCTAATGCGCATGCGCAGTCCTAAATACGCGTCTCTTGTGTCTCATTTCGGAGCCGCGCGCCTGACTGTTTCTATTCGGTTGTTAAGTCTGACGTCACGCGGCAGCGCTTCCGGGTCCAAACGCTGTATCTCCTACCACAAGAAAACAACAAACGGTGCTAATATACACACATGATGTGGTGTAATACTACCAAAAAATTATAATCATAACCTTTATCTCCATACCAAAATCCCAGATGGCCAGACAGTGATTCATATTTTATAAATTGTTAAAATATTAATGTCTGTGACACTGTGAGCATGGAGACTGTTGTGTAGACTGTAAGTATTTTAAATGTTTAACTTTTAATTAACTGTTAAATGTTTAATATGAATAAATAGCGCTCATAAACGGCCGTCGAGAAACGGCATTCTCAAGTGAAACGAGTCGAGGCTTGGACCCAGAAACGGCGTTGCTTACGTCACGACTTAACAAGTGGATAGTAACCGGAGCTTCTAATGGCCGCTGCAGTGACACGATGACTTTACTAATCAGCGATTGGCTCTTATTTAGAAGGCGGGACTTATTCCACCATATTGCACCTGAAGTCACTAAAAAGTCTGTAAATACACCTTTTGCAAGAACTGCTTTGGCAATGGAACTGTTAAAAAATAAATATATTTATTTAATATTCCTCCATTAACATTTCATTTCATTTTTTCAGTCCAACCAAATGTTATGCTTTAACCCACAATTCTGTTGTATACCTTAAGGCATTGTCATATAATTATTATTGTGTATATATCTAAAACGCTTTTCTGTATTAAATATGTTTGATTTCATAAATTAATTGATTTTACAATTTTTTTTCTTCCTGAAAAAAAATCCACAATTTAGATTCTTTAAAGTATGTGGGTTTTTCCTAAACATCATGAACGCCTATTACATGCTTTAAGTATATTCTGTATATTGTAATCTATTTATTGAAATTGGCATGCAGAGTTTGGCATAAATTATTTTGATTTAAGCAAAGGATGTCAAACAGTCATTCAAACAGTTTAGTTGCAATTGATCATTCGGTTTAAATGACTTTAAATGATATTTTCTTTAGTTGAAAATATTTGTTTTTGTATATTTTTTAAGCCTATGTTGAAGAAACGCCTCAGGTGGTTCCCTGAGAGGGGAAGAAGACATTGCGTCATGGCGTTGACGCTATGGGAATGCTTGCACGTGTACAAGCGTAACCTGGGACGTGGCGACTCAACACAGCATCTCATTCCCCTCTCAGGAAACCGGGTTACATACGTAACCTGACACGTTCCCTATCAAGTGGATCTTGACACTGTGTCATGGTGTTGACGCTATGGGAACTTGAATACTAACTCTGCCATGCCCTGGGAAGAACCTGCCCACAAAGCTGTAAGCACAAAAAGCAGTAATCCTTCATCACTTGAAATAAGCTGCTGTAAGCAGTAAGCACAAACCATTGTTGAGCGTCGATTCGGACTTGGTTCAACCCTGAAGGGCTTATCTGCGTCCAAACTGGCATGAGTGGTGGACATAAATCTTCAAAGCACAGACAGAACAAAACAGATGCAGACTTTGCAAGGAAGAAAGCCTGCAAGATAACTGGCTGACCGGCCATAGAAGGAACTTTGGAATATAGTTTGGTCTGGGGTGCAGTATAGCTCTGACATCACCTGACAAAGTTCTGCTGCCTGAAAAGGAGGTGCCCTGGTGCCCACCACCTTCCCTGGTAATAGATATAAGAGTCAACTGAGGTGTTGTACGTGCAAACCAACACATGGTGGCCCCTCAACTGAGGGAGTGTTTCAAAGCTAGAAACACTGCCCTCCTCTCAAAGTAATTTAAGAGCCACAAATAATGAGGGCCCTCCCAAAGGCCATCAATGGCCTCTGGTTGGCCATCGCAAACTGGACCCCAGCCCATGAAAAAAGGCGTTCATCGTGAGAGACCTGCGACGGCAACACGCCCCAAATGCCAGGCCTCTATTGAGGAATCCTGGCACCTTCCAAAGCCGAAGTGCACGAAGCCCACAGCGTGTGACTTTTACGACTCTGGAAGGATGAGTCAGAGGATGGAAACTTCTGCTCCTGAGCCTGAACTGAAGAGGTCTCATGTGCAGTAGACCCAAAGGAATAGTGTCGACTGCTGCTGTCATGAGACCTGGTAGCCTTTGAATTTGCAGAACTGAAAGCTGTTGGCCTAACTTGATGTCTCTCACAGTGTTAGGACTGAAGTAGTGTTTAATGTAAGGAAACCATTGGTTGATGCATGATTATTTGCTTTATAAGTTTTGTGATTAGTGGATGATATACTTATTTTTTTCATTGGTTCTTTGCATTTAAAGGGGCTCTATGTAAGTTTATGACTGTACTAAATCATAAAAATACCATAATATGTTTGAAGATATTTATTAAACATGCTAAGTTCACATACTCGTTTCTCTGAAAACCATTGCTACAGCCAGTTATTTTACTTTGAAATTTGCGTTCCGTCGGAATTTCTGTTTTTGTTTTGGTCTGTGCAAGACCGCACGGGGCCAATTTACCCAACAGTATTTTGCCACCCCGAGTTGCCAGTTGGCGGAAAACATATGCAGCAAATTGCAGCCATGGAAGCCGGCGAACAAACTGGGTCAGAGATCGCAGATTTCCTAAAAATCTAAAAACCTACCTAAAAAGCCTCAGCATCCATCTAAAATCTCTATGAACGTGAGCATATTAAAACGTGATATCAAGTCATCATAAATCAATAAATCAAGTAATTATCTTACAGTGTGTATGTCTCCTCGCCTTCCAATGTCAATTGAGCTCGGTCCTGTTGGGTGTCTTCAAACTGGCAACCCGCATGAGCATTGAGTCTGAGGAGGAGGGGGCGGGGCAAACAATATTTTGAATTTGGACTGCAGTACCCATTTCAACCACTAGCTGTCATTCTTACATAAAGCACCTTTAAAGGAACCTACACACACCTGTAACCTTTTAGACCTGATGAAGGCCTGTGTGCCGAAACGCGTTGGCAAAATAAAATATTGATCTTTTAGCTCCATCTTTTGTTTATTTTGACCCCTTGATGTTGCTGGTATCGTCTATAAATAGCTTTGTTTTTATTCCATGCACCTTGTTGATCGTGTGAAGTTGCACCAGATTAACTACACAATTCAACCTAAACGTGACATAAATACACAGAGATAACAAGGAGACTAAATGAACAACAGTGAATGTAATCCAATCAGAAACCATAGAAACTAACTAGCAAACAGAACTCAGTAAAAGCAACACAGGGAACAGATTGAAAATTACACCAAAACAGAACAAGACCATTACATCTATACACATTACATGTCTCAAATTTTAACATGAACTTTTGAACAAATTTTATTTGGACCAAAATAGTTTGGTGTGGAGAAAATGATGGCACATCTGTGGGGCAGTTTTCACACAATACATTGAATTGATTTATGTTTAGTTCATACCTGGTTTAGATTATCATAGTATTAAATATTGTGAATTTGTAAAGTTTGATAGAAAGTCTGGGCCAAGGGTAAACAATAAAATCTATACATAGCAGATGAAAGTAGCAAAGATAAATGATAAAGGCATGTTAAACATTTGAATAAGTCAGTTTTTATTGTGATCTTCATATGAAAAAAAGTATATCAGTTGTTTTAATAAGTTTTAATAAAAATCAACTTTAAGAGTTAGTAAAATCAAGTCTAATAGTTTTAAAATCATCCATATCCAGGATATGTATACATTTGGTACAGAGTTAGTCCAAAATCATCCACACTGCAGTTTTGGGTCACAATGGTTTTTAGGGTAAAACCCAGCATTTCAGAATGCCCTTCTTTTTACCTCTATATTTGAACTTTCATAGTGATGTCATTAATAAAAAAAAAAGTTAATTTAGGTTAATATTGGTTAACAATATGATCTCATAAATGTTATATAACACAAAAAGTTTTTTACTAAAATCATTGAGAGCCTTTAGGAATTGTTGTGTTAAAGAAGCCCATAAGGCATGATTAGGAATAAAATAAGTTTACACCATTCTCCTTATAGTGTTGAATTAAGTAATTGGTAAATTAATTTTACTCAGAAAGTTCCAAAATTTCATCATTATCAAGAGCTCAGAAAAAAAGTAGGCTACTTGTTAACTGGCATTTTCCTCACATAAATTGTGAAACATTTCTGTCTTTATGATGCAGTTGAATTGTTGTTAAACACAGCCCAGTGAGCCCCAATGGAGGTCAGGGCAAATCCATTCTGTCGACCGCTGAGGAAACGTAGTTCACTTCCATCATGGGTTGGGTAGAAGTTAAATGAAAGTCCAGTAGGCTGCCCCACTTTAAAAGAGCGCCCCTCATTAGTGACAAACATAAGCTCAGAGATATAACCAGAGTAATACTTTCCAGAGACTTGAACAAAATATTCGTTGTCGAAGAGTGTCATCTCCTTTTCATTGCCATAACCCTTCATGCCAACCAGTGCTGTCCAGTTACCATTATATTGCAACTGGAGCCTATTAAACAGATATGGTATTGTGCCATTATTGTTAAAATAATTCACAACAAAATACCATATAACTAACATAACAACAGAATGTTGAAAATGCTATATGAAGTGTATAATTTGTTGCAAATGGATTTATGTGCAGGTAACCAGTCCAATAATTCTGACAGATCAGGTTCTTTTGGAATTGATCAAATGTTGCCTAAATGTGTAACTATCTAGCAGTGCTTGGCAAAACTTACCCATTAAGGTAGTTGTTGTTGTAGTATCCATAGTAGGGGTATTCATAAACTCTGACTCCAGTGATGCGACCCTCATATGCGGTGGAAAATTCAGTTCCACTGCCGCCCCCCACAGCAGGGGAGTACGAGTAATAATCAGGTAAAGCTGAAAAGGTAATTAACAGCTATAAGTCTCTAACTAAAAATGTGTTAGTACATTACAATAAGGTTTATTTGTTAACATTACTTAATGTATTAACTAACATGAACTAACCATGAGCAATAGCCTACATTTGTACTGTATTTGTTCATCTTTGTTAACGTTAGTTAATAAAAATACAGCTGTTCATAGTTTGGTCATGTTAGTTCAGTGTGAGGCTAAGAAGCAGGTTTGTGTACGCAATCGCAGCACTGTCAAAGAAAATAAGCGAAATGAAGGAGCTGAATTCAAACCGACGGACGGAGAACGGCGGAGAGTGCCGAGCGAATACGGAAGAAAGTGAAACTCACATGGCAGGTGCATGCACGTAGAGTGCATAGAAGTCGGGGGTGCGATTGTTTCAGTGAGATAACGACGCGGGTTAGATGCACGAACACTTTCTGTATGAGGATGACGCGTGCTTAAAGTTAAAATGCGTAGTAAAGGCGGACATACACTGTGCGATTGCTGTGCGAGTTCAGCAAGGTTACTAACTCACACTGTACGAGTAGATCGCGTGCGATGTAAAGCCAAAGCGCACGATTTATGTGCTCACACTATGCGGTCCGATGGTCGAGCTGTGACTTGACTGCACACACTATGCGTTTGGAATATGCACCATAAGCCCCCGTGCTGGGTTGCGCCGATTGACCCAACGCTATCTATATTGTCAAAAGCATCAGCTATGGATATTAGAGAATTTAGCATTTCCAATTTATATATTAAATTATTATTATTAAGATAAACCTACTTTTGTTATTAAATTGATATTAGCCTACAATTCAATAGGCTAATTTCATAGTGCAACACCAAATAACCGACGCACTGCGAGGATAATAAAAGAATTGATAGATTAGCTTACTCCTCACTGAAAATGATTTAAAGACATTTATACAACGAATTATAGGCCTACAATTAAAATTAATAACAGTCTATAATGTGTCCGAACACTGATAATCAGTTAATGAAAAGAATGCAGCTTTATTTCAAAAACAACTTGTTTAACACAAAATACTTCTTCTCATTTTTTTCACTACGTACAGTATATGGGCCACAAGAGAAATATTAATAAAATAAATTAAGACATAGCGTACCGTTATCAGCATGTTGAAGTAGGATTTATAGTTATATTCCAATATTGCGACGTGACATTTTTCTTTATCGACAATTGCCAAATGACGGACAACGCTTCACATTTCCCGTGATAATAAAATTAGGCCTAAATATTAAATAGCCTAAATGAGTAGGCCTAAATAGAAAGTGAAAGTGAAACAAGTAAATTAATGATCAAATTAATACAAGAGGCACCGGTGTATATACAGTAGGCTAGGCTATACACGCAGGCAAAGAGTATAGAACCCAAGAGGCGACACTTTGATACTTTTTGGGTAACAGCCACTAGATGGCGCTCCGGTAGCGCGGCCGCCATTATGGGGTGAAAATACTAACTGGACCATAGAATCCTTCACATCTTACGCACCCAAAATCGGCGAATTTCACTGCCAAATCAGAAGCGCAACAGAACAGGTTTTTAAATTAAGTCACCAGTAAATTGTATGGCTCCTACAGTAAATGTTGTATTGTATTATATATGTTTTATTTTACCATTTTTTTTTTTTTTATTATTTTATCATTTTACCAGTTGAATCCAACCATTCAACCATCTGAGGTAACGTAGTTAGCCTACTTTATTGAGTATTTCCATTTTATGCAACTTTACACGTTTATTATAGTAAATTAATAATTAATAAATTTAAGATCATCATGTTTGCAGCGAACAATATATTTCAGAGCTAGTGGAGAAATAGTAATAATAGTATCTAGGTCTGAATTGAAATATATATATTGTACGTTTTAATGGATCACGCTACAAACATAATGATCTTATAATACATGATGCATTGCTGTGTCCGTTATCGCATAATTCCCACTTTTGGACACTTTTGCTTTAACGGACATTAGACAACACTGCAAAATCAAGCTGTTATATTCATATAGCCTATTGTCCGACATTCCCAATTTTTCTGATGCATGTCCTTAATTTAATTTCATATGTTGTATTAATTCAGTGTTTATATTGCTAATACTTGAACTTCAAAGAATTTTAACCCAAACTTACTGGGTTTCTAGAGAGCAAAAAGGTTTTGTGAAAAAAAGTGGAAGACTTAAACACAAAGAGTGTAAAATAAACTGTAAAAAGGATTTGATGATCAGTAGTGATAGTATTTTATTCTGTGTTGTCATCATTCAGGTTGGATTTCAGCTTTAATGTACGTTTTTTTTTTTTTTTTTTTAACAAAGCAGCTGATATTGAGTCTGCAGTCCACTAGTTTCTATGGCAATATCAGCTGCTTTGTTTAAAAAAAAAAAAAAAAAAAAGTACATTAAAGCTGAAATCCAACCTGAATGATGACAACACAGAATAAAATACTATCACTACTGATCATCAAATCCTTTTTACAGTTTATTTTACACACTTTGTGTTTAAGTCTTCCACTTTTTTCACAGAAACTTTGCTCTCTAGAAACCCAGTCAGTTTGGGTTAAAATTCTTTAAAAGGCTTATAAACACTGAATTATTACCAACATATTAAATTAAGGACATGCATCAGAAAAATTGGGAATGTTGGACAATAAATATATGTGTGTATATATATATATATATATATATATATATATATATATAACAGCTTGATTTTGCATTGTTGTCTAATGTCCGTTAAAGCAAAAGTGTACAAAAGTGGGAATTTATGCGATAACGGACACAGCAATGCATCATGTATTATAAGATAGTTATGTTTGTAGCGTGATCCATTAAAACGTACAATATAGCCTATTTCAATTCAGACCTAGATATTATTACTATTATTCCACTAGGTCTAAAATATATTGTTCGCTGCAAACATGATGATCTTAAATTTATTAATTATTAATTAACTATTAATAAATGTGTAAGTTGCATAAAATGGAAATACTCAATAAAGTAGGCTAACTACGTTACCTCAGATGGTTGAATGGTTGGATTCCACAACTGGTAAAATAAAACATACATAAGACAATACAACATTTACTGTAGGAGTCATACAATTTGCTGGTGACTTAATTTAAAAAAAAAAAAAAAAAAAAAAAAAAAAAAAATCTTCTATTGCGCTTCTGATTTGGCAGTGAAATTCGCCGATTTTGGGTGCGTAAGATGTGAAGGATTCTATGGTCCAGTTAGTATTTTCAGCCCATAATGGCGGCCGCGCTACCGGAGCGCCATCTAGTGGCTGTTACCCAAAAAGTATCAAAGTGTCGCCTCTTGGGTTCTAAGCTCTTTGGTTCTATTGAGTGTCGCTTCTTGTTAGTGTATATTTTTTGATGCAGGTGGCTTGGAAGACGTGGGTAATAGCCTGTGGTTTATTCATAATGCAACACGAACTGGAGGTAAGCAACAGTTTGCTAAATTGCAGCTAGTTTGATATACATAACTTAAAGATCTCCCTCTTTTCGGTTTTTTTTTTTCTTTTCTTTTTTTTTTTTTTTTTTTTTTTCTTGCTGCATTAATGAAATGGTTTAACTTATGTTTTCGCGCAGGCGCAGTGAGGCAAAAACACAGAGTTTAGGGCAATCGGTTTGTAGCTCTGCTTCAACTGTGCGATATCCTCACGAGGGGCGACCAAAATTTCTGACATGCCAGAAATTCATCCGACCATCCGATTGCCGGTCGGGAGAGGTTTATCGCCTCTCGTTTCCCCGTGTACACTGCACGAACACTGCACGACAAACGACGCACGACAAAGATGAAAATCGGCCCGACTCAAAAAAGAGTCGCACGAGTCAGAATTCGGCTCAAAATCGGACGAAAATCGCACAGTGTATGCCCGCCTTAACGCGCAAGACGGGAAACGCATCAGCTGTCGGTCATCTCATGCAGGGGCACTGATGGTATGATAATATCTCTAATTATAAGAATGACTGATTGTCACTTGAATCAGTGGTATTTGATTACTATAATGTAGCCTACAATACGAAGGAGAACAGTGTGTTATGCTATAATTATTATTTAAGTGCATGATGCACAATTTTTGTATTTAATGCAACAAAATGGAATATCTCACGTGTTTGCTTAAATAGTTCATGTAAAATGCTATGCTTGAATCAGGAAAGAAATTAAGCTAAATATGTAAATGAACAAACAGACAATTGCCTGTGTGGTAAAGTTTGTTTACATTTCATCAGAAGTAATGATGTAGCTATCCTTAAAGGTGCAGAGGTCTTCTCGGGTCCTAAAATCTGTACCCGACCCAAATCGACCGATCCATTTCTTACCCGAACCTGACGTGCATTAATTATTTATTTTTAAAGTAAAACCTGACCCGAGGCAGACCCGATGAAATTAGACCCGAGTCCGACCCGACCCGACCCGACGGCATTTATTTTCGACCCCGACTGGACCCGAACGTAAATGGCATTGGCTTGTGCACAGCCTGCAGCCCTGCAGTCAGTCAGAAAAAATCTCATGATCTCATGAAAGTGCATATCAATAGCACGAGTTTCTGTTTCTATTTGGCGTGCTATTTATATGCAGAAATTACCATTGGCACATGAAACACATGTGTTTGACGTGCATATAATACGCACTTTTCGCATATCATATGCACGCAAAAAGTCATTTCAGCATATAAATATCATGCCGTGCTATTTCATGCTATAGATACGCAGTACTAGGAGATCGTGTTGGAAAAAATCCCGGTGTTCTGCTGACTGATTTGGCTGCTGCTCCATTACTTTCATTTATTTATTTACTTATTTATTATTACTTTATATTATTGCCTGCCCAATGGATACAAGTTATTTGTGAGTTCGGCTTTCAATTATGACCAGTGGATTTGGATTTGCTAGTGTTGTCTGCAATGCTATTTACCTCATCACCGGCGAAGGGCTTCTGCACACACACACAAACACACACACACACACACGTTTGTTTTTGTGAACTGTGGGGACATTCCATAGGCGTAATTGTTTTTATACTGTACAAACCGTATTTTCTATCGCCCTACACTACCCCTACCCCTAAACCTACCCATCACAGGAAACTGTGCACATTTTTACTCTCTCAAAAAAAAGTCTTTTGAAAAATGGGGACATGGGGTAATGTCCTCATAAGTCACCCTCTCCTTGTAATACCTATGTCATACCCATGTCATTATACAAATTTGTGTCCTGATATGTCACAAAAACGCGCGCGCACACACACACACACACACACACACACACACAAAGCCCCAAGAACAAGCAGCGTAATGAAGCGAGTGACTGTTCCTGATGGATCGTATAGCTATAAGAAGGATTTCTGTGTGCGGGGTTACAAACGTTTGTTCTATGTGCGTTTCTCAAAAATGCACTTGACATGAATGCACGTACGCGCTGAAGTGCTGAAATGTCAATCACTCACCAGCCTCGATACGTCCAATACTTTTGGCTAATGTTATTTACCTGACCAATAATGATTAAAGTTTATTTTAATCCATGCTGACGGTGCTCGTTGAAACGTTGGGCAAAAATGCAGCAGAGTCTATGCGGAAGCAACCGTGCGTATAATCCATTGCACATAGACGCGCGGATTCAGAGAGAACTTAGAAAAAATTAGATTACACTGTCATAGAATTGTTTTAAATGATAAAGTTTTATTAAATGCCTGCCGGTCTTCTCGGGTCCATTCGGAAAAAGCACATTTATTTTAAATTACCCGAGACCCTAATACCGAACCCCACCCGTGTCCGAGGCACTCATTGAAGTTTTGGACCCAAACCCGCTCGGGTCTCAGGTCGGGTCTGGGGTTTTCGGATCCCAGTGGACCCGTGAAGACCTCTAGTGCAGTGTGTAAATTTTAGTGGCATCTAATGGTGAGGTTGCGAATTGTAACCTACGGCTCAGCACCATGGTCACCCCTCCCTTTCGGAGAAGCTACGGTGGAGCTGACACAAAGACAAAAATGTCGTAGTCTGAGACAGCAGAGTAGGGAGTCAAGCAATGAGTTTTCTTCTTGCTTCTATCAAAGAACGGTCTCTGCTTCTAATAAACCAGACGACTCCTACTACAATTTCTTCTTCTTCGTGCATATTCAACGTAGTGACGATGCAAGCTGCCTCTAAAAACACCAACGAACATAGTGACGAAATGCGTTTTGTAGAGCAGTTTGTCCGTTTAGGGTTGCTATAGAAACATGCTGGCGCAAAATGACGACTTGACATGGAGTGGGGACCCGCAGTGTATGAGATAGAAATGGCTCATTCTAAGGGAACGGTTCATTACGTAAGCTCTTTATACACCACTCAAAACATAGTTACGTAGGCCTATATTATATTGCATTTCTGTCAATAGATCCTCCTAAATTTTACACATTGCACCTTTTAAGTTTTTTTTTTTTTTTTTTTTTTCATTTAAGGTTATCAACCTAATTGAATCTACTGTAGCCAAACTGAAATTACTGTCTATCCTGCCAAACTGCCAAATACAAGAGCTGAAAAGTGATTCTGAAGTTGTTCCCTGTGTCCCATGCAGTTGGCTGATGCTTTTTCGAGTTAGAAGCAGATGTTGATGTGCAAAATTCCCAGATAACTCGACACACAGTGCATTAACTCTTGATTTTAATCATGTATTAGTAAATGTTGAAATTAACATTAACAAAGATTAATAAATGCTGTAGAAGCTGTAAAATGTAAAATGCTGTAGAAGTGCAGTTCATCATTAGTTCATGTTAACTAATGTAGTTAATGTTAACAAATAAACCTTATTGTATAGTGTTACCAATGTGTTTCTCACTGATCACTAAAGCCCTTTTTTGGTTCTAATTGGAACCTTTATTTTGACTTAGTTGTACAGGTTTCTACCTGGCAATTTATTTTATTCTACTTCTAAAAAAGTGCTTCTAATGCCTAATTCTAACACTTGATACACATTCAGTTAGACAATATTGATTTATTTATTTAACTTCTGACTTCAAAAAACTTTTTGTTGAGTTGGACAGTTAATGATACTCACGCATGGTCATGCTCATGGCATGAAGGCAAGAGAATACCACAAAATAATGCAGCATTTTGGAATGCTTAGCGGTTTACTGCACTCTGAGAATCTAGATCAAACCAAACACAAGTGTTGAGTTATTAAACTGTGAATACTTCAAGAATGTTTTTGCAAGATGCAGATGACAATAGTTTAAGACATCAGATTACAATTAATGAATTATAATTGTTTTTTTGTTTGTTAGTTTTTTTAAAAAAAAACCCAAACATATATATATATATATATTTATTTATTTTTACTGTATCCACAAATAAATAAATTCACATATAAATAAAAATATTTAAGAGTATTTTTTTCATGGTGTACAGTAGTGTTAATTGATGCTGTTACCTGTAGTTAAGCCTGAGCGGGTGTTCCTTGAGGAAGACGGCTAACCAAACCTTCATTTATACTCTCTTGCTGGTCCAGCCTCTTCTTTATCATACTTTTTGTTTTGAGATTTTTTTCATGCTTCATGAGTGTTTCTGGAAGGAAAATATTTTAAGAAGGAATTTCCTTTTTGTTTATCATTAGTCACCTGACACATTTCTGGAACACATATTCATTATCTTAAATGAATTTATGACGTCAGATAATTATCTTATTATCATAGGTTTTATGGAATATAAAAAGATTTTTGATGTCATACAGTAAAGTGTTTTCAGTAAAAATATTTTTAGTTTTCTTAAAAGTTTTTGAACAACTAGTCATTACAAAACAATACAGGCCATTTATAACTCAGAAAAGAACAAATTATACAGTATATTATATAGGATGTAAAACACAGTCGGCATCTTGAGAGGTAATATCTTTACTACTCGAGTAAAAAACCCTGGAACATCCCATGGAACATCTGGAGAGTTACTGAAAGAACTTATCACCTATGGGTCCTTTGGTAAAACAATAAAGGTAAATGTTTCTCCAGTTAATAGCTAGCTTTAAATATCAGCCTATTAGGGGATAATCTTTAATCTGTGTAAATTATTAAAGTGCAAAGAGTGCTTTGTTAAAACACTGGGTTGGGATGGGTTGTAACACAATTAGAAAACATAGACATCAGTTTAAATGATGTTTTATTAACAAATTTCGGGAGGAGCAGGTTCAGATAATTAACATAATTAGCACAAGTGGAGAGCATTCAGTTAATCAACTCAACCAATGACAAGAGGGATAAATACAGCAGACTTACCTCCGTTCATCTGAGAGTTTATCAGCATCCCTCTTCCACCCCATCTCCTCACTCCTAGTTCTATCTATTTTTACCACAACCAGGGGGAGTATGGGTTCGGGCCAAAATTCTGAGCTCGGAGCCCTTCCCCCGGACAGCACATCAAATATGCATACAGTGGTGTTCAGAATTATTGGCACCCTTGGTATATGTGATCAAAGATGACTGTAAAAATAAATCTGCATTGTTTATCCTTTTGATCTTTAATTCATAAAATTAGCAAAAATACAGCCTTTCATTGAAGGAAAAGAATTGAAAGTTGGGGGAAAATCACATTATGAAATAAATGTTTTTCTCCAAAACATGTTGGCCACAATTTGTTGGCACCCTTTTATTCAATACTTTTTGCAACCTCCTTTTGCCAAGATACCAGCTCTGAGTCTTCACCTATGATGCCTGATGAGTTTGGAGAACACCTGACAAGAGATCAGAGACCATTCCTTCATGCAGAATCTCTACAGATCCTTCAGATTCCCAGCTCCATGTTGGTGGTGCTTCTCTTCAGTTCACTCCACTCATTTTCTTTTTATGGTTCAGGTCAGGGGACTGGGATGGCCATGGCAGAAGCTTCATTTTGTGCTCAGAGACACAATTTTGTGTTGGTTTTGATGTTTGTTTTGGATCATTGTCCTGATGGAAGATCCAACCATGGCCCATTATTGGATATAAAGCAGAAGCGGTCAGGTTTTGATTTTTTATCTGTTGGCATTTTATAAAATCCATGATACCATGTATCTGAACAAGATGTCCAGGACCTCCAGGCCCACAACATTAAAAATCCAGTGTTACATTTAACCATGGGCATGGGGTACTTTTTATCCATGTGTGCACCAAACCCATCTGGTGGGTTTGCTGCCAAAAAGCTCTTTTTTTAGTTTCATCTGACCATAGAAGCCGGTCCCTTTTGAAGTTCCAGTCGTGTCTGACAACCGAATATGCTGGAGTTTGTTTCTTGATGAGTGAGGAGGATTTTTCTTGAAACCCTCCCGAACAACTTGTGGTGATGTAGGTGCTGTTTGATCATTTTTTTTAGGCTTTCTGAGACTCAACTAATCTCTGCAATTCTCCAGCTGTGATTCTTGGAGTCTTTGGCCACTCAAACTTTCCTCCTCACCGCGCATTAGGACAATTTAGACACACGTCCTCTTCCAGGCAGATTTGTAGAATCTTTAGTTGATTGGAACTTCTTAATTATTGCCCTGATAGTGGAAATGGGGATTTTCAATGCTTTAGCTATTTTCTTACAGCCACTTTCTATTTTGTGAAGCTCAACAATCTTTTGCTGCACATCAGAACTATATTCTTTGGTTTTACTTATTGTGATGAATGATTACGGGAATTTGGCCTTTGTGTTTCCTCATGTTTATACTCCTGTGGAACAGGAAGTCATGGCTGGACAATCATGTCCCTGATCACCCTGATGTGCTAAAAAAAAAAAAAAAAAAAAAAGTAAATATGAATGGGAATATACTTCAGAGATATTTTACTCATAAAAAATTCTAGGGGTGCCAATAATTGTGGCCAAGGTGTTTTGGAGAAAAACATTTATTTCATAATGTGATTTTCCCCCCCCACTTTTAATTCTTTCCCTTCAATGAAAGGTTAGATTTTTAGATCAAAAGGTTAGATCAAAAGGATAAACAATGCAGATTTATTTTTACAGTCATCTTTGATCATATTTACCAAGGGTGCCAATAATTCTCACCACCACTGTAACTTTTACTTTATTTAATTATATGTACATGTGAATTTACATGTAAATGTGCATTTATTTTGTTATTCATAATTTTTCTACCAACTGTTATCAACCCTCCACTCCTCTTAAATGTCCTCAATATCCTTGGTATGAGTCATGAATGGGTTCTGATATGAACCATTTCCATTAAGTACAATATAAAAACTTCAAATTTTCCAGTTTATGGAACTTTTGTTTGTCACCATTTTAGAGGTTTGTATGTCAAGTGTTGAGGTCTATTTACAAACCTCTAAAACCCTTTTCCACGTATCTTTGCTTTGTAAGATTGTTGTACCTTTAGAAACATAGTTCACTTAGCATATTACGTGTCCTATAAAAGAATACATATGGTCACCAAAATGATGCATCAATTTATTGTGTTACTAAGTGAAAACTTGTTGTAAAAGAAATCGTCTTGGTGGTTACGGATGTACCCCCGGTTCCCTGAGAGAGGGAACAAGACGCCGTGTCAGATTGATGCTATAGGAAAGCTTTTGCATGAGCCGGTGTCTGAAGCATGTGTGCCAATGCACCAATGAAATTGGCATTGAAGAAGTCAGGTGACGACAGTAAGCGAGTCAGCGAAACTATAAATGGATGCCTAAATAGTTCAACTTCAGATTTGAATTGTCTGAGGGAAGATGCCCAGTATCATGTGTGTGCAGTATGGAAAAGCGACCTCTTTTTCCCTCTCTCAGTGAACCAAGGTTACATCCGTAACTCCCAAGACTTTCCCCTTCAAAGGAACTCAAAGGCGTGTCATATTTACACTAGGGGAACATCAATATCAATGTGCCATACTGCCAAATGCCTGGTCAAAAATGTGAATAAGCGCTATTCTAAGACCAAGCCAGGAAGGAAAGGTTAGTCCCTTTTCGTACACTACATGGGGGCCATGGTTGCAACTAGACGGCTGCATTGGATTTGGGCTCTCGCAGGACCCAACACAAAACTTGCGGGAGTGGGCGGTCAAAAAATTTCGCGGGAGACCCGCGGGGAACGATGGGATTTGAGTTGTATTAGAAATGGAGACAACACATGAAGTTGAGAAGAAAATTAAAGCGGCTGTTTACTTGACAAAAGCAAAGCAAGGCAAGTCAGACATCTGGAAACAATTCTCAAAATTTGTGCATTTATTTTGAGCATTCCCGCATCTAGTGCGCCATCAGAGAGGGCGTTCAGTGTGTGTGGGTGGATCTTGGAAGAAAGACGCACAAGTCTGGGACCACAGTCAGTCAGCAATAGACTTTTCCTTCATAGTAATATGGAGTAAGCAATGCAAGGCCCAGTGATCAAATTAATTTGTTTTTTAAGTAGGCTACGTTATTTTTATTTATTTATTTTTTAGTAGTATTTATTTATTTTTATTTATTTATTTATTTTTTTGCAATAGCCTGTTAAGCAAGCTATTGTGAATGTAAAATCTGTGAGATTTTTTTTGAGGCATTCTATTTATTTTATTTATTTCGTTTTGTATTTAATTTGTTTAAATTATATCTAGCCTATTTTCTAAGTTCTATGTGTTTATTTAATAAGTTAAAGTTATTTCATTGTCACAAACGAGACTCCGACAGTTCCTTCTGCTCTCCACCAGAGGGATCCCTCTCCCGAATATTAAACCCCTTTGAACTACATTTCCCTCTCACGTACCTGTCAGTGATTACCCTTGCACCTGACTCTCATCAGTGGACTCTTTAAGCTGCTCTCAGACTCTACCTCATTGCGAAGTTTTGTTTTGCCCTAGTGAACTTATCTGAGCGTTTTTTCCTGTGTCTTGCCTTCCTGTGGATTACCTTTGGACTGTTTATTCTCTTTGTGATTCTCTGCTGCCTGATTTTTGATTGTTTGCTGCCTTCCTTGACCTTATGCCTGTTTCTGGATTACGAGCTGCCTTATCTCTACTGTTGCGTTTGCTGGTGATTGACCTTGATTGTACGACCAAGTTTATAATAAAGCTGCAAATGGATCCTCACTTCGCTGAAGCTTCCTTACATGAAACTTCGCCATCACACGATCCAGCAGCGATGGCTCAAATGTCCTCAGAGCTTTCAACTCAAGCTAATCAACTTGCCATACATCAACACCAGCTGGCCCATTTAACTACAGTTACAGAGGAGCTTGTCAAGACACTGCAGAGCTTATGATTACAGCCACCGAACCCTGCGCCTTCTCAACTGAATGTGAGTGCAGACGCTTCTCCACCGCCTTCACTAACAATTAATCCTCGTCTGGCTCTTCCTGATAAGTTTGACGGTAACCCGACAAAATGTAAGGGATTTCTACTGCAGTGTTCATTATTTGTTAATCAACAGTGATGTATGCCACCGAAGCCAGCAAAATCTCCCTGGTATGTTCACTTCTAACGGGCAAAGCTTTAGAGTGGGTGACGGCAGTTTGGAGAGAGGATGGTACTGCTTTCCCTTCATTTGACTTTTTCCTTCAACGATTTCGGGAGATATTCGAGCATCCAGAGGGAGGTATGAGTGCTGATGATCAACTGCTCGCGCTATGCACCGCAGCAGAATACGCATTGACATTTCACACTCTGGCAGCACAATCTGACTGGGTGGAGAGTACGCTCAAACTGCTCTTTCGCAAGGGACTCACCTTGGAATTACAATCTGAACTGGCCTGTCGGGATGAGGGGAGATCGTTGAAACAATTCATTGAACTAACCATTCAGATAGATAATCTGATTCGTTCACATCGTCCCATCAGTATTGTATCTCCCAGCACGCATTATCCAATCACTCCTTCTCAAACTGAACCCATGCAGCTCAGATATACTCACCTGACTCCCGAGGAATGAGAACGCCGCATACGTCAACATCTCTGCCTCTACTGTGGTCAAGCAGGCCATCTGAGGGCTTCTTGTCCCACAAGACCACCTACTCGCAATTCTCCTACGGTGAGTCCATGTATTCAGGCACATCACTCTAGTTCTTGCATAAAAGTACCTGTAGTTCTGTCACTAGAGGGCAATAGTATACCCACATCTGCTCTACTAGACTCAGGGGCAGCTGGAAATTTTATGTCTCATGAGTTTGCTCAACAACATCAACTCCCACTAATATCCTGCACTTCTCATTTGGCAGTGGAGGCGCTAGATGGGCGCCCCCTCGGTGAAGGAAGGGTTCTACACACCACCGTGGATCTTCAACTGCATACTGGGACCCTTCACACCGAGACAATTCATTTCTACATCATCACATCACCTCATAATCCAGTAATTCTTGGACTTCCCTGGTTACGCCAACATAATCCCCTCATCTCATGGAGGTAGGGTCGGATCCTCAAATGGGACCCCTTATGTCACTCCAACTGTATCACTGGCAGCTCTTCACTCTCTGTTCAAGCCGTCACGCTAAAGGATGAACCTGCTTTTCTTCCTACTCTGCCCACTGAATATTCTGACCTCACTGAGGCTTTCAGCAAAACCAAGGCTTCAGAACTTCCTCCTCATCATTCAAGCGACTGCTCCATTGAACTGTTACCAGGCGCAGCACCACCTAACGGTTGAATTTTTCCCCTATCACAACCCGAATCCGAACTACATTCAGGAGGAACTTTCAAAGGGGTTCATTAGAGCATCTATGTCACCTGCATCCGCTGGCTTCTTCTTTGTTAAGAAAAAGGACGGCAGCCTGCGTCCTTGCATCGACTATCGCAATCTTAACGACATCACCATCAAGTTTCGATATCCATTGCCTCTGGTACCAGCTGCCCTGGAACAACTTTGCAAGGCCAAATACTTTTCCAAATTAGATCTCCGCAATGCCTACAACCTAATTCGCATCAAGGAGGGTGACGAGTGGAAAACGGCCTTTTCTACCAGCACTGGGCACTATGAATATTTGGTTATGCCGTTCGGGCTGTCCAGCAGTCCTTCAGTATTTCAGTCATTCATCAACGACATCTTTCGGGACATGCGTGACTGCTGGGTAATCGTCTATATCGATGACATTCTCATCTATTCTAGCACCTATGAGGAACATGTACAACACGTAAGAGCAGTTCTGTCAGGACCACTCTCGTCAAATATGATTGATAATTGCATAGAGTTTGTATTGGCGGTATGGTTCTGTTCTGGGCAAGAACTCCCTGCGCATCCATGCAGCCTAGCATGGATAAGAGCAGGGAGAGCAGCGATAACCCCCCTAGGGTAAACTGAACAGAACCAACATATGCAGATATAATTAATGTCAATAATTTAACATGTACACATATTTCAAGAATTAGTCTGATTCAGGGGAATCATAAGGCCAATCCTGACTGAAGAGAGGAGGAGCTGGGGATGGAGGAGGGTAATTAGCTCCTGAGAAACGCGTTAGCTACTGATAATACTGAGGAGCTTATATATGGATGCTGTGGTAGGCGTTGTATTCCTACAGGTAGATGTAAGTCACCTGGGAGTCAGCTGATGCGAGCTTGACTGACGTGACCTGCCAGAAGTGACGCTAACGCTGGATTTCTGTCAGGACCACTATCGTCAAATATGATTAATAATTGCATTGTTTGTATTGGCGGTATGGTTCTGTTCTGGGCAAGAACTCCCTGCGCATCCATGCAGCCTAGCATGGATAAGAGCAGGGAGAGCAGCAATAACCCCCCAAAACAAAACCATATGCTGTTATCCCCCAACACAAACTGAGTGTGAAAATCTGAATGCCATGTTTCCTTAAAATGCAGCTAACTGAATGAGCCTAGGCCTGTAAAAACCCAGAATTTTTTTTTTTTTTTTTTATAAATGGGGGAAGCTTACACCCCTAGTGGCAGCAAATCTGATACAACAAGCATGTTGTAAATCACAGACTAGTATAAAACTAGTATTAACAGGCGAATTTTTTTTTTTTTTTTTTTTCTTCTATTGGGGGGAAGCTTACACCCCTAGCGGCAATCTAGTCAGGGAAGCATACACTCATTGCCTAATACATAACTATTAATTTTTTTTTTTTTTTTTTTTTTTTATCTTTATTGGGGGAAGCTTACACCCCTAGCGGCATCAAATCTGATACAAAAAGCATGTTGTAAATCACAGACTAGTATTAAACTAGTGGTAGTCTGGTCGGGGAAGCATACACCCGCAGCAATAGCTCTGAGTTAGATGCAGCGTGCAGCTAAGCAATGAAATACAGTGTGCTTCATCATTCATGAACATGATTTCTGCTCCAGTCGGGCTGATTCCTTCGGCTGTGGAAGTGAAGATGACGACTCCCATGATTTCACACTCCTTACGGGATCATCAAGCTACGATGTTGTTAGTGTTGAATAAGAGACCTTTGTGTATTTAAGGACAAGCATGTTACAATACTCTAATAAGTTTTAAGCCACAGAAACGTTGCTTACTTAACACAGAATGTTACAATATGATCGGATATCATAAAGGGCATAAAGCATAAAGTCTAAGACAACAGCTTAAGATAGCATGTACCTGAATAAACTTACCACAGTATGTGCTTATAGTATGCAGCAATGACACTCGGGAACAAGCAATTTTTTTATTTTTTTTTTATTTTTGTTTTTATACATTTGCCTTCCATAGCAACTAGATAGCCTTAAGAACGCTTGTTCTTAATAGCAACTATAGTTTTAAGAACGAGCGTTTTTCCAATAGCTACTATACCTTTAAGAACAGCGTGAGGTTTACTATGTGCTGCACCACAGCAGAAAATCCGTTTGCACCATGAATCGTTGTTTTCCTGTCTCTACTGCAAAGCTGCTTGAATCTGCTACGTATAGCGCAAAACACAGGCGATCCGACCAGCGTGTATGTTGCTATACAAACAAATGAAAGCGCCCCGACCAGCGTGCGCAGCGATCGAGCCGGTTGCCAATGACAACAGATAAGTAACGCACATTGCCAATACGATCGCAAAAGCTTGCACAAACATTTTTACTGAGAATGACTGGAAGCCTAAGCAACACTGATAGCCTTAGCAACAGCATGTAGCTTTAAAACAATGAGCATTAAAAGGAACTTAGCTTCTGAAAACATTCAGAGATGAAGGAGAGTGAAATAGCCGGCTGTGACGTGGATGCTTGATCTTCTCTTGATATCCTTCTTCATGCGGGGAGTGCAGATCCATCTGAACTTGTTCTTGAGTCAGTCATTAGTATAACTTCATCAAATCCATGTCTAATTGCAGCAATGCGAGAAGCAATGCTAATGTTAACTCAGTCACTTCCAAATCAGGCGGCTTATCAGTGCGGCGAATTTGCGTGTTCAAGAGGTGAAATCCATGTGGGGAACGAATCCCTCTCGCTAAATTCCCGATTGCACAAATCCTAGTGAGATGATGCGGTTTTGCCTGTCGAATTCGCCATTTAATTAGCTCCTGAGAAACGCGATAGCTACTGATAATACTGAGAAGCTTATATATGGATGCTGTGATAGACGTCGTATTTCTATAGATAGACGTCGTATTCCTATAGGTAGACGTAAGTCACCTAGGAGTCAGCTGATGCGAGCTTGACTGACGTGACCTGCCAGAACTGACGCTAACGCTGGATTATTACAACGACTCATTGAGCATCAGTTATATGCCAAAGCAGAGAAGTGCGAATTTCACCAGACTACGACATCATTCTTGGGCTACATCATCAGTCAGGAGGGAGTCGCTATGGACGAGAGGAAAGTCAAAGCTGTTCTTGACTGGCCTCAACCGACAACCTTAAAGGAATTGCAACGATTCTTGAGATTTGCTAACTTTTACCGACGCTTCATTAGAGGTTTCAGTTCAGTAGCCTCTCCACTTACAGCCATGACTGAAAGAAGCTTATCCCATCTCACATGGTCAACTGCAGCTCAGGAGGCTTTCACAGAACTCAAGTCAAAGGCAGACCGGGGGAGGGATGGAGGGCCATGCTCAGGCTCATGAGGTAGAAGAAGGCCAGGGGACCAGTGGGAGCAGGCAGAGCAGGAAGCCAGGGTGGATATGGCCACCAAAAAGCAATTGCAAGTAACCCTTTTGTGTGTGTGTGTGTGTGTGTGTGTGTGTGTGTGTGGTCCTGATAAACCCTACATTATGGGCACAAAATGTCCCCACAATGATGGCAATATCCGAAATACTTGTCCTTGTGGGGACATTTTTTTTTTTTTTTTTGGTCCCCATGAGGAAAACAGTTTATAAATCATACTAAATTATGTTTTTTGAAAATCTAAAAAAATCAGGGATGCACTGATGATACCGATACCACGCAGGCTACAGTGTCCAAACAAAGAAATGCTGATGACAGAGCAAACAGAGAGCATAGATGTTTCATGTCATTTTACACTTTGCAGAACTTAACAGACTTCAAGATATAGTATCAGGAAGTGAGCGATATGATATCTTGTGTAGCCAAATCAACAGATTAAGAATGAAAAAAACAAACAAACATCTCATTGTCTTTATCATCAGCACCATACACGTGCATACACATGCTTGGCATTGTTGGTTGACTTCCATCACAAAGAGCATAGTACACACAATGTTCTTTTTGATGGAAGTCAACCAACAATGCCAAGAAAGGACTTGAAAGTCTAGAAATACCAGTCAAGAACTGTGGAAAAGAAAGATTTCCTCATAGTGGAAGAAATGTTGATTACTTACAATAAGTTTATCTTGAAACATGGCCTTTTTTAATAGCATTGGCATCTGTTATATTCCTTAATTTCCCTCAGCTCTCTCTCTCTTTGAGCTAAACTATGCAGGGGTGCGTTTCCCAAAGCGAACTATGGTCGCAAGTTCCGTCGTTACCAATAGAGTTCAATGGGACTTACGACCATGGTTCACCAACAATGCTTTCGGGAAACGCACCCCAGGATAGTTGCCCTCCATGAGCAAGGTTGGCTACCACTGATCTTACTGCAAAAATTGTAATTTCCTAAACATTGGGAAATAATTTAAGTAAGTCTGTATTGTCAGAGATTAGCCAGGCTCCATCACCACTCAGTCACAGAGATCACTGTCACCAGAGTACTAATCACCCACACCTGATCATCATCTCCTCATCACCACAAGCAGCATTTAAGACAGGGGTGGGGAACGTTGATCCTGGAGGGCCATTGTCCTGCAGAGTTTAGCTCCAACCTTGAAAAAAAAAACACTCACCTGCCTGTAACTTTAATAATCCTGAAGACCTTGATTAGTTTCAGGTGTGTTTAATTAGGGTTGGAGCTAAACTCTGCAGGACAATGGCCCTCCAGGATCAACGTTCCCCACCCCTGATTTAAGTACACAGTTCAACCTGGCACTTTGTCTGGTCTCGTTCATGAGTAAGGACTCACTTACCTGCTCCACTTACCTCCAAGTGTGTGCTCAGCTACTCTCGTCCACAACCTCCTCAAACATCTGCAATACAAGAACTGCCAGTATTTACTTACCTGCTTGTTTACATTACCTGCGTCATAAACTTTCATATTCATTTCTACATCGTTGTGAGTCTGTGTTCCGTAACATATATCTTTAATGTGCAATACAACAACAACAACAACAACAGGACTGCACCATTAACATGATACCCAGTTGACCATACCTTAAATACACAAAACTTGCTTCATTTAAATAAATACCAGAAAGTCTCTGAAAGTAATGGTAAATGTGTTTCAGTAAACCCTCTGGATGATTAACTGAATTCAAGTTTCAAAATTTGCAGTAGTTATCAAGGCAATGCAGTCATTTATAAAGGTTTATTTTTGACTGATGACAAATATGGTTATATACAATAAGAAGACCCATTTAGTGGTAAAATGAATAAAACAATAAAGATTTTAGCCAAGTATAAAACTTGCTAAAATGGAAGCTCACTAATGCATAAACATGTAAAAAGAAAAACACATTTCTGTTCAATTTCTGTAATGTTGACATACTGTACACAACCTTGACCAAGTGTTTTCAGTGACAAATTTTGTGTTTTGCAAAGTTTGCTGCTTCAATTTTTGTGTTGATTCACATTGTTTCTAGATTACTGTGGATCAAATGCATTTAAAATAATTGCAAAAAGCTTAATTGGCCAAAAAACAAAAAAACAAAAAAAAAACTTTATCACAAAAACTCAAATTTCACTGTTTGGCACAAAATGACCAGCTAACATCATTTCACTAATCATCTCAGATGGGAAAGTGTGAATGAGTGAACCACTGCTTGGATTATATTGGATTATAAGAACAGACTGAAGAAGTGCTTCCAGTCATTGTGTTCTAGGGCCCTATTTTAACGATCTAAGCGCATGGTCTAAAGCACAGGGCGCAAGTGCACTTAGGGCGTGTCCGAATCCACTTTTGCTAGTTTAACGACAGGAAAAATGGTCGGCGCACCCAGCGAATGGTCTAAAAGGGTTGTCCCTGTTCTTTTAATGAGTAATAGGTGTTTTGGGCGTAATGTGCAATAAACCAATCAGAGTCTCATCTCCCATTCCCTTTTTTATCTTTATGCACACAATAATAATCTTTTACATTGTGATCCTTTTATTTTTAATATTTGGCATGTTTGTGTGCTGCTGTGCATCCCTGTGTGTGTGTGTGTGTGTAATAAGCAAAGTGTACGCACACCTATAGGTGCATATTACTAACGCACTCTTTAAATAACAAAAAAATATTGCGCCATTGACTTTAGACCAGGTCTATTTCAGTTGCCTCAAAATAGCAACGCGCCGACAATGCACCTGAACACCTCGTTTTCAGACCAGCACGACCATGGGCGCACAAATGGGTGCAAATGCATTTGCTATTTAAACAATGTGGCACAGGACATGAAAATGATAACTGCGTTGGGCTGAAACTAGCAAAAAACACTTGCACCGGGTGTATGATAGAGCCCCTTGTGTTAGCAATGGTTAACTCCAAAGAAAGACTTACAGCAATCATTGCTTAGCATCAAAATGGCCTCACATGCAAGGAAATTGCTGCAAAGTATATTGCACCAAAGAGCCATTTACCAGATCATCAAGAAGCTACAGTAAAGAAGGCTTCAGGACATCTCAGAGTGTCCAGCAAGTGCCAAGAGCTATGGAATTGTCTGTGGAACCAGTGCAGAGCTATTCAATATTGGCAGTAAGAGGGTGTGAGAACATCTGCACAGTGAGGCAAACAAAACTACACAGCTGTCTGTATTAGGGATGCACCGATACCATTTTTAGGGACCGAGTACAATATTTTTTTTCTGGTACTGGTAATATTTTTTTTACTGATACCGATACCGATGCCTATACATTTATTAATTCTAATTTTTTTTTTTTTTTTTTTTTTTGGTGATGTGGCAGTTTTCCAAGTACAACACAGTGAGACTAATGAATGTAGGACAGCTTCTTTATTATTATCTTCTTTATTATTTATTATTATTATCCAATGAAAAAAAGGAATAATATTTATGTGCTTGTCACAAACTTAAAGCACAAATTTCACAGTGTCCAATAACCTTCAAAGGGCATAATTACCAAAGTCATAATGAAAAACAAAATAAAAAAACAAACAAACAAACAGGTCTTTTTTAACCTGCCTTTCAAAAAGTGCTAAACAAATATTACAGAACAAATGTTTATAACATAACACTGTCGACCAATGTAAACACAACCTAGGGTGACCAGATTTCTCATGGTGGAATACAGGACGAGTGGGCAATATGACCATGATATGAGAAATTTTATTTCACGAGATATATATACATTTAACATATTTTGTTATTTTATTAACATTAATGACAGACAAATATTTAATTAGGCTACTGTCCCTTTAAGACACATATCCTGTTTTCACCCACCTGTCTACGTTCACTTAAGCCATAACAGACTGTATTCATGTGAGATACTCCACACGATGGATATTTTGACAACTATGTGTGCAAGGAGAACTGATTGCGCACTGTCTGAGAGAACTAGGATCGCGCACTGTCTGAGAGAACTGGGATCATACGCAAGAAAGAGAGAGAGCCCGCGAGAGAGGTCTGTGTCATTCAGCGCGATTTGCATGCAGTTCGCAATGTGTGGGTTGTCATTAATTCTGAAGTATTTCCACACCCCTGAGGCTGACATTATTTCTGCTGCTGCAGCCAGTGTCTGTGCACAGAAAATTCTGTCAGTTACATCACGTGAGGTATCGGTCTTTGGTATCGGGGGTATTTTTACAAGTACATGAGCTTGGTATCGGTATCGGTGCATCCTATATATACACGATCAGGCATAACATTATGACCACTGAGAGGTGAAGTGAATAACACTGATTATCTCTTCGTCACGGCACCTGTTAGTGGGTGGGATATATTAGGCAGCAAGTGAACATTTTGTTCTCAAAGTTGATGTGTTTGACAAGGGCCAAATTATAATGGCTAGACGACTGGGTCAGAGCATCTCCAAAACTACAGCTCTTGTGGGATGTTCCCGGTCTGCAGTGGTCAGTATCTATCAAAAGTGGTCCAAGGAAGGAACAGTGGTGAACCGGCGACAGGGTCATGGGCAGCCAAGGCTCACTGATGCATGTGGGGAGCAAAGGCTGGCCCGTGTGGTCCGATCCAACAGATGAGCTACTGTAGTTCAGATTGCTCAAGAAGTTAATGTTAATGTTACCCTGATGGTGTAGAATGGACAGGCTGCTGACAGCTGCAGCCTGTTGTGACCTGCAGCCAGTTAGTAGCCTTTAATAACTTAAGTTCTGCTCTTTACCCCATACAAAACTATTATATACCACCAGAAAGGACTGTGACTGAAACACATCATCATTTGGACTACTTTTGGTACCACTTTTGACATTTTTGCAATAAATAAATTATATTATTATGTTTTTCTCTATAACTGTATGTTTTTTTAAGAAATTGTTATGGGTAGATTTAAAGGTAGGAGTGGGATTAGCGGCTCAAAATATCTTTTTAATGCTATATTGTTATTAAAATTGTAATTCCCTTTCAAGGGAACTTACGTAAGTTGGAAGTTATGACGCTATAGAAATGCCTCTGTGTGATTGCATCTTGAAGCATGTGTGTAATCAGTCCAATCAGCACTCTGTGTTCAAAACTGTCTGTCTATTTGGTGATGTTTGTCCCGTTTGTCCACTCATTTCATGAGTGAAATGGCGGTGCTGCAGCTATCCAGCTCCAAGGAGGTGGATGTGCACAGCATCGAGGCAGGGGAGTCTGAGGATTCGCCACCTCACTCCCCTGCTCGTGAGGAGCTGGTGGAGGTTATCACTTGTGCTGTGGCCAAATTAAATATTGATTGGCCGGCTGAGAAGCAGGAGGCTCATCAAAAAAGCAAGCTCGACAAATGCTTCCTGCCCATTAAAGTGCAAGCTCCATATCGAGGTTTTCTGTTTTTTCAGCTGAAAACAAAAAATTGGGTGGTTTTCCACCCGTGTTTTCAGCCCCCATGTTTCGAATTACTCATTTATGATTATGGGGTTGAAGGAACACGGGTATCTCTCCCCTGAGTAACAAGCCAACCTGCTTAGAGACCTGGACTTAAAATGTTAGCCTGAAAAAATCCACAAAATCGTGGAGTGTCCCATTTGTCATTTTTAGGTTTCAGAAGTGTGCTCGCGAGTTCCCCCTTTGCGGTCGATATATGACCTTGATGCACACTTTTGCCAAGAAAAAATTGACAAAGAACTGTATGTTTCAGTATTTATGGAAACATAAGTAAATGAATGTGTAGAACCACTCTTTAACCCTTTCACACGTAAGTTTAGAATATTCTGGCTGACCCCCCAGCATGAGTTTTTCAAGACGACCGTTATTTAGAACGTATCACTTTATTGTTTCCATGGTGACGCATCACTGCCTGTCCCATGACACACCGAAGCCACAATAGCACTGAATAACTGATGATCTGTTTTTATTTGTTATTCAAAATATTAACAAATTTGTTGACTATAGCATGAAATATCTGATATTCCGATTGTCAGATACGTGCAAGTGGACGTGTTTTGTTGATTAAACACCTTTATAATGATCGCGTTAGTTGAGCTATACGTGCGATGGGCGCCGCCATGTTTGTTTGTGCCGCAGTACAGAGAATCGTATCTGTTAGATTTACAACGCACAAATTCATCCACTTCGCCTGAAATACATGAAAGTAAGTGAGCCGGTGAACTGGGAGAAGATTAGAGTAAACTTTAAAGTTACTTACACAATGTGTATCTGATGTGAATAAGACGTGTCATCTAATTATAATGGAAAAGAAAGGACTGTTATTGCCGCTTCCATAGACATCATTGTGTATTCTACAAACTCTAAATGTATTGTTTTGTTACTACTCGTGTATATTTAAATGTCTGAAACCTAAAATAAACATTATGTGGTTAAAAAAAAACACTGCATATTTGTGATATTATGAAAAGCGCAGAGCGCGTCCGTCTCTGGCTCGCGCGAAAGCACATTTGAATTTAGCAGTTGATCACGTGATGCGCTGAACGTTCTAATCACACCGGTGTGATCATACGCTCCAGGGACCAGCCAGACAAGATCGTACGCGTCAAAGGGTTAAGTAAAAATACATACAAATACTCATGAGGCACATTGGATGAACATAATTGTCTGAAAAGGAGGAACTGTCATACAAATCATACAACCTTAACATTGTAAGGTTGTATTGCACCCTACACATCCAAAGATAAGATTTAAATCAGGAGTGTCAAACTCTTTGGAGGGACACATTCCTTCAGAGTTTAGTTGTTGCGCTGAAAGCCTTGATTAACTGGTTCATGTGTGTTAAATTACTGTTGGAGCGAAAATCTGCAAAACTGTTTAATACCCCTGATTTAAATAATAATGATTGTTTCTATAAGCTTGACCAAATCTATTTTTTCCCCCTCTCTTCAATCCAACTTCATCTAAAACTTAAAATGTTTCTGCAACTATGGGTGCCTCTGGCCGTGTGAACTTTAAGAAAGTAAATTCTCTTAAAATACACTTTCATACTCTTGTTTTATTTTATATACTAAAAATGGCCAACAGAGGACATAGATTTCTGTTATTTTTGTCTTTTTTTTCTTTTTTAAAAAATTCACACACGTGTCCTGTTACAGGTTGCTTGCGCAGGAAACACACGACGAAGGAGATAGGAGATAAGATAAGTCTTTTACTTGAGAAATCCAACAGGTACAGGAAGGCACGCAACACAACTCATGAAAAACGAGACCGGACAATGAACATAGGAGAAACAGGAACTTAAATACATGGAGCAACTAACCAAAATGACAAACAGCTGTGACAATCAAGTTAGTGTCCATGGTGACTGATGATGGCGGGAAAACAGAACAAAGGAGATCATGTGACATATGAAAACAAACAGAACGTGACAGAGTCTGTAACATTACTCCCCCTCCCGGAAAGGCGCGTCCTCGCGCCGTAGAGCGAGGGGAAGATGAAGAAGGGATGCAGATGACGATGTAGGAGGTGGTTCAGGAGGCGGACGGCTCACCGGGAGGAGGCAGAATAAAGGAGTCCAGGGTGGTGCAGAAGGAGGTGAAGTCTGGTGGATGGCCTTGAACAGGGACGGGTTGATGGTACCCCAGTGCACAACCAGGGCTGCGCTCCACGGCGGCATCGCTGGAGGGAGGAGCCATGGTGGAAGACAGCTGGATGACGTCATGGTGATGGCAGGAGGCGATGTCGACGTGGGATGTGGAGCCCACCGCGTAGCCAGAGAGCCGATGCTGTGACAGGACACTGATGACCTCGACGACCGCGACGGAGCCGCAGCGACGACCCCCGAGGTGGAAGCAGGGATCCGGAGGGCTGAGGTTGAGCTGGAGCGACCGAGGGCGGAGGTGGAGCCTGAGGGAGGGCGGAGCTAGCCGCAGCCGAAGGGGTGGAGGGCCGGAGGGCAGCGAACGGCCCGTAAGTCCGTGGCGTAGGTTGAGTGGAGTCTGACCGAAGCGGAGCCGACGTACCGAGGGAGTCCAGCGAAGCCGAAGGTCCGACGGTCACTGCTGACACCGAGGGTGGAAGGAGCGCAGGCGTGGGAGTCAGGACGTCGGGTCGAAGTGGAGTGGAGCATGCGGAGGTTGGAGGCGGAGCCACGGACTCCCGAAGCCCTGGAGGAGATGACTCCCAGCAGTCCAACGTTGTAACCGCGCCACTGAGAGGAGGCAGAGGTGGAACAGAGGGGCTGATGGGAGACAGCGAAGACAGGGTAGCAGAACTGGTTGGGGACTGTAGGGTGTCTTGAAGGTTAGAAAAGATATCCTCATGAAAAGAAACGGTCTCAAAGTCATTTTGGAGTGGTGGTGGGAGAGGGAGGATGGGTGGGGACAGAGAACTGGGGACATGATAAACAGATTCCGATAATAGATCAAAGGGTTTAATATCTCCAAAATGACATGGGTCCCATGCAGCATCCAAAAACTCACTCTCAGTGGCGGGAGGGTGGGTAGGGCTCACTTCCATGCCCTCGATGTCCACTAGAACTCCCTCGGCGGTGGATGTAACAGTCGGCTCGCACACCTGGTCAGACTCGGTCGCTCCAACAGGCGCTGGCTCAAACGTCGCGGTGGAGTCCCTCACGTGGCCTGCGGTGGGCTCAAGCTGTAAATCCTCGCCGTCAGGGTGGTCTTGGTTGTGCACTGGGTCGTGAGTGAGGCTGGCGTCATCGTCGACAGGTCCGACGGTGAGAGGCGATCCACAAGACGCCAGCACCCACTCCACGAATTCCTGGAAGCTCCCCCGAGGACCCCTCCCGGATAACTGTGCTCTTGTGGAGCTGTTGAGTCTGGCGACCAGAAACGAACACAGGATGTCATCCGGGAAGGTGGTGAGAGGGGCTAGGAACAAATAATCCCTTAAATGTTCCTCGAGGGAGCGAGTTCCCTGTTCAAGGCACATTAGTAAAACTGGTGCAATGTCCATAGTGCCAACAGGGTGAAAACAAAACGGAAAACAAAACACTGAACATGAAACTGGGAAAAAAAACTTCTATAAGCGAGACGCTTACAATCACTTTAGTTTGGTCCGGTCTTCTGTTACAGGTTGCTTGCGCAGGAAACACACGACGAAGGAGATAGGAGATAAGATAAGTCTTTTACTTGAGAAATCCAACAGGTACAGGAAGGCACGCAACACAACTCATGAAAAACGAGACCGGACAATGAACATAGGAGAAACAGGAACTTAAATACATGGAGCAACTAACCAAAATGACAAACAGCTGTGACAATCAAGTTAGTGTCCATGGTGACTGATGATGGCGGGAAAACAGAACAAAGGAGATCATGTGACATATGAAAACAAACAGAACGTGACAGAGTCTGTAACATGTCCACCACACCTCAAATGATGCACTGCATTTATAATGCGTAAGGCCCGCCCAATCGGCCCAATGGCGGTTTCCCATAGGACGGGGAAGGTTTCTTGTGCGTTCGATCTTTTCAGTGTGGCAAAGTAGTTTAATTCCAATTAAACTCTTATCTGACTCCATTTTATTATGACCTCGAATTTAGGTTGGAATGCCAATTGATTATTGACTATTTATATTTATAATTTATCTAGACATTTGAATATTCTATTTCACTCTTTACTCTTATTGTACTCGTTCATTTGGTTCTCAGAGTCGCACAGGGTCCTCGCACTGGCCATTCATTTATTATGCGGGCCCACGATCACAAACTAGCCAGTCTTGGTCACTAGACAGAGGTAATTGACTATACTGTTTAGAAGGCCGCTTTCATGCTTGCTCTATCTAAAAGTATTTTATTTAGTCCCCATAGATCTGTACACACTTGTATTAAAGTAACATGTACACTTAACAAGAGTAACACTACATTAAACAGAGGTAAGGCTCACCCTATTTAGGTTGGTCGATCAACATTTTGTTGTCCTAAATGGAAATTCCCTTTTTAGCCTTTACAGTCTAAGTACACTTGAACTAATGCCAAGCGTTAACCGGAGCTCTAAAATCACAGTTGGTGTGCCCTACGCTCCACTCAAAACTGGACTTTAGTCCGTTACTAACCTGACGCAGATTTGCGGTAACAATGGATACATCGTAATCTACTGAAGTCAATAATTTCAGAGTAAGTCAGAATAAAATCAAATGTGACAATTTATTAGTCAGGTAAATGTATCATGCCAGTTACATAATCAATTCAAAAATGATCAATACAAAACATCAAATGCTCAGAAATAGAGTAAGATGCATACCTGACATTAGAAAAATGCTGATCTGATTACAGAATCATGCCCTGAGCCTTTTGCAACATTTCTTTAAATACTCAGACCAAGACAAAACATCCCCCAATGTGGGGCAGGAACTTACAATCAGAATTTGCATTGACTAGGGTCACAGACCTTGGGAGTTCGCACCTTGTTGTGGAACAGGAGGTAGTTTGGATGAAGGACCCTGGGAAAGGGGCACACCCACGATTGCAAACAAAGTATCTCTAAACTCTTAAAACCTTTATTACCTTTTGGTTTACTTCCATGTAGACGAGACCATTGTACCAGTCGCATTGAGACATTTTAAATGATACCAAACATGACTGTTAATTCACTTGCATTGACAGAACATTATAATCTTTATATAAGGGAAGAATGTGTAAAGGGAAGGAAGTGGGGGAGAAGGAACAAATGTGAAGGAAGGACAGGATGGAGAGAAGCTTTCCCACAACTTCACTCTGTGGGGTGTGAAGACAAATTGCTGTATGTGTTTGTACTGTCCATATCTCAGGAGATCAAAGTATCTGAGGTTCTGTTTATCTTACAAATGTTCTGTGTTGGAAATTACTTTTTAACCATTTTTGTAAAAAATTATTTGCTAACACTTTACAATAAGATCTCATTTATTAACATTAATGTAATAACTAGCTAACAATGCGCTAACAATGAGCAATACTTTTGTTACAGTTTATGTTAGCTCACAGTGTAACTAATGTGAACAAATACAACTTTTGATTTTAAAAATGTATTAGTAAATTATGAAATTGGCTAACTAAGATTAATAAATGCTGTAGAAGTATTGTTCATTCTTACTTCATGCTAACTAATGTTAACAAATGAAACCTTTTAGTAAAGTGTTGCTAATTATTTTATAGCAGCCATTTTATGTATCCAAATTACACAATTAAATGATATTTTTACACTTTTTACAGCTTGAGTGGAAATTATGCACAGTAAAAAAACAAGTTTACCTATGTTCTGTTTTCTATAGCAGTGGTTCCCAACAACAAGGCCCCCTTCCTCTCTGAATCAATACTGCACCCCCCCCCCCTTTTTTTTTTAATTCACAAAAACATTTGTATTGTAGTGTTATTACTTTTCAACCCCATGTTATTATTTCTTTAAAGAAGAAACTCAAGATAGATTTAAACCTTCAGAGTTCTTTTTTGCAAACATACTTTGCAGACATTCTTTACAACAGGGGTCTCAAACTCAAATTGGCTGGGGGCCGTTGCTGTGATTGACACCTCATAGGAGGGCCATTTTAACATTCAAGCACAAGAAAGCGCAAAATTTCTGAAAAATTACTTTCCTTTGCATTATTTCTCATTTACTTCAAATGTCATTACTAAAATATTTTGCCATACTTAAAAAATGTAAACAGCAGTGTCTATCATTGTTACATACAATATTAGTTTTTAACAGTTAGTGCAAATATTTCCCCTTACTTTATTTTAGCTTAAATAACATCAAAATCTTGCACTGAACAACACTGTACTGAACAAATGTAATCCCTGAATACATTTGTACACTCTTCTATTTCTTGCCAGACACCTGTAAATGGCCCGCGGGCCGGCAGTTTGAGACCACTGCTTTACAACTTAAAAGTACTTACTCTGCTCAGTTATACAGTAACTTAAATAAGCACAAGTCAACCTGCCATACCAAACAAGACCACAGGGAGATACCAAGGACTGAATTTAAATATCCGGATCCATTCAAAATTATTAAACACATATTAAGTACATAAACACCACTGATCCTCTCAGACTTCTCCAAGACACACTTGTTCGGCGAGCATCCGTTATAAAACACTCGCAGTACATTAATTTTGACAACTACGCGAATATATTGAACTGTGTTCATGCAGAAAGACAATGTAATAGCGATCAGTGAGTCGAGAGAGCAAATGTGCGGTTTGTTTACGCATAATAACGGACTCGCGCATGTCTTATGAACGACTGCTGTATGTCACTGTAATCATCTTTACCTTCATTACAACCGTCATCTATCAAAACCTTTTTAGTGACACTGGTTTTCTTTTTCCAACTTAGTGAGTTAGTCTGCGTTTTGAGCCACCGTTCAGTGTGTATTTCACAGCAGCACGATGAGAAACGGCCTGGGCTGATCCGAAACAATCACAAAATACGTACGAGAGAGGTGGTGCCTTGTTTTAAACGTATTTTTTTAAATTAATTTAATTAATCTTTTTTTAATGTAACGTATTAATAATTAAATTAATTAATTATATTAATATATTTTAATTAATTTTAAGTTATCTCGCGGCCACCCTGGAGGATCACTGAGGACCCCTAGTGGGCCGTGGCCCACAGGTTGAAAACCACTGTTCTGTAGCATCTTAACATTTTACATGATCTTTTAAACAAACATTATTAGGACCAAAAAAGTTTGTGTGGAGGGAATGATGGCACAACTGTGATGTGGTTTTCACATAAATATTGAAATGATTTATGTGTAGTTCTTACCTAATTTAGCTAATATTTACCTAATAATTCATAATTTTATATGAATTTGTAAAGTTTTATTGAAAGTCTAGGTCAAAGGTAAACAATAAAACCTATACATAAAATACATTTGAAAGTAGCAAAAATAAATGAAGGCATGGTAAACGTTTTAAGTCAGTTTTATTGTGATCCTCGTATAATGAAACAAAGTATAACATTTGTTTTGATAAATTTTAATAAAAAATCAACTTTAATAGTAAAATCAAGCCTAATAGTTGAAATCATTGAAAGCCTTTAGGAATTATTGTGTTAAAGGTGAAGCCCTTAAAGCATGATTAGGAATAAAATTTGATTAGCCAGTCTCCTTAGTGTTGAATTAATTAATTAGAAAATTAATTTTAAGACTGAAATATTAACCAGAAATGATTCAAATAATGATGACAACTCAGAAAATTCCAAAATTTCATCATCAAGAGCTCAGAAGAAAAAAAAATATTAGTTGGTTACTTATTAACTTGCATTTTCCTCAAATAACACATAATTCTTAGCCAGAGAGACATTTCTGTCTTTATGATGCAGTTGAATTGTTGTTAAACACAGCCCAGTGAGCCCCAATGGAGGTCAGGGCAAATCCATTCTGTCGACCGCTGAGGAAACGTAGTTCACTTCCATCATGGGTTGGGTAGAAGTTAAATGAAAGTCCAGTAGGCTGCCCCACTTTAAAAGAGCGCCCCTCATTAGTGACAAACATAAGCTCAGAGATATAACCAGAGTAATACTTTCCAGAGACTTGAACAAAATATTCGTTGTCGAAGAGTGTCATCTCCTTTTCATTGCCATAACCGTTCATGCCAACCAGTGCTGTCCAGTTATGGTTATATTGCAACTGGAGCCTATTAAACAGATACGGTATGTGCCATTATTGTTAAAATAATTCACAACAAAATACCATATAACTAACATAAAATCAATACAAAAAGAAAAAAAACAAAAACAAAAAAAACTGAATTTTGAAAATGCTATATGAAGTGTATAATTTGTTGCAAAATGGATTTACGTGCAGGCAACCAGTACAATAATTCTGACAGATCAGGTTCTTAATGTTGCCTAATGTGTAACTATCTAGCAGTGCTTGGCAAAACTTACCCATTGAGGTAGTTGTTGTAGTAGTATCCATAGTAGGGGTATTCATAAACTCTGACTCCAGTGATGCGACCCTCATGTGCAGTGGAAAATTCAGTTCCACTGCCGTCCCCCACAGCAGGGGAGTACGAGTAATAATCAGGTAAAGCTGAAAAGGTAATTAACAGCTTTAAGTCTCTAACATAAAAATGTGTTTCTCAGTGATCACTAAAACCCTTCTTATGGTTCTAATTGGAACCTTTATTTTGACTGTTTTAGTTATACAGGACAAAACCTGGCAATTTATTGTTATTCTACTTTTAAAAGTGCTTCTAATGCCTAATTCTAACACTTGATGCATATTCAATTAGTCAACATTGATTTTCTTTATTTAATTTCTTTTGTTGAGTTGGACAGTTAATGATACTCACGCATGGTCATGCTCATGGCATAAAGGCAAGAGAATACCACAAAATAATGCAGCATTTTGGAATGCTTAGCTGTTCACTGCACTCTGAGAATCTAGATCAAACCAAACACAAGCGTTGAGTTATTAAACTGAAAAACAAACATATCTAATTTTTACTGTATCCACAAAAAAAGAATAAACATATAGATAACTGAAAACATTTAAAACTATTTTTTCATGATGTACAGTAGTGTTAATTGATGCTCTTACCTGTAGTTAAGCCTGAGTGTGTGTTCCTTGAGGAAAACGGCTAGCCAAACCTTCATTTATATACTCTCTTGCTGGTCCAGCCTCTTCTTTTTCATTCTTTTTGTTTTGAGATTCTTTCATGCTTTATGAGTTTTTGTTTTTGTTTTTTTAAAGAAGGAATTTCCTTGTTGTTGATCGTTAGTCACCTGACACATTTCTGGAACACATATTTCTTATTTTCTACATATATATATATATATATATGACGTCAGAAAACTTTCAGTATAAGTTTTAAGTAAAGTAAAAGATTTTTTGACATCAGTAAACCTTTTCCAGTAAAAATATTTTTAGTTTTCTTAAAGATGTTTAAACATCTGATCATTACAAACCTTTGAAGGCCATTGAAAACCCAGAAAATAACAAATAATATATTATATATAGGTACAAGATGTAAAACACAGTCAGCATCTTGAGAGGTCATTTCTTTACTACTCAAGGAGTAGAAAACCCAAGGAACATTTGGTGTGACCCATAATATGGGTAACCTTTGAACTGGAGAGTTACTGAAAGAACTTATCACCTATAGTTTCTTGAGTAAAACAATAAAGGTAAATGTTCCCACAGTTAATAGCTAGCTTCAAATATCAGCCTACTAGGGGATAAATTTACTTTGCGTAAATTATTAAAGTGCAAAGAGTGTTTTGTTAAAACCAAATACACTCGCAGAGTGATTTGTAGCAGTGGGTGGGATGGTTTGTAACACTATTAGAAAACATGGACATCAGTTAAACAACCTTCTAAAAACATATCTTTGCTTTGTAACATTTAAAAACAAAGATATACAGTAGTTCCCTTTCGGAATGGAACTTCGACGCTGCGTCTTGGTGTTGACGCTATGGGGAATGACATCAGCGTGACCGGTGTCTGAGGAACATGTAATCTCACGCCAATATTCATTGGCGGACGACCAGTCCATGACATCATAAGCGGAGCACCCGTGAGTATAAAAGGGCGCCTGTATTACATGTCATCAGCTTTTTATTTCTGGAGTTATTTTGTTTGTAGCGCATGTAATTGAAGACGAAATATAGATAAACCAAACAGCAAGTGCTTTTGAAAGTGCTTACCTCTGTGTCCACGTTTTATGACACCTGAGTAAACCCACAAACTTTGCGTTGTTTGCTTGAGAACGGAGCACACGTGTCTAGCACTCAAGGGTGCTAGATGGGTTCACTGTGACAAGTTCACAGTGAGGAAGCTCCACACTTTGCCTACTTCTCGAGGGATGAGGGACAAACATCTGCACCCAGTGGTTCAGGCCCTACTGCTGCTGCTGAGGCACATCAAAGACTTAAATTGTGGGGATTGCAGGTTGAGCTGGCCAAGGAATTTGAGAAAGGGATTTTGCTTTCTCAATCCTCGTTTGCTGACTAGAGCAATCTGCTGGATCAGGAAGCCCATTCTATGGTATCTTTTAATCTAGCAGAAAGCATGTTTCTGGTGCCATGTAGCTCTGAGGAGCTGGATGTAGTTGGATGCAGTGAAATTGTTGAGCCTTCTCCTTCCATCAACCCCACATACAGGGAATTACTGGATGTAATTGCCTCTGCCACAGCCAGGTCGAATCTACCTTGGTGGTGTGAAAAACCACAGAAGGCCATGATCGTCTCTCCCCTGTAAACCTCCCGTTCCTTTCAGATCTGCACAGTGAGGTGGAAAGATCCTGGAAGAGACCTATTCAGCCCATATTTTTTCTTTTCCTCATTAGAATCATTCAATTGTGGAGGGATTACGTGGAAAGGATACATGAAAATGCCCCCTGTTGAGGAGACACTGGCCAGCTATCTTACGCAGGGTGAGGCATCTTTGTTAAAGGATCTGGTTTTGTCATCTAAACCGCTACAGGCCACCTTGAAGTTGACTGGCAAGGCGTATGTGGCAGCGGGTCACATAGGATGCGCTCCGGGACTGACATGCTTTTAACTCCAGCTCAACTCCACAGAGTCATTTAGTGCTATGTCCACTATGTGTGTGCATACTCACAACTTAGTGAGGCAGGCACCCCAGCATTGCGTAGTGGATATTGTTTACCCATAGCATCAACACCAAGACGCAGTGTCAAAGTTCCACTTTGAAAGGGAATGTCTCAGGTTGTGTATGCAAATCGGTTCCCTGAGAAGGGGAACGAACACTGTGTCTCGTTGCCATATCTCAGGTTTTCTTAATTTTAATATTCATGAGTTCACACTTACAAATAATCAGATAGTAAATAGTATGCGTAATAGTATGCGTATTTGGTGTGCTGTCCGAGGAGAGGGCTCTGAGCTTGGTATTTGGCCCGAACCCAGAGTACTCCCCCCGTATTTCTGGTTAGGAAAGTAACCAGGCGAGTGTGAGGAGACGGGGTGGTGGAGGGATGCTGAAAAATCTGTCGAGGAATATGGGTGAGTCGACTGTGTTTATATATAGGCCTTCACTAATGCTGATTGGGTAGATATGTTTATTACTGATTGTTGACAGCTGGCTGAAATGACGTGATGATTAGATTATTTAAGCGTTGCTCCTCCTGAATTTTGTTAATAAAACATCATTTCACAAGTTCACACTTACAAATAATCAGATAGTAAATAGTATGCGTAACAGTATGCGTATTTGGCGTGCTGTCCGAGGAGAGTGCTCCGAGCTCGGTATTTGGCCTGAACCCGGAGCACTCCCCAAAAATTGCAAACCAATGCAGGACAGCAGCCGGGAACATTTCTGATGACCCCCCAAAAAAATTGCAATGCGCAGGCTGATCGTGCTGTTTGGAGGGTTAGTTAAAGGACTGGGAGATTTCTCACAACACTGAATGAAGACATTACTGCTGCGGCATTGAAGGCGAGTTTAGGCAGAGCTGGGCTCCTGCGGGAGCCGAGGGAACATAACTGTTGCGGCAGTGGAGAGAATAGCCAGAAGAACTGAGCTCCTGCAGGATCCGAGGTGACATCACTGCTGCGGCAGTGGAGAGAATAGCCAGAGGAACTGAGCTCCTGCAGGAGCCGAGGCGACATCACTGCTGCGGCAGTGGAGAAATTGGCCAGAAGAACTGAGCTCCTGCGGGAGCCGAGGCGACATCACTGCTGCGGCAGCGGAGAGAATAGCCAGAAGAACTGAGCTCCTGCGGGAGCCGAGGCGACATCACTGCTGCGGCAATGAAATTATATATTCCTCTTTATTGAAATGATGGTATTAGTTGAGTCAGATATGGTGGGTTTGCAGTTATGCGTGAGAGAACAAGCTGGAGCTGAAAACTTAGCTGATAAGGGTTTGTTGGGCTTCTTTAATGTGGAAGCGATTTGATCGGGTGTAGTTCTGAAAAAGCTTCTGATGACCAACGACCAAGTATTTGAATCTGATGCTGGGAAAGGCCTTTTTGGGCAGCTGTGGTTGCTGCTCCTAAGCGGAATGAATGACTGGAAAAGAGGTTTGCTGGGGTGCCGGATTGAATCAAAAAAGCCAGTATAAATGTTGCGTCAAGAGTGCAGGCTGTATTGATGGAGTAGTAGCCTCGGCGGAGAGTGGAGATGCATTTGGTGAGGATGTCTAGAGTTATGGGTTTCCTGGCATCTTGGCAGGTGGGCTGGGTTCTTTGGATGCCTTTGATAAAAAGGGATGTTTGTGAATGGGCTATTTCAGAGGAGGGTGAGCCGAAAATACGTTTATGGAAAAATTGGATTCTGCATAGGTAACCCTTAACAGAGCTAGCTTGGAGGTTCATCATGCTGTTTACATGAGATATAAATCAAGTAATGTTGAGAAGAGAAAAATCGGGAAAAGGCAGGCTGAAAGAATGGCTGGGACTGAGGCCGCTTGCAGAGGCAGCCTCACCCTTGGGCTGGCCCCTGGAACCTGGGGAGAAACAAGGAGAATAGAAAAAGAGGAAAGCTGTGGAGGAGAATAAGGCGTCTGGGCATGCGCCGCTAGCGGAGGCAGACTCACGCTTGGGCCAGCCCCTGGAGCCTGGGGAAACACAAGGAGGGTAGAAAAAGAGGGAAGCTGAGGAGGAAAATAAGGCATCTGGGCCTTCATCGCTAGCAGAGGCAACCTCACACTAGGGTCCACGGTTGAATTGTAGAACATAAAGAATTGTAGACATAAAGTGAGTTTGAGACTGATGACTGGGCCTGCTCCGTTAGCGGAGGCATCCTCACGCTAGGGTCTGCAGGCCACAGACAATGGGTAGGGTGAGAGACGGCGAGATGAAATGGCTGAGATGGCTGAGCTTGCTCTTCTAGCGGAGGCATCCTAATGCTAGAAGGGAAGGCATTCGCCGAGAGGGGCGGGCATTATTGAATGAGGTGTGGTGCTGGGGAAAGCCGTGGTGTGCAGCTAAGCGGAGGGAGGAAAAGAGTAGAGAATCTGGGGCACGGCCCAGGCTTGCTGCTGCCGTGACCTGACGCTTGTCTTCTAATGCGTGAATCGAAGACGCAAGAGAGACGTGAGATAAAAGAGCGGCCTTGCGGGATTATGCGCATCATGAAGTTTAAGTAGCTGAGCAAAGATAGCAGTTCGTTTTTAGAACAGTTTTGACTGTCTGGGAAGGTGGAAGCAAACAGAAATATCCTATTGATTCCTTATGCATTGAGGCCTGGAAGTTAGCTGTATTCAAGTTAAAGCCCAGAAATTCAATGGACGTGGCTGGACCCATGGTTTTATCCAAGGCAATTGGAAACCTGAGCTCAGTGAAAACCGTGCTGAGAGATCGATTATTAAACTTTGTACATATTCTTATTTTCTCAGAAGAAGCCTAAAAACGCTTTATAACCTGCATATATTCACCTCCAACACGTCGGTTTGATATTGTAATCGTTGTTTGATATTGAATGATCAAACAGCAAAGTACAGTCTGATTTAGATCGTTTGTTCTTTGACTGTTGCTGATGTAAGTCACATGCACCTTCTTTTAGTAAAGATCAAAAGAGACTCACTTATGTAAAAAGGCAAAGAGCTTTGCAAAATAAAAATGTGCACCTTGAATTTGTTAAGTTGAGTAGGTTGTATATTTTTACATTTGAATGTATTACTATATGTTATATGTTGAATTCACGTTTATAAAAAAGACGCTGTAGACCGTGACATCATATCACGACAATGTTCAAAGTAGTGAGACCTCGGCTTAAGATGAACGGTAAGAATTATTTAACTGCATCAGTAAAAGAACGATTGCGTGTAAGAATTGTCCTACCAGTCTGTGCTGCTTCTCTTTACCAATAGTGAAGCTGTGGGTTGAAGATAATTCAAAACGGAAATACATACTATACTATAACTTTAAGTTTCTAAGTGATTTTGTTGATAAATCGCAGAACATCGATGACAATAAGTTCAGAGTTTCATAATGATTCTGTCCACGACTGTGCATGCGATCTGAACGTGATATACGAACTAAGTTACTGTTTGGGTGTTTAAATCACAAGGATGCCGGACGTTAGTTTAGAACGGCAAATTACTTATACAAAAACAGTTTTAAAAAACATATACGTGAATCCCCCTCGATCAACATTGATCCAGATGGCGTAACTGTGAAAATTCAATCAGAGACAGAAAATGAGAAGGATTTAAATCGTGCTCTTGCTGGGTTGAGCTGATGGGGTGGAGAGAGAGCTGGCTGGGACTGAATCTGTGCTGCGGCACGGCTCTGGCTTGCTGAAGGCCTGCTGCGGCGGCCTGACACTGGAGGAAGGCCTGTTCCTTCGCGGAAAGAGGCGGCATTGCCCGAGACTCAAGCTTGGTGCTCCACTGCCTTGTTGTCCATTCTCTATGGCAGGAATGATTGAATGGCCGGAGTAGGGAAATACACGGAAGGAGATTGCGGATGTTTCGGCCGCGGCGACGAGGGTAGGCCTCTGCGTCTTGGCATGCAGGGACCCGTTTGTTTGGGCTGACGCCCCCCCGAGATAACGTCGTGGGATCGGTGGCGGTGTTAGGTGTAGAATAATTGCTTCTAAGGCAGGAGGATTGTGGCACAGATTGTTCATCAGACGCGAAGAGATTGATTTCGGACATGTTGGGAACTTAGGGTGGGGCCAGATGCTGAAAAAACTGTCGAGGAATATGAGTGAGTCGACTGTGTCTATATATAGGCCTTAACTAATGCTGATTGGGTAGATATGTTTATTACTGATTGTTGACAGCTGGCTGAAATGATGTGATGATTAGTCAGATTATTCGAGCATTGCTCCTCCCGAATTTTGTTAATAAAACATCATTTAAATTTAATTTAACATGAATTTAATTTTCAAAATCAGTGTGCGCATCTACAGGTTTATTGTGTTAAAAATACGTACATTTGCATTTATTCACATGCCTCAATATGTTTCGAAGCTCAAGAAAGTGCATCCATCCAAAACGTAGGACGTAGCGTAAGCATTTTGAACTGCGAGAGTTTTACACTTTCTTTGTAAGTTGAATACGGAAGGCGGTCTGGCGGAAGCTATATATTTTACTTTATAACTTGTTAAATATCCATATTTTTCTTACACAAACGCATTGCTTCGCTTCAGAAGGCCTTTATTAACCCCCCGGAGCCTTGTGGAGTAGGTTTATGATGGATGGATGTGGATGGATGCACTTTATTCAGCTTCATACTCGTTGTTTCCCGTTCACTGCCATTATAAAGCTTGGATGCATCAGGATATTTATTAACATAACCCAGATTGTGTTCATCAGAAAGAAGAAAGTCATATACACCTACTGTAGGATGGCTTGAAGGTGAGTAAAGCTTGGGGTAATTTTCATTTTAAAGTGAACTAATTCTTTAAGTACATTGTAACGGTTATTCTCAGTTATTTATTTACATTTACATTTATTCATTTAGCAGACGCTTTTATCCAAAGCGATTTACAAGTGAGGAATACAATAAGCAAGTCATCGTGAAGGGGCAAATAGACACAAGAAGTGCTCACAATACAAGTTTCAGACCTTGCTCAGAGTGGCATAAGCTAGAATAGGGAGGGATTAAAAGAAGAGAAAGCATTTTTTTTTTTTTAAGATGAGATTAAGTGCTCTCAAAAGAGATGAGTTTTCAGCTGTCTTTTGAATATTGCCAGGGATTCTGCATTCCGGATGAAGGCGGGGAGATCATTCCACCAGCAAGGAACAGTGAACGAAAATATTCTTGAGAGCAATTTTGTGCCTCTCTGTGATGGTACCACAAGCCTTCGCTCATTTAGTGATCGCAGGCTTCTCCTAGGGATGTAGACTCGTAAGAGTGAGTGGAAGTAGGAGGGTGCTGAGCCTGTGGTAGATCTGTAAGCAAGCATCAATGCCTTGAACTTGATGCGAGCAACAAGTGGTAGCCAGTGCAGAAAGATGAAGAGAGGCGTGACATGGGCTCTTTTGGGCTCATTAAAGACAAGACGTGCTTCAGCGTTCTGAATCATTTGTAGAGGCTTGATTGTGCATGATGGCAGTCCAGCCAGAAGAGCATTGCAGTAATCAAGCCTAGAAATGACCAGGGCCAGGGTCCCTCCACGGAGCGACCACCCGTTTCCTTCGGTGCACCTGCGGACGAACAGATGTCGATCGCGGCATCGGAAGGTGAGCTGGAGTCCTCGGGAGATGAAGACTCGGCTGCGCTGCCTCCCTCCGGGACCGTAGCGTTGCCCGAGCCTGATCCCGAGTTGACGGCGATGCTTTCCCGAACCTTCTCGGCTGGACGATTGGTTTCTCGTCTATTGGTTTCAGCACGGCCCGCCCCGGTACCATTCTTTCCGGAAGTTCATGGGGAGGTGACCAAGTCATGGAGAACGCCCTATAGCGTTCATGCCAGGCCTGGTCCCTCTTCCGCCTTCACCACTCTGGATGGCGGGGAGGCTAAGGGGTACGCTGGGATCCCCCCAGTCGAGCGAGTCGTTGCGATGCAACTGTGTCCAACGGCCGCTGGCTGGCGCGGTGAACCAAAAGAACCAAAAGGTGGCAAAAGAACAAGGAAGCGGTCCTGAGACGGGCGATCTGGAGGAGAGTATGTCAGCTCTTCAGGAGATGATGCCCGCATCTCTCCCTCCCCCGGAGTAGGGCTGGGGGGAATTTGTGTGTCCTGTTGTCCCGCCGCTGGCTCTCTGGAGTCCAGCGGTACCCACCTTTTCACAAAGAGAGCTGTTTCTCAATCCTCCAGGTCCCAAGAGGGTGCGGCTGGCAGTGTGCGGTGCTCCGCCTCGCCACTCTCAGCCCCCTCTCACCTCACCAGCAGGTCCCAGTGTGTATGTCGAGGCCGCCTCCCTTGCGCCGTCTCCCATACACACTGTCACCTCGCAGAGTCCGACCCCACTTCGGGCCGCTATGGCCTCATATAATTGTTCTAGAACTTTGCACAGCCTCAGAACTAGATAGGGCCGAGAGCATGCAGGAAGCTAAGCCAAGACATGGGATAATTAGTTTTAGGAATTTCAGCAGGTTCGGGACATAGTGAAACCCAGCTAAAGATTAAATCCAGCCTTAGGGTGGGAGTATAGATCCCGGAGAGCTGAGCTCAGAGAGACAGTTAAGCAGAAAGGACCTGAGCCTGCAAAGCAGGGACGTCTAGGTTGTAAAACCTGACAAAGATGGATGGCAAGGACCAGCCAGCCGCTGCACAGATTTCTGCAATGGATACACCACTGGACCATGCCCAGGATGAGGCCATGCCTCTCGTGGAATGTGCTCTGACCCCGATGGGGCATTAAAGGCCCAAGGAGGAGTATGCAAGAGCTATCGCGTCAACTATCCAATGGGATAGTCTTTGCTTTGTGACCAAAGGCCACCAAAGCATACAAAGAGCTGCTCCGACTGCCTGAAGGAGGCGGAGCGGTCAATGTAGATTTTTAACGCCCTGATAGGGCAGAGTAGATTTAGCTCCTGGTCCTCCTGTGAGGGAGGTAGCGCAGAGAGCGTGTTTTTTCTTGTGAACGGGGTAGAGAGCACCTTAGGTACGTAACCATGCCTAGGTTTCAGGCTGACCTTAGAATTGTTAGGCCCGAAATCAAGGCAGGAAGGGCTCACAGAGAGTGCCTGTAAATCTCCAAATCGCTTAACCGATGCTAAAGCCAATAGCAGAGCAGTTTTGAGCGATAGGGGTCGAATATCAGCGGATTGTAACGGTTCAAAGGGGGGACTTTTAAGCGCCCTCAGAACCGTAGACAGATCCCAGGTAGGGATGGTAAAAGGGCAAGGGGGGTTTACTAGACCCTTTTAAAAATTGGACAACAAGGTTGTTCCTGCCGACCGATATTCCGTCTATAGGATCGTGAAAAGCTGCTATAGCTGCCACATAGACCTTAAGAGTGGAGGGGGTGCAACCCTTATCCAACATCTCTTGAAGGTAGGACAATATCGAAGATACCAGCGGTGAAAACGTCTCGGGTTACTGGTGTAACCCTTGTTCCCTGAGTAAGGGAACGAGACGCTACGTCGAATGACGTGATGGGAACCCTCTGCGTGATTGCGTCGTGAAGCACTTCTGTATCTAACCAATGATGAGACGAGACGTCAGAGGCGGGTGACGTCACGGACCAGGAAACTATAAAGCATACCCAGAACAAAGAACGCTAGCTTCTGAATTATGGCTGAAGCAAGACGCTCACAGGTACGCTGGGGGTACGGCAACGTGACGTAGCGTCTCGTTCCCTTACTCAGGGAACAAGGGTTACACCAGTAACCCGAGACGTTCCCTTTCGTGGGAACTATCGACGCTACGTCGAATGACGTGATGGGAACGCTGTCCCAACTATGCCGTATCACCGAGCACCTGTCTGTGATCTTGTAGACAGAACCGAGGAGCCCGGAGTAGAATTTACGTCTAGGTTGTAAAACCTGATGAATGTGTGCTGTGATGACCATCCAGCTGCATCGCATATATCATTCAATGACACTCCTGACATTAATGCCTTAGAGGCCGCCATACCCCTGGTGGAATGAGCACGGACAGCTAGAGGACATGGCTGCCCAGATGCTTCATAGGCAAGTGAGATGGCCTCGACCACCCACTTACTCATCCTCTGCTTAGACACTGGGCCCCCTTTCTTAGGGGACCCATAACATACAAACAGCTGTTCTGTTTTCCGCCACAGGGCAGCTCTGTGGACATATGTATCTAAAGCCCTAACTGGGCAAAGCAGATTGCGTTTCTCCTGATCCGGATTTGCAAAAGGAGGAGGACAGAAAGCCTGAAGTACTATGGGACCCGGGACATTGGTGGGGACCTTTGGCACGTAGCCAGGTCTAGTGTGCAGGAAAGCCTTAACCATACCAGGGGCAAATTCCAGACATGAAGGAGCAACCGACAGTGCTTGTAAATCTCCTATCCTTTTAAGAGACGAGATTGCCAGAAGAAATATCGTTTTCAGAGTGAGGAATTTTTCTGATACCTCCTCTAATGGTTCGAAGGGAGCCTCAGCTAGCCCTTCTAATACTATAGCCAAGTCCCAGGCTGGAGTTCTCGTACGTACTGCAGGCCTCAGCCTCAGCGTGCCACGAAGGAAGCGTATGATAAGGGGGTCTCGACCCACCGAGGAACCCCCTACAGGAGCATGATAAGCTGAGATGGCTGCTATATAAACCTTCAATGTCGAAGGAGATAACCCTCCCGAGAACATTTCTTGGAGGAACTGAAGCACAAAGCTAATAGATGACTGGACAGGGTCCGTATTGCGTTGACTACACCAAGTAGAGAACAACTTCCATTTATATGCATATAGCTTCCTTGTGGAGGGAGCTCTGGACTGAAGAATGGTCTCCACAACCTCGGTTGGGAGACCGGAATCTATGAGCCTTGCCCCCTCAGAAGCCAGGCCCACAGTTTCCATAGCTCTGGGCGGGGATGGAGTATCGTGCCGCCCGCTTGAGACAGGAGATCCTGCCTGAGAGGAAGCTCTAATGGAGAGCCGTCTAATAAGGACATTAGGTCCACAAACCATATCCTGGTCGGCCAGTACGGGGCCACCAGTATCAGGCTGACCCCTTCCTGGCGTACTTTTTCCAGAACTGCATACAGACGTAGCCTCGGCCACGTCTGTAGCATAGCATCCAGCCCCAGAGGTGCTGGGTGCGTTAGGGAGTACCACAGTGGACACTGGGTTGATTCTCCCGAAGCAAATAGGTCAACTTCCGCTTGACCGAATTTTTTCCAGATGAGCTCCACCACCTCGGTGTGGAGTCTCCACTCCCCGGGCCTCGGCCCCTGCCTTGACAGGGCGTCCGCTCCCACATTTTGATGCCCTGGGATATAAGCTGCTTTCAATGAGAGGAGCTTTCCCTGGGCCCACAGGAGGATCCGACGGGCCAAGTTGCAAAGTCGGCGAGACCGCAGACCCCCCTGATGGTTGATATACGAGACCACCGTCGTGTTGTCCGTACGGACCAACACGTGATGGTCCCTCAGGTCTGGGAGGAAGTGTTTCAATGCAAGAAATACCGCCATCATCTCCAGCCGATTTATGTGCCAGGAGAGCTGATGGTCCTCCCATAAGCCCTGAGCCGAGCGACCACTCATGATCGCCCCCCAGCCCGTGAGGGAAGCATCTGTCGTAAGCATTACGCGACGATGAGAAGTTCCTAACACAGGTCCCTGGGACAGGAACCAAGGCTTTTTCCACATGACCAGAGCACGAAGGCATCGCCGCGTGACTTTGATCGTGCGAAAAGGATTTCCCCTCGGAGAAAACCCCTTGGTCCGGAGCCACCACTGTAAGGGTCTCATGTGCAGAAGGCCAAAAGTTATCACGTTGGACACAGCTGCCATAAGCCCCAACAGTCTCTGAAACTGTTTTACAGTGAGTGACTGGCCTAACTTCACCCCTTTCACGGTCCCGAGAATGGAACTCACACGAGCAGGGGATAAATATGCCTGCATCGTGGTGGAGTCCCAAACTACCCCTAAGTAGTTGGTAATTTGACTCGGAACCAGCACAGTTTTCTTGGCACTGAGCCTCAGCCCAAGCTTCTTCATGTGCGACAGAACAACATCTCGATGCTGAACTGCCAACTGTTCTGTTTGAGCTAATATCAACCAGTCATCGATATAGTTCAGTACACGGATGCCCTGGAGCCTCAACGGAGCCAGAGCTGCATCCACGCACTTCGTGAACGTGCGGGGTGATAGAGATAGGCCAAAGGGAAGAACCTTGTACTTGTAAGCTTCGCCCCCGAAAGCAAACCTGAGGAACTTCCTGTGATGAGGATGGATGGATACATGAAAGTATGCGTCTTTCAGGTCTATCGCCACAAACCAGTCCTCAGACCTGATCTGTGGGATAATCTGTTTGAGTGTAAGCATTTTGAACTTTAGCTTTCGTACAGATCGATTTAGCACACGTAGATCTATGATCGGACGTAACCCTCCATCCTTCTTTGGAACAATGAAGTAGCGGCTGTAAAAACCCGACAGCTTGCTGGGAGGAGGAACCCTTTCTATAGCTCCTTTTTGCAAGAGTGTCGTAACCTCTTGTTCCATAACCAGAGACTGCTCTAGGGGCACCACTGTAGGAAGGACCCCGTTGAACCTGGGCGGCCGAGAGCCGAACTGTATTTTGTAACCCTGTTCTACAATGAGCAGCACCCATTTCGAAATGTTCGGGAGAAGTTTCCATTCTTCCATAAATTCTACTAAGGGAACCAGTCTCTCGAGACTGGTCTCTGGTGTTTTTTGAGCACTTGGCCCGTCGGTCTGACGCGGCGCACCGGCAGACAGACGGATCCGGTGACGACCGACCCTCCTCGGAGGATCGGTGGAGACCGCTGCGCCCTGACGCACACTGGGTGGCAGGGTTGGCAGAACGGCCCCCTGAGGGCACCGAAGGGGAACGGATTCCAGATTTTTTAATACCCGAACCCCGCCAGAGGGGACTGCCCTCATAAGTCCCGGACAGCTGGAGTCAGGACTTTTTCTTTGAAGCCTTCCGGGAAATAATGACGGTCCTCAGATCCGCCTTACCCCCAGAAGGCTTTGCCTGTGCTGACCGCCCCGGTCCCCAAGGTCTCTGCGGGGGAGCACGGGTGGCCACACTGGCCTTCTGTTGCGCTCTATGCGCCGAGGAGCTGGCTATTGGCTGGGGCTGCTCCCGCTCAGCAGCCCCGGGGGGATGAGAGCGGCGGGGAAGAAATCTCTGGAAGGCCGCTGATTGTTTACGCGTCTCCTGGAACCTATCGACGACAGATGACACTGCGTCGCCGAATAGGCCCACAGGAGACAACGGCGCATCCAGGAGGACGTTTTTATCTCTGTCCTTCATGTCCGACAAATTGAGCCATAGGTGCCTTCCCCACTTTCATCTATCTCCCCTAGCAGGTCAGCCTGGTAAGCTTGCAAAATAGACATCGTGTGAAGGCAAGCTGCAGCCTGACCTGCTGCCGAATAAGCCTTGCCCACCAAGCCCGATGTTGTTCTTAGAGGCTTAGTGGGCAATGTCGCTGTCTTGAGGGACGATGCAGACTCGGGCGAGAGATAGCTCGCAAGCGTCTCTTCGACCCGAGCCATCGCCCCCATAGCCGTGGTGTTTCAGCCCCACGATGTTACTATATGTTGATGTCTGGGGGCTGAACACACGATATTGCACAGGCCTATTCCACGACCTCGACACCTCGGTGTGGAGGTCGGGAAAAAACGGCAGACCCCGACGCTGGGGTAGTGACCGTGCGGGGAGAAAGCGCTCATCAAGCTTGCTTTTTGGTTTCGTTTCACTTCTCTCCGCAGGCCAGTCTATTTTTAACTTATCGACTGCCCTAGTCACTATCTCCAGCAGCTCCTCATAAGCTGGAGACGAGGATGGCAGGTCCTCATCTCCAGTCTCGACGCTCATCACGTCAACCTCCTCGGAGGAAGATATGTTGAGCGTCAGTGTCTCCCTCCGGGGGGAAGAAACCGCAGCGCGTGCTTCCACCACCAAAGGAGAGACACTGGGTCTGGCAGGTAAGGGGAGCGATAGGGCTGGGCCCGTCTCTCCCCCCTCTGCCAAATCCATCTGTGATCCCCACGAATGCAACTTCTGCTGTGCCTCAGCAGCAGCGGGACCTGATCCACGGGGAACACTCACCGCGGCACCCTCCTCAAAGAGCGCCCGGCGTGATCTTAACACTCTGAGAGTGAGCCGTTCGCAATGTACATAGACAGCCCCCTCGAGAGCTGCCTGTGCATGCTCGACTCCCAGGCAAACAACACACATCTCGTGTGTGTCCCCACCCGAGATGAATCGCGTGCAGGGAGACGCACACTTGATGAACTGCTGCTTGTTGATCTTTTTCTCCGCCATTTTATATATAAATATTGTGTGTGAGTGCTTTGAAACTCTTGTCCTCAGACAAAGAGATCGCTGTGTATGAGCAGACAAACAACACTAAATAAGACACACAAGATACAGAGAGCGCTTGCTGAAGACAACAGAAGCTAGCGTTCTTTGTTCTGGGTATGCTTTATAGTTTCCTGGTCCGTGACGTCACCCGCCTCTGACGTCTCGTCTCATCATTGGTTAGATACAGAAGTGCTTCACGACGCAATCACGCAGAGGGTTCCCATCACGTCATTCGACGTAGCGTCGATAGTTCCCACGAAAGGGAACTGACCATTTAAGAGCGTAGAGGCGCCTTGTGGATGGGGCTCTAACTTGAGAAATGGTATTTAAGACACCCTCTGGGAGGTTTGTAGGCTCCCATCGAGAGGCCTTAAGTGTAGAGCCCACAGCTCGGGCTGAGGGTGCCATATCATCATGTTCGCCTGAGAGAGGAGGGCAATTGAGACCTCTCCAAGAACCAGAGTTGGTTTCTCCAGAGCGGGGCCACTAGGAGAACCTTGTGTTTTTGTTCCCTGGTTTGCCTGATAACCTGAGGGATCAGGGCGATTGGGGGGAAGGCGTAAAGGAGAAGGCTGGGCCAATCATGGGCCAGCGCATCCCTTTCCTTTGAAAAATAGATTGGGCAATGAGAGTTGTCGACCTCTGCCTTCCCGAAGATTTCCCATATCCTCCAAACTGTCCCTGACGCCAAGCTAGGGATGGAACCAGGGGTTTCAACCAGTGTTGAAGGGGCCTCATGCAGAGGAGGCGTAACTGCAGCACTGGTGATGCATAGGCCATAAGGCCCACCATCCTTTGAAACACTCTGAGAGGAAGGGACACGCCAATCGTGAAGGTTGTTGTCAGCTGCTGTATAGCCAGGACACGCACTGGCAAGACTACAACTCTCATTTGGGTTGAGTCGAAGACAGCCCCCAGAAATGGGAGCTTTAGCAGAAGTTCTACCAGGAAGACTCTAATGCACGTCATTACTCATTATCTAGCCAATCATTACATGTCACCTGAGTATATAAGTTCCATTCCCACCCACTATTATGTTCGTAGATACCGACGCCGGCGTTCACTCACTCGTGTCGCATTTGCAAACCACAATGACACAGAAATCAATTGTTGATTTTGATCTTACCGACTCCAAAGAAGATTTAGTCGCGCCTTCTCCAACAGCTGTACAGCGCAGCTCTCGTATCCAGTGTCGCGATCCTCCGTGGGTTCAGTGGCCTTCCGAAAAAATTATTAACACACTAGAGGCCCAAGGCATTCCTCTCACCAGCAACCTGTCGAGAGATGATCTTATCATTTTGGCTTCTAATACTCTGGGCAGCTCCTCAGTCACAACTGCGGATCCCCTTCCGACATCTCCAACACCGCCAGCTCAGCCCAAGCTAGCCAGTAAGAAAAGCACAGCCAAGTCGTCTTCTCCCAGAGCAGCCAAAAGACTTAAATCTTCCGTGCCTATTTTATCGTCTCCTCCTCGCCATGGATCGACGGATCTTAACAGCCAACTCATCCAGGCTCATCCACTCATCTATGGCCTTTCAGAGACAGTTAAAAGCCTCGATTCCAGGTTAAAAAATGTTGAAAGCGCGTCTGATAAATGTGCTCCCGGATGTCCTTCTGGCGCCTCCCCGGCTGTTACTCCACTATTCGGTCCATGTGATCTCTCAGCCGTTCCTTCTACATCTTCTGCTACAACTGCAGCGGCTCTTCCTATGGCTCAAATTCCAGGATCAGATGCACCTATGACTAGTCAGTTCAACCTCTCTACTGCTGTGCCTGCACAAACTTTCGGTAGGCGCTTTGTTCCACTGGCAGCGGTTACCGTATCCCCTCTACTACGATCAAACATCATCCAAGGTAAGGACATTAACTTGGCTATCTTGCTGCTTCCCTCACCTGCGGCTGATCAAAAAATGGTGGACTGTGGTGACGTGGCAGTTTTCTTAAAGTCATCTGATCCCAGATTACAAAACAACCTCTCTTTCTCTGAATTCATTATTGCCTTCGGCATTTACAGAGATGTCCTTTGTCAAGCTTTTCCCAATCGACGGGAAGAATTTGACTTATACCTAGCAATTATGGCAGATCTGAACCAAAGATATGGAGGAACCTTATTCTACGAATACCACAGATCTTTCTCTGCAAAATCAGCTTCCTTCATCACGCTTACCAACACTAGACTAGACTGGTCCGTTACTGACACCGAACTGTTGATTCGTCATTTTGGTGGCCAAAAAACTCTGACATGTTCAGTATGCAGTTCCCACGGACATGCTGCATCTTTCTGCCCAAAGGTTCTTGTCAGTAACGTCAGTAACGAGTGCCGTCCATGGTGCTGAATCAGTAAGCGCTAACTTTGATGTTAAAGGCCACCCTATAAAATTTTTCATCGGCATTCCTCTCTGCAATAACTTTAATGATGCTGTATGTACGTTTTCTAAATGTAAATTTTCACGTTTGTAGCATCTGCAAGGACCCACACCCAAAATATGTCTGTCCATGACGTCTGAGAACTACGAACCAAAAGAAACCCCTTCATCAGAAAAAATTCTGAAAGGACATCCATCTACTCCTTTAAACGTTCAAATTCTCTCTGATCTTCTCTCTTCTCATCCCAATTCCCTCTTCGTAGATTATTTAATCACTGGCAGCCTTTCTCCTCTTTCTACTTCATTTGTAGCAAAAAATTTGCAATCTGCTTTAACCGAACCAGACGTGGTTTCTGTTAGGGTTAGTCAATCAATAAAGGATACATTATTGGCCCATTTTCTTCCCCTCCTTTTTCTTCCTTTCGCATTAATTCCCTGGGTGTAGCTACTCATAAATACTCAGGGAAAAAGCGTTTAATATTTTACATGTCCTCGCCACATTCTAACACGATAGCGAGCGTCAACAAATGCATCCCTTCAGAACCTTTTTCTCTCTACTACGCTTCAGTCGATAACGCCATTCAATTATTAAGCTTGCAGGCCAAGGTGCCTGGCTCGCTAAATCGTAAAATCGTACCTATTCACCCATCAGATTGGCCCCTTTTCGGTGTTAAATGGCATTCCAAATTATATTTCGCTGTTAGGCTCACTTTCGGGTGTAAGAGAAGTCCACATATCTTCAATTGCCTTTCTGAAGCTCTGTGTTGGATTCTGTTGAACATCTGCAAGCTCCCATTCGTCTTGCATTTGCTCGATGATTTTTTACTGATCGACTTTCCGTCTCATCTTCGCATACTATTAGATTCAGTCAAAATGCAAGCTTCTCTGCCTAACGAGAAACTTCTTAGAATCATAGCTTTCACAGAATCTTTTATCTCTTTGCGTTCCGTCTCTAAACGTGACATGCTCTCTCTCCTCGGCCACTTTAATTTCGCTATGAGCATTATTCCGCAAGGGAGAGCATTTATTTCCCGTCTGCTTACCCTAGCTCATTCTGTGGTCGACTTAAGCGATGATGTCGTCTTAGACGAAGGGTGGTTGTCTGATCTCAGTTTCTGGAACAAACTGCTTAACAGCTGGAACAGAATTTCTTTTTTCTATAACGACATTTCAGAATCGTTAGTAGCTCTGGATCTTTTCACCGATGCCGCTCCATCTATTGGCTTTGGGGGATTCTTTCAAGGGTTATGGTATGCAGAAAGATGGCCAGTTCAGTTTCCTACTATTGATTCAGGCTGTTTCTTCCGCGCTCTACGAATTATATCTCATTGCAGTAGCTAGCATTCTCTGGGGATCGGCTTGGTCTCGTAAACGTATTACTTTGCAATAACGAAGCAGCCGTCGCTATAATAAACAAAGGAAGATCTCCCCGTCCAGAAATTATGTCAGTTGTAAGGAGAATCATTTGGCAGTCGGTGATTCATAGTTTTATTATTAAAGCTGTCCATATTCCCGGACACTCTAATGAAATTGCTGACGCACTCTCTCGTTTTCGTTTTCAGGCTTTCAGACATCTCTGCCCAGCGGCCAACGTGGATCCAACACTGTGCCCGATGCTATCAGAAATTCTTATGGATTAAACACTTCGTTTAGTAACCTGATTAATTCAGCTAGATATTACATCACTAAGGGCTTAGCCACATCAACCCATGAAGCTTACACACATGCTTGGTCTTCGTTCATTATGTATTCCCTATTTTAGTTCCTACAGTTTGTGCCTTCTTAGTCCACCACTTCCAATCACGTAACTTGAAAATCTCTACTATACGCAAACTGCTTGCGGGTATCCAATTTCATGCCAGACTCAATGATCCTGATTTTCCTAATTTTTTCTCATCTCCATCTATACGGCTATTACTTAAAGGCTTTACAAAAGCCGCACCTAAAGGTTCCGATCAACGCCTCTGTTACAGTAGGACCAGCCAGGAGACAGGAGATAGTTTAACAGGTTGTTTATTGAACACAAGCAGAGTGGATGGTGACAACAGGTGAGTATGCAGAAGTAAATTAGTGACTGGAGAATGGTATAGAGAATGATACTGTCCTTTGTGGTTGCAGAGTGCCAATGGAGAATGAAACTTGCTGACTGGAGACGATGACTGCAGACAACACTTCACACACAGACGGGAGACAATGGAGGGAACTCGGAGACAAGGGAACAGGTAAGTAGCGAGGAGAGTCCTTGAGGTAAGCATTCAGGTAAGTCCTTTGATGCGAACGAGACCGGACAATGTGACTGTGTGTGTGTGTGTCTTAAATAGTGCTGGTGATGAGTAAGCTGATGAGGTGCAGGTGGCGGTGATTAGTACTCCGGGGAAGGTGTGCGCTGTGATTGGTGGATGTTGGAGCCTGGCGTGTCTGTGACAGTACCCCCCCCCCTCCAGGGCCCGCTCCTGAGGGCCGAGGACCCCGACGTCGTGGTGGTCTACCTCTTCCACGAGGGGCAGGTCTGTTGGGATGAGCAGCGTGGAAAGTGTCCAGCAGGTTAGGATCAAGAATGTCGTTACGTGGAATCCATGAGCGTTCCTCCGGGCCATACCCTTCCCAGTCCACAAGGTATTCGAGCTGACCACCACGGCACCAGGAGTCCAAGATCTCATGCACCTCGTATGCAGCTCCGTCGTCTAGTAGAAGTGGAAGGGGGGGCTCGGCTTCGGTCACACCAGGCTCTGTGGAGAGAGGAACAGAAGGGTGGTGAGGCTTGAGCATAGAAACATGGAAAGTGGGGTGAATGCGATACTCAGGAGGTAGTTGGAGTTTGTAGGTGACAGGGTTGATCTGCTCCAGGATGGTGAATGGGCCAATGAACCTGGGACTCAGCTTACGGCAAGGTAGGCGCATCCGGATGTCCTTGGTGGACAGCCAGACCTTCTGTCCCGGTTGGTAGGAGGGAGCTTCGGAACGGTGAAGGTCTGCTGTCATTCTGCGCCTCCGAAGAACTCGTTGGAGTTGGTGATGCGTTGAGTCCCAGACCCTCTTGCTCTCTCGGAACCAGTAGTGCACAGATGGTACGTCCGATGGTTCCCCGGTCCAGGGGAACAGTGGGGGTTGGTAGCCGAGTACGCACTGGAAAGGTGTAAGTCCGGTGGATGGCTGGCGTAGGGAGTTCTGTGCGTACTCGGCCCAACCCAGGTACTGGTTCCAAGAGTCCTGGTGGCCATGACAGAAGGTACGGAGGAAGCGGCCGATCTCCTGGATCTTCCGTTCCGTCTGCCCGTTCGTCTGAGGGTGGTAACCAGATGAGAGGCTGACGGTCACACCTATGAGTGAGAAGAAAGCTCTCCATACCCGGGAGATAAACTGTGGTCCTCTATCAGACACAATGTCTTCAGGGATGCCAAAGTATCGAAATACATTGTTGAACATGATCTCTGCCGTTTCCATGGCAGTAGGGAGACCTTTCAGAGTGATGAGACGACAGGATTTTGAAAATCTGTCAACAACGACCAGTATGCAGGTATATCCATCTGATGCTGGGAGATCGGTGACGAAGTCAACTCCTAGGTGTGACCAGGGTCGGTTTGGAACGGGCAGAGGAAGAAGCTTGCCGGATGGTAAATGACGTGGGCTTTTTGAGATGGCGCAGTCCCTGCATCCCTGCACGTACCTTCTGACATCGGCAGCCATGTTGGGCCACCAGAAGCGCTCTTTTAGCAACGAGAGGGTTTCATTGACCCCCGGGTGGCCAGTGCCAAGTGAAGTATGTGCTGAATGAACCAGTGGAGTGCGCCGCGGATCTGAGATACTCAAGGTTCTTATGGTCCATTAGAACCAGGAAGGGATGTTTAGCTCCCTCCAACCAATGCCTCCACTCCTCGAGGTCCATCTTGACTGCAAGTAGTTCTCGATTCCCGATGTCATAGTTTCTCTCCGCCGGGTTGAGCTTGCGGGAGAAGAAGGCGCATAGATGGAGGCGGCTCGGGTTCCCCTGCTGCTGAGACAGGACCGCTCCTACTCCGGTTGTGGAGGCGTCCACCTCTACCACAAATGGTCTGTTGGGATCCGGATGTACCAGGAGAGGAGCGGTGGTGAAGGCTTCTTTAAGGTGTTCGAAGGCCTCCGTGGCAGCTGGGGTCCAGGACAGAGACTTGGGCTTGTTACGCAGAAGATCAGTAAGAGGGTTGGTAATGGAGCTGTAGTTCTAAATGAATCTTCTATAGAAGTTGGCAAAGCCGAGGAATCGTTGGAGTTCCTTTACTGTAGTAGGAGTGGGCCAGTTCTTAATGGCTTCCACCTTCCCCTCATCCATCCGGATGCCACTGTGGTCGATGTGATATCCAAGGAACTGCACTGAGGACTGATGGAAGGAGCATTTCTCGGCTTTGAGGAAGAGCTGGTACTCTCTCAGGCGTTTCAGGACCTCCGCAACGTGGTGGCGATGTTCGGCCATGCTCCGGGAGTATATCAGGATATCGTCGATGTATACCAGAACGAACTTGTGGAGAAACTCCCGGAGCACCTTGTGGATGAAGTCCTGGAATACGGAGGGGGCGTTGACCAGGACATACGGCATCACGAGGTATTCATAGTGGCCGGTGGGCGTGACGAAGGCGGTCTTCCACTCGTCCCCCTCACGTATCCGGATGAGGTTATACGCGCTGCGGAGGTCCAACTTGGAGAACACAGTGGCACCGCGGAGATGTTCCAGGGCCGCTGGGACGAGAGGAAGGGGATATCGGAACTTAACGGTAACGGAGTTGAGAGCTCGGTAGTCTATACAAGGCCGCAAGCCTCCGTCCTTTTCGGCCACGAAGAAGAAGCTGGAAGCAGCAGGGGAAGTAGATGGTCGTATATATCCTTGAGCCAGAGCCTCCTCGATGTACTCCACCATGGCCTTCTCCTCCGGGATGGATAGGGGGTATATCCTTCCCCTAGGCACTGACGCACCCGGAAGCAGATCAATGGCGCAATCCCATGGCCGGTGTGGAGGCAGCTTGGAAGCTCTCATGGGACAGAAAACGTCGCTGAAGGGGGCGTAACACGAGGGAATGTCTGCAGACCTTTTCTCAATGGGACTTTCGATGGAGGTGGTGCAGACAGGGAGACGATGGGAGTTTGGCTGTCGTGGAACTGGAAGTGCCGAGAAACAGGATGGAAAACAGGTGTCGCCCCACTTCAGGACTTCTCCAGTCTTCCATGAGAGGATGGGATTGTGCTGCTCCAACCACGGACGCCCTAATATCACGTCAGCGGTGGAACCCTCCAGAACCAGCAGATGGATGTCTTCCACATGAAGAATGCCGACTTGAAGTTGTAGAGGGCCTATGCTCCGACTCACATGTCTTTTGCTCACAGGTTTGCCAGTTATCGAGTGGATCCGGTAGGTTGACGGCGTACATTTGGTCTTGATACCGAGCTGACGGCAGAGGGCGCCGGAGATGAAATTTCCTGCTGACCCAGAATCGAGGAGGGCGGTAACTGGAACGGAGATATCAGCAGCAGTAAGTTGTACAATAGTAGTGAGTGGTTTCATGGTATTAACATGTGGGATGATAGCACTCACCATGGGACGAGGAGGACGTGTTGGGCATGTGGAGAGTACATGCCCTGGAGATCCACAATATAGACACAATTTCTGGGTCAGCCTTCTCTGCCGTTCAGCGGGTGATAGACGGTTTGATTCCACTTGCATGGGTTCGTTGGCTGGTTCTGGAGTGCTGACGGATTCTGGTCGGCAGAGGGAGTTGTTGAGCAGTTGCTGACCCTGGTGCTCATCGAGACACGACTGCATACGAGTGGCGAAACGGATGGAGAGTTGGATGAAACGTTCTAGGCTGATGGTATCCTCGTATGCAGCGAGATGCAACCGCACTCGAGGATCCAAACCCTGGCGATATGTTGTCATGAGCGCTTGTTCATTCCATCCGCTTCTGGCAGCGAGAGTTCTGAATTGAATGGCATAATCATTAACAGACATGCTTCCTTGTTTCAAATTATAAAGTTTCTCACCAATAGATGCATCCCATGAGGGTTTCCCGAAAACTTCTCTGAAGTGCTCGACGAAACTGGAGTATGATTGAAGCACAGGGTTGTTTTGTGACCAGATGGAATCAGCCCATTGCAGCGCCTTGCCGGATAGTTGGGAGATCACAAACGCTACTTTGGAGTAATCTGTGGGGAACAAGTGCGGTTGCATCTCCAGGGTCAGGGAACATTGCAGGAGGAATCCGTTGCACTCCTCCGCCGAACCAGAGTAGGGCGCTGGTTTGGCCATGGGACTGACGTACACAGGCGGTGAAGGAGAGGTGGCGGTGTTTGCGGAAGTGAAGGTGGGTGCTGACGGTGGTGGATGAGTGGAGAAAGTGCGACGCAAAGCGTCCACCAAGTCCTGGAACTGATCGGGTTGACTCATGCTTGTGTTCCGCTGTATTGGTCCAGTCTTCTGTTACAGTAGGACCAGCCAGGAGACAGGAGATAGTTTAACATGTTGTTTATTGAACACAAGCAGAGTGGATGGTGACAACAGGTGAGTATGCAGAAGTAAATTAGTGACTGGAGAATGGTATAGAGAATGATACTGTCCTTTGTGGTTGCAGAGTGCCAATGGAGAATGAAACTTGCTGACTGGAGACCATGACTGCAGACAACACTTCACACACAGACGGGAGACAATGGAGGGAACTCGGAGACAAGGGAACAGGTAAGTAGCGAGGAGAGTCCTTGAGGTAAGCATTCAGGTAAGTCCTTTGATCCGAACGAGACCGGACAATGTGACTGTGTGTGTGTGTGTCTTAAATAGTGCTGGTGATGAGTGAGCTGATGAGGTGCAGGTGGCGGTGATTAGTACTCCGGGGAAGGTGTGCGCTGTGATTGGTGGATGTTGGAGCCTGGCGTGTCTGTGACAGCCTCCTTATCACTATGCCTATTTTAGAACGGTTGGTTGACTACCTGTGCCATTTTTCATTTTCCGCTTATATTAACATTCTCTTGGAAGCCGTGTTTCTAGCAGCTTTCTTCGGATTCATGGGCCCAGGTGAATTCACTACAGAATCTAATAAATTGGACCCTACTGGAGACTTAACGTTCTCTGATTTTTTCACCTCATTTCTATTCGATTTTACTGAAGCATTCTAAGACCGATTCCTTAAACTCAGATCTAACTATCACAATATCAAGAATTAACAATAATTACTGCCCCTTCAATTCCATGTTTCGCTATCTCAAAGCTCGTCCCTGCACCCCGAACAACTCTGCACTTTTCATACTTCCCAATGGGTCTCCTATATCAAGAGAATGGTTTAGAACCCATCTAGCAACAGTTCTACAGAACTGTAAGCTATCACCTCATCTGTATACCGGACATTCATTTAGGATCAGCGCAGCTACTACGGCAGCCGAACGAGAGATTCCACCATCCTTTATCAATCTCCTGGGCAGATGCTCTTCTTCAGCATTCGAATTCTATATAAGATGTAATGCTCAAACCATTAGAAATGCTCAGCAAAATCTCTCAAGTAAATTCAAAGGTACGTTCCTAACGCAAACTACTGGTGGAGGTGTTTTCCATACGATTCAATATCACTCGCTCTGATTTCCTTATATACTCACTCAGGGTCAAGTGAACCGCTAACTCTTTAGACCAAGGTCCACACATGCAGTCTCCTAGCACCTCAGACTAACGTGACTGATCCTGATCATCAGTAACAAATAACAATTTACATTACTGGCATACTTTCGTGATAATTCTAGATTACCAAGGCTATGTTTCTAACAAGCACCAGGTAAGGTTACAGCATATCATAAATTCTTTATACTTAAATTTTCTGCAGTAAGTATACTATTGGCACAAACTCCTGGTAATGGCGACAGTTCCTATAGCTATTATTTGCAGCTATACGACTTGCTTTTTATTCGGCCTATCGAGGCATCTCATTTATCTCTGTCTTCTCCTCACTATGGCCTATCGTGGCCTTCATACATGACCTACGCAGCATGTTCGTACGCTGGCCTATCGGGGCATCTCATTCATCCACTCTGTCTTCTCCTCACTATGGCCTATCGTGGCCTTCATACATGACCTACGCGGCATGTTCGCACGCTGGCCTATCGGGGCCTCTTCCACGGTCTACGTGGCCTTCTATGCCTTACATGGCAGTCTACAGCCTACGCAGCTTTCATGCTCAGCCTAACGTGGCAATGTTACGGCCTACGCGGCATTCTTCACATACTTTAAGCTATGGCATAACGATTCTTTCTGTTAATGATTTAACATTTGTATCTATGTCTGTGTATTCATTATCTCTTTCTTTTGGTTAATATTTTAGGAACGCCATTCAAAGAATCCTCCAACTGGTGCGTATTTTCTTTCCATTCTCAGTTCTTTTGGGGTAGGCTCTGCCCCTGCCTTCATCTTAAGGCAGGATCTGCAAATGTCTGCTACCCTCTGGATTGTACTATGGACGGGGCCTACGCCAAAGAACTTTATCATTTCATCTATTTGATATTTCCATACAAACTGTTTAATAAATCTTATTCAAATGTCTTTTTTTAAACGTCGCTAGCTTGTAATCTCTGAATCTAAATCGCTGTTACAACGCGCTTGCATTTGCAGCGCTAGCTTGTTAACTTGTTAACAGTCTCTCGCGCGCTCCTTTTTCAACACGTTCTTCAAACAGCTGTGGTAAGTCAGATCAGTCTACAAACACGGTGAGTCATGTCATCCTCTCCCAGCATTGCTACCTGTTCCATTTGCCACATGTTCACCATAGCTCTCTCTATCAGCGACGAGGGATTTACATGTCATAAATGTAGGGAAATAGTTAGGCTGTTAGAGAGAATCTCAGAATTAGAAACACGCATCCAAACTTTAATCGAGGATAGTAAGAATGCAAGGGCTTCAGATACTGTTTTGGATGCGACTAGCTTAGTGAACTCTGTACATTGTTCGGTTCCGGCTGTAGAGCCCGCGCAGCAGGGCACTTGGGTAACGGTGAGGCGGCCTAGCCGCGGAAAACACCACTCTTCCGTTCCAATAAGAACATCAAACAGGTTCTCCCCACTCAGTGACAGACCCACTGAGAATCCTGTTGAAAGTGCCCTAGTTATCGGCGATTCTATTACACGGAACGTGAAAATAGAGACACCAGCCACCATAGTTACATGTTTGCCGGGAGCCAGAGCACCTGACATCAAAGCAAATTTAAAAGTGCTGGCTAATGCTAATCGTAAATACTCTAAGATTATTATTCACGTCAGCACTAATGATGTTCGACTTCGCCAGTCGGAGATCACTAAAATTAACATTAAAGAGGTGTGTGAACTCGCAAGTACAATGTCAGGAGAAGTAATTTGCTCTGGCCCCCTTCCTGTTCGTCGGAGTGATGAGATAGTTAGCAGATTATCATCACTCAATGGCTGGCTGTCTAAGTGGTGTCCGCAAAATAATATAGGTTTCATAGACAATTGGAAAAGTTTTTGGGGCAGACCTGACCTGTTGAAAAGAGATGGTATTCATCCCTCCCGGGATGGTGCTGCTCTTCTCTCTAGTAATATGGCACATAGTCTTAGAGCTGAAACATGACAAACTGGGGCCCAAGTCAGGAAGCAGACAGACTGGCTAAACCGACCGTCTGCTAGCTGCCTCACGTTACAGAAGTCAGATAATTCAGATAACTCCCAACACATAGAAACTCTTACACCTAGATATTTTCAAATAGAGACTGTGTCTGTACCCCGAATTAGTAAAAACAAAAAACTTCCAAACCCATTTAATGGTAAAAATCTAATTGATGTTCAACAAATAAAAAATAGAGATAATAATGCTAAACAAATGATAAAACTCGGGTTGTTAAATATTAGATCCCTTTCTTCAAAATCACTTATTGTTAATGATATTATCAAAGATAATAATCAATAATCTAGATGTGCTGTGTTTGACAGAAACTTGGCTAAAACCGGACGATTACATTACTTTAAATGAGTCTAGTCCTCAAGGTTATGATTATCGACACAATGCCCGTCAGAAAGGCAAAGGGGGAGGTGTTGCTGTAATCTATAGTAATACTTACAGTATTAGTCAGAAGTCTTTCAAATATAATTCCTTCGAAGTGATGGTACTTTACGTAACATTATGTAAGTTAACATTTGTGCTGGCTACTGTATACAGGCCACCAGGACACCATACAGACTTTATCAAAGAATTTGCTGACTTTCTATCGGAGTTAGTACTAGCTGCAGATAAAGTCCTTGTTGTTGGTGATTTTAATATCCATGTAGATAATAAAAAAGACGCATTAGGATTGGCATTTGCAGATATTCTAAACTCTATTGGTGTTAGACAACACGTGTCAGGACCCACTCATTGTCGTAATCATACTTTAGATCTAATATTGTCACATGGAATCGATATTGATGCTGTTGAAATTCTGCAGCAGAGTGACGACATCTCAGATCATTATCTAGTCTCGTGTATACTACATTTAGTCAAGGCGGCTAAACTGCCTCCATGCCATAAATATGGTAGAACCATCACTTCTACCACTAAAGATCGCTTTATAAATAATCTTCCTGATCAGTTTCATCGCCTTAGCATACCAGAAAGCTTAGAAGACCTCGATGTTGCAACAGAAACTATTGCCTCTGTCTTTTCCAGCACATTAGACTCAGTTGCTCCTTTGTGCCTAAAAAAGATTAAGGAAATTAATCCAATGCCATGGTACAATGAGCACACTCGGGCCCTAAAGTTAGCAGCCAGAAAAATGGAGCGCAGCTGGAAGAAAACAAAACTAGAAGTATTTCGCATTTCGTGGAGAGAGAGAATGATTGAGTACAGAAAGGCCTTAAAATCTGCTAGATCTGCCTATTTTTCAAAACTTTTAGAAGAAAATAAACACAACCCTAGGTATTTATTTGATACAGTGGCTAAATTAACAAGAAATAAAGCTTCAACTTCTAATGTTTCCAAAGAGCACAGCAGTAATGACTTTATGAACTTCTTTACTTGCAAGATTGATAGTATTAGAGAAAAAATTATAACCATGCAAACGTCTACTACAGTATCGCGTCAGATAGTGCATTGTAGTGTCCCTGAGGAAAAATTCAGTTCATTTACTGCTTTAGGAGAGGAAGAATTGTCTAAACTTGTTAAATCATCAAAATCAACAACATGCATGTTAGACCCTATACCGACTAACCTATTGAAAGAAATGCTTCCAGAGGTTATAGATCCTCTTCTTAATATCGTCAATTCATCTTTATCACTAGGACACGTACCAAAAACTTTTAAGCTGGCTATTATTAAACCTCTTATTAAAAAACCACAACTTGATCCTAGAGAATTAGTCAATTACAGGCCGATCTCAAATCTCACTTTTCTGTCAAAAATACTAGAAAAGGCAGTATCATCACAACTATGTTCCTTTTTAGAAAGAAATAGTATCTGTGAGGATTTCCAGTCAGGATTTAGACCGTACCATAGTACTGAGACAGCTCTCATTAGAGTTACTAATGATTTGCTCTTATCATCAGATCGTGGTTGTATCTCTCTATTAGTGTTACTGGATCTTAGTGCTGCATTTGACACTATTGATCACAATATTCTTTTAAATAGACTCGAAAATTATGTTGGCATTAGTGGAATTGCATTGTCATGGTTCAAATCATACTTATCTGACCGTTATCAGTTTGTAGTAGTAAACGAAGAGATGTCATATCGATCACAAGTTCAATATGGAGTACCGCAAGGCTCAGTACTAGGACCGTTGCTGTTCACTCTGTACATGCTACCCTTGGGAGATATCATTAGGAAGCATGGCGTTAGTTTTCACTGTTACGCTGATGATACTCAGCTCTATATTTCTTCGCGCCCTGACGAAACTTACCAATTCACAAAATTAACGGAATGCATAGCTGATATAAAAAATTGGATGACCAGTAATTTCCTACTACTAAATTCAGAAAAAACAGAGATTCTAATTTTTGGACCAAAAACTTCTTCACGTAATAACCTAGAATACTGTCTAACACTTGATGGCTGCTCTGTTAAGTCTTCGTCATCAGTTAGGAACCTGGGTGTGCTCTTTGATACCAATCTTTCATTTGAAGGCCATGTTACTAGCATCTGTAAAACCGCATTCTTCCATCTTAAAAATATATCTAAACTACGACATATGCTCTCAATGAAAAATGCAGAACAGTTAGTTCATGCGTTCATGACCTCAAGGCTAGATTACTGTAACGCTTTACTGGGTGGTTGTTCTGCTCGCCTGATAAATAAACTACAGCTCGTACAAAATGCAGCAGCTAGAGTTCTTACTAGAACTAGGAAGTATGACCATATTAGCCCAGTTCTGTCAACACTGCATTGGCTTCCTGTTAAACATCGTATAGATTTTAAAATCTTGCTAATTACTTACAAAGCACTAAATGGTTTAGCTCCCCAGTACCTGAGCGAGCTCCTAATTCATTATAGTCCTTCACGTCTATTGCGATCTCAGAATTCAGGCCAGCTGATAATACCTAGAATATCAAAATCAACCGCAGGCGGTAGATCCTTCTCCTATTTGGCACCTAAACTCTGGAACAATCTTCCTAGCATTGTTCGGGAAGCAGACACACTCTGTCAGTTTAAATCTAGACTAAAAACGCATTTCTTTAACCTGGCATACACATAACACATTACCAATTTATATTTTCAAATCCGTTAAAGGATTATTAGGCTGCATAAATTAGGTCAGCCGGAACCGGGAACACTTCCTATAACACCTGATGTACTCGTTACATCAGAAGAAGAATGGCATCTACGCTAATATTAGTCTTTCTGGTTATCCCGAGGTTCACCGTAGTCAACCGGATCCGGGCCGTATCCAGGTGAGACCAAGGACCTGCGCCTTGACACGACCACAACGCAGCCCTGAAGTATCAGCAGAGATTGAGTCAACTAGATCATCCACTGTGAGGGCCTCATCGACACGACAGCCACGACACAGTTCCTCAACAACCGTCCATACCGGCGTGATGAATACGATTCTCAGTTGGATGGAACTGGAATAAATACTTTGAATGTTGCGATCCTATTGGACTTACGATGGCAACCTGAATCGTAACAAAGCACTGTTGGCCAGAGGAGAACTGGCCCCCCGACTAAGCCTGGTTTCTCCCAAGGTTTTTTTCTCCATTTAAACACCTATTTGCCACTTGTTTGCCACCTGATGTCACCTGATGGAGTTTGGGTTCCTTGCCGCTGTCGCCTTTGGCTTGCTTAGTTGGGGACACTTGACATTTGACTTGACATTTGATATTCAACAGTGCTTTGATCTGCCTGCATTGACACTATTCTTTAAGAGCTGCTGTGCAGCCAAATAATGTACCAGTTATCAATGTAAAGCTGCTTTGACACAATCTACATTGTAAAAAGCGCTATATAAATAAAGGTGACTTGACTTGACTTGACTTCTGGTAGAAATGGGAGCTTTAGCAGAAGTTCTACCCGGAAGACTCTAATGCACGTCATTACTCATTATCTAGCCAATCATTTCATGTCACCTGAGTATATAAGTTCCGTTCCCAGACACTATTATGTTCGCAGATACCGACGCCGGCGTTCACCCCCATCCTCCCCACCACCACCAGGTCGGTCCCTGTCCATACATCGGGGGTAGGCTCCGCCCCTGCCTTCATCTTAAGGCAGGATCTGCAAACATCTGCTATCCTCCGGATTGTACTATGGATTTGCATACAAACTGTTTAATAAATCTTATTCAAATGTTTCCTTGCCTCCCGAGTCTTTCTGGTAGAAATGAGATTCGTTGGCTGGGAATCATTGAGCTTTTGGTATAATTGACCCTGAGCCCAAGCACTCTAGGTGGCTAAGGAGGAAGGATCTGTGAGATATTAGCTCAGCCTCTGACAGGGCTAAAACAAGCCAGTCATCGAGGTAATTTAGAATGCGGGTTCCCATCTGTCTCAGAGGTGAGAGAGCCGAGTTTATGCACTTCGTGAAAGTACGGGGGGCTAGAGACAGCCCGAACGGTAGGACCGTATATTGATATGCCACTCCCTCAAAGGCGAATCTCAAGAAGCGCCTGTGGTGGGGAGCTATCTGAATGTGAAAGTATGCATCTTTCAGATCCGGAGAAAATAACCAGTCCCCTGGGTGTATCAGCGAGAGGATCTGTTTTTAAAGTGGTCATTTTGAACGCACACTTCACGAGGGCGCGATTCAGAAGCCTGAGATCGAGGATGGGCCTGAGGCCATCATCCTTCTTGGGGACCAGGAAGTAACGGCTGTAAAAGCCTGAGGTGTGCAGCCACCGCTTCGTCCAGAGGAGGCAGTTTATCGTAGCCCTTCTGCACAGCGCCGTCAACCGTAGTGGGGGCGGAGAGGCAGAGGAACGTAGACGAGCTGAGTAGGGGGCGCGCCACAACTTCGTCAGCTCGTCGTGGACCGCCGGGAAGAAGAGCGCAGATCGCTGAGGAGGGGTCTGACAGCGTCCCGACAGAAATCACTTATCCAGGCGGCTGCTTACAGGCTCCTCCGGTGAGGACCACTCTAGCCTGAGTTCCTCGATGGCTTTTGATAGGACACGGATGAGTTCGGTGTCCATATCAGCCCTGGCATCGATTGGCTCCAAAGACGGCAAGGGGGCGGGGTCAGCGGTGAAACCTGACCAATCCTCTGCATCTGAGGCCGCTAGGGACATGCTGTCATCTAGTGGCTCGTCATCCGATCCCCCGAACGAGACCAGGTCGCTCGCGATAGCAGAGGGGCGCTGGTCTGGGCGGGAGAACGAGATGGGGGAAACCTCTCTTTGTGAAGAGAGTGAGGCACGCGGGACCTGAGCCAACGTGAGCTCACTCGTATCTGAGCGCTGTAATCCTCTACCCCACTGTTTTTTCCTCACAGGTTCCCGCGAGGGGCGGAGTCACTCTCTGAAAAGAAAGCTATCCACGAGCGCAGAGAGGCGAGACTCATGCTCTCGCAGTGAGAGCATGACGTCTCAGTGAGCGCGGCTTCTGCGTGGGATTTCCCCAGACATCGCACGCACTCACTGTGCCCGTCATCAGACTGTAATGGTGCCCTGCACGAGCCACAGTCGTGGCGCGGCATTTGCAACAACGTTGCAGGAAATTTGCTCAGAAATTTGCTCTTTTAATACCACAAAGCAGGAAAGCGCCAACACAGGCACTCTGCAGGTGGCTCGTGAGCGAAGCACTGACTGGGGCTGCTTTGAGAGCAATGCGGGAAACAGAGCTGCTTAATAGCGCCGATCTGATCCTGCTGCTGTGAGGCAGCGCGCTGATCAGTGCTGCTTGAGAGCGGCGAGCAGAGAGCGTGAGCAGAAGGCAGCGAGCTGATCTTGCTGCTGCAGAGCGAAGCTTGCAAGCAAGGCGACTTTAAGTCTCGTAGAATCCAGCGAAGAGAAGTGATCATCGTCGCTGAAGGAGAATGAATCAGTGATCCTATGCTGAGCGTCTGCTTATATAGCCAGATGCCCAGCCCAGTTTGGCGGGCTCTGGCACGCTGCGTCGCCATAGGCTCGCGCAGCTCCGCCGCGCTGTCATTGGTTCATTTCATTACATTTATTAAACCAATGGCAGTGCAGATGCACTGCTGTGATTGAAAAAGGCTTTAGTAATCAGAGAAAAGGAGTTTTCCCCACTGTGTCTTAGCAACGCAGTACGAGTGAAGTATCAAAAGGGAACTACATGTACTTACTATAGAGTTAGGGATAGGGCTTGGTTTAGGGTTAGTAACTTGTAATTATGCATAATTTACTGTTATTAATATAGTAAGTTGTTGCGTCCAGAGGTGTATTCTTTATTGTTATGGTCCATCAGAAGAGCTGTGTTTTCTTTAATGTGTTTTTGTGTGCTTTTTTCTGTTTCTCCCTCTGTTTCCCCTTTGGCTCCTCCTACTGAATTCGTCTGGCAGGTTGCTGATTGCCCCCAGCTGCACCTGGGTAGGGTTGCACCAGCAGTTTGTAAGTTCTTACTTGAATTGGAACGTAAAGTCCACACGAGAGGCTTAGTAACTACTAGCTAGTTTGTAACTAATTCTGTTCTTTATTCAGTTGCACCAGAACGTAGCTAGGTCGTAAGCTTTCCGTAAAGTAATGTATAGTCACATAATATGATGTATACCATCAATGATCCAATAGCAGCCTTCAAATATATGAGCGAAAGTAGTTGAAATGCCGTGAATTTCAGTTTATCCTTCATTCTAACTTGTTTTGCCTCACGTAACTAATGGTAAAAATAAGTTTCCATTAAATACAATACTACTTAATCATGAATAACCTAAGTGTTTTTATATGTAAATAACTTTCAAAAACTGTATTTGAAATGAAATTAATAAGGATCAATAAATAAATACTGATACAAAACAACATAATAAATGACATTTATTTATTATGACTGATTTTATTTGACAAGCACAACACAGAGCGATGGGACCGATGCACACAGCGGCGTGCTGTTTAGGATGGGCTCGTGTTGAAAAGCCACTAACAAAGTAATCTTTTCACGTAATGTTCTCTTTTTTAAAATATAAGCGAGTGTAAATGTCAGCATTATCATATATGTCTAAAGAATTGAAGTCTGTTAGGTAAAAACAAGTGTGGCAGGCGACATCTAGGGAGTAAAGTCATGAATTAAGGTGGTGTGGTTAGCTATGTATAAAGATCAGCGGTAGGAACGAGAATGGTAAGTGTGTTTGTTTCTGGTCAGCAGAAATAGATCGACACTCTTATTGTTTGTTTGAGAGGTTCACATGTGGATTCTCTTGGATCTTGGAGATAGGTATGAGTTTATTTGAAATCCTGAAGTGTTTTAATATGTGGTGTTTGTTTTAGGAAGAATAATAAAGGTGTTTTAATGCATATATTTCAGCTCTATGGAGCCCATTGGTTCATATGCGAGGGGTTCGCATGTGCATTCTTTTGGATCTTTGACATAGGTATGAGTTTATTAGAAACACTAAAAAGTTTTAATAGGTGGTGTTTGTCTTGATATAAATAATAATGTGTGTAATGTGTGTGTTTCAGCTCTACAGAGACCATTTGTTGCTCTTGTTGTTTTTGAGTTTTAGTTCGTTTTTTTTTTTTTTTTGGTTTGAATATTTGGTTTTGGGTATTTTGTCTAGGGTACTTGAACTGGTAATTGGGCCGAAAGAAATGGGAACGGCCCTTTGGGCGGACTAGTTTCTTTTCAGTTTTTGTTAGTTTGTATATTGTTTGTTTCCCCCATTGTTTATATACACTTTACAATGAGGCTATATGCTTAGTGTTTAAGCAGAGTTGAGCTATTTTTTTACATGTAATTTACTTTTCATCAACTGTGTGAAACACAAGGTTTTTGTATTATGAATTTATTTAATGTTTGTGTGCGTGTGTGTGTGTCTGTGTGTGTTACGCTCCAACCAAGTTTAATGGTGCAGTGCAAAAATTAAAAAAAAAAAAAAGTTCCCATTTACGTCAAAACTAGGCTACGTTGTAACTTACGCACAGCTGGTGCAACCAGCCCCTGGCTTACCAGTAAAGAGTGAGCCAGCATAAAAGCAGAAAAGAAACTAATAGAGTTTGAGAAACGTTTCCCCAAGAGCTTTCTCCAGAGCGCTGTCTTTGTCCTGCCCAGCCTGTTGCTGCAGTTCACTGTCTTGTTGTTGAACATGATAACTGCTTAACTTTCACCTTTGTGGCATTGTATTATTATTTTAATTTGATTGCTGTGGGTGTCTCCAACATTTACCCTGTAGCAAATTAGCTCAAAGGGAAAATATTAATAATTATTCATAACTTGTTTATCCTGTGAACACTCAGTATTGATTATTAATTAATTCTGAGAAAAGGGTATTTTTCATGGCCACAGAAAAATTATTCTTTCTTAGCATTTACAGCAGTTAGAGTGTGTAACAAGATCGAGATCATTTAAGTGACAGTTATTTGCAGGCACTGAGTCAGAACCAAATATGTATTGTGCACAAGTTTATTAACTAAATCACGAACACATAGCTAGACTAAACAAAGACATACAATTCACGCATACATAGGAGAGGAGAGAGTGGAAATTAATTTGAACTGTAGAACAACGGGAAAGAAGCTATGAAAAGAGTCATTTAACGAGCTGGAAGAACCATCAGTTTCTCACATACAAAGCACCTTTGTTAACAAAGGGATTCACAACTTAATACTAAATCGGCGTTTAGTGTTCAAATGTACGATACTTGCAAATTGCCTTAGCTGTTGAGGAGCATCCGGATCTGCAGGCTGAGAAATTCTTGATGGTTTGGTCCGATGGTGTTGAAGCTGCAATTGATTTCTCCTGCATTGAATGAAGAAACGATGACAAACTTGCATGGTTAGTTTGACTCTTGTAGTAGGGAAGAGTTCTTTCTCTCTTCTAGGTAAGCACATGGCTGGGGTGCAGGTTGAGGCCTGCTGGCCTGGCAGGCCAACGGCAGCACCCAGCAGATGCAGAATGTCGGTCGGAGGAGGCAAGAGAGAGAGAGCAGAACTGTGCAGATGGCCTGTTTTAAGGGCTATGGGTTTTTCCTATGGCCTCTGCTTTTTCCATGTGGCTACATCGTTCAGAGCAGCTTCTGCATTTTTTCAAGTCATAAACCATGGCGACTAGGGGCATTTGTTGCTCTTTTCACAGTCCCTTGATGGGAGAATGAGTTTGCTGGTTTATTCATTAACTATAATGAATAATTTGTATGTCTGATTGGTCTAGATGCTACAACCCTTTGCAGTTTAAGTGGGGAGGATACTGTTATCATTTACCTTTATTATTTCTTTCTTTTCTTTGTTTTATTGTTGCTGGTGTTAATATCAATTTTATTAGTTACCTTAATGGTTGCAAACCTGAGATGGAACATTATTGCACTTTTAATTGGAACAGTATTTTAGAAAGTTAGGCAAATATACAAAAATTCAAATAAAAACTATAATTACATAAATATTAACAATTCACTGCCATTTAACTTCTTACAGACTTCATGGGTAAGTGCTGTTGAGCAATATGATACCTTGTCCAGTGAAATCAACCAGTTAAGAAGGAAGAAAAACAAACATCTCATTTTCTTTGTCATCAGATCCAAATACGTGCAAACAAGTGTGTACTTTGTTCTTTATGATAAATGAAGTCAACCAACAATACTTAGAAAGGCACTTGAAAGTCTAGAAATACCAGCCAAGAACTGTGGAAAAGTGAAAGATTTCCTCATAGTTGAGGAAATTTTCATTCCTTGCAAGAAGTGACGCTGGGTGGAATATCATTATTGTGCGATACAACAACAACAGGACTGCACCCTGAACACAGTACCCTGTCTATCATAATTTAAATACACAAAACTTACTTCAGACATAAAAGTCACTGAAAGTAATTGTAAATTTGATTCAGTAAATACTCTAGCCAATTAACTGAATTCATGTGAATTATTCATCAATTGTTAACTCCTATATTTTCTTGAAGAGGTTTTTTATTATTATTGCTCACACATATACAATGCCCTCCACAATTATTGGCACCCTTAGTAATTATGAGCATAGGCGGCTGTGAAAATATATCTGCATTGTTTATCCTTTTGATCTTTCATTCAAAAAATTCACAAAATTATAACCTTTCGTTGAAGGAAAAGAATTGAAAGTGGGGGGAAAATCACATTATGCAATAAATGTTTTTCTCCAAAACACGTTGGCCACAATTATTGGCACCCTTTTATTCAAAACTTTTTGCAACTTCCTTTTGCCAATATAACAGCTCTGAGTCATCTTCTATAATGCCTGATGAGTTTGGAGAACACCTGACAAGAGATAAGAGACCATTCCTTCATACAGAATCTCTCCAGATCCTTCAGATTCCCAGCTCCATGTTGGTGCTTCTTCTCTTCAGTTCACTCCGCTCATTTTCTATAGGGTTCAGGTTTGTGTGTTGGTTTTGATGTTTGTTTTGGATCATTTCCTGATGGAAGATCCAACCACGGCCCATTATAGGATTTGTAGCAGAAGCGGTCAGGTTTTGATTTTTTATTTGTTGGTATTTGATAGAATCCATGATACCATGTATCTGAACAAGATGTCCAGGACCTCCAGCAACAAAATAGGCCCACAACATTAAAGATCCAGCAGTATATTTAATCGTGGGCATGGGGTACTTTTTATCCCTGTGTGCACCAAACACATCTGGTGGGTTTGCTGCCAAAAAGCTCTTTTTTTAGTTTCATCTGACCATAGAAGCCGGTCCTGTTTGAAGTTCCAGTAGTGTCTGACAACTGAATATGCTGGAGTTTGTTTTTTGATGAGAGCAGAGGATTTTTCTTGAAACCCTCCCAAACAACTTTTGGTGATGTAGGTGCTGTTTGGTAATTTTTTTTTAGGCTTTCTGACCCAGAGACTCAACTAATTTCTGCAATTCTCCAGCTGTGATCCTTGGAGAGTCTATGGCCACTCAAACTCTCCTCCTCGCCGTGCATTAGGATGATTTAGACACACATCCTCTTCCAGGCAGATTTGTAACATCTTTAGTTGATTGGAAGTTCTTAATTATTGTTCTGATAGTGGAAATGGGGATTTTCAATGCGTTAGCTTTTTTCTTATAGCCATTTTCTATTTTATGAAGCTCAACAATCTTTTGCTGCACATCATAACTATATTCTTTGGTTTTTCTCATTGATGAATGATTAGGGGAATTTGGCCTTTGTGTTTACACATATTTGTACTCCTGTGGAAAAAGAAATCATGGCTGGACAATTTCATGCTCCTAGTCACCCTGGTGTGCTAAAAAATGTAAATATGAATGGGAATATACTTCAGAGATATTTTACTCATAAGAATTTCTAGGGGTGCCAATAATTGTGGCCAACATGTATTGGGAAAAACATTTATTTCATAATGTGAGTCCCCCCCACTTTCAGTTGTTTTACTTCGATGAAAGGTTAGAATTTTTTTGAATGAAAGATCAAAAGGATAAACAATGCAGATTTATTTTCACAGCCGCCTTTGCACATAATTACTAAGGGTGCCAATAATTGTGGAGTATTACAGTATTACAGGTCTTTTGTCTCATCACATTCAATTTAGACTGCAAAATTTAACTCTAGATAAATATGATTTCTGTGTTGCTGTAGATTGAAACTGTCTAAAGTACTGAAATATTTATTCAAATGATTTAAAAATACTTAACTAAAATACTTTATTTGTTTTATGTATTCCCTGAAAATGGAACCTATGACCTTGGCATTGCTATTGCCATTGCTCTACCAGCTACAGGTATGAAAATTTTACTAACTTTATAAATTTATAGTAGTTAGCAAGACAAAAGATTTATACATGTTTGTTTTGACTGAATATGAGACAAATATATACAGTAAGACCCATTTAGAATGCTATGTGGTAAAACTAATAATACAGTACAGATTTTGGCTACATATGAACCTTGCTGACATGATACATAAATATATAAAAATAGACAGTTTCTGTTGAATTTCTGCAAAGTTGACATATAGAGCTGATATAGAGAAAGACAAATTGGTTAACTTCAGGGCTGAGCTGGAACAACAGTGCCCTCAACTGACGCACTGGGGTAGAACACAGCTCAGTGAGCCCTAATGGAGGTGATGCCCCATAATTTCCATAAGGCTGCTCCAAGAGCAGTTATGATTGGTGACAAATATAAGCTGATACTTTCCATAGACATGAATGGTAAATTAATGGTCAAGATTATGTCCATCGGAGTACCATAATTTGCACTAATCAGTGTTGTCCACTTAGTGTCATATCTCAACTAGATCCTAAACAGATACGTGGCGCCAAAATGTCTTTTTTAAATTAACTTTAAAAGTGTTTTTTTTTTTTCTATACCATTTTGTAATACTTAATTTCACATACCCTTTCACAAATGTTTCTATGTGAATGCTCAGAATGCTCCACTGTCCAGTGGTGTGTGGCCTAACTTACCCAATAATGTACTGTACATGCTATTGTATTACCAGACTCTGATACCAGTGATGTGACCCTTCATGTGCAGAAGAATGTGCACTTCCACTGCCATCGCCAAAAGACGGAGTAGTAAATTATAGAACCTATATACAGCATAAATTTAATGGCATCAGTGATGCAAAATAAATGAGCCTTGTCTCCTGCTGTTAAAAAAAGGAAGCACCCAACCTTGCTTTGCTCAACACTGACCTTGGACAGGTTTTTATTTAGAAAAAGACAACAACAACAACAACAACAAAACATCCTGTTGGGGAAAACACAGTCCAGAACTGGCAGGGCAGGACACAAGGGGAACACATAACAGGGAACAATCCATTCAGGGAAACAACCACAACAAACTGGCACAGGATAGAAAACACGTGTTTGAGATGAAGTTGGAGGGAGCTGAAATGTCCCACTTCCAACCTGTGCATTCCAGTCAATCACACCACAAGATAGCATCATGAGTCAACAAGAACTTTTCGTGTTCTGCCAATTATGGCAAAATCAATAATCAACAATGTTCAGGCTGTCCCAAAATCTGCATATTGTCATTTGTTATTCAAAATGTCAAATGTAAAATATAATGGCAGTTCCATGCATTAGTTCTAGATCTAAGTATTAGTTATTTAAGGAGGAAATTGGTGAAACCTGGGCATTCATTGACACAAACAATTCTTTTATTTATTGTATATTGCATGTTAAATACAATTCGTGCAGCAAAATACGTAATGTTCCACATAGCCCAGCTCCACTCCGTGCTCGTTGGTCGCATCTTGTAAATGACGTCAAATGACGTGTCTTGCTTAGGTCAGAGTTGATCGATCTGCCCCGAGTTTATAAGTCAGATGTCCGACATGGAGCAGCGTTCCAGATGTTATTTTCAAGTAGAGTTCTGAGTTGTCTGGAATACAGCATTAGTAGGGAAGGAAAGGATGATGGCAGGGCTGAGAGACTAACAGATGAGAGACTAACAGATGAGCACATGGAACACATAAACAAAAAGCCATGTGCATAAGACATGGCAAACAAATGCCACTAAAAGCCATTTGCTCCAACAGAAAACAGCACACAGAACAGAAGAGCACATGGCAGACAAATACCCGCATCCACCATGTGCCCAAACAGAAAACAAGACACAAGACATACAGAAGTGCATGGAGAATGAATGTCAGGACCAAAGACTAGACTGAACCAAGACTAGACCAAAGTGATAGGATCCAGACACCATGCCCTGAACACTTAAGACATAAGCATACAGCCAGGAAAATAAAACAAGATAAAAACAAGGCTAAACAGGGTGTCAGGATCCCATCACCACAGATCCAGGAAAAAGAGGTGGCAACCCTGACTGATATAGTCAACCCTGACAGATATTGTCACTATAAACATAGATTAAAAAAAAGGATTTGTTAAAGATGATGCCATTAAATACAATGCCATTGTCTGCAGTTGAGCATGTTGTAGTTGGTATTTGAGGAAACAGGTTTGCCAACATACCTGCCTTTACCTTCTGACACTCTTCGCATGTAGTTTTGTGAAATTCAAAACAAATGGTGGTTTGGCCCTGGCACAATGAATGTTTCCAAAAACATTTCAACTCAGATTTTGACACCAGATAATATTCAGATATTATTGTTGTTGTTGTTGTTGTTATTCTTATTTGTAAATTTGTTTAATAAAGTTATTATAATCTAAATAATCTAACAAAATTTAGAGCTTGCTAAAAATTAATAAATAAAAAATTGAAAAATAAATCAAAATAAGAAAAATTGTTAAAGATAAACATTGTCCAAAATTAATAGTCCAACTAGTACAAAATGTAAGAAAATTTAATTCCCAGTGAGTGCAGAATTAATAATCTAAGACTAATGTAAGTTAATTTAAATTAAAAAAAATTTCATGTGCATCTGTTGTTTGACGTTTTACTTCTTTAGCTTTTACATTTATTTTCTGACAGCCGATTTTCAACCAAATGGAACTGGATTAAATATTTTGACTGTTCCAATCCCAATCTGATTTATGACCCATAATGCTGCCTGAATCATAATCATGCACATGCAAAGTTTTTTTTTTTTTTCTCCCATTTTTGTCACCTGATGGAGTTTGGGTTCCTTGTCGCTGTTGCCTCTGGCTTTTAAAATTCCATGCCCTTTGCCCAGTAGTTCACTCATCTAGCCTGCTCTGCCCCCCATTCAGCTAAACTATCCTAGATTAAGTTTGCTTTCCTTTATCTTACTTTCTTACGGCTAGTAAATATATAAGGTTTGGGATGGCCTAATCTGCCCTGAAAGCTTTTAACTTGATGAAGTTTTCTGTGCCTTCATACTGTTCCAATGCCCATAAACTTCAGCATCCTTCAATTAAAGCAACTCTAGCAACAATCCTGTTTCATCTTTCATTTAATTTAATTCCAAATCCCCAAAATTAATAAGTTCTTAATTCAATCAGACAATAAAAGCTTACCAGGTGGTGCTGGATTAAATTTGCGTGCTTTCATTAATACTCACACAGCTTCAGAAATCAGTTGCTACTGCCAAACATAGGTCTTTATCAGTTTAGAATCAGTTCTGCATAACTAAGTCAGATCTGCAGGGTTAAAGGGTGTTGAGATGTTTAGCCCAGCTCTGCTTTGTTTGGGGGTCTCCCTCTCTCTAGCAGATCTGTTTCAGCAGATCTAGTCCACCAAGACCAAATGTACATTCTATTTGTAACAATCAGCCCAAGTGGTTGAGTTACAAGAGTTAAAATTGGGGTCAGATTAAACTGTGAGTGTTTAAAAAGATGAGACAAACAACAGAAATAGAATGAATAAATAAAGTGTATTTACAATGATAACAGGGAACTCAAAACAACACATTAAAACTAGAATAACTTAGGCTGTTAAGAATGGAGTCCATTTTCACCATACCATAAACCAGTCTATAAGAAATTGATTGTTGCCAATCCCAATGTGTAAGTGTCCAGTGATACAATCCGATAGAAGTGATAAACCAATGCAGATTAATGTTGCTTGCTGGAAAGGTAAGTCCTTAAAAGTAACTCCTTAATCTATAGCAGGTTGGTGATCACCATCTGGGGTGCTTCTCAATACTAAAATTGATGCTTCCTCGTTTCCTCGCTCCTACATTCTCAAGCCCGTGACCCAGAAACTGATAGATCTCAGCCATCTTGAAGCATACATCTATGTATCCTCGCTCATTTCTCCTCAGGAAGCTTCTTCGCTCCTCATTCCTCACCTCCTCATAGTGCAATTAGAGAATTGAGATTCTCTAATTGCACCATGAGGAGGTGAGGAATGAGATGTTGCTTCCTAGAGGAGTCATGAGCAAGGATACACATGTGTATACTTCCCTTGCATCCTAATGGGGTAGAGCTAAGAAGCAAGGAAAAGAAGTGAGGGAAGGAAATGAGGATGCACAAATAAGCACCCCTGGTCTTTGGGTTAGCGACCTTGTTTGTTTGTCATACTGCTTTTTATGCTGTCCATTTCCTATTTCTTGTGATGTGGTCACTCAAATGACAGGCAGACCCAGCATCAATTCAAAAAACATACACACATTAAAATATGATTAATAAAATGGCTAAGACAACATGTACACCTATTAAAACTCCAATATATAAAAAATCACTATAATACACTGCCCGGCCAAAAAATAAAGTGTTAATTTGGATATTAATAGGCAAATACTTAAGAGTCTATGGATGGATTATTATTAAAGTGATTATTATTTTTCTAGCATGTTATATGTTTGGTTTTTTTTACCCTAAAAGATTTTCATTTCTTAAACAACCATGTATTAAGATGCATCATGGCCATATTCCAGGATGACAATGTCAAGATTCATCAGGCTCAAATTGTCACAGCATGAAGCATGAAGAATCATTTTCACACATGAATTGGCACTGACCTTTACCTCAGTGTAAGTTTTTGGGATATGCTGGAGTAGACTTTACAGAGTGCTCACCTCTTGCATTGTCAATACAAGATCTTGAGCAAAAAATGATGCACCTCTCAGTGGAAATAAATGTTGTGATATTATTTCCATCAAGAGGTGCATCAATTTTTGGTCAAGATCTTGTATTGACAATGTAAGAGGTGAACACTCTGTAAAGTCTACTCCAGCACATCCGAAAAACTTTCAATGAAATTAAGGTCTGGACTCAGAGGTGCCAATTCGTGTGTGAAAATGATTCTTCATTAACCCTGATGAATCTTAAAATTGTCATCCTGGAATATGGCCATGATGTGTCTTCCTACATGGTTGTTTAAGAAATGAAAAGCTACACACTCTATCTTTAAGGGTTAAAAGAACTGTTGCCAAACATATAACATGCTAGAAACAAAATAATCACTGTAATAATGATCCATTCATAGATTCTTAAGTATTTGCCTATTAAAATCCAAACAGCGATTTTAAATTTTTTTTTTTTTTTTGACCGGGCAGTGTATATTGAGCAGGTTCAAACATGTGTCATGTGTGACAGAGTCACATATTTACATTAATAAAATATTTTACAAACTATCTAGAGAGTTGTCATGACTGATATACAGGGAATGGAGTATCAAAACAGACAAAAACTATTTTACTGTGTTTAAAAGATGTTTGCTCTTGATTTTTCATGTGCTGAATAAAGAAATATTTATTGTACAGTTGTAAATGTTTTATTCTTTTTCAGATTTTCCTATAGCAAACTGTCTTTATTCACTTTACACAGAACAGTGATATTTCCTTATAGTACACATTCCTCATAACAAGCTAAACTAGTTTTTCTTACATAAGTTTAACTTGAACTTTGAACTAATTTAGACTGTTTATGTTTATTCTTTTAATCATTTATCATATAATACATATTTAGTGGGTGTACATCTTACTACATGTCAAATCACCCAGATTTCTTTAAAGAACATTTACACTTTCATTCCATTTTTAAAGAAATTGATTATAAAATCATGTAAATTGTTGTTTATTTATACCTTTTTATTTAAAAACAATTTACTGAAAGAAACAAACTTCCTTTATATAAGCATACTCATTGAACATAGTACAGGTTAAACAATCAAATGATCAGATATTCAAGTACACGATTCATCTTTTATCTGTACATTATAGTAAAGATGCATTAGTGTAGAATTAGAAAAGATAAAATTAACCGATTCATTTCAAGGCTATAATATTAGTAAATCTTAATATTAGTATGTGGCATAGTTACGAATCAAGGCCCAATGAGCCCCAATAGAGGTGATGCCCCATACATTCTGTCGACGACTGAGAAAACGCAGCTCACTTCCTTTCTGGGTTGGATAGAAGTTAACTGAGACCCCTCTACACTGTCCCACTTGAAAGAAGCGTCCATGATTAGTGACAAACACAAGCTCATAAATGTAACTAGATTCATACTTTCCAGAGATCTGAATAATAGATTCTTTGTCATAGAGTTTCATCTCCATTAGATTGCCATAATTTACACCAACCATTGCTGTCCAGTTACTCTCGTACATCAGCTGGAGCCTAAACAAACGTCATTATGTTCAAATAGTGCATATGCCATAAAGAACGACATGTATAACAACTCAAACTTTTATTATATAAGTTAAATCACAAATCCTTCCCTGAGAGAAATAGTTTTTAGAATCAATTGATGTCAATAAGTTCTTTATCATTCCACTTTCTGAAATACTTCATAAGTTTATGTCTTTATATGTGAAGATCCAGACTGTCCAGTGGTGCTTGAGAAAACTTACCCAGAGATATAGTTATTACTGTATTCCCAAATTCTGATACCAGTGATGCGACCCTCACTTGCAGTGGAAAATTCAGTCCCACTGCCTTCCCCAACAGCAGGTGAGTAAGAGAAAACATCAGGTAAAGCTGAAAGAGATAATAGCAGCTATTAATTTGTGAGACAAAACTATCTCGCCTGAATTACTATATACAGACTTTTTCAAACTTAGCAATCAGGTGTGAGCTGGACAATTGTATCACAGATGTGTGGTGAGTAATACTCACGTTTTGTCATGCTCATGGCAAGAACTGCCGAGAGAATCCAGAAAAACTGCAACATTTTGAAATGAATTGCTGTCCAGTACAGTCCAGGAATCTAGGCATTCATAATCAATTATGTGTTTGAATATTATATTGCATTACATTAGAGTTCAACTGTATTTCTGAATTTCATGATGTCACTGATACAAAAACTGCAGAACAAAGCATGTAACTTTGTGAACAATTAATCACTTTGCGACACTTTACAATAAGGTTCATTTGTTAACATTAATTAATCTATTAACTAACATGAACTAACAATAAGCAATACATTTGTTACTGTATTTTGTTAGTCTTTGTTAACGTTAGTGAATGAAAATAAAGCAGTTCATTGTTCATGTTAGTTCACAGTGCATTAACAAATGTTAACAAATACAATTCTTGATTTTAATAATGTATTAGTAAATGTTGAAATTAACATTAAGATTAATAAATGCTGTAGAAGTGCAGTTCATTATCAGTTCATGTTAACTAATGAACATTATTGTAAAGTGTTACCCAATTAATAAGTAAACTAGTTTAAAATTATCACTGTGCATACAGACAAGTGCACATCTATAACTCAGAAAAAAAATATCACAGCATTCACAAAGAAGAAAGAAATACATGAATGATGCCGTTACCTGTAGATGGGTACAGTATGTGATTAATAGTTACATTTTATGTTGACTAAACCTGATACGCTTTCCTGATTGTCAAACTTCTTTTATTGGTTGAATAACGCGTGTTTGTGTTCCGGTCTTCTATTTTCTGACACTCCTCAGATGGAATGTTGTTGAACTCACAACTTATTGAATGTTTAGCATCAGAATATCACAACAACTTTATTTTTTACTTTCAGTTTTAAATGATAATTTTAAGAATTATAGAATAACTTTAAAATACCTCAAACGTGTTTAGCAGAAAACAGCTACTCAGATTTTGCTAAACTCCTTTAATGAATGTACTAATAATAAATGTACTAAACTGATTCACATCAGTTAAAACATACTAATACAAGCTTCTTCACAATTTATTCATATCTATAAAATAACCCAGTCAGTTAATGGACGGTACAAATGACTTGTTTTTTTCACTTTCACTGAGTTCTTGCATAAAAGTTAACATCAACTTTTACCACACTGATTTTTCTTTGTATTCATCGCAGATTACATGTGTCATATCTCATTTTCTCATATATCTTAAGTGTACTTAAAGTACACCTTCATGATGTTTCTTAAAACTTAAAAACACATTTAAAATGTGCACTTAGTAAAAATGTCAAACTGAAAGTTTTATGTTAAAGTACATTTTAAATCATTATGTTTTAATAATCTTTTGTCATGCTTTAAAGAAGTACACTTATTTTGATGTGTTGAATACTAAAACACATGTAAAGTACTTGATTATAATTTTAACTTAATTTGTGTTATTTAACATGACATTTTAAGTTAATATATTTTAAATGTACTAAATTGCTACTTCATCATTTCAGATGTGTTATTACAAATATGTTTAAATACATGACATACACGACATGACTTAGGTCCTAGTTGAGTGGGTCAAAAAAACACTCTTAATTTCAATTAACTGCATTTAAAATGTAAACTATAATACGTTTTCATTCAGTTGTAAAGAACATGCAATCATGTGCCAGAAAACTTTACATTCAGTTCACACTTAAGTATAATTTTTTACTCTTTTTTAAGTATTATTTTTAAAAGTATGCTAAAGTGCACTTTTTTCACAAGGGTATGACTATTCCAATGTTCTGTTGTCATTTCCATTACAATCAACTTGTTTGCATGTGTTTTCAAAGAAGAAATCCGTGCCAGAGAAGAGAATGGCTAAGTGACCTTTTATTTTATTAATACTATATTATGTGCACATACAGTTTTTTAAATATACATTTAAGATTTGAAGTATGCTAAAAATGCACATTAAATACAATTAAGTGCACTTCTTTGTGCACTAATTTGAATAATTTTCACAATAAATGCTTTGTTTTATTTCACTCTTTGTTTACATCATCGTAGTCATATGAATTATCATCAAATTTAATAATTCATGTTTTACATTGGATTTTCATATTTTAAGACTGAACGTCTAAAACCAGATAAAATAATACAATCTATACAATATTTTATTTTAATGTGATCTTCATACAACAAAAAGAAAAGAGCTGGAATCTGTTAGTTTTATTGAAAGTAAACCAATGCCCTATTGTACATAAAAGTGTACATTGTTGAAGAAATATAAAATGCAACCCACTGAACACAGAATATGCTAAAAATGAACAAAACAACAAAGCCTTTAGTCAAGTAATAGCCATCAGAAGCTAGTATATAGAAATCAGTACAGATAAAACAATTAGAAGTTTCTTTAATGGCAGATAAAAAGATAAAATGAGGTGAGATGAACTGAGATGATACGTTCTTAAGCCACACTGTTGTGGTAAACAGCCCAATGAGCCCCAATGGAGGTGATGCCATTTCCATTCTGTCGACCACTGAGAAAACGCAGCTCACTTCCATCATGGGTTGGATAGAAGTTAAATGAGCCTCCATAAGGCTGCCCCACTTTTAAAGAGCGCCCGTGACTAGTGACAAACATAAGCTCATAGATGTAGCCATTGTAATACTTTCCAGAGACTTGAATGATGAATTCATTGTCAAGAAGTGTCATCTCTTGGGGAGTGCCATAGTTTAAACAAACCAGTGTTGTCCAGTTACCATCATACATCAGCTGGATTCTAAACAGATATATGTTGTCAGTGTTCAAATTGATCATCTCAGAATAACATGTAAAAGAATTACCACACACAATGCAAATGACTTCCTAAATGATTCAACATTAAGTAAATGATATTTGAAAGTATATTAACTTTTTGACTCTTTTGGTCTGGATGGTTGATCTTTCATGGGTTAACTTACCCAGTAATGTATGCACTACTGTATTCCCAGACTCTAATACCATTGACGCGACCCTCATGTGCAGTGGAAAATTCATACCCACTGCCATCTCCAACAGCAAGTGAGTAAGAGTAAAAATCAGGTAAAGCTGAAAGAGAGAATAACAGTTATAAGTCTGTCTGTTTAATTAGTGATGTGACCTAGAAAAGTTATTGTGTAAATTAGTCACTGTATTTAATTGAGCAGCAAAATTTGTGTGACTGATATACATAGTGTATTTTTACATGTTCCAGAATTTTTAGCAGTTCTTAATTTTATTTTAAATTTTCTAACAGAAATTTTTGCAGTGTCATTTTGCATGTTTGATGATGTTCCACAGTGAAAAAGTTTAGACAATTTCAAGTGGTGAGCGATACTCACGCATGGTCATGCCCACTGTAGAAACTCCAGAGAGAACCAGAATAAGATGCAACATTTTGGACAAAGTTGTTATCCAGCACACACCAATTATCTAAAAGAAACAAAATAGATGAGGTGTTTGCTCATGCACGGTACTTCAAGAATTGGCATCATGTCAGTATTCAGCTGAAACTGCAGCTTGACATCGATGATGCAGTTTGTTTTGCATCGCTTTAGATGGAAAGCTCAAACAGTTTCCAACATCTAACTCTATTACATATTGACTATTATACAATGCTTAATTGTGATCAGTGTTATATGGACTTGAAGATGATAAAAGACAATCACTAGAATTTAAATGACATTGTTTTAGAAATATAGAAAATCATTACCTGCGGTTAGACTTGATATGGTTGATATTTGAGGAACTTGGTCTGCTAGCTAAACCTACTCTTCTACTAGTCAGACCTCTTCTATTGGATGAAGTATCTGTGTTTCTCTCTCATGTACTGTATGACACACCTCAGAAGGAATGTTTTGGAACGCATAACAAGTTTTGGTCCATGTGCAAAGAATGAGTTTTACATTTGTTTTCACGAATTTGAGTTTGTTTCTCTTCTTGACCTGGGAAAGAAAGCAGAAAGCAGGTTATGTGGCATATCTGGGTATGTTTAAGAATAAGTAAGCAGATAAACTCAACTTTCGGTTCTAAAAACGGAGGTAACTTTCAGGGTATGTAAGGAGCCATAGCAACTTACTCTGCTCTACTCCAGAGCAGGTTATGTTCCAGGGTTAGTTTGCTTAAGAGGTATTCAGATGCGTGTTATATAATTAATATAGTTATATTAATGTAACTAAATTTGTTATATAGTTACAGTTATATATACAATATTATATTATACCAGGGTTCCTCAATTAGTTTTCACCAAGGGCTACCGACCACAATGTTTGTTCTGCTATTATTATTATTATTATTATTATTATTATACATTTTATTATTGTTATTATTGTTGTTGCTGTTGTTGTTTTGTTTGTTTTTTTGTTAAAGGAATCACATAAATATTTTTTTCTCTCAGTAGTCTGTTTTATTCAAACAATTATGAACATTTTTGTATTCAGATACAGAAGAAAACGTCTCAAGTTACGCATGTAACCATGGTTCCCTAAGAACAGGGACAAGACGCTGAGTCAAAACACTAGGCGAATACCTCCACGTGAACCGGTGTCTGAAGCGCTTATCAAATCACGGCAATATCATATTGACCGGCGACAGCCCATGACATCATAATGGTGCAACCCGAAAGTATATAAGGGGCGCCTAGATAACATGTCATCCACTTATCGTCTGAAGGGACTGTTTGCAGGCGGGCCCTGAGGCATGGCTGGGAGACGTAACGTCTCGTTTCCTGTTCTCAGGGAACCATGGTTACATGCATAACCTGAGACGTTCCCTTCCCTGAGACGCTAGGGGAGCGATATACTCACACCTCCATGCTGAGGGGAGTGCATGCCAACGTATGGCAGTGACAACTGTCAAAATCAAGCAGTTTCAAATGAAATGTCCGACCCACTCTCCCTAAGGTCAAAGCCCAAGCTATAAGCCTCAAAGAGGCCTCCATATTTTACACATGAAGGCCTGGAACCAACAACTTCAACAGAAGCGATCCCTTTAAGGGAATGTGGCTAGGGAGCCCGAAGGAACCCCAGCCAGTCACTTCTCAGGGGAACAAAGTCAACCCCGAATGCCACCAGGGAGGCTGACCTGGTCTGTTACCAGTTCACTAGTAACCTAGTTTGGCAATCAACCTGTCTGTTTCTTCAGAAACAGAGTCTCTAGATTACATAAGTCTCTCGAAGAGACATCCAGAAAGAGGGACTGCAAAAGGGCAGTAAACCAACTCAGACTGGATCTTAGAGATGGGCATCCTGGAGAGCAGGACTCAGCAAAGCGCTATCGACCCTTGCAAGCGAGGGGAGTAGTAAATCTGCTCGATTCTAGGATCTACAAAGCACCTATGTTTCAAGGCACTGAGGAGGCTGTGCACTCTAATAGGGACCCTTGTGAGGGGAGTGCTCCCAGCCTAAGCGCTGATCTAACTGGGAGGCCTCAAGCGAAGCCTTCAACCTTCTGACCAGACTTAGGGAGCTAAGTACTCAAATCCATCCTCAGAATGAGGGGAGTCCCAAGCTCAACCTATTAGGTCGACCAGGCTATAGGCTAGAATTCTGAAGGTGATCTAAGTTAGCCACGCCAGCTACACCAAGTAATGTGCGGTCTCAGGGGCCTGATAAGGCCAACTACCTGACAACAAGACCTTGCTGGCTGACAAATACCCAACTGCTGGGGACTTGCATCAGAGAGGCCTACAGTGGCCAGCTACCTGGTATTGAGTCTTTGCTGGCAGAGAAAATACCCGCACTGTGGGGAATTCACCTTCAGAGGGGCCCACTAAGGCCAAACACCTCGATGGCAAAAGTTCACTGGCTGAAAGTACCCAAACACTGAGGACTTGCTCACAGGGAGGCCTGCTAAGGCCAATGATCTAATAGAAAGTCATTGCTAGGCGCCACGCACCCAATTATTAGGGACTGGCTCTCAGGGAGGCCTGATAAGGCCAGCTACCTGATAGCAAATCTAGCTGGCTGTCCAAAGCCTGGAAAGCTGGGGGCTCGCCCACAGGGAGGCCTACTAATTCTCAGAGAGGCCTGCTAAGGCCAACAAACTGAGAACAGGCATTCGCTAGCTGCTAGGTACCCACACTGCTGGGGACTCTTAGAGAGGCCTGATAAGGCCAACTATCTGAAGCAAGTCTATGCACGTCTACCAGAGAACCCACTACTGCTGGGGACTAGCCTTCAGGGTGGCCCACTAAGGCCAGCTGCCTGGTAGCCAGTTCTATGTGGCTAAATACAGCACCCACACTGTTGGGGCTCGCCTTCAGAGAGGCCTGCTAAGGCCACCTATCTGATAGCAAGTCGTTGCTAGCTGCCAAGTACACAGATACTAGGGACTCGCCCGCAGGGAGGCCTGCGAAGGCCAGCTACCCGACAGCGAGTCTTCTGGCTACCAAGTACCCAACAAGATGGGGACTCGCTCACAGGAAGGCCCGCTAAGGCCACAACCAATGGCAAGTCAAGCCACACTACTGGGGACTCACTCACAAAGAGGTCTGCTAAAGCCTACTTATCCAATAGCGAGTCATTGCTAAAATACCTCATAGCTGCTAAAAAAACCCAAAGCGTTGAGGGCTAGCTCATAGGGAGGCCTACCAAGGCCAGCTACCTAAAAGCAAGCCTCTGCTAGCTGTCAAATACCCAAAGTGCTGAAGACTCGCTCACAGGGAGGCCTACTAAGGCCAGCTACCCGGAGCGTGTCTTGTTGCTACAACATCCACACTGATGGGGGCTCTCCCACAGAGAGGCCTACTAAGGCCTTACTATCTGATGGCAATCATACTAGCTACCAGAAACCCGTCTACTGGGGGCTGCTCACAGGGAGGCCTGCTAAGGCCAGCTACATTATAGCAAGTCTAGTAGCAGAGATATACTGTTTACAAAGCGCCTAAGCCTGGGAACTATCACATTGCCAACAAGCAGTGTACTCAGTAAAAGCACTTTTTAGCAAGGGGAGTACAAACTTATGTCATCATGCCCTGGAGGAGGCCCACCTGGGCCAACTACTCTCAGACGAACATGGGCGTCAGCTCGTGGCAATGCTCTGGCTTCAAGGGAGCGTACTAAACAACCAGACCAAAGTGAAGGTTAAACATACTGCTCGACCTAAGCCATGATGGTGCAGGGCAGATAAACACAGAGCTACAAGCGAAGCACTCAAATAATACCTTGTTTTAACAAGGGAGTACTATCTGCATGACCCTGAGAATGCTACAGGGTGGAGGCTTACCATAGAGACTCTACCATGATAGAAATGATATCTGCATTCAGCCCTAGGGGAATGGGGCCTTTCGTTAAAAAGCCACCCATATTCAACCCAACACTTGAACGTCAGTTCAGTGGGCTTAGGGGAGAGCCTAGCTAGAGGCCTAACTGTTAACTAGCTTCTGAAATGCGGGGCCACAGCAAAGAGCATTCTATTCACAAAGTGAAATGGGCCTAACACCACCCAGGAGAAAACTGCAGTGGGGAGGCCTATCCAGCGGCCTACGACCCTATTCGCTACCTATTCTGCCTCTACACCAAGCTGCATTATGCCCCAATGCAGAACGGGGGCAGGCCTTAGCCGGACGACTTCTATTGAGAGGAGCCCAGCACTAGGGATGCCAAAAAAGAACCCACACTCACATAATGAGGGGTCAGGGGCAGGAATGCTTAGCAGACCGCCTCCACTATCCCTAGCGCTTAGCCTAGGCCAGCTATCAAGGCAGCTTTGGTAAGGGCCAGCCCAAAAGCATAGATCTACCTGAGGCTCATAAGAGCAGCGGCCTCTATAGAGCTCTCAAAATAGAGAGGAGGCATAATCACTCAGTCTGAATAACTGCTAAGGTGCCTGAATCTACCATGAACGCCTTAGCTATCCTAATTAGAACTGGGAGGAGTGACGCTACCCAGGTAATAATGTCAGGCAGCCCCGTGGGCTGACGCTAGACATTTAATCTATCTGAAGTAAAAGTGCTCTTCTCTTTGCACAACAGCTCTGCAAACCTTGTAGAAGAGGAGACAAACTACTCTACCCTGAGGTGGCTATCAAGGCGGCCTGACGAGGGCCAGCCTACAACAGAGCGGTGGCCTCAAAACCATTCCCAAAGTGGGAGGAGGCCAGCTCGCTCAATACTGTTATTAAAAGCTGCAAATGAGCGGTGGTCTCGCCAGAGAAAATACAATAAGCAAAACCAGCACACTCACATAAGAAGACCCAAAACGGTACTTCCCTCTCTAAAAATCGTTCTAGCCAACCTACAGGGAACTTCAGGGCCCTAGTATTACACAGTAGATTTGTATTAAAAATTCCTTCCTATTTTTAGATGAATCCCCACACACTCTACACAGGGAACAGCGGTCTACAAAAAAATACATTAGTATTTTAAATAGTTTAACAAAGACCTGGAACAGTTCAACCTGCGGCCACGGGGTGGCGACCTACCACCATGGAAAACATGGGGTCTACCACCCTTACAAGCCTGAAAGGGCATTCTCACTATTGAAGCCAACGGCAGACCATCAGAATCATAATTTTCTCATCATAGGCCCAGCCACAGGCCTGATGTAAGAAGCTCCTGGGGCTAAAGAAGAATGGAGAGGGTAGTTCTTTGATCACCCTCAGAGTGAGGAGATCCATTAACGATGCTGACTGCGTTTTTGATGGATCACCTCCCCCACATCCTTCTTCTTTCTCGAGTCTTGCCTCCTCTGCATCCTACTCCTCCATGGAGGGGGCGCACAAGAGGCGACACTTGCCATCTAGCCCTGTCTACGGCCCTCGGGCCGGGACGGACCAGGTCCAGACTGCCTGGGATAGGACTCAGACCTCAGCGGTATACAAGTCTTGAATGCCGCTGAGCGTGCCTTCAACTCTCTGAACTTTCCCACCACAGCCTCGACAGAGGTGCCGAAAAGTTCAGAGGGCAAAACCGGCGCATCGTATTCCCATATTCTCTCAATCCCTCGACATCAGCAAAATTAGCCCACTGATTTCGATGAATTCGTGCCAAATATGGGTTTTTCCATGCCTTCTCGACCTCAGCATGCAGGTCAGGAAGGAATGGAAGGCTCACCAGAGCTGGAGGGCTATGGCCAGAGAGAAACCGATCGTCAAGCCGACCACGCGCAGTCTCTCTCCTAACACATTCCATAGTCTCGCGTAGCCAGATCTTCAGACTGACGGCAGAAGGTCTGGACTCTATTGCAGCTTTCATTGGCCAAGGACCGCCCAAGAAGACGTTTGACTGACATGTAACGCAACCAATCACAGTTTGTTTTGTTTCGCATCAGGTTTAGGGGTGTGAAAATGAAAGTCAATGTCCCTACCGGCATGCATCTAATAAATTATTCATTCAAGAAAGTTGTGCAAGTTTACTGCAACAATGGAGCCGTGAACTTCACATACTTTTGAAAATCCCGCGTTTATTTGATCCTGGTTGTCACAGTTGTAAACATGACTGCGTTCTTCTTCTACGAGGGGGTTTGGCGTCATGGCATATGTCTCCAGGTGGACCGTTAAAGAACGTAACACACATGTCTCCCGGACATCCTGTAAAATTCAACCAACCAGATGACAACTTCGAAACTCCTGAAGTGTTTCCAGATAAGTGTGCCATATGCATCAGACGTTCAGAGCTGCCGAATCGCACAAGAGGTCCACACCCCTCTCAAACTGTTCGGCGAGCTTCATCTGATTTCATCCCATGATTTGAGTCTCCGCTCTGCCTCAGCGTGAGTGGGACCCGAAACACCAGGCCCAGATGCTGAACTGTCTTCCCTCGAGAAGAGAACCAGACGAGAACGAAGCGTTCTCAAAGGAGAAAGCTCACAATTCGCACAGGCAGCTCCCTCGAGAACTTCCCTTTCGTGCTCTTCCCCCAGACAGAGAATGCACAGCTTGTGTGTGTCATCTGGTGTCAGATATCTCAGACACGGATCCACACTTAGTAAACCTTCTAGTTAGTCTGGTTTTCTCTGTGCACTTCATTTTGCCAGTGATAGCGCTTCACACATAACAGTCCCTGAAGACGAAAAGACGATGACATGTTATCTAGGCGCCCCTTATATACTTTCGGGTCGCACCATTATGATGTCATGGGCTGTCGCCGGTCAATATGATATTGCCGTGATTTGATAAGCTTTTCAGACACCGGTTTACGTGGAGGCGTTCCCTTAGAGTTTTGACGCAGCGCAAGTTCCCTTTCAAAAGAGAACTAAACTTTGCCTGTAGAATCTTAAAAATCGAATGAATAAACAAAAAAACTGGATTCCCATGTCTGCTATATGAGCAACTGATTGCTTGTAAGCTGCCACCAATTGTGTTACCTTCGGTTTCTCAGAATGTTCTGGATAACTGCAGTTAAAACTTCTGTGCAATGCATTGAAATGGCGTTTGATGTTATCAGCTTTACTGCCACGATCTGCGTGCACAAACACGCTGGCTTTGCGTTGTGGTGGTCAGGCAAAATAAAACGAAATTGTTCAGTCCATTCACATTTGAATCATCTATTTTCCGTGTCCACTTTTCTTTTCTTCACACTAGCCATGTTTTCGATGTCAGAGTGGTGCGTATCCACTGGTGTGGAGCGAGCAAAGCAGAGGGAGCGTTTTCAGTTCATTCCTATGGAAGTTGAGCTTCACTTTATAAAGCACTATTATAAAGCAGTAACCTAATGTTTAAATGTTTATTCAATTCTAATATATGTATTTATTTTATTGTCATCTCACACATAGATCTGCTTTTTTCCCTTTTGATGTTTTCTATGCTATAATTTCTATAATAAAATACATATGTGTGAGGTCCCATCTGACCAAGTGTTTATCAATTCCAATCAAACCAATCAAAGAAAACATATGTCTAGAGCAGCTCCTAGTGGTCATTATTATAAAACACAAAGGAACCTACATGAGACATTGCTTAATAACTTGACAGCTTTAACTAAAAATATACACAAGCTTAAGAGAAATTATTTTGATAAGAGTGTTTTCCAATAAATGGACTTCATTTTATTTATCATCAGCTAATTTCAAAATCAAAGACCGCAATTGAAGGGAGAGTGGCATCAGCACTGGTAAAATAATTTAGTCTATTTTTTAAGAAGACAACTGTGTTGAGCTTCAGGATGCGACGCTGAACATTTAAGTTTTTATTTGCGGCAGTTTGCGTGTCAGCTTGCTGAAGATATCTAAGCTACTCAAAATACATGAAGCAACATTAAAGTCCTATATCCTAGGTGTATATGACTTTCTTCTTTCTGATGAACACAATCGAAGATATTTTAATAAATATCTTGACGCATCCGAGGTTTATAATGGCAGTGAACAGGGGTCACTAGTATGAGCTGAAGAAAGTGCTTCCGTCTACATCCATCCATCATAAACGTGTACTCCACATGGCTCCGGGGAGTTAATAAAGGCCTTCTGAAGTGAAGCGATGCGTTTGAGTGTTATTGCGCCAGACCACCTTCCATATTAAAGTTACGAAGAAAGTGTAAACTGGGATTGCGTCAGTTACACTTTTTCTGTAAGTTGAATAGGGAAGGCATAGGACATAGCGTAAGCTTTGTGAACTGCAAGAGTTTTACACTTTCTTTGTATGTTGAATACGAAAGGCGGTCTGGTGGAAGCTAGATATTTCACTTCATAACTTGTTAAATATGGATTTTTTTTTTTTTTTACACAAACGCATCGCTTCGCTTCAGAAGGCCTTTATTAACCCCCCCGAGCCATGTGTAGTATGTTTATGATGGATGGATGTAGATGGAAGCACTTTCTTCAGCTCATACTAGTGACCCCTGTTCACTGCCATTATAAAGCTTGGATGCGTCAGGATATTTATTAATATTTCTACGATTGTTTTCATCAGAAAGAAGAGAGTCATATACACCTAGGATGGCTTGAGGGTGAGTAAAGCTTGGGCTAATTTTCATTTGAAAGTGAACTAATCCTTTAACAGAGTTTACACATGTATCACCGTCATTGAGATGTGTGTGGAATGTTTAATGGGACTTATATATATATACTTGATATCTCTGAAATGTATAACTTTCTTTTTCTCAAAGCTAAGTGCAACAAATAACGGAACAAGCTGTAAGCTGCCAGTTGGTAACTTTTGTGTGCATGTGATGCACAGCGTTTCATTGACTTAAGTAATTTAAATCTCACACTTTAATCATATTTATAGCTCCTAACATGGGCGGCGCCAGAGAATTTTGAATGCAGGTGCTGAGGGGGTGCTATAGATCATTGACGGAGAGCTGCACAATTATATATTTATAAATACTATTAATAAATATGAACAAAACTTGGCCACTCAATTTTTAACATTCAATTATTTTATTTATCACAATTTAAGTTTTAATTTTATTAAATTAAACAACCACAAAAGTCATTATTCAATCAAATATTCTTAAAGATTTTGCATAGGCCTATTCATTGAACAAAATTTCAGAATTTCAGTCAAGGACAAGATGCCATCAAAAAGCACACATAGCACCAGGGAAATATCAGTATTCATCCAAAATTGGTGACAACAATCACTTACTTTACAGTCTCAAATCAGGACAATGCGACAGTTGTTGTGATTGATGGAAAATGCATCAATGATGCATTGAACATCCAAAGCCTTCGCTCTTTGTGTATTGATGCCCAAAAGTGCCAAGTCGCTGTTTCGGGCATCCCCACAGTTGCTTCTCAGATACGTTTTCAAGCGTCTGAGACAGGAGAACGATCTCTCACATGACACAGATGTCACAGGAAGTGTCAGGGATATCAAGATGAGTTTGTGTCCATAAAAGCATCTTTATATGGTTCCATAAGTAACAGACAAGTATTCAGAAGTGTTTTTAATCAAGAGTCATTGTTTTGTTTTTCTTTCAAGCAAACGCCGAACTTGGTGCATCTCTGCGTTTTAATTTTCTTCAGTGATGAGAAACTGTGCCATGGACAATAGACACTTCTTGTCTAAGAATGACTTGTGTTGTGGGCTGAAGGCTGAGACCCCCATCATCACATCATCAGCATATTTAGAGAAGCTTCTTCGTCAATTCACTGACCAGCCTGTCAATAACTTGATAAAAGCAGTCGGTGCACAGATCATCATCAGAGGTGTGAGCGCGGTGTATAGGAGCTTCAACGATAAAGTCATTCAGTCGCTGGCTTTGTTGTCGGGCATCTCTTCTTCTTTGTGGTGTTATGCTCCCCAATTCTAGGCCAACCTTGGCACACAGTTCATTTGCACGGTTTTGTATCTCGCTCCAATGTTCCTTTTTCGGACAGTACTGTGACGACAGATTGGATCAGATCACTTGCTGATGAGATGTCCAGATTGGGTGACTGCAGCTGGTCTGAAACAAATTTGGTGACCCGGAAAATGTCCTCAAATAAAATGAGGTGCAAAACAAACTGTTGGTTGATAAGCCCCTGCATTGCCCTGGCATCTGTTTTTTGCCTCGCATTCATTTGTACATTAACATCCTGCAAAGTGGCCAGAATGGCAGGGAGTGATTTGTTTAATTGCCCACAACGCAGAGTGCTGACATGCCGAACGTGTTTCACTAAGTTTCTTCAACTCGACTGGCTGTTCAGATGGTTCAAGCTCCTTCTGTTTTTTCTTGAAAATGTCATGGATCACTGAACCAGAAAAAAATTTGTAGAGCATTTGCACAGTCTTGAAATACTCAGCAGCAGGCTGGATATTTCGTACACAGTCCACTAGAACCAGATTAAGTCTATGTATTTAGCATTTGACGGGTTGTGTGCTTTTTTTTTTGCAACTGTTTGGTCAAAAATGCTGATGACATTAAGGAGAACTGGCGTAAAGCACAGCCGAGTTTTAAAGCACATAATGTTAGTGCTGCACACAAGTTTTCGATGGAGGCATGGTGTGAATTTAAACAGAGGATACAAGATGGCTCAAAAATACTGAACATTATAGATAAGGGACATTCTAAAGTGGTCGAAGAAAATCGCCACTATATGAAGGCAATGGTCGAGAGTTTGCGCTACACGGCATGTCAGGGCATTGCTCAACGTGGCCACAGAAAGGATGAGCAGTCAGCGAATGAGTAAAATGTTTTTTATTCCATTGGTTGTTTTAAATTATTTAATTGTGTATTAAGAATACAGCCTGTATATAATTGCTTCCAGCAAAAATGTTTGGGGGTGCTATGGGGGTGCTTTGGTCTTTCTTAGGGGTGCTGAAGCACCTGCTAGCCCCTCCCTAGTGCCGCCCATGCTCCTAACTTATAAAATAAGTTGTGTTACTATGATGAATGATCAACATTTAGATCTGTATGCAGGTGAGATACTTTATCTGAATTAAATATAGGCCTACAAATCTCTCGCTTTTGCTCTCGTGCCAGCAATTACCTCTCTGTGTGCCATAGGTTGCCGAGCCCTGGTTTAGGCTATTAAAGAAATGTAATTTTGCCAAAGAAGAACTTTGACTTTAAATAAATGTTCATTTAAAAGCATCTTACTTCAGTGTAATAGCCTATGTTACCATATCATCATGCTTCACGCTGAGAATTTAAATAATTGTAGTGGGACGATTGGGTTCGGATATCTAAATCAGAGAAAATCATAGGTGCGGGTGGGTGGTGGGTGGTGGCAGGATGATTTTTTTAAAAAGCAAATTCGGGTGAAGTTAGAGCTGATCCACGCATCTATAGCATACACATCAAAGCACGAGCACAGAAAAAAGTGATTTTAATGTGATTTTAAACCATTCAAGCGCTAGACTGGCATGCTGTTTTCTGTGATGCTCACATCCAAAACGTGCGCACAGAAAGCCGCCTCTCATACTGAATAGTGCACGATACTGAACTGAGTTCTCTTCCACGTCTTTTTGTACTTGAATGGACAAATGCACAAAAAATGTCAAAATATAAAAACGTCTCGGGTTACTGGTGTAACCCTTGTTCCCTGAGTAAGGGAACGAGACGCTACGTCGAATGACGTGATGGGAACCCTCTGCGTGATTGCGTCGTGAAGCACTTCTGTATCTAACCAATGATGAGACGAGACGTCAGAGGCGGGTGACGTCACGGACCAGGAAACTATAAAGCATACCCAGAACAAAGAACGCTAGCTTCTGAATTATGGCTGAAGCAAGACGCTCACAGGTACGCTGGGGGTACGGCAACGTGACGTAGCGTCTCGTTCCCTTACTCAGGGAACAAGGGTTACACCAGTAACCCGAGACGTTCCCTTTCGTGGGAACTATCGACGCTACGTCGAATGACGTGATGGGAACGCTGTCCCAACTACGCCGTATCACCGAGCACCTGTCTGTGATCTTGTAGACAGAACCGAGGAGCCCGGAGTAGAATTCACGTCTAGGTTGTAAAACCTGATGAATGTGTGCTGTGATGACCATCCAGCTGCATCGCATTTATCATTCAATGATACTCCTGATATTAATGCCTTAGAGGCCGCCATACCCCTGGTGGAATGAGCACGGACAGCTAGAGGACATGGCTGTCCAGATGCTTCATAGGCAAGTGAGATGGCCTCGACCACCCACTTACTCATCCTCTGCTTAGACGCTGGGCCCCCTTTCTTAGGGGACCCATAACATACAAACAGCTGTTCTGTTTTCCGCCACAGGGCAGCTCTGTGGACATATGTATCCAAAGCCCTAACTGGGCAAAGCAGATTGCGTTTCTCCTGATCTGGATTTGCAAAAGGAGGAGGACAGAAAGCCTGGAGTACTATAGGACCCGGGACATTGGTGGTGACCTTTGGCACGTAGCCAGGTCTAGTGTGCAGGAAAGCCTTAACCATACCAGGGGCAAATTCCAGACATGAAGGAGCAACCGACAGTGCTTGTAGATCTCCTATCCTTTTAAGAGATGAGATTGCCAAAAGAAATATCGTCTTTAGAGTGAGGAATTTTTCTGATACCTCCTCTAATGGTTCAAAGGGAGCCTCAGCTAGCCCTTCTAATACTATAGCCAAGACCCAGGCTGGAGTTCTCATACGTACTGCAGGCCTCAGCCTCAGTGTGCCACGAAGGAAGCGTATGACAAGGGGGTCTCGACCCACCGAGGAACCCCCTACGGGAGCATGATAAGCCGAGATGGCCGCTACATAAACCTTCAGTGTCGAAGGAGACAACCCTCCCGAGAACTTTTCTTGGAGGAACTGAAGCACAAAGCTAATAGATGACTGGACAGGGTCCGTATTGCGTTGACTACACCAAGTAGAGAACAACTTCCATTTATATGCATATAGCTTCCTTGTGGAGGGAGCTCTGGACTGAAGAATGGTCTCCACAACCTCGGTTGGGAGACCGGAATCTATGAGCCTTGCCCCCTCAGAGGCCAGGCCCACAGTTTCCATAGCTCTGGGCGGGGATGAAGTATCGTGCCGCCCGCTTGAGACAGGAGATCCTGCCTGAGGGGAAGCTCCAATGGAGAGCCGTCTAATAAGGACATTAGGTCCGCAAACCATATCCTGGTCGGCCAGTACGGGGCCACCAGTATCAGGCTGACCCCTTCCTGGTGTACTTTTTCCAGAACTCCCGGGAGCAGCACGACCGGGGGAAATGCATACAGACGTAGCCTCGGCCACGTCTGTAGCATAGCATCCAGCCCCAGAGGTGCTGGGTGCGTTAGGGAGTACCACAGTGGACACTGGGTTGATTCTCCCGAAGCAAATAGGTCGACTTCCGCTTGACCGAATTTTTTCCAGATGAGCTCCACCACCTCGGTGTGGAGTCTCCACTCCCCGGGCCTCGGCCCCTGCCTTGACAGGGCGTCTGCTCCCACATTTTGATGCCCTGGGATATAAGCTGCTTTCAATGAGAGGAGCTTTCCCTGGGCCCACAGGAGGATCCGACGGGCCAAGTTGCAAAGTCGGCGAGACCGCAGACCCCCCTGATGGTTGATATACGAGACCACCGTCGTGTTGTCCGTATGGACCAACACGTGGTGGTCCCTCAGGTCTGGGAGGAAGTGTTTCAATGCAAGAAATACCGCCATCATCTCCAGCCGATTTATGTGCCAGGAGAGCTGATGGTCGTCCCATAAGCCCTGAGCCGAGCGACCACTCATGATCGCCCCCCAGCCCGTGAGGGAAGCATCTGTCGTAAGCATTACGCGATGACGAGAAGTTCCTAACACAGGTCCCGGGGACAGGAACCAAGGCTTTTTCCACATGACCAGAGCACGAAGGCATCGCCGCGTGACTTTGATCGTGCGAAAAAGATTTCCCCTCGGAGAAAACCCCTTGGTCCTGAGCCACCACTGTAAGGGTCTCATGTGCAGAAGACCAAAAGTTATCACGTTGGACGCAGCTGCCATAAGCCCCAACAGTCTCTGAAACTGTTTTACAGTGAGTGACTGGCCTAACTTCACCCCTTTCACGGTCCCGAGAATGGAACTCACACGAGCAGGGGATAAGTATGCCTGCATCGTGGTGGAGTCCCAAACTACCCCTAAGTAGTTGGTAATTTGACTCGGAACCAGCACACTTTTCTTGGCATTGAGCCTCAGCCCAAGCTTCTTCATGTGCGACAGAACAACATCTCGATGCTGAACTGCCAACTGTTCTGTTTGAGCTAATATCAACCAGTCGTCGATATAGTTCAGTACGCGGATGCCCTGGAGTCTCAACGGAGCCAGAGCTGCATCCACGCACTTCGTGAACGTGCGGGGTGATAGAGATAGGCCAAAGGGAAGAACCTTGTACTGGTAAGCTTCGCCCCCGAAAGCAATCCTGAGGAACTTCCTGTGATGAGGATGGATGGATACATGAAAGTATGCGTCTTTCAGGTCTATCGCCACAAACCAGTCCTCGGACCTGATCTGTGGGATAATCTGTTTGAGTGTAAGCATTTTGAACTTTAGCTTTCGTACAGATCGATTTAGCACACGTAGATCTATGATCGGACGTAACCCTCCATCCTTCTTTGGAACAATGAAGTAGTGGCTGTAAAAACCCGACAGCTTGCTGGGAGGAGGAACCCTTTCTATAGCTCCTTTTTGCAAGAGTGTCGTAACCTCTTGTTCCATAACCAGAGACTGCTCTAGGGGCACCACTGTAGGAAGGACCCCGTTGAACCTGGGCGGCCGAGAGCCGAATTGTATTTTGTAACCCTGTTCTATAATGAGCAGCACCCATTTCGAAATGTTCGGGAGACGTTTCCATTCTTCCATAAATTCTACTAAGGGAACCAGTCTCTCGAGACTGGTCTCTGGTGTTTTTTGAGCACTTGGCCCGTCGGTCTGACGCGGTGCACCGGCAGACAGACGGATCAGGTGACGACTGACCCTCCTCGGAGGATCGGTGGAGACCGCTGCGCCCTGACGCACACTGGGTGGCAGGGTTGGCAGAACAGATACCAATTTTAAAACCCGAACCCCTCCAGAGGGGGCTGCCCTCATAAGTCCCGGACATCTGGCGTCAGGACTTCTTCTTTGAAGCCTTCCGGGAAATAATGACGGTCCTCAGATCCGCCTTACCCCCGGAAGGTTTCGCCTGTGCCGACCGCCCCGGTCCCCAAGGTCTCTGCGGGGGAGCACGGGTGGCCACACTGACCTTCTGTTGCGCTCTGTGCGCCGAGGAGCTGGCTGTCGGCTGGGGCTGCTCCCGCTCAGCAGCCCCGGGGGGATGAGAGCGGCGGGGAAGAAATCTCTGGAAGGCCGCAGACTGTTTACGCGTCTCCTGGAACCTATCGACGACAGATGACACTGCGTCGCCGAATAGGCCCACAGGAGACAACGGCGCATCCAGGAGGACGTTCTTATCTCTGTCCTTCATATCTGACAAATTGAGCCATAAGTGCCTCTCCGTGGTCACCAGGGCTGCCATAGAGCGGCCGATTGACTTGGCCGTCTCCTTGGTGGCCCGGAGAGCTAGATCCGTCACTTTTCTGAGCTCCTTAATCGACTCAAATGTCGCCTCCCCACTCTCATCTATCTCCCCTAGCAGGTCAGCCTGGTAAGCTTGCAAAATAGACATAGTGTGGAGGCAAGCTGCAGCCTGACCTGCTGCCGAATAAGCCTTGCCCACCAAGCCCGATGTTGTTCTTAAAGGCTTAGTGGGCAATGTCGGGGTCTTGAGGGACGATGCAGACTCGGGCGAGAGATAGCTCGCAAGCGTCTCTTCAACCTGAGGCATCGCCCCATAGCCGTGGTGTTTCAGCCCCACGATGTTACTATATGTTGATGTCTGGGGGCTGAACACACGATATTGTACAGGTCTCTTCCACGACCTCGACACCTCGGTGTGGAGGTCGGGAAAAAACGGCAGACCCCGACGCTGGGGTAGTGACCGTGCGGGGAGAAAGCGCCCATCAAGTTTGCTTTTAGGTTTCGTTTCACTTCTCTCCGCGGGCCAGTCTATTTTTAACTTATCGACTGCCCTAGTCACTACCTCCAGCAGCTCCTCATAAGCTGGAGATGAGGATGGCGGGTCCTCATCTCCAGTCTCGACACTCATCACGTCAACCTCCTCGGAGGAAGATATGTTGAGTGCCGGTGTCTCCCTCCGGGGGGAAGAAACCGCAGCGCGTGCTTCCACCGCCAAAGGAGAGACACTGGGTCTGGCAGGTAAGGGGAGCGATAGGGCTGGGCCCGTCTCTCCCCCCTCTGCCAAATCCATCTGTGATCCCCACGAATGCAGCCTCCGCTGTGCCTCAGCAGCAGCGGGACCTGATCCGCGGGGAACACTCGCCGCGGCACCCTCCTCAAAGAGCGCTCACTCTGAGAGTGAGCCGTTCGCAATGTACACAGACAGCCCCCTCGAGAGCTGCCTGTGCATGCTCGACTCCCAGGCAAACAACACACATCTCGTGTGTGTCCCCACCCGAGATGAATCGCGTGCAGGGAGACGCACACTTGATGAACTGCTGCTTATCGATCTTTTTTCTTTCCGCCATTATATATATATATATATCTTATTGTGTGTGAGTGCTTTGAAACTCTTGTCCTCAGACAAAGAGATCGCTGTGATGAGCAGACAAACAACACTAAATAAGACACACAAGATACAGAGAGCGCTTGCTGAAGACAACAGAAGCTAGCGTTCTTTGTTCTGGGTATGCTTTATAGTTTCCTGGTCCGTGACGTCACCCGCCTCTGACGTCTCGTCTCATCATTGGTTAGATACAGAAGTGCTTCACGACGCAATCACGCAGAGGGTTCCCATCACGTCATTCGACGTAGCGTCGATAGTTCCCACGAAAGGGAAACACAGTTGGTTATGTCTTAAAGGGATAGTTCACCCCAAAGTGAAAATGATCCCATACTCACCCATTTACTCACCCTCAAGCCATCCTAGGTGTATATGACTTCTTTCAATCTGGCAGTGAATGGTGCCATTTTCTGAAGCCCAAAAAAGCGCATCCATCCATCCTATAAGCAATCCATATGGCTCCAGGGAGTTAATAAAGGCCTTCTGAAGTAAAGCGGTGCGTTTTTGTAAGAAAAATATCCATAATTAACCTTAATAAACTGTAATTACTAGCTTTTACAGCTGGTCTATTCACTTGGGATTTTGAGCTGGACCTTTTAACAGAAGGTAAAAGTCACCGTAATCTTTATTGACATTATCCGTAATGATTACTGACATGACACTGTGACATTAAAGAGCATGTTGGATTGTAGCGTGATAGAAGATCAGATAAATTCAAAGAAAACGATCCTTGCGGCACTCCATACTTTACTGCTGGAAGGTTAGATGCTTTCTTATTTACACAACCAAAATGGTAACAGTCAGACAGGTGGGATCTAAACCATCTTAATGCATTTCCCTGAATACCAATGTAATTCATCTAGGAGTATGTCATGATCTATGGTGTCGAATGAAATTAAACGTTGCGTTCAAATTCTGGGCTCAACTGCTTTTCTGTACATAGCATGGTTTATTAGTATGATGTGTACTGAGTTTGGTCTGTTAATATCACTGTCTTAGTACATTAAGCCACGTTAAGCATTTTTCCGGCATAAGACTCGTTAGCGGTTTTGCCCCCTGAATGTGTGCGCATCCAGTATTGTTTGTATACAATAAACCCGTCTATTGACTACCATAGTATTTATTTTTCCTACTATGGTAGTAAATGGGAGGCGAGATCTGTTTGGTTATTGACATTCTTCCATATAGGCTTTCTTTCTTTGTGTTCAGCAGAACAAAGAAATTCATACAGGTTTGAAAATACTTGAGGGTGAGTAAACGATGACAGAATTTTCAGTTTCACCTGAACTCTTGTTCTAGTCAAATCAGAGAATCAAATAAAACAACATGGCCTGTTTTGTCAACCGCTTATTCAAATAATCTGTAATGTTTGGAATTTGAAAGATACAAATGATACATCAGATCTTTTTTAACAGGTAACATCAACTTTTACTGCGCACAAATCATCCTGTAATATTCTGCTTCTAGCAACGTAGCACACAGGCTACTGCTCATAAATCATATTTTGTCCACATATCCATACACAAAATGTAAAATTTACATAAAAGATTATGCAAAATGTTATATATGACACAACTGCCATCAAGGCTATGCAATTCAAGCTCAGAAATGATTCCAGAAAACATATTTACCACAAAGTCATGCATTAATAAAAAATTGTATCATGCATATTCCATATATTGTTTTTACTTAAATAATGCTTGTGTTTGTTTCTTTTCTGATTGTGGCCAAATAAAAATGTACTTTAGAGACCAATTAATACATTTGCTGAAAGTTGATGACACTGGTATGTCAAGTCCTCAGGGGAGAGTTCCAGCAAACAATAGACACATAAAGAACACGATTTAATGATGACAGATGATTGATTCCTCAAAAGTTTAATGGGCGGATCATCATGGTGGTGGCACGTAAAGAGTAGTTGGGGCCTTTGAAGTAGTGCCACTTGATGCCATCAAGTTTGCCAGAATTTTGCCCAGAGGTGTAGTACATGCCGTTGAGGTTTGATGGGCCACAGGCATCAAACCACCAGCCTTCAGAAGAACAAAGAAATTAGAGACATGTCATGTTAGAATGTTAGGATGGATTGATGGATTGATACTGAATTCTGTTACCCTTGCAGCTGTATCTCTCTACTGGTCTACAGACGTTCACATTATGTCTTACAAGTTAAACCTGCTTGGCAGTATGAGTCTGTTGCTAATTTTAGGGTTTAGAACACTTCAAAGAACTTGGACAGAGCGTTATGTTTCCATCTGCGAGATTAATTTAGAACAAGTTTCTTTTTTAGCATGGATCATACTAAATTTAAGTCTATAGAAGAAACATAATATCCTATCTTAATCTAAAACAGGTTTGAATATTTTACTGTGGATATAAAAAGTTTACACCCCTCCCTGTTAAAACAGCTATTTTTTAATATAAAAATGTAAATATAAATCATATCAGAACTCTTTTGCACTTTTGTGTAAAAATTACAACCTATGCAATGACACTGAAACATTTCAGAGAGAAAAAAAAAAGATAAGAAAAAAAAAACTTAAAATAACCGAACTGCATAAATGTGCACAGCCTTTTATAATTGGATATGTGGCTGTGTTCAGAATTAAGTAAATATCAAGCTCATGTGAAATAATACACATCTGTATTCATCTGAAGTTACTCTTATTAACTCCAAATAAATCTCGGCTGTTCTTGTAAGATTTTCTGATATCTTCTCAGTTAAAATGCTACTACAAGAGCCATGGGCCACAAAGAGCTTGCGAAGCATCAATGGGATCTCATTGTTGAAAGGTGTTGTTCAGGTGAGAGTTACAAAAAAATTTCCAAGGCATTAGAAACATAATGGGGCACAGTGAAGACAGTCATCAACAAGTGGATGAGGTATGGCACAGCAGTGACATTATCAAGTACAGAGCGTTCCTCCAAAATTGATGAGAAGACAAAGAGAAAACTGGTTAGGGTGGCTGTCAAGAGGCCTGCAACAACATTAAAAAAAGTTGCAGCTCTTTCTGGCAATCACTGCTTGCTCCCTACAAGCTCCCTACGTCACTGCTATCGTGCTGCTTACCGCCTGTGAGCATGAGTGCACACTTGCAGATACAGTTGTCGTTATCCATGTCTTTTGTGCTAAAGTCAGCCCCGTTTATCACCAAACTGCTCTGCCTGCCAGCTGTACCACTGTAGCTCTTCAGGAATAACCTAACAGAGAAAGACAGACAATAAGAGAGTATAATAGAAAGCATTACGGTATCCTGTTTGTTTGTTACACTTTACAATAGTGTTCAATTCATTAACATTAGTTTATGCACCAGGTATCATGAACCAACCATGAACAATGCTTGGCTAATGTTAATTTATAATCTATAATTGTAATATATTTTTATTAATATATTTCAAGTCATACTGTATAAATTAAAATAGTAAACTTATTAAAAACTAGCATGGATTACAAAGAAAAATAGTATATTTATAAATTAACCTTAATAAACACTGTCTAAATCGGTTAATTGTTAGTTCATGATTCCTAATGCCCGAATTGAACCTTATTTTAAAGTGTTACCATTTTTTGTAAACATGCAGCAGATGGATATGTTTGACCATTGTGATGCATCTTGCTTATTTTCACCATTTCACCACAAACAGCACCATTTTAAGACAGCGTGTCAAGTTAAAAACATGTCAAGTTTATGGGGTAAACTAAAATAGTTCAGCGGAGCACAGTCAATAGAATAGAAGCTGACTCAATAAGCATCTTCAAAAGTGGTGCTCATGTCGTGAGCTGCTGAAAAACAACAATACACGAAGATGTCTGACTGATGCAGACAAATTATGAGAAAATGTTTTTTATAAACGGTCCACAACTTTAAAAAATGCATCTCAAAATACATTCCTCTGCATTGAGTCTAGCTTTTGACTGTGTATTGTGTAAACAACACTATAGAGAGACGAATAAATTGTTCATAAACTCTCAAAACTGATGATCCAACCTGAATGCATGAACGTTTGTTCTCTGTGATGAAGATGTGAGTGAGTTTGATCAAGCAGCACAGAAAGAAGAGCAACATTTTAACTCATGCCATCAAACAACGTTAGGTTGACTCCTGCAAAGTTATGCATTTGGTATGGTTTCAATACTACCTGCAAAAAGAACAATGAGAGCTCTCTAGCATGAATTAGAGTTTGTCATGACTTTGAGTTTTAATAAATTTATCTCTCTACCTGTAGTTTTGCTTCTCACTACCAAGGTAAAACTTGTCATACTGGGAAAAGGCCAGTTTTCCATCCCAGTCTGTCAACTCCAGTCTAAGAGTGTACTGCCTCTGACTGGTCAATTGGTACACCAGCTCATTTCCCAACCAATGTTCTCCAGTCAGACTCCCAAAGCCCTGAAATACACAAACACACATTTGTTTTTTTTTAATGAGGGTATAGGAACTTTCCACTGACTTCTACTGTTTAAACATTATAAATTATCATGACAGTTTGTGAGTATTTAGACAAATATTTTAAAATTCAGCAAACTGATGGAGAATTTGTATAAACTTGTACAATCACAAATTGTACAAATTCATACAAACAGCACCACTGTAAGTATATGTTTTTTTAAGATCTGTTCACGCCCAGTAGGTTTAGGGGCCAACAATCATGGTGGCATTTACCTACAAATCATGCTTTTTTGTACAAATTACAGTATATAAAATTGGCAACTCAAACAATATTTTTGAATTGTCATGAGATTGGGTGTTTTTACATTGAGTTAACATCATTCCCTAAACCTTTCTGCATTTTTACATTTTCATTAAGACATTATTTGTTGCATTGTTACATTGTTTATAACTGTTAGTTCTACATTGGCAGAATTCAGGACTGTAATTTGACAGTTGATAATGATAATTCAGATGTATAATGAAACACAGGAAGACCCAAGTGCAAAGGCAAAGGTTTACTTAAAAATTCAAGCTGAAAACAGGGACAATCCAAATTGTATTTAGAAAACCCAAGGTTCACAATATGTATCCCTTTATAACAGGCAATGATCAAAAACATGTTACAAAACCCAGGAAACCAAGTTTGGTACAAACTCAGTATGGCACATGCACACAGGGCTACAGCTGAAACCAAAGTGCTTTATACTGATGAGATAGGTGCAATCAATAGTGTTTGTCCATACTACAGGCAAATCATGTCTTCTCGATGAGCCAAATCAAGATGGCAACTGCTGTCTCTTTGTGTGTGCCAGGCCAGTCACTTCTGGGAGTTATGCCAGGCCTCGATCAGCACTGCTAATAAGTACAAACCAAGCTAGTGATTTGTCCTTTCAATACCCTTTGTTCATGCTGAACTCCACTGCTGGCTGGCTTGGTTAAAAAATTATGTTCCTTAACATTTTTAATAAGACCTCATTCGTTATTTAATTCAGAGGAGTAATAAATCTAGAATCCAAGAACATTTATTGCCTTTTCAGATGATCTTAATAAATTATTTGTTTCACTCCGTAGGACTGCATTTTACCATCTTATACTCTTTCCAGGTTCTGTGGAAGTCCAGCGTTCCATCTGTCCTTGACTGTATGATGGTCCAGCCCCCACCAGCACTTTCCATGTTGCAATAAACCTAGTAGGAGGAGATATAACATGATAAGACAGAGGCTTCTGGCATTTATACTCCTTAAATTCAGAGATTTTATCTCCATAATTTAGAACAGTGCATAAAAAGCTAAGAGTAAGCATAAAAATGTATGTTTTATAAGGACGATTGTGTTTTGAATAGAAAATTATCATTTGTGCACTTAAAATGTAAACAAATCATTTTAAAACTACTTAATAACTTGTGATGATTTACTTATATGTAATTAAAATTTAAAGTGATCAAAAATGCATTGAAATTACCACTGCAGATTTTCACAATTTTGAATTAATGTATCTAATTTTAGCCGTTTAATTCTTATATAGTATCACTCTTTCACTAATATGGGCACTGACCAGGTCAGATGTAATAATGGACATGCCACTGACAGCACCAGAACTCAGAAATAAGTTACGAGGCCAGTGCAGGCAGTGTAAGTTCTGGAGTGCAGCATTCACCCAGCTGTTACTCTGAGAGTTCAGCCAAGAGTATTTCCAGCTCATGCTTTTCCTGAGCTGGTCAATACCCAATACAGTGTAAAGTATTCTGACACATAGATATACTGTAGGCTGATTACTTCAGTAAAAACAAACACAACATTTCTGGTTTATGTGTACAGCCATGACTTTATTCAGTGTGTCACTCAAGGTTTATTCTGAGTGTATGCTCTACACTTTGAATGTACTGTAAAACAAAACAGCAGTTAATGTGTCTATATATTAATTCATTTTTATTCATTAAAATGGTAACATTATGCATAATTACATGCAACTAACCCTAAACCAAACCTGAATCCTAACCCTAACCCTATAGTAAGTACATGTAGTTAATTAATATTACTCAGTACTTAAATGTATAATTACACTGAAACAAAAACACCTTAAAATAAAGTATAACCATTAAAACTAAAAAAAAAAAATGCATTTAAATTTAAGAAATCAATAGCAAACTAAAAACATGCATGGCAACACTATACAGTGTCCCTGTTACACATCTTGTACTTACTATAGTAGTAACAGTAAATTATGCATATTTACAAGCAACTAACTCTAAACCAAACCCTAAGCCTGACCCTAATTATATAGTAAATGAATTAATATTACCCAGTACTTATTCGTACAATTACACTGGGTCCACACAGCTCTTCACCCAGGCATCGTCCTGTGGTCAGCCAAAGATCGTAAAATCATCCTAATTGAGCTGACCGTGCCATGCAGGAGGGCTGTGAGAAGTTTCATGAGAGGAATGCCTTGAAATATCAGCCTTTAAACCAGGAGTGCAAAGACAAGGGACAACAGGCATGGCTGTTCCCTGTGGAAATAGATTGCTGAGGCTTTCCTGCCAAATCAGCATGGTTTAGGCATGGACGAGAAGAGCAAGAAGCACGGTGCTTGTAGGATGGGAGAGGAGGCTGAACATGCTTCATGCTGGATATGGAGTAAGAGAGAGGAACCAAGCTGGAAGCCAGGTGCAGATGGGCAGTGATTTTGCCACCACTGCCGACCCACCAACTGAGTGTTGTGGTTAAGGGTCAAAACACTCAAGGAAGGTTGGGTACCACCTGACAACATCTGCTTCTGGCTGAAAGCTACAGTTACCTAAAGGGGTAACTGAGGAAAGCACCCAACGGGTGTATTCCACAATGTAGTGTAACATGGGCACCTTAAAATAAAGTGTAAGGACTTACACTTTAAAACAGATATGACATAATAGTTAGTATGTTGATGTTGGTTTAGAAAAATGAAGTGTATAGTTTCTGCGTCACTAGTTACAGGACTAAACAGAATTAATTTTTTTTTTTTCAAACAAGTTTCATAAACACTACCCTGCCCCCACCTGTCATTGGTCGATCAAAAAGATAGCCCTGCCCCAAAGTTTTGCCAACTCATCCCATACTCATTGCCAGTGTTGCTATATAATGCTCAACCCAAACTCATGAGAAAAGTGACTATTTTAAGAGTTGGTGATTTCGTATGAATTCAAACAATTTTGAAAGGTCAAACCCTAAGTGCTCTTTCATACAGAACACGTCTTTGTGTCTAAAAGCGCTCAGGAATAGTTTTCGCTGCGTGTAAAAGTTGAAAATCTTTTAACTTGACATGGTGTCTTAAAAACGTGGTGCTCATGTGTGAGGCAAAAGACGTGAGACGCGAGCGTAACGGTCTCTAGTCTGTCTAGTCTGTCTGTCTAGTGTGTGTTTACATAGAAAAACAATGGAAAAGTAGAATAGAAAAACGGGATCTGTGTGAATGGCCCCTAACACCTAAACCTAACATTCAGTGGGATGTAAGTAGATCATGCAAAAATGTATGAATGAGATTCATACAAATTCGCCACCAATTCGCCAACTCTCATTGCCATAAGAGTGTGTTGATAATATTGAAAGCACCACAGAAAAAAAATGTTCAGATTCTGAAGGGAAAGACAACAACAAATGGCTTATTTATAGTGTCTCCGTGCATTAAGGCACTATTTTAAAACTAAAACTAAATAAAAGTTCAGTATAGGTACACATCCAGCATAACACATGACAAATTCAACACTATTGGCCTGACTACTGTAGCTGTGTTATCAGACCCCATTTAGACTGACCTTATGCATGTCTTGCGTGCTAATGTAGATGGTGTAAATTCCACTCCTGTTAAATCCAGCCCTGAAGAGTTCGGCACAGTCTCTGTATTTTATCTGATCATCCATTTGCTTGAAAACATTTGGACTCACTGCTTCAAATAAGCATGGATATAAAAAGTAAAGACTGTGTTAAAATTTTGCTTATAGAGAGAGAAAACAAAAGGGTTTGTAAAAGCCAACTAACCACAAATGCTTGTCATCAGTCTTTAGGATATAAAAATTGGTAACACTTTAGTATGGGGAACACATATTCACTATTAACTATGACTTTTCCCTCAATAAACTTCTAATTTACTGCTTATAATGCTTCAGGTATTGGGATTAAGGGATGTAGAATATGGTCATGCAGTATAAGGCATTAATATGTGCTTTATAAGTACTAATAAACAGCCAATATGCAAGCTAATAAGCAACTAGTTAAAAGTGATAACTGTTCCCCATACTGAAGTGTTACCTAAAAATTAGATGTTTGCTCAATTCAGTGTTGGGCTCCCAACTGAATCCTAAAAGCCTTAAGTGAATGAACCCATCTCTATATATACAATTTGCTCTAACTGCTCAGCCTCCTATATCAGTACATGGAGGTTTTAGAGGGACATGGGAAGTGTGCGACTCTGTGACTTTTCACACAATGTTTTAGATCCAAGTAAAACTTGGCAGCAAAGGAGGTTACTTATGGTCTGCAAGAACCCTGATGTGGGCCAGTCAGATTTGAAGTGTACATGATGTAAAGCAGACATATTTAAAGAAATTAATTATGAGATGTGAACTGACAAAACTGTCAGTGCAACACAATACAGAGTGTTTGTGATCTCATGAATGTTCTTCTGAAAATAGACTATGGATAAGGGGTTAATTCATACTATGTTTTTAATGGTGCCTTTGATGATATCTAAACAAAATAGATGGTGGTATATATCAAATTCCAGTAGATAGTACAACCCGAATTCCGGAAAAGTTGGGACGTTTTTTAAATTTGAATAAAATGAAAAATAAAAGACTTTCAAATCACATGAGCCAAAATTTTATTCACAATAGAACATAGATAACATAAATGTTTAAACTGAGAAATTTTACAATTTTATGCACAAAATGAGCTCATTTCAAATTTGATGCCTGCTAAAGGTCTCAAAATAGTTGGGACGGGGGCATGTTTACCATGATGTAGCATCTCCTCTTCTTTTCAAAACGTCTGGGCATTGAGGTTATGAGTTTCTGGAGTTTTGGTCTTGAAATATGGTCCCATTCTTGCCTGATAAAGGTTTCCAGCTGCTGAAGAGTTTGTGGTCGTCTTTGACGTATTTTTATCTATAAGGTGAAAGATCTGGACTGCAGGCAGGACAATTCAGCACCCGCACTCTTCTACGATGAAGCCATGCTGTTGTAATAGCTGCAGTATGTGGTTTTGCATTGTCCTGCTGAAATACACAAGGCCTTCCCTGAAATAGACGTCGTCTGGAGGGGAGCATATGTTGCTCTAAAACCTTTATATACCTTTCAGCATTCATAGTGCCTTCCAAAACATGCAAGCTGCCCATACTGTATGCGCTTATGCACCCCCATACCATCAGAGATGCTGGCTTTTGAACTGAACGCTGATAACACGCTGGAAGGTTTCCCTCCTCTTTAGCCCGGAGGACAGGGCGCCCGTGATTTCCAACAAGAATGTCAAATTTGGACTCGTCTGACCATAGAACACTTTTCCACTTTGAAACAGTCCATTTTAAATGAGCCTTGGCCCACAGGACACGACAGCGCTTCTGGACCATGTTCACATATGGCTTCCTTTTTGCATGATAGCGCTTTAGTTGGCATCTGCAGATGGCACGGCAGATTGTGTTTACCAACAGTGGTTTCTGGAAGTATTCCTGGGCCAATTTAGTAATGTCATTGACACAATCATGCCAATGAGTGATGCAGTGTCGTCTGAGGGCCCAAAGACTCAGGCATCCAATAAAGGTCTTCAGCCTTGTCCCTTACGCACAGAGATTTCCCAGTTTCTCTAAATCTTTTGATGATGTTATGCATTGTAGATGATGAGATTTGCAAAGCCTTTACAATTTGACATTGAGGAACATTGTTATTAAAGTATATTCCACAATCTTTTTACGCACTCTTTCACAGCTCTGCCCATCTTTATATCTGAGAGACTCTGCCTCTCTAAGACATCCCTTTTATAGCTAATCATGTTACAGACCTGATATAAATTAACTTAATTAGTTGCTAGATGTTCTCCCAGCTGAATCTTTACAAAATTTCTTGCTTTTTCAGCCATTTGTTGCCCCCGCGCCAACTATTTTGAGACCTGTAGCAGGCATCAAATTTGAAATGAGCTCATTTAGTGGATAAAAGTGTAAAATTTCTCCGTTTAAACATTTGTTATGTTATCTATGTTCTATTGTGAATAAAATATTGGCTCATGTGATTTGAAAGTCTTTTAGTTTTCATTTTATTCAAATTTAAAAAACGTCCCAACTTTTCCGGAATTCGGGTTGTAAATTAAATATGATAATGACACATAGTGAAAATTTCTATTGACAAGGCAGATTCTTATAAGATATTAAAGTACTTACGAGTATACATTAATTTGGTAGCATATTTGGTAGCATGTCTTTAAACGATAGCACAGAGCCCTGCACAAGACATGCAGAAGACAAAAAAGGTAACACTTTTGTTTAGGGTCCAATTCTCACTATTAACTAGTTGCTTATTAGCATGCATTTTACTCGGATATTGGCTGTTTATTAGTACTTATAAAGCACATATTAATGCCTTATTCTGCATGACCATATTCTACATCACTTAATCCTACCCAATACCTAAACATAACAATTACCTTACTAACTATTAATAAGCAGTAATTAGGAGTTTATTGAGGCAAAAGTCATAAGTAATAGTTAGTTAACAGTGAGAATTGGACCCTAATCTAAAGTGTGACTGAAAAAATAGATATTGTGGCCATGAACTAAGAATTTATTAATTTGTGGCCATGTTGTACTAATTCGTTCCCTTGTTTTATTTAAATCGTGGCCATGTTGTACTAATTTGTTTCCTAATTTTAGTTCCCTTGACCATGTGGCCACAATGTAGCTAAATTAAAATGAGGGAATAAATTCTTAATTCAGGGCCATGATATCTTGTTTATTTCCCCTGTATGTTGTGTGCAGTGCTCTGTATTATAGATATAAAACTCTGTTTCTCCAATTTGTGTACCTTTGTTCTTGGAGCACAGTTTAAACAGATCATTGATGGTACTATGCATTTGTAGTTGCTCTTGGTAGAGGGCGCTGTTGTTTGTGACGACCTCCTCTAGATTAAGCTCTAGGCTCTGTATTGAAGATCTCTGGGATGCCAGGAGTCTCTGAAGCTCTGTCCGCTCACCCTTTATCCAGCCCAGTTCTGCATGGTGATGTGCCTCCATGTTATGCATACGCTGCTCTAGTGTACTGAACACAGACACAGACATGAATAGGACAGAGTTGCCTCCTACAGTTACCAGAAAACAAAAAAAGTGTCCTAAAAAAGTGTCAGTGAAAGATACCTTGTTTTGTCCCAAAGTTGGTTGATCTCACTGGTTTGCCAGAGGAGTTTGTTCTCAAGTTTGTTGGAGGACAGGGAGTTTTCCAGTGACTTAATCTCAAGTCTAGAAGTCTGATTGAAAACCTGTCACAATATGTGTTGCGTTAATGACAAATTAGAGACTTTTCAGTTTCATAAATCCCTGTGGCCATCAACGTACTGTAAAAAAGTTTTTTTTTTTTATTAAGTAAACTCATGATTTTCCAAGAATACTTATAAGCCAACATTAGCATGTTATGATGAATGTTTTTGGACGTTTTGAATATGCATTCACACCTGTGTCTCTATGTCTGTTAGTCTCCTGATGTGTTGGGTTGACTGGGAAAACAGTTTGGTGCCAAGATCCAGCATGGCTGTCATTTCATTATGTAGAGCACTATTCCGCAGGTGTGTTGTGTCTTTTGTAAGAAAGTCCTTTACAAAGACCTCAATCTATATGCAAACACACATAGGCAAAGAGAAAGAATGAATAGGAGAATACATTATTCATTGTGGTCTTTATATATGGTCACATACAATATATCTAAATACTTGCAGCTGTACTTTTGGGGGCAATGGTATGATATTGAATTAGGCTGGTCTTGAGCAGCTACACTCTGAATAAGACTGTATTTATTATATTTTGCTGTCAATTTTCTCAGTTTAGAGTGTGGGAACCAAATAGAAAAAACAATGAGGAATCCTAATCGTAATTCCTCAAACACCCAGAGTAACATTAGTAATGTCTTTTTATTAAATATTTTTTTAAATATGAGGTCCACTACCTCATTTTGAGAAGGTATGAGGATAAATAATGCATTGAACAATGAATATTTATCTATAAACTCCAGTTAAAATAACAAAACAGCTGCGAGAGAAGTCTATTTGCAATCCCATGTTGGTGATAAAACATAGATGAGTTTGTTAGCTCTGGCAACCTCATGTATAAAAACTAAGCTGTGTGCAGTTGTGCTTATGCAGATAGGTCCACAACATGATGAACTGTGTTCGGCTGGGTCACTAATATAGCTAACGGCAGTAATCCACTTTTGGCTGTCTTGGCATTTCAGTTTATCTCAAAGGTGTTAAATGGGTCAATGATTTGAAAAGACATCTTCTGATTTTAATATGTATAAAAACTGCTTCACTAATTATTAGCATTTGGAAACCTTTGCCCACCAAATCAAAGTCATGATGATATGCAACCAACATGCAGAAACATACCAGGAAAAAGCAGGACATGAATTCACAGAAAGGAACCCTGAAGACCCTCATGAATGTGTATCAATGTCAGCAAGTCTCTTACAATAAGATAATTTGACCTTTTTATGACAAGGCATGGTTAGCAAAATATCATATGGCTCAAATGATGATAAAAACTGACATTTATGAATAATAATTCATGATAATTGTAAAACATTTTTTTTTAAATACATTCAAAAACTTTTGAAATATGGGTACCTGCACCCATTATTACTTTGTACTTCATGGTAACACAATACACCTTATTAAAGTAATTAAACTGGAAAATGGTATAAAGACTTTTCAAAACCAAATCAAACTAATATGAATACACTTCTGAGACCTTTTCACATGTTTTCATGACTAAGTTTAATAATTTTAGTTCTGAAACTTTAGCTGTGTCCCAATTCAGAGGCTGCATGTTTCGAAGGCTGAATGCGTCAGCTGCTCGACAAAGGCTGTCCTAATTCAAGGCTCCTTCGAATGGAACCTACAGTGTCCTTCTTTTCCTGGGCCGGGAAGGATAGAATGAGTAGATCCTTCACAGCGTAGTCTATACCAAGACTCATTGCACTGCACAAACTTTTTTTTTTTTAAAGAGAGAAAATGCTGGATTACACTTTTAAATGTAAGTAATGGGTTTCAACTTACTTAGCGTTAGTTCTGGCAGGTCACGTTAGTTAGGCTCACATCAGCTGACTCTCAGCTGATCCACGTCTACCTATAGGAATATCTGACGCCTATCACAGTGTCCCTATATAAGGTCCATTCAGTATTATTAGCAACTTTATCGCGTTGCTCAGGAGTTAATTACCCTCCTCCATCCCCAGCTCCTCCTCTCGTCCAGTCAGGACTTGGCCTCTGATACACCATTTCGATTTAGACTAATTTTTCTTGAATTATGTTGTTACATTAAATTATTGTCATTAAGAACATTAATGATTTCTGCATACCTTATGTTGATTCTGTTCTGTTTACCTTAAGGGGGGTTATCAGTGCTCTGCTCTCCATGCTCTTATCCATGCTAGGCTGCATGGATGGGCAGGGAGTTCTTACCCAGAACAGAACCATACTGCCAATCCAAACTGTATGCTCATAGTCAATCATCTTTGACGATAATGGTCCTGACAGAACAAACGATATAACATTTTTTTTAAAGCTGTTCAAATGTTGTCTTACATCTTACCAAGATGCAATTTTAGAGATAGTTTATACTCTTTATAATGTACATAAATGGACCAAGGTGAACATATTTAGACAGGTTGTGAATGCTGTTTTGTTTCTAGGTTCACTTTCTTACTATTAGTACTATTACAGTTTACTATTAATCTCTCAAACCCCTCTCTATTTAACCATTGGTCTCACACATCCACTATGTTTGTAGTTTTTTAACACTCTTTATTCATGTTTGTAGTTCTAATCGAATCCTTGTCCAACGCCCAATAGCTTGTGGTTAATATTAGCCATTAGAGTGTGCATTCTAACATTCTAACTAGTAGACCATCCGTGTATCTTTGTAATATTCATTTCAACATACTATGATTATAGACACACAGATTCTAATTTTGTAAACTATTTAGGATGCATAGTATGCAAGTTGGGACACAGCATTGGTTCGACCTTCGCGGACATCGAAGGCGTGGCTTTTGAAGTCTGAGTTCTTCAAAGGATGCAGCCTCTGAATTGGGACGCAGCTTTTGATTTTGAAGTTTTAAAGTGTATCTGAGTTACTGTTTCCTGTTTCCTTTGTTTCCATAGTTTTTTTAGTATGCCCTCATTTGGTTCTTCACCTGTGTCTTGTTTAGTTAATCGTCACCCTGTGTATTTATTCTCCTTAGTTTCATCAGTTCACGGTCGGTTATTTTCTTTGGTTGTGCAAAGCTGTTTAGCTTGTGTTGATGATGTTCTCTTGTCTGATTTTCTCATTTGTTGGAATAAATACTGCTGCAGAGATCCCCATTTCTACTCTATCTTCATCTTCTCAACACTGTACCGTTACACATGTGTTTAGATTAGATTTTTAAAAGAATTTTAAATAGAATTTAAAAGAATTGTGATCACTCTTTTACACATCATTGACCCAAATGAGGTTCAGTTCATGCAGACCAGTCAAATGTTTCCATATTAGATTTTTTCCCTTTTCTTTCCGTGGCTGTGTGCTTGATTTTGTGCACCTGCTAGTAAACACTTAGCAGTTACAAATTGAACATATTTATAAATGTAATGATATTATGATGCTTCTGCTTACTCTTAGTCTTCCATCACAAAGATAATGTGAACACATCCCACAGACTACAGCTACAGTACTGCCACATTCTCTGGGTTCCTTATCAGCACTTTATACAGTGTTTACAGGAAGAGATATTTTCAGCTGCTCTCAGTGAGATGGAGTCCAAGATGTATAAATACTCACTGCATTGAAGTGATAGCTGTATGTCCTCTGGGCTTGGAGAGTATAACACTCAGCTGAAGTGTTGTAACAGGATGTGTTTATCTAGTGCCCTGCATCCTATTAAGATTGTTTTAGCTGGACCAAACAGCCACAGGAAGGATTAAACAGGTCACAATCTTCTTTCAGAGCATATCAGTGATAAGAGAGCAGAAGTTGTGGTTTGCAGACTGTGAGGACAAGAAGACTTTTCAAGTGGTCAAGATAATGCAGACTCAGAAGCAGTATTATCTGAGGGAAATCATCTCAAATTATGTATTTGTGTTTGACAGCGTTCTGTGGTGGAAATGATACTGATGGAAACGACACTTTAAAGATTTTTGCAATAAAACTTGTAACTCCTTTGTCTTACATATTTGACAAAATCACATCTTGATGTTGAATGATCCACAATAAAAATAGGCGTGAAAATAGCAGTATTTTCTTTGCACTATGCTATTTATACTTAATGCAAATAGAGGCAGATAGGGCCTACTATTTGCACCTCAGTGTATTGTAGTATATTATAAAACAGTATGCAGTAACAACATATTCAGTGTATATTATTATATTTATTAAAATCATGAATGGATACTGCTTGGGACATTATTACTTGTATTTGACATTACCTCCCCTCCACACCTACTCTTAACCCTACCCATTAAACTTTATCCCCACTATTAAATACCCGTTAGGCACCTTATTTCCACTTTTCAAACATTTGTTTAATTTGTATTTAAAATAAACGCTACTCCAAGCTGATATGTGATGGGTAAAAGGAAGAAGAAGGAGTTCATTAAAAGACAGTTTCGAACGGACGCATCAAAATCAAATGCCACATGTCTTACTCTCCACATCACTGACTCTGTTGTCAGCAGGATTTCTTTTGTAATTTTGTCTTGTTTAATCAGATAATGGTGGGCGGAGTTAGTGTAAAAAGCCTCTGCCAGGCTATTTGCACTTGGTGTAAATAGACACTGCGATAAAAAGATTCTGCTGTGATATTTATTTCTTATATTTCATCTCAAACATGCTCTTCAATGCTGTTGTGTCCTTAGAAAAACAAGAGCAATAACTGTTGAGAAATTTATTTGGAGTGAAATTGGTTTGGTAGAAATTATGCCACTATTTTTTATTGAATTATTCATTTGTACAACTTCACTCGTATGACCTCACTCGTACGAATTCATACGATTTGTCTAAACCCCAGTGACTCTTAGGTTTAGGGGCGTGGTTAGGGGTAGGTCATTCATACGAATTCATACTAATGTGGCAACTCGTAAAATACGTACGATTTAGCAAAAATGTACGAATTCATACGAGTGAGGTCATACAAATTCGTATGAATTAGCCACCTCATGAGATCGGGTTGGAAAAATCGTATGCATGGTGGATTTGGATTTTTTTTCCGACCAAAAATACATACACACGAAGGCATACAATGGAAGTATGAATGTTCATTTCCATTTCTGTTTTTTTTTTTGTTTTTTTTGTTTTTTTCCCATTAATAATCAGTCATTAGTCTGAAGAGACCTATTTCCATTTTTGTTCTAAAACTTGGCATTTGCTGTGGTTTTTCAATCTTCAGTCCTCTGATTTTACATATAACATAGTCCCTAAGGGATGGCTGAAAGCTCACACAGCACTCACTGCTAGATGGTTTGGCTCACTGGGATTTGAAATTTGGGAATTGGGGACAGAGGGTGTTTTCTTAGGGACAGATCATGTCTCCCCGTCAGCCCAGAAACACACAACCCTTCCCAATGGGGCGCCTACTCAGTAGAGAAAGTTCTGACGGAGTGCTTGGCCGATAGGAATGGATAAAATCAATTTTGAAGGTGTGGAATGAGCCATGTCAGTTTGAAATCAAGAGGGAATACAGCAGTCCAGTTGTGCATACAAGGATGGGAAGCACATTCTCATTGGTCTTATTGGTCATTGCAAGCCTTTTGTTATCAATATTTATTGAAACCCCTTAAATAATTAGTACTTCAGCATACTTTTTACAGCATTTTGCTGTAAAATTACATGAAATGTCCCATTTATTACAGTTTTTCACTATATGTAAAGAATTTGACATTAACCAATTAAAGGGATAGTTCACCCAAAAATGAAAATTACCTCATGATTTACTCACCCTCAAGCCATCCTAGGTGTATATGACTTTCTTCTTTCAGACGAATACAGTCGGCTCTTCCAAGCTTTATAATGGTAGTGAATAGAGGGTGAGATTTTGAATCCCAAAAAAGTGCAACCATCCATCATAAAAGATAACCATACGGCTCCGGGGGGTTAATAAAGGCCTTCTGAAGTGAACCGATGCATTTGTGTAAGAAAAATATCCATATTTAAAACTTTAAAAACTAAAATAACTAGCTTCCGACAGACAGCCTTACGCATCGATTTACAGTGAAAGAATGAACTCTGACCTGACGCATGACGTATTGACGAACGTGGAAGCGCAGAGGATAAAGCAAAACAAAACATTGGTCACGAATTAGAAGTCTAAAATGAGACATTTTAAAGAGAAATGTCAGAGGATTTCGATATAAGAGAAGAGGATCTTGAGTTTGTTTCCCAGCCCTATTTGTTTGAACAGCGAGTGGCGTCAAAGCTTATGCTACTCCTACATTGCGTCAGGGGTTACTCTTTTGCCGCAAGTCGATGTGCGTACGGCCGTCTGCCGGAAGACAGTTATTTAAGTTTTTAAAGTTTTAAATATGGATATTTTTCTTACACAAACACATCACTTCACTTCAGAAGGCCTTTATTAACCCCCCGGAGACATGTGGTTATCTTTTATGATGGATGGTTGCACTTTTTTGGGCTTCAAAATCTCACCCTCTATTCACTGCCATTATAAAGCTTGAATGAGCCAGGACATTATTTAATATAACTCCGATTGTATTCGTCTGAAAGAAGAAAGTCATATACACCTAGGATGGCTTGAAGGTGAGTAAATCATGGGGTAATTTTCATTTTGGAGTAAACTAACCCTTTAACAGTCTTTTACCTTTAAAATTACAATTATTTTTCACAGTGAAGAATTGTCATGAGAGGGTGTTGTGCTAGACTGTAACATGAAGAGCAGAAAATGAGGCTAATCAAATCATTGACTGGCAAGCTTTTCCCCAAAGTAATGCCTGAGAATGAACAGACACAGAAATTATGGATCCAGAACTGAGCCTAAAGTGTTTCAATCTTATTTATGTGAGCTCTGTGATTAAAACCCACTTTACAATGAAAACGTACAGTGATATGTAGCTAAGATAAATTCATTCCACAACATTCCACAATTTATTGGTGCATTAAATGTGCCTAAATGAAATGGATATCTATTTGTATTGTCTGACACCAGTCATCTTCAAGATTTGGTTACTGCGATCAGTTTTATTCTTGTCTTTCCAGGTTTTCCCATTTTACTTACTGACATTGCTTTATCATTCCATCCAATTCCCTGCACTCTTAAAAATAAAGGTTCCAAAAGGGTGTTTTAGCAGCGATACCATAGAAGAACATTTTTGGGTTCTCCAAAGAACATTTCTTGAAAAGAACCTTTTTTTGTTGTTTGTTTGTTTAATAATCTGAAGAACCTTTTTCCACTATAAAGAACCGTTTCTGCAATGGAAAGATTCCATGAAAGGTTCTTCATGAAACAATAATGAGCCTTTATTTTTAAGAGTGTATAATCCATTCACTCTCCACTCGCAGTGCTTTGGTTAACAACAGCACATTAAATGACACATTGACTTACCTTTTGGATCCAGCGGGTGTAATTTTCCATGGCAAGCTCCAGGTGTTGGATCCGCTGGTTTAAGTGGCTTTGCTTCCCCTGTGGAGATTCTTTCTGGACACTGTTACCTTCATTACCCTCATGTTCTTCTGGCCAGCTACCAGTCCTGCTCTCCTCAGGTTCTGGCAGTATGAAGGTGTAGCTACATTCTCCATGCTGAACGGAGTTTAAATGCGGACTGCTGCCACCAGAAATATCTATTAATTTATCCACAGGTGAATCTTCAAGGCTTGAAGTCCTCACCAGCAATAGAGTCAGATGCAGAAGAACAGTGATCTTCATCTTTATGGCAAAGCAGGTACAGACTGCCAAATCTCCTTTTATGGATTAAGTGAATGATCATTTCTAAATAAATGCATTTAAGAAAGGTCCATCTTAACATACAAAGAAGCCATTTTTCCAGACACTATGATTCCTGTGAATGAATTTACCATAAAGACACCAATCCTCTGTCCTGCTCCAGTACCATAGAACAAGTGATTGCCACCTCTGTCTCCAGGTATGTGTGTGTGAGAGAGAGAGTTAACAGTGGGTTTTGTAGACTGTGTGTTCAGAAGAGTATCTACAGATGGCTGGTCAGTGTGTGTGTGTTTTAAAGGGGTCTGAGTGTTGTAAGAGTAAACTGCTGGCAGACTGTGAAAGAATGTGAGTGAGAGTATGTGTGTCGGTGTGTGTGTGCATGTGTGATCGCTTTTATAGCAGAAATAGAGACAAAAGACAAGTCCAAACCACAACGAATAAATTGTATTTATTTGTTTGTTTGTTTGTTCATTAACTCAGTGTCCATGTTAAACATATAACACTTTAAGATAATTCATTACAGGAACAATAACAAGGTTTTTAGTTTATTCTGTCAAACTTTGCAACTTCTGCAATGCCTAATATTAGAATACAAGCATCTGATAAATCCTAGCTTTTTTAAACTGTGGTCCATAAGGGAGTGCTAGGGAGTCCACAGAAAAGTTCTGGGAAGTGTGTGTGTGTGTGTGTGTGTGTGTGTGTGTGTGTGTGTGTGTGTGTGTGTGTGTGTGTGTGTGTGTGTGTGTGTGTGTGTGTGTGTGTGTGTGTTTTACTGAATATTGCAGTATTTGTAATAAATGATTTATCCGTGCACATCTTTACTTTATTTTTTATTTATGTGCCTTTATAATCTTTAATCAAAATAACTTCCCCTTCTTCTTGTAGCAACATTTCTTCTCTTCTCTGATGATGTGTTTTGTGTGAGGGCGGGACAACCTGTCACTCACATGAGATCCACCAATAGCAAACCACACCCATCCAATCAATTCCCAATTGACAAACTCAAGTCCCGCCCTACATTTTTTCTTGTTCGAGAAGCCGTTTCACTCAGATATACGTACAATAGGGAAGAAAACATCGCAACTTCAGTTTGATGCCAGCTTAAACACAAACAGCTTGATACTGATCTAAAACTAAATGAATCTGATAGATAAATGTTAATTTAGCACTACTGAAAAACCCTGATCCCTCAAATCAGCAGCTCTTTCTTAAACAATGTTTTATTACAATATATAATACTATGGCAACTTTTACTTCTTTGACATTAATCCTAGTAAAACATTCAATTGTGGACTTAAACATTACTGTTAAACGTTATTATACATTAAACATCATAATATAAATAGACCTTTTTGTGACTACACTTTTTGTGTGTTTTCATGTCAGTAAAAGGCAAGGGTTTTACATTTCTATTATTCTTCCAGAGAATAATCTCATGACTCCCATAACCTAGAAAGTATACTGTATAAAATAATTTTCTGATAAATAATTGCTCAAGAGGAATGTTTCAGTAATTAGTCGACTTTTATTGTCTCATTGGTGGCATACATGTAATTAAACTATTTTAGGACTTGGATAATTATTTCAATTGCATGTTTCATGTTCTTTGACCTATGAAGCAAAATAAACATGCATTTGGAAAACAATCAAAACTGTAATTATGTGTGAGAGTGTGAGCCATGCGTTTTGCTTCGTAACCAAACTGACTCAATAAAAACAACAATCAGTCCTAATTCCATTCCGGTGTGTTGATGTGAGAGTGCGACAGGAGGATATAATACTTCACATATCATCTTCTTATAAAAAAGTGACAGGAGACTCACCCTTCTGAAAATAGGAGCTACTGAGCTATTTTCCTGCTTTCTTTTCATTCAATCCCCTGAATTCTCAGGGTCAGATGGAGTTTTCTGGGTTAGCTGTCAAAGTAGCTTAACGCAGAGAGATACGCTTTTTTTTTTTTTCAAACCAGTTTGCTTTATACTTCTTCCTGATGGTCACAGAGGACAGTCGTCTGCACTTCATGCTGTCTCAGAGGGCATTTTACAGCCCTACATCTTCTATCAGTGTAATTATAATTTTCAGAACACTAAGATCTAGTTTCCTGGATAAAATGGAAAGGAATTTTAATAGTCATTTTGTTTGGTAACACTACAGATGTTTCATAGGAAATGTGTCTATACTTTTTTGCATTTAAGAAAGAGTACAACAACATCAGCATACAAACATATGTTCACTTTGTCTTCAGTTTGGGAGGTGAAAAAGAAACTCAAGTTTCATCTCATAGACTCAAATGACAGATGTAATAAAATCAAGAAGATAATCTCCAACCACATCTAACACAATCATAATACAAACTTCTGAAAGATGAAGACAAGTATAGGCTAGATATCTTCCTTAAGATTAGAAATGAAAATAATATAGTCTATTGTTTAAATGTTGTGTAAAGGATATCCCTTTTTGTCTAAGTGTAACTTGAATGACATGAAGTGTTTTTCAGATGTCTATCATCTGTGTTAAGACAGGAGAGTAAGCATTAGTCAATGTTAGGTATGAATCAGATAGCAGCTACTGGCATACGTCTCTAGAATTTTAGATTGTGCAATCTCTAGATTTGAATCAATAAACGTTTCAAAACAATATCCCACTGAAAAACAGTAAACCAGTGCACATGTTGATGTCAGCTGTCACACATGTAATCTACACTGCCCTCTACCGGAGAGATAAAGAACACTATCGTTTTACTCGCTTGTCATCACGAAGATCTGATGAATAGCGAAATTCGTGAGCGTTTTAACTAAGATTTGTATTTAATCTAATAGAGCTTTTTCCTGCGTTTCTAACATACAGTAACCAATTAATTATATAACAAACATTTTGTTTGTACATGCATGATCCTTTATACGTGCCAAAATACTTGCGATGTCAACTCTTATAATCTAAAAATTCAAATACTTTTTTTGTTTGTTTTTCCTTTTCTGTCAGCATGGGGATGTTTATATATATATATATATATATATATATATGCAACAACAACAACAACAAAAAAAGCCAAAACATTTTTTATCATCATTTCAAGTGAACTCTTAAAAGGACAAGTTAAGTTTTGTGCATTACTGTCGCAGGCCTACATTATCTTATGTTTTCTTGCTTTATATTATTACACCACCTTAAAATCTCAATCCTTAACATGATCTTGTAACAATAATGTAAATAAAATGTGAATATTTGTAGAAATGTCAACATTGAGTTCTGTTCAAACCACCTTCAGCAACAAACTGTAAAACTACAAATATAGGCTATATCTCTCAACATATTAAAATGTATTCATTTATTAACACTTAAACACATACTATTATTAAAAAGACTCATAATGATATTATCGTAATTTCAAGTGTGAACTTTTCGACAAGTTCTGTTTTCTGGATCAGCCCAGCTCCAAGTCTCCTGTGTCTCCCAATAATAACCAACTGCAGATTCGTATAGACTTATAGTTATAGTGAAGGGTAGGGTTAGTGGTTGGGGTGGAATACACGATCATCAGTGCCACCGTAACTTCAGGTCTGAGGCTGCTGGCCTGGCGCTGCTGTGATGTGTGGTTTTGCAGTTAGATATATCTCACACCTCCGCTGGTCCCGTCCAGCTCCAAGTCTCCTGCGTCTCCAGTGATCCCGCCCAACCTCTCTCTCCCACCTCCTCTACCAATGACAGCCGGTTCCCTTCAGTCCCTCGGCTCCTCCTCTGACTCCACTCTGCTTGGATCTGCCTCAGGTCTTCCAGTTTCCAGCTCTGCCTTGGCAAGAGGATCCCCTGCCTCTGCCTCCAGCCGCCGAACCAGTCACTCCACCTCGGCTCGGCTCCACCATGGCTCCTCCGTCCCTCGGCTCCACCTGTGATTATCGTTCTTAAGGCTCCACCGGGCTTCCTCGTCCCTCCGGCTCAGTCTTGGTCAGTCATTGCTCGGCCTGCACCATGGATTTCCAGGCCTTAAGCTGTGCTTCATCGCTCTGCCTCTTTGGCTCTGCCAGGCTCTGCCTTCCCTCTGGCTCCATGTTGGTCCTCAGTCCCACTGGCTCTGTCTCACTCCTCTGGCACCCTGGCTCCACCTCGGATGCTCCTTGCTGTGGCTCCACCTCGATCTCCTGATCCATTGGTGTCGCCAGTTCTCATCGGCTCTTCGGCACTGCCTGGGTCTCCACCTCCATCAGCCCTGTCTCCATCTGTCGTCCCCCTGGTTAAACCCGCCAAATCTCCACGATTGCTTCACCCTCCTTTGACTCTGCGTGGGCCTTCGTCCTGGCTGTGGTTTGGGTCCCAGCCTGGCTTCTCCTTCTCTCCTCTCATCCCTGGCTCTTCCCACCATCATAGCAGCCTCGGATACTCCCGACACCATCTCCTCTTGTCTCCTGCACTTCGACAGCCCCTCGTCCTCCTCCAGGGTCACCGTGATTTTGCCAAGAAAGACATTCCAGTCTGAAAATTTAGTCTTAACCCTATTCCTACCCCTAAACCTAATCCTACCCATAACTTATCCCTAAAATCAGAGGGGAAAGATAGGTGAATAACATTGATGTAGAAGCACCTAACCCTGGTTGCAAGCCTAAACTTGACATAAATGGTAAACTTGTCCCTCAAATCTGATTGGTTGATTGGAATGTTGTTCCAGGATCAACAAAGATGTTGATCCAGGAACATGTCTTACTTGGCAAAATCACGGTGACCCCTCTTCCAGAGCACCCCCCATCAGTTTGGATTATCATCGGCGCGAGGACGCGCCTTCTGGGAGAGGGGAGCTACAGTAACGAATATGTTCTGTTTTATTATCATTGTGTTTTGCCTGCCTGTGTTCCCTATTAGTTTCCATAGTTCCTAATTAATTATGCACCTGTTTCTGTTCAGTTCATTACCACTCCATGTGTATTTAAGTCCTTAGTTTCCTCAGTTCTGTGTGTGTCATCTTTGTATAATGTGGTTATGTTATTCTGTTCTCCTGCATGTTCTCTCTTGAACATTATTATTAAAGGACTGTTTATTTTCTCCTCTTCTTTGTGTGCTCATTATAACCACCTAACCTGACGATATCATTATATCGCCTTAAAATCTTAATGCTTTTACAGTAGGCTATCATGATTTTTTAATAATATAAAGTAAATAAAGTATTTGTAGAAATGTTCGATGTATGTCAGTGTGTGTTCGAATGCCTAGTGGATTCACGATCTTGAGCAACAAACTGTAAAACTAAAAAATGTGTTAAAATGTATTAGTTTATAAGTGTTTAACACATATAACGTCATTTGTTTACACTTAAACACATTGTTTTTGAATGTTTATAACAGTGTTCCTCGAAGTCCTGTAGAGTTTAGCTCAAACCCTGATCAAACTCACCTACCCGTGATTTTCTAGTGAATCTTTTTCTCATGTCAAAATGACCTGTTGTTTACTGACTCATTCACTAGATGTCGCCATAAGCTGCATTAAAATCAAACGCTGCTCCAATTTACTCCGTCACGGAAATCAGTTCCCTCAAAAGTCCATAGCAGCATATCTCAAATAACCACAATATGCAGTGTTTCACACTTCCGTATAATGAGAGGATTCTATACAGGGATCTTTATAAACTGATGAACCAACAAATAAAGCATGTTTACAAAGAAAAAGGCAGATGATTCAGAGTAGATTTACATATAAAAAGCCTTCCGTGAAAGGTCTGGGAGATTATTTGCATGAAGCTGACAGGCGGTTGAAGGGAATGGAGGGTAACACGAGAAGATGTTTCCGAAAAACGAAAGTAACATGGTGACAGGACCATAATTCACCTGCCTCCAGCTTGATTTGGCTGTACAATTCAGCCGTGTTTTTTTATATATAGCCTTTTTACATTGAAGGAAACATTCAGGACAGATGCTATTCAAGTCAATCAAACGCAAACTGCATCCCATGCATGAAATGTTTAGAAATGAAAAGGGAATACTACTCTCAGTAGGAGTTGTTTGAGAAGAGCCCAGTTGTGTGGATGGTGACAGTGTATAAGCACAGATCACAGCATGCACTGTAATAAAAATATCTTCAGTCTTTCTATGGGATGTTAAATAATCTGCCATTGAAAACCTACACTGATGGATTAATAAACTTGAATATTGAATCAATATCTATGGTGGTTACGGACCTGATTGCACAGCACACCATTTTTTTTAATATCATCTATAAGATTAAAATACTTTATTCTATTAACATTTCTACACCATTTCACCCAATGACATTTCTCTCTTTAATTGTTTCAAAGGGTCCCGAAGCGTGTCTTCAGAAAAAGAAAATAACCCTGTGGGGAAAATCGGTTACTGTTGGCACACAAACCTTTTTAGTCATACAGAAGTGATGATACAATACGAAACTATGATGAATACTTGATTTGCCATATTTGGATATTAAGAGATTTGCAAGAAACACACCATAAATATTTATGCATTTTTGCTCAATGAAGCACTGGAATAATGTTTCCCATTCCAGAGACTGATAGGATCTGCAGCATCAACAACAGAAGCGGAAAAACCACAGCATGCCGCCCACTCATCAGCCCAGAAGGAGACCGGCTGAATCAAACAGACAGTCTGTGCAAGGCAGCTTCAACTTTACATTCTACAGGGTGAAATACAGGTAACCACAGACGTTTCATACTGACAGAAACATGGGACTGTTCTTGTTTAAAGGTGTTGTTTACCCTTGCCAAGAGAAGAACATAATTACACATGAAAGATGTTTGATTCAAATGACAGGGCCATGTACATTGAGCGTGGTACAATGTGAATCATTCACTCCTGGAAGTGTTTTGAAATGGAAATACTAAACATCTGCATTCAGAAAATACAGCTTGTCTCAGCAAAGCCAGGCTGGGAGGTAAACATATCATGAATTCATAAAAGCATGGCATATATTTCAATACTCGCAAAAGTTTTTATACAATGCCCAGGCCATGTTTTTGCCTATGTGGAAATTATGCATTACTATAATGCAATCATCAAACCCCCGGAAATACTGAGCTATCCATCACTTACGGCCATTCCTAAAGTGTTCATTTGTATTCATAGTTTGCTGCAATTCTCTCTTTTGGCTTTTTCTTTTCCCCCCATTTTTTCTTTAATTTGTTGTTCACACAGAGAGCTGATCTTGCAGCTTCTGGCGTAGCTCGGTTGTAAAGGATCCATCAAAGGTTTTTATTTTTTTTATTTATTTATTTACTTTTTTTTCATGCCAGCATTACATAATGGACTGTTACACCAGGCCTCTTAACATCTACACCAAGTCTGATCATTAATCAAAATCCTCAAAACACTATAATGTTTCCATCAAACAAACACATTTCCTTCTAACACACTGCATATTATACACTGATAATACTGTGTAGAGCTGATAGACAGACTTCTCAGACCTGCCTTTTGATGAATATGAAGTATGAAATACTTGTGCTTTAGTACACACAGATGAATCTTCTAGATGGAAGAGAGGAGAAGATAGATATTTACAGTCATAATAAAATGAAAATATGAATAATTATCACAAGCTTACAGGAAAATGTGTTTTGTGTTTTTATTTCATTTTATACAAAAAGTTACAAGTTCAAATGTTTGGTTCACCCATTTGCTTATTCATATTTGTACGGAACCCATATTATTTGTTTTCATCTCTGTAAAACATGAAAGGAGATGTTTAGCAGAATGTTCACATTGCTCTTTTCCAGATTTTGTCACTCCATAAGCTTCTGGAAGACATTTCCTGTATCATTTTGTATTTGTGTATTACTTTGAAAACGAAGTGTACTTAATTTTATTGAATGTGCACTTGTGTATTTCAAATCATTAAAAGTATATTTAAAAAATATAATATTAATGAAATAAAAGGCCACTTAAGTGTACTTAAAAACAGTACACTTTCATGACTGCTGCTTTTTAAAAAGTGCACTTTGTAATAATGTCAAAATAAAAGTTTTACTAGTACACACTAAAAAATAGCCGTAAAATATGAAACAAATTTCCACCATAAAATACAGTTTTCCGTTGAAACCATAATATAGTGTAAAAACAATGCATTTTGCGTAATATTATTTGACATTTTTGAGAAAGTAACCTATAGGCAACTTTCTCGAATATGACAAATATTACCCAGAATGCATTGTTTTACAGTATGTTACTTCTGTATTTTACAATGCGTTCTGTATATTACAATGCATTCTGGGTAATATTGTTTGTCATTTTCAAGAAAGTAACCTATAGGCGAAAACGACAAATAATATTACTCAGAATGCATTGTTTTTATGGTATATTACTGTTTCAATGGAAAACGGTATTTTACTGTGTAAATTTGTTTCATTTTTTAAAGTTATTTTTTAGTGCATTATAAATCATTGTTTTAATAATCTTTTTTCATGCTTTAAATAAGCGCACTTTATTTTGATGTGTTGACTGACATAATAAAGCAGATATAAAGTGCTTGATTATAAGTGTAATGTTTAAAGTTAATATATTTTACTAAATTGCAACTTCATCATTACCAATGTGCAATTACAAATATATTTAAATATGGCAAGTTTTTTAAATAGAAATTACATTACAGTTTATTTTAGTTTACCATAAATTTAACATAATCTTGTCAATGCATTTGGCAGTAAACTTTATCCATGTTTCACAGACAATAGAAGTTATGAAATTACATATAAAAATGTACTTAAGTCCTATATTTAAGTGGGTCAAAATAGCACTCTGAAGATAAGCTAATTGCATTTAATAGAAACTAGAACACATTTTCATTTAATTGCAATGAACATGCAATTAAGTGTCCGAAGTACATTCAGTTTGTACTTAAGTATATTCAGTACTTTAATATTATTTCCATTATAAGAACTCTTTTTAAAAGTATGCTAAAGTGTACTTTTTTTTACACACCTGACATTGGCTGTTGCACATCCTCCAACCAGTCACAACATGTCAAGTTTGAATATATGGAAGTGTAAATGAGACTTGAGAGCTGTTGTGGAGGGGACGTTTTATTTTTTTAATAAATAACAACTTAAATTTCAGTCTCTTCCTGATACAAAGGTATTGTATTGCTTTAAAACACATGGAATATAGGAGCATTTTTGGAGCTTGACAGTTCATCATGAAATTGTATGGGAAAAAGCAGCATCAGCATTCTGCTAAATGTCCTTTTCTGTTTCATGGAAGAAGAAAAATGAAGGGGTTCTGACCACCATGAGGGTGAGTAAATGTTGACAGAATTTTTATTTTTTGGGGTGAACTTTCCTCTTCTTATATTTTACATAGACTCTAAAGGTTTTTAAACATGAGCAGAGTACAGACTTTGAACAGTTTGGGTCATGGATGAATACATGGAAACTCCATCATGCACACCATCATTCCAGCTGCATCACTTACCACAATCCCGGGAGCATCATTTACAAGACGGTACTGTAATCATTTACACCACCGCAAATGGTCAATCAAGACAAGAAGTCTGTAAGCTAGTGCTGGAATTAACCATGAAGAGGAGGGAGACAGCAGTTATAACCACATCCCCCTGCCCCCTTAACCACTGTTTAAATGCACATACAGTATGTATCACATAGTGATACGAGCAGCTAAGACACAGAACTTTTCTCCCCTTGGTTTTCAGATGATTTTTTTTTAGACTGCCTGTAGTTGAAGTGAAAAACCAAGAAATGCAAAAGAAATGGGGTTAATTTAAGTAGGTGGAAATTAAAAAACGCAATAGGAAAATTAGATCAGAAAAGGTCACGAGAGACTGTGTGTAGGAGTGGGAAAAGAGAAGAGATTTGTTACAGCGGCATGTGATCATGCTATTCTCATCACTAGTGACTCAACGCACATGTAAAACTTTCACACTGACACACCATCTCTGACCTTTGACCAATTCACTCTGACATATCCAGCTAACTACCATACAGTATGTGGCAGACTGTGTGACAAGACCTGCATTTTTAAAAAGCACATTGTGAAGCTTAGTTGATCGGGAGGGTTTGAGCACATTTTGTGCTCAAAATGTGATATATTTCCACATTTAACTTAGTAGTTTAAAAATCTACTACTTATACATAAACTGCATTGGCAAATTAATGTAAATTAATTAAGAACATGGAGGCTGTTGTTACAACCTACTCCACAACCGACATTGGGTTGTAACACTAATAGAAAACATTTTGTGTATGAATTTATTCTAGTATAGATTTTTAAACTGCATATATTAATTAATTTAATTAAAATTTTGTCAACACTGTAAAAAAAAAAAAAAGTATACCAATCTACTTGAACTACTAAAATAGAAAGGCGCAAAATTATCACTAAAATTATGCCATAAACATTAAATAACATAAAATGCAACACATAATACCCTAACTAAAATAAGAAACTCTTTTGTTGATTATTATGTAGATTTAAATTGTGAATTACACTCACCGGCCACTTTATTAGGTACACCTGTTCAACTGCTCATTAACGCAAATATCTAATCAGCCAATCACATGACAGCAACTCAATGCATTTAGGCATGTAGACATGGTCAAGACAATCTGCTGAAGTTCAAACTGAGCATCAGACTGGGCAAGAAAGGTGATTTAAGTGACTTTGAACATTCATGGTTGTTGTTGCCAGAAGGGTTGGTCTGATTTTCATGCACAACCATCTCTAGTGTTTACAGAAGATGGTCAGAAAAAGAGAAAATATACAGTGAGCAGCAGTTCTGTGGGTGAAAATGCCTTGTTGATTCCAGAGGTCAGAGGAGAATGGCCAGACTGGTTTGAGCTGATAGAAAGACAACAGTAACTCAAATAACCACTCTTTACAAACAAGGTCTGCAGAAGAGCATCTCTGAACGCACAACACATTGAACAGAAGACCACATCGGGTGCCACTCCTGTCAGCTAAGAACAGGAAACTGAGGCTATAATTCATGGATCCATCCTTGCCTGTATCAATGGTTCAGGCTGCTGTTGGTGGTGTAATGGAGTGGGGAATATTGTCTTGGTACACCTTGGGCCCCTTAGTACCAACTGAGCATCGTTTTAAACACCACAGCCTACCTGAGTATTGTTGCTGACCATGTCCATCCCTTTATAACCACAGTGCTCCCATCTTCTGATGGCCAATTCCAGCAGGATAACTCGCCATGTCACAAAGCTTAAATCATCTCAAACTGGTTTCTTGACCATAACAATGAGTTCACTATACTCAAATGGCCTCCACAGTCACCAGATCAATATAGACCAAAATCTCTGAGGAATGTTTCCAGCACCTTGTTGCATCTATGCCACGAAGAATTAAGGCAGTTCTTATTATGAAGGCAAAAGGGGGTCCAACCCGGTACTAGCAAGGTGTGCCTAATAAAGTGTCCAGTGAGTGTACACCAATAAGAAATATTATTATAACCACTGAGAGGTGAAGTGAATAACACTTATTATCTCTTCATCACAGCACCTGTTAGTGGGTGGAATATATTAGGCAGCAAGTGAACATTTTGTCCTCAAAGTTGATGTGTTAGAAGCAGGAAAAATGGGCAAGCGTAAAGATTTGAGCGAGTTTGACAAGGGCCAAATTGTGATGGCTAGACAACCGGGTCAGAGCATCTCCAAAACTGCAGCTCTTGTGGGGTGTTCCCGGTCTGCATTGGTCATTATCCATCGATAGTGGTCCAAGGAAGGAACACTGGTGAACTGGCGACAAGGTCATGGGCTCAAGGCTCATTGATGTACGTGGGGAGCGAAGGCTGGCCCGTGTGGTCCGATCCAACAGACGAGCTACTGTAGCTCAAATTGCTCAAGAAATTATTGCTGGTTCTGATAGAAAGGTGTCAGAATACACAGTGCATCGCAGTTTGTTGCGTATGGGGCTGCATAGCCGCAGACCAGTCAGGGTGCCCATGCTGACCCCTTGTCCACCGCCAAAAGCGCCAACAGTGAGCACGTGAGCATCAGAACTGGACCACGGAGCAATGGAAGAAGGTGGCCTGGTCTGATGAATCACATTTTCTTTTACATCACGTGAATGGCCGGGTGCGTGTGCGGCGCTTACCTGGGGAACACATGGCACCAGGATGCACTATGGAAAGAAGAGAAGCTGGCGGAGGCAGTGTGATGCTTTGGACAATGTTCTGCTGGGAAACTTTGGGTCCTGCCATCCATGTGGATGTTACTTTGACACGTACCACCTACCTAAGCATTGTTGCAAACCATGTACACCCTTTCATGGAAACGGTATTCCCTGGTGGCTGTGGCCTCTTTCAGCAGGATAATGTGCCCTGCCACAAAGCAAAAATGGTTCAGGAATGGTTTGAGGAGCACAACAATGAGTTTGAGGTGTTGACTTGGCCTCCAAATTCCCCAGATATCAATCCAATCGAGCATCTGTGGGATGTGCTGAACAAACAAGTCCGATCCATGGAGGCCCCACCTCACAACTTACAGGACTTAAAGGATCTGCTGCTAACATCTTGATGCCAGATACCACAGCACACCTTCAGGGGTCTAGTGGAGTCCATGCCTCGACGGGTCAGGGCTGTTTTGGCAGCAAAAGGGGGACCAACACAATATTAGTAAGGTGGTCATAATGTTATGCCTGATAGGTGTATATGGTAATGACTTATATATATGCTATATGGTTTTACTTCCAAAAACAAAAAATACAGTAGTAAAATTGCATACGATATGATGATATAATGAATATTTAACATATATGGTAACATAAGCTACAGTTACCCAACCCAATTACAAACATTTTTAGGCAATGTTCTATTATGTGTAAACTTTGTGGGTCTAGTAAAATTGGAAAAGTAGTGTTGCAACCATGCCCTTGCTTCTTTTTATTTCATTCATTCATGCATTTAGCTTGTGCAGGTGTTATTAAAATCCAGTAATTTTTCACTTGAAAATAGTTTTTACTTCTCAAAGTCTTACAACATCTACTGTCACATCAGTAGGGTGGTGATCATGTATCATAGTGATTTCACCCCTATTGCTCATTTCTAACTGGTTAAAGTGATGGTGGTATAACTAATCCCCCAGTCTCCCCTACAAGAGCTTGCAAATGTGAAAACTGTTTTTCAACAAAGCAATGTAAGAACAGTGCACATCTGTAATAGATAAATTCTACAAAACAATTTATCTTGCATTCTTTTTATTGCTCAGTATGAAACAAATGTAAATATTCAGCAGCCCAACATCATTTAGCTTGTGTATGTTGCCAGCTGTGAGACAATGATGAAACTGCACAGAGCTGTTAATGATAGTCAGACATAAACTTCCACAAAGATTGTATCATTTTTGCAGAAGACACAAACAATAGTGTTTCCCGTGCAATTCTATAATGATAAGTAGACTCTACGGCTTTACGCAATTTGGATGATTGACTACTATAAGTGAAATTGAAAAAAAAAATAAAAAATACAGAGAAGAAAAGGAAAATCATTACAGACAATAGGCAGCAGAACAGGCTGTTTTACTATTGTACCGCTCGATTGCAGTAAATTGCATCAGCACAGCCTCCGTTTCAATAGTCTAGTCGCTCCTTCCTAAATCTCAAGAATAACACGGTCTTGAAATCAATTTCAATAAGAAAAAAAGTGACAAGTGCCTCATAAAATCAGCCATATAAATTTAAGTGGATGAGCACTTCAACCTGTCAGCGAAGTCAAAACCATGTCAGGACAAATGAACTCTCTGAAGACAGATGGAGCAGACATGATCTCCAAGAGGCCAGAGTCTAAAAACTGTCTCTGCTCATTTTCACAAATTCTAATCTTATCTGTAGTCATAGTCAAAAACTTAAAGACAAGACTGTTATTAACTAAAAAAGATAAACATTGATTTGATTCGGTTGTCTCAACCTGTTAGATATCTGATGAACGGTCAATAGGGCATAAGCTGCATCTAGACTGTCAATGATGTTCAAGGCTATATTTTATTAAAGGAGAGAAGAAGATTTGATCTTCATTTGTCTTTCTCAGGGACACGTTTTCAGGCTTTTCATTTCATTCTGAATAGGCAGCAAAACTGTCCATGTCCTGTGCTTAAGCTTTATAGAATACTAGGAATTCAAGGATTTTGATCTGTAACATCTGTTGCGCATTTTATAGAAAAGACTGGGTTGATGTGGCCTTATCTTCCATTGTACCGTGTGAAAACACAAGGCTGTGGAAAACTCATCTAAAGAGCAGTCACACATCAAAGTTATAGAGGTAGAAAAAGAGAAAACCGTCCAATTAAGCCACTCAGTGGTTTGTCAAGCAGTTCATTTTTTTTTACTTCCTTAATTGCTTATATTTTATTCAGAAAAGATATAATGAGGATAATGATTACTGTCTAGAAAAAGGGAACTTTTTATCCAGAACATATTTTTGAAGAAATACAACATGCCAAATGTACTTTAAAATTAACTCGATTAAAAAAAATAATATATATATTTTTTTAAATATATATATATATATATATAGTCAAACCAAAATTTATTCAGACACCTTGAACATTTCATTCATTAATACAGTTTATTCACTATAGTTTAAAAAATGGTAATAAAATATGACAAGATCTCAGAGTTAAACTGTGTCAGAAAAAATTAATCTTAATTATGTCAGATAACACTTAAGCAAAACATGGTCAGGTCAAAGTGTCTGAATAATTTTGGGTCCCAAATGTTTATCAGTTTTACTGGTAGTCCACTGTATGAAGAATTTTTGGATATATGTCACAGTTTACTTTATTTTGCTATCCTCACTTACATAAATGAACTATAGTGTCCTGCACCCACTAGTAAAAATATATCAAAAATATCAAAAATGTCTGAATAATTTTTTGTTCCAAATTTTTATCAATTTCACTGGTAGTCCACTGTATGAAGAATTTTTGGGTATAATGTCAAATTATTGAATTCAGGTGTTCCAATCACTTCCATGGCCACAGGTGTATAAAATCAAGCATGCAGACTGCTTCTACAAACATTTGTGAAAGAATGAGTCGCTCTCAGGAGCTCAGTGAATTCAAGCGTGGTACCGTGATAGGTTGCCACCTGTGCAATAAGTCCATTCGTGAAATTTCCTCACTACTAAATATTCCACGGTCAACTGTTAGTGGTATCGTAACAAAGTGGAAGCAATTGGGAACAACAGCAACTCAGCCACGAAGTGGTAGGCCACGTAAAATCACAGAGCGGGGTCAGCGCATGCTGAGGCGCACAGTGCGAAGAAGTCGCCAACTTTCTGCAAAGGTCAATAGCTACAGACCTCCAAACTTCGTGTGGCCTTCAGATTAGCTCAAGAACAGTGTGTAGAGAGCTTCATGGAATGGGTTTCCATGGCCGAGCAGCTGCATCCAAGCCTTACATCACCAAGTGCAATGCAAAGCGTCGGATGCAGTGGTGTAAAGCACACCGCCACTGGACTCTAGAGCAGTGGAGACGTGTTCTCTGGAGTGACGAATCACGCTTCTCTGTCTGGGAATCCGATGGACAAGTCTGGGTTTGGGTTTCCAGGAGAACAGTACTTGCCTGACTGCATTGTGCCAAGTGTAAAGTTTGGTGGAGGGGGGATTATGGTGTGGGGTTGTTTTTCAGGGGTTTGGCTAGGCCCCTTAGTTCCAGTGACAGGAACTCTTAATGCTTCAGCATATCAAGACATTTTGGACAATTTCATGTTCCCAACTTTGTGGGAACAGATTGGGGATGGCCCCTTCCTGTTCCAACATGACTGCGCACCAGTGCACAAAGCAAGGTCCATAAAGACACGGATGAGTGAGTTTGGTGTGGAGGAACTTGACTGGCCTGCACAGAGTCCTGACCTCAACCCGATAGAACACCTTTGGGATGAATTAGAGCGGAGACTGCGAGACAGGCCTTCTCGCTAACATCAGTGCCTGACCTCACAAATGCGCTTCTAGAAGAATGGTCAAAAAATCCCATAAACACACTCCTAAACCTTGTGGAAAGCCTTCCCAGAAGAGTTGAGGCTGTTATAGCTACAAAGGGTGGGCCAACTCCATATTAAACCCTACGGATTAAGAATGGGATGTCATTAAAATTCATGCGCACGTAAAGGCAGGCGTCCCAAAACTTTTGGCAATATAGTGTATATTCCTTTGACAAGGTCTGAATCAATTTCTACAGCAGATACCAAAAATGTACCCCAAATCATGTAAATCTAAAGTCTGACAAAACCTAATGCAGCAAAAAATTCATAATGAAGGCAGAACATTTTTGAGGACACCCAAACAACAGCAGGGAATTAGCATTAGCATTAATAGGAACTGGTCCTCCCTTATAACTTCTGACTTTTAGGCAAACACACCAGAATTGGCTCCCTACTTGAACGTGTCAATCAAAATGCAGGGCTGAGCACACACTGAATGATTGGAAACCAGCTAAAAGCTGAAAATGAGTTTCATTGGCAGCCACAGCTGAACTTAACCTCTGGCTACAACAAATCTTACAGGGAACAGACATGATAAATCTGACTGATTTCAGTTGTGCTGATAACAGACAAACATTTGTTAAACCTTTAGTGCCATCCTACTGAAATATGTCAAATCAAATATGTTATCCATATGGGTTGAGCTAACTTACTTCTTCCCTTAACACAAGCCTTGTTACAACAACTTTCAATGGTCTGTACACTGGCATTTAAAACCACTTTTCACAAACACAAAATAGCATCTTTTTTCTTTTCTTTTTTCAGGTGCTTAACCTTCAGAAAAATGTTGATTGTCCACCTCAGGAGGTAAATAAGCAGTTTTATGTTTCTTAATGATTTTCTATGAATCTCCCATTTTTCCAACCCTGTTACTAAATTTTAGCATGTCTAAGTAGTTTAAAAACTTGATTTTGTGTGACTGTTTTATTTTCTAGCAATTAACATAAACATAATCAAATTAAATTTAAAAAAAAAAAAAAAAAAAAAAAAAAAATCAAATCTTTAAAAAAGGACCACACCTGAATGAGTAACAGGGTTGCAAATTTGCTAATGGGTTGCCAAAAGGGTTGCTAATTTGGAACAGCATGTATTATATTTTTTATTATATTTTTTTGCATTTCCAATCATTTACCACAATTTTGTCATAAATCAAATGAGTTAATATTTTTGAATAGTTTTTCATTACAAAGATCTAAATATCAAAATTTGCTGGATACTGTTGAAAAGGTCAAGACCTCTAAGGTGGTACTGTGTTTAGTTCACTTCAGAATTAAAATTTCCTGATAATTTACTCAGCCCATGTCATCCTAGATGTTTATGTCTTTATTTCTTCAGACAAAAAGAAATTAAGGTTTTTGAGGAAAACATTCCAGGTCCAAATTGCAGTTTCAATGCAGTTTCAAAGGGCTCTTCACGATCACAGCGAAGGAATAAGGGTTTTGTCTAGTAAAACGATTGGTCATTTTCTAAAAAAAAAAAATAAATAAATTAAAAAAAATGTATACACTTTTTAACCACAGATGCTCGTCTGCACTGCTCTGCGATGCGCCACACATTACGTAATCACATTGTAAAGGTCACGCATGACGTAGGCATCCACTATATGGAGAAAAATCCTGAAATGTTTTAATTTGTTTTCGACTTAAGAAAGAAAGATATAAACATCTTGGATGACATGGGGGTGAGTAAATCATCAGGAAATTTTCATTCTGAAGTGAACTAATCCTTTAAAGTACATGAGGAGAAATTTATATAAGGAGAAATGTCTTAAGTGATTGCATAATACTTTAGTGGGTTTTTTCTTTCTTTCTTTTTCTAGTGATAAAGTATGTTTACGAGCTGTGAAATTCATAAAATTGAATTAAAATTAAAAATGAAATAAAACAACATTAATTAATACTAAATCCATAAAAGTATACTATGATGGGAACCCATAAAAGGTTCTATAAATAAATGCCTGACAGAACCCTTTAAGGTTCTATATAAAACCTTTTCTTCTAAGAGTGTACTTAATAATTCTCACATTAGAAAACATGGGATTTGTGCATGTAAAGCTTTAAAAATCCTAATGAAATGACATAGTGTAAAATGTAAAAATAGTGTGTGAAAATGCCACTAACAAAGTGTTTATAGTTTTAATTTTCCACCTAATATATTTCAGCTCCCCTGACATAATCACTAATATATTGTACTGAGCCCCAAAACAAAGCTTTCCATAAGGTGTCTCTTACACCAGCAATAACGTGTTCATATTCACACTGACAGCATGATCAAAAGCTGGCAGCTTCAGGAGAAGCTCTCCGGTTTCAGCTTGCTGAGTAACATTTGGCCATAAGGCATCCAGCCCCAGAGAGATGCTCCGTTCCAAAAGCATCTCGTCAACTATATCTGAATTAATGACAGTAAAGCAGTGCCTTCATTTCCTGTAGGGAACCAAACCATTGAACCAAATATAAACTTGCTTACAGATTAACCAATTTAATACAAAGTGCAGAAGTGAACATTTTATAATTTATAAATATAATTTCATTATTTTTAGTCAGGTTTATTCAGAAATCTTAATTTTTTGGTCTCTCTATTGAGATGGTTGGTGGTGTTAAATAAATATTCTGGGTTCAATCTACAGCACTTAAGCCATAATAGTGATTACCACAAATTAGTTTGACTTGTCCCTCATCGTTTGCTTTAAAGGACAACTATTATGCCCAGCATTAGATAAGAAAACAAAATGTCATTAACAAATAAATATTAATAGTTTCATTAAAATAAACAAGTAAATAATACTGTTTACAGCTGCTGATTATGGTAAGGGGCGTTATATAGAGTGCAACAGTTGGGCTTCGGAAGTAAAAATTCAATTCATTTTCTCCATAGAGAAACTGATTTTGAACGATAACTTTTAAACCTTTAAAGACAAACCCATATGAGCTACGAGGTTGTTAATCCATGGTATTTGCTCCTGTTGAAGCCGTCAACACGCATTATTTCAGCTTATTTTTAAAATAATCATATTTAACAGAAGAATTCCTAGTAAAAAACTACATTACCCATGATGTTGTACTGAAATTACACCAATCAGTGAGTCGAAAAAAGCAACACACGCAAAAAAATAGCTCAACAATTGTACAAGAGAAATTTTAAATCTCTGTTCACAAAGGCAATGCTTCATAAAGCCATTAAGTACACAGTCTTGTACCTTTTTTTGCTTCAAATCAAAGTTTGTAGTGTTGTGTTTCACCTCGTAGCTGATTGTCTTGGTTCATGGCTTATAACTCTTTAACAAAGACTTTTTTAAATCCCTATGGGAAAAATCAATGTAAAAAATACTTCCAGAACCAGCGCTGCTGAAAATGGGGTCAGGAACTGTTGAACTCTATTTCCAAGACATGCTCTAGCAGACTGGACCAGTTGACCAATCAGAGCAGACAGGGCTTTTTCAGAATGACAGGCTTTAAAGACACATGAATTAAAACAACATTTCAGGCAGTGAATAAAAAGAGGTAATGCACAATATGAGAGAGAGCCTGTTTTTTTGTTTTGTTTTTTAACTTAAAATCATGTAAATGTATTCTAGCAGAACCTAAAAATAAAATAAAATTAAATTAAATAAAATTACGTTAAATGAGCATAATATGGGAACTTGAGCATAATATGGGCATAATATGAACTTGAGCATAATATGAGCATAATATGGGAAGTCCCCCTGTGGTGAAAATCAAGTTTTTAATGTTGTTTATATGTCTATGTGGTGTTTTTAATATGCTTTAAGATAAATCATGTGCAAATTCATGAGTCAACACCATTGTGGACTATTTTCTCCTTAAAACTGCAGTGAAAAAAAGACAATGTAGTCTCAATGTAGTCAAGCAAAAGACTAATCATATTAATTACTGCTATATGTCCGACGTTGTAAAAAGCGATACCATTGTGCAGCATAGTGCGAGTTGGTGGAGGCGGGGCTAATTAGCATATTCATAGATCTGTGTATAATAAATGAAGCAAGGGTGTAGAGTTACATTCAGGCTATTTTAAGGTATGAAGAAATTATTTTCACAGGGAAAAATGTTTAAATGTGTCATTTGGTGATCAAAGATGAGTTTTAAGGGATAAAATTATTGACCACAGAAGGACTTTAAATAATTTCCAAGCAAACATTTGAGGCTTACGCTTACAAATGGAAGTGAATGGGGCCAATTCGTAAACATTCAAATACTCACTGTTTCAACAGAGCCAAAAAACAAACTACATTTTATTGTGAAATTATAGCTTACTAACCTTTTCTGTGTTATATCCAATGAATCCAATTTTACTTTGTTGCCCTGACAGAACACCTAAAATCCTAAAACCACCATAAAAATTACAGAAACAACTTTGCATCTGATATAATACACAGGTTTTAACAGAAGAATTAATGTAATGTTTTTATAAAATTATAAGCTAAATATTTTAGTTTTTAAATCCTCCAAAATTGGTCCTATTCACCTTACTGTAACCTCCACTTTTGCTTTTTTTGAAGACAAAAGGGGTGATTTAATATTTTTTCGGTAACACTTTATAGTCTCATTTGTTAACATTAGTTAACATGAACTAATAATGAACAATACATTTGTTACAGAATTTATTAATCTTTGTTAATGTTAACTTTTAATTTTAATAATGTATTAGTAAATGATGAAATTAACATTAACTAAGATTAATAAATGTTGTATTTTTTATTAGTATTGTTTATTCTTAGTTCATGTTAACCAATGAAACCTTATTGTAAAGTGTTGCCATTTTTTCTTGGCAATTACCATTATGCCATAAATCTTGTTGATCCCTTCAAGAAAATATCTTTAAGAGCCAACAGCCTACACCAACTGCTCCTCAACCACCTTGGCTTTGTTTTAGGTCTCCTCTATATACTCTGACATACATATTTTGTGTGCTTGAATAAAGATGTCCTAACGCCCAGCCTGGTGGAAAGGGACGAGTTGATTCTATAAATAAAGCATGATGGATGGGCATCACGCTCCATAACCCTATGTAAAGAAGGTGACTCTGTGGAACTTTAAATTGGTTTGTGTTGTGTTTACTGGTGGGCTGTCTTCAGTGTAGGTAAATGGAGGAAATAGTGGCCTTTCCCACTCACAGGATTTTCCAACTCATTACACCCAACAATCTCTGCATAACCTCATTAAACTCAATGGCCCTATTTGGAAAGTCTGTTAGTAAGCAGATGAAACTTTTAGGCATATAAAATGGGTTTAGTATGATCAACGGTACCCACGTCACAATGAGTGCTTTTACTTTCCGCGATCTGTGCTTCCACAACCTGTAATTAAATTACTGACCGCTTCCATATGCATCCATCCCAGGCATGCTTTTAAGACCAAAGCCAAGTCTAGCATTCCAAACAACTCCGAACCTCACTTACACACACTTCTGTATCCATGATCTCTGGGAAAGTTAACATATTGCGCCTCCTATGTCTAGATTGAGCTCTAAGTTTTGTTTTCATAGGCTGAGTGGTGCCCTCACAAATCCTGACATCATTTGCAATAACATACACAAATGCGGCTAAAAGCTTCCAGCTGTTTTCTACTCTAAGCAATTCTCTCATCTCTGTGAGCTGGAAAATAACTGTGAAGGTGCGATGCTGCTACTTTTACCACCACACCCCATGGTCTGCACTGTGGAACTCAAAAACAAGAGCTCAAATGAAACCTGATCACACTAAAAGAAATATGAACATTCTCCAGAGGAAAGGTTAAAGTGGTATTCCAGGTAAAAATTCTGTCTTAAGCATGAATTCTTTCCAAACCATAAGACACAAATTGAGGGTATGTTTACATGACAACAATGTACTACAAAGTACAGAGCTTTTCGCCAACAGGCGACAACGTTGTCAAAAAGATCCCCGTTCACACGGATCCGCGAAAATGATTAAAAACTCTGTATTATGCATGCCAAGCCAGTAGTTGCCGATGTCACTTTCTTAAGAAAAACATGAGTATGACGTCACAGTTTCCACAAATTTGCATTTTTGTGGTTTAAATGGAGACAATAATGGTATCGTTTTCAAAAACTTGCACTATGAAACCCATTTTCAAAAGTTTGCGTTTTCAGGCCCCCAAAACGCCGTTGTCTTGTAAATGAACAGCCAAAACACATAAAAAGTTTTCCATTTTTAGTTGAAAATGGTGTTGTGTAAATGACCCCGAAGATATTTTGTAAAAAAAATTTTGTCTATCCATTGAAAGTCTATGCAAACAACATTTTCATGCATCAAAAAGTACGTAAAACATTGTAAAAGTAATCTATGAATCAAATGGTTTAATCCAAGTCTTCAGAAGAGACATGATTACTTTATATGATGAACAGATTTAATGTAGATCAACGCACATACTGTACATAGAGCACATTCAATATGGTAAATGTAAGCTCAAAATGTGATTGGTTAATGGGTGACAACAATCCTCATTGGTTCTCTCACATCAAGCATTAAACTTTGAGCGTTCATGAAAATGTTGATTGCATAGACTTTCAATGGAAGGAGAAAAATGATGGGAGAATATTAAAAATATCTTCATTTGTGTTCCAAAGATGTTGAACAAAAGTCTTATGGGTTTGGAACAACTATCACTTTAAGCTCAGTCAACAGAATTACCACAAAAATTCATTAATTCTGTCAAAACTTTGTTGTAAAACTATTAAAAAAAATCATTTTTACAGTTGTTTTAGAGTTAACTGGTCTATGTTGTCATGTCAATGAAGCCATAAAATTGGGTATAACGTTACAAAGAAAAGATTAGGAAGTTATTTTTTCACACTATTTTGTTTGTCTTGTCACTATACCTTTGAAAAAAAAAAAAATACTATTTTAATGTTTTAATGGATTAGCCCCTATTTACTTCCATTGTAAGTGCTTCACTGTAACACTGATTTTTTTTTTTTAAAGAAAAGGAAGAACAAGTCAAAAAATAATTTTCGTGGTAATCAATATTTTGCCACAAATACTGATGATTGACAATAACTTGTACTGAATCCGGAATATTCCTTTAAGAAATGTTGTTGATAGACCTTGTCAATATAGTACATCGAGGCCAAATAAATAGTCTTGGCAGCTTTTGATAAAGTTAAGTCTCGAAATCCCAGGAAAATGCTTTTATGATGTGGTCTCTAATCTGAGGCCCAAGCCAATGTAAAAGCAGCCTTGGCTCAATGCCTGCAAACTTTTGTTGCCCGATCAAAGCAGAGAAAAAAAAATGTTGTGGAGTCATTTTACTTTAGGATAGAGGAGAAAATTAGTATGTCTACGTGAAAGTCGGGAATGGAGCAAGCACCACTTAAATACAACCAGGTCTTCACTTTGAGCAAAACTGACCTATTAGCCTGCTAATCAAACTTATCTGGGTAATTTTCTCTATAAAAAGTTCATGTCAGCATGTAATCACTGCAAAAATAAAAAATAAAAAAGCACAGATCCCATGAAACTGACACATAACCTCCCAAGTCTGTGACAGTTCTCTTTGTGAAACATGTGCATTCAAGATGCTTGTATGATTCAGATTTAGTCATGGTGAGTAGAAACGATGCAGGAAAACCAAAGACTGGACAGATTTTCTTGCATAATGCTCATATGTCCTCTTAATCCAAGTTGTCATAGAAACAAGAACTTACTTGTTTGATGAAATTGAAAACCAGACATTAAGTGCAGGCACACACACGTACGCATACAACATAATGAGGATGCAAGCTTACCACTACACTTCCTTTCGCCTGACAAACATAAAGCTATACTGTATGCTTTTAATGTCAATCCAAGAATAAAAAACACATCCATCTGGATTTTGTTTTTGTGCAGTAGACAAAACTTTCATCATATTAATGTAAGAAAGTTTCACAAATCTGAAGTGTCACTTTTCGATGTTTAAATATTTAATTTCAGCATAATATTATCTAATAAATTACGCTAATTCTAATAACCACCCCACAGAGAATGGTATAGGACAGGATATTTTTTTGTAAGCATATTTGAAACCAGTTATTTGGAATTAACTTGTTTTTCAGATGAAAAACGATCCTAAATGAGGATTTTTGCTTGCATCTCATTCTCAAGCAGATGTTGTAGATTTAATATGATGGAGCTCAATCTCTGACAAATTTCACCCTGGTGCTTTCAATTCTGAATGCTTAGTTATAGGGATAGTTCACCCAAAAATGAAAATTCTGTCATCATTTACTCGCCCTCATGTTGTTTCAAACCCAGAAGACTTTCACTCATCTTCTAAACACAAATGAAGATATTTTTGAAGAAACCTGAGAGATTTCTGTCCCTCTATTGAAAGTACATGCAAATAAAACTTTTAAGCTTCAAAAAGGTTGTAAAGAGATTGTAAAAGTAATCCATATGAATCAGGAAGTTTAATCAAAGTCTTCTGATGAAACAAGATTGCTTTATTTCATAGGCTTTTTTAATATTCTTAGGCTTTTTTCACATATAAACATTAATCAATGAACGTACAGTACATAGAGTTCATCAATATGGTAAACGAAAGCTCAAAGAATAAACCTCATTGGTTCTTGCGGAAGCTCAAATGTTCTTTCAATATTTGATGTATGTACTGTATGTGCGTTGATAAACGTTTATATGCGAATAAAAGTCTATCAAATGTGCCAATTAAATCTGTTCATCATATAAAGCGATCACGTCTGTTCAGAAGACTTGGATTAAACCTCTTAATTCAAATGGATTACTTTTATGAACTTTTTGAAGCATCAGAATTTTGGTGGAATGGACTTTCAATGAAAGGAGAGAAATCTCTCAGATCTCATTAAAAATATCTTCATTTGTGTTTTAAAGATGAATGAAAGTTTTATGAGTTTGGAATGGCATGAGGGTGAGTAAATGATGGTTTTCATCTAACCCTTTAATACCTTATATGAAAAAATGATAAAAATAGAATAATAGAGGAAGGATGACTGGATAGCAGCATATCCATTACCCTGTTTGTTTTAGAAAAGTGGAACTGGGCTTAGTTTCCAAGGGGAAATCATATGATCTGATGACTAAGACCTATTCAGTTTGTGGAATATGACATCATAACAGCATCATCACACTGTTTATATGAAATTGTGAAATCAAGACTCATGAAATTTTAGTAACGGATGCTGGATCTTTATTTAGTTTTTTATGTACATTTTAGATTATTAACTGCTTATTTGTAGAATTTTTTAAATCAGTGAATAAATTATGAATAGAAATTACACAATTAGAACTCTTTCACATTATAATAGGATAATAGAAAAATAAAAAATAAAATTACACATGTATCAAAGGAGTAGTACATACTACATGACAGTGGAGTGATCAGGAGTGTATCTGAGGTTACGATGAAGTCAAATCACAAAAAAAGAGAGAGAATTCTCAAGGTAATGGTGTAATCAACCGCTGCTGTAAGCTGATGGACAGGGGTTTGTTCAGTCGTTTATGAGTGACTCACTATCTAGGGAGCATTTCCTCCAGGTCAGCGACCACGTAGGCCACCACAGCCCAAACAGCGGAACACAGGTTCATCTCCTCTGGGTTTTGGACGCTCATTGTATCACCGTCGCTGTGGTGGAACCAGAAGTACCGCTGGTCTGCAGTGTGCAGGCTGGCACCTGGGGGAAAAAAAAAGACAGAATGAACAGAACAGTGAACAGAGCTGAAATGGTGTGATTCTGTGTTTCACATGTGTGAAAATTCTCCTTCTGCGTTAGAATATTAAAGAGTCTTGCTTACGTCTGCTCTTTAAAATAGTTCACCCAAAAAATGAAAAATGCCATCATTATTTGCTCACCCACATGTTACAAACACACATGACCGAAATTATGAAGAATGTACTGGTCGTTCTTTTGCATGCAAATCTATAAAATTACAAATATAATAAAAATTTTCCATATTTCATATCTTCTGAAGCCATATAATAGCTTTGTGTGAAGAACAAACCGGCATGTTTTTCTGAAAATCTTGTATATGGTATATAGCATACTTCTATATAGCTAACGTATTTCCTGATAAGTCATTTTTTTATCATCTGAAACGTGCTGCAACTTGTATTCCAAAGCAACTTACATAATGCAATTAACGCTATGCGTGCAAAACGTACAAACTGCACACATTTGGACTCATGCTGAAAGACAGAGATGTTTATTTGTATAGCACTTTTCCCACACACTTTGCTTAAAATAAATTTGTTTAGGCTTGGCGATTATTATAAATGTTGTTTGTAATGCCACTATAATTCATGATTGTTTTATAGATATTTTTTCATTCCTGTTCTGTTCACTGTTCATTTTAAAGGATTGAGGGGAACTAAAATACATGATTAATGTTTGTGAACGTTTCGTTTAATTTACTGGTAGTTTACATTATTTATGAAATGTAATAATAAAATGTGACAAACAATGATGCGACTTATTTTTTTTCTCTCTCTCAACAATGTAATTTTGAATAGGTGCAACTTACAGTCAGGTGCAGTGTTGGATGTAACACATTACAAGTAACTTGAGTTAAGTAATCGGATTACTTTTCTAAGTAACTAGTAAAGCAACACTACTTTTAAAATTACAACAAAATATCGGAGTTACTTTTTCAAATAAGTAACGCATGTTACTTTGTTTTCCCATTTATTGCCTGACAGCTCTCCTGTCCACATGTTGAGAGAAATCAAGAGTAAGTGCAGAGGCGTTGTGTGCGCTGTGTAAACATGATGGTTATTGTAGTTCTAGACTAAATGTGAGCATTTACTCATCTCACTTGCACAAAAACAGATTCAGTATTTCTCAAAATGAATAAAAACAGTGAAATGTAAACTCAGAATATTATGTAAACTTGCAATAATTAAATGTTAAATAACAAATAAATTTATCCAATGTCTTTGCAGCTGACCTTCAACGATCCAATTCAACTATACTAAAAAGCAAAAATTACTTTAGATAAACATCACATTTCTGTTTATTTCATTTGTTTTTCTTGACGAAGTTGCATCCTATTCCAGAATGGCAGCACAGCTGAAAGGTTTGTTTGAGCTGTGCCCTCTTCTGTACAGACATGAATTTGCATTTCCTTCAGCCTGAGGCATAGTCATTTCACTTTTGTTGTGAAAGGGCCTTTGCCTTTTTCTTTGCTTTTTTTCCTGCCCAACCCAGGTGAGAAAAAGTAACACATTACTTTCGTAATATTTAGTAACGCGATATTGAAACGCATTAGTTTTAAAAGTAACTTTCCCCAACACTAGTCAGGTGCTACATTTTCCGGAAAATACGCTATATGTTATATTTCTGAATGCATCATTTTTTTAAGCCAGATCTGACTGATTCGTTCACATATAAGATCTTTTTTATGTAAAGAACCTGGGTGGTGTTGTTAAAATATGACAAGCAAATAAACTCTGTTGTCAGAGCCAGTGTTTTCCAGCTTAGGGGTTTACAGAAATTGAAATCTTTTCTATCTTTTAGTGACCTAGACACAGTCATTCATGCCTTCATTTCAACAAGGCTTGACTATGGCAATGGTCTATATGCTGGTATCAACCAGTTTTCCCTATCACGTTTGCAACTGGTTCAAAATGCTGCAGCTCGCTTCTTAATGGGGAAGAAAAAACTTGAGCATATAACCCCTTTTTTAGCACATTTACATTAGCTACTGGTCAAATTCAGAATTGATTACAAGGTTTTAACTTTTGTATTCATATCTCAGTTTATATCTCAGACCTTATTTGTCCATACTCTCCCTGAAGATCTCTTAGATCATCCTCTGACAAACTACAAACCGTCCCATTGTCTCGCTTGAAATCTAAAGGGGATAGAGCCTTTTCCGTATTTGCCCCTAAGCTGTGGAATTCGCTACCTCAATCTGTTAGGTTATCCCACTCTTTATCTGTATTTAAGTCATCTCTGATAACGTATCTTTTTTCTCAGGCCTATCATAATTTTAGATATGTTAGTCTTATTGAGTTAAATTCTTAGTCCTGTTTTTTTATTTGCTCTTATGGTTTAAGTTGTTGATAAAAATTTTTATACTCTTTTTGTGTATGACTCTTAACTTTTTATTGTGTTATTGTGAAGCACCTTTGTCAGCAGTAATGTTGTTTTAAGGTGCTATATAAATAAAAGTGACCTTGACCTTGATATTAGATGGATTTGGTTCTCAGTTCACTTATTCAGTGGTTGCTCCCGCAATTTGGTGGGAAGATTATCGGTTTTGTTCTGTTTCTCACGAAAAGCTATCATATGGCTTTAGACCATTGGGAATACAACACATGAATCACATCAACCAATGATTCATTTATGGTGCTTTTGTGTCATATTTGAAAACTTGAAAGCTCCAGGCCCCATTCATAGTAAATGCATTTAAAAAAAATGTCTTTAGGATTTTGCTTCTTGTGTTTCACTGAAGAAGGAAAGTCATATGAGTTTCGAATGACATGGTGAGTAAATTACCATTCATTTTTGTGCTATTACAGAACGACTGCAAGCATTTTCTTTCTTTCTGTTTACTTTTAAACTCTGAGTGGGTTTTCATATTTCTAGACCTTGATCCAAGTGATGCTGATGAAAAGCTGACCAAGCTAGTGACTCATTAACACAGCATCACTCATGCATAATCATTTTTAGATCAGTGTGACATAAACATTCACAAAACCGTTTGCTATATCCCACTGCAGGCCTCATTCTCTTTGTTTGGAAGAGCAATAGAACATGGAGAAGAAAAAAAAAAAAATCCAGAATGCATGTGGTTGCAGTTAAAGCCTGTTTGCCTGCCATCTATTTCTGTACTGATCCCATATGTGAACAGGCACCAGCCACAAGATTCTTTATTCCCCTGGAAATACAGGGACATAGTTTTGTTTGACCTTAGAAGGGTGCTTGGTGAAGCATTGCTTATTCTCTGCCCTAGAATCAATAGTTTGAGGTGTACGGTGCAATGCACACTACAGGGACAATTCTAAAGGGCAGTGGACAGAAAAAACTGCACAGGGTTGAGGCCATATTCCAACATACCTCAAATGTAAACAGAACTCAGTGATGTTTTTAAAACATGTATTTGGTTAAATATTTAAAGGTGCACTCAGTAATTTTTGTTCATATTGTCTAATATGGCAGGCATCTTAGATTCTGACACCTAGTGGTGTGGATGCAGTTTCAGTTTCCACCACTACGGAAGCAATGTGCCATCCATCCATCCATCCATCCATCCAAAAGAAAATTCTACTTCAAATAAATGCTGTTCTTTTCATCAAAGAATCTTGAATAAAATGTAGGAAAGAAAAAAATAAGAAAGGTTTCTTGAGTAACAAATCATCTGAATGATTTCTAAAGGATCATGAGGCAATTCTGAAAATTCATCACAGAAATAAATTCAATTTTCAAATATATTAAAATAGAAAACAGTTCAAATTTTAATATTTCACAATATTACTGTTTTAGATCAAATAAATGCAACCTTGCTAGAACTTCTTTCAAAAACATAAAAAACTATATTATCGACCCTAAACTTTTGAACAGTATCAATCGTTATGCATTGATACATTGATGTATTGATTTGTATCCATCTTTTATCAAGTTAAGGAACTGAATTGGAATCTACGGAATTCTCAACTTAATTCAGAATGGTGCACAAACCTGGTGGTGAAAATATTACTGCACCTTTAACGCTAAAGATAAATGCTCACAATACTTCATCGCATTTTCAGTCCATTCTACAACATCCAACAGCAAATACAAACCGTATCAAGCTCCACTTTTGAGTCGGTAATCTGCCATGATGGTAACAGAAGCCATCTTAAAGGGTTAGTTCACCCAGAAATGAAAATTCTGTCATTAATTACTCACCCTCATGTCGTTCCACACCCGTAAGACCTTCGTTCATCTTTGGAACACAAATTAAGGTATTTTTGATCAAATCTGAGAGGTATATGACTCGTCAATAGACAGCAGTTTAACCACCACTTTCGAGGTCCAGAAAGGTACTAAAGACATTGTTAAAAAAGTCGACTTGACTACAGTGGTTCAACCTTAATTTTACGAAGCGACGAGAATACTTTTTGCGTGCAAAAAACAAAAAAATAACGACTTTATTCAACAATATCTTCTCTTCTGTGTCATTCTCATAAGACTCATATGTCTATGGATGAGTCATATACCTCTCGGATTTCATCAAAGATATCGTAATTTGTGTTCCGAAGATGAACAAAGGTCTTACGTGTGTGGAACGACATGAGGGTGAGTAATAAATGACAGAATTTTCATTTTTGGGTGAAGTAACCCTTTAACTTACAACTTTAAACTTGAGAGGAGCTGTTCTTGAAAAGAGATGCCAAGATTTCATGTTTGAATTTGCAGCTTTGTCAAGAAGAATAACTACAGAGCAACCAGTTTAGACAGATGTGCGGATGATTCATTTGTTTAACATGTTGGCTTTAAACTTCAATGGAATTTCACCATACATTTCGACATGCCTCCTGCTGTGTTCATTTTTCCTGCAGTGATGTCACAGTCAATTCATCTGATAACATTGTGTGCATTTGGGGGAACAACCGATCCTCTTGTGTGCCACAGTTCATTGGTGGTTAAAGCAATCAGACTGGTGACTACAGACATTAATGAGATTTATCCATTCTTATGCACAAGTAATTTAATATGATGATGGGAGAAGGCAGTATAGCTGCCATGCGTGACTCTTGACACGAGCTAACGACTGCTTATATAGTGAAGTCCCAGAGTCGGAGGACATAATATAAAGCAAAAACAAAGAAATGTTATGACATAAAATGAATATCAAACATTTACGTCATAACAACTCAGAATTTTTGGCATGGTAATGGATATGACAATGTTAAAGGGATAGTTCACCCAAAAATTAAAATTATCCTGTGATTTACTCACCCTCAAGCCATCCTAGGTGTATATGACTATCTTCTTTCAGACGAACACAATCAGAGATATATTTAAAAATATCCTTAGTCCTCCAAGGTTTATAATAGTAGTGAATGGGGGCCCGCATTTTGAACAAAAAATAAATGCATCCATCCATAATCAAAGTAATCCATAAGGCTCCAGAGGGTTAATAAAGGCCTTTTGAAGTGAAGTGATACGTTTAGAAAAATATCCATATTTAAAACTTTATAAATTCAAATAACTAGCTTCCAGCGGATGACCGTACGCATACCATGAGTAAATCATGGGATAATTTTTGGGTGAACTAACCCTTTAATATGTTTGGTCTTGGAACAGATCTGCTACGCTGCTGCTGTTATTGCTTCTGCTGCAGAGCAAGTATGGGATTTGCTACTGCCAATACATACACGACACACTGCTGTGAGCAAGTAAGACATGCTGCTGCTGTACAATACATGAATTACCCGTAGCAGATCTATACAGGTGGAGCTGGGGAAGGTGGAGGGTTTCTGAATGCGTGCTGTAACTGCTACAGCAAACACTGGCCTAGTATTTGAAAGCTGAGCAGTAAGCTCATTGGCTGCTGATACAGCAGGAAGCAAATTGCTATGCTCTGTAGAGACAATGTGATTGCTAGCAGAACGAGTTAAGGACCTAGCAGCCTGCGCCATCTAGATTTTCATGACAGAAATTTTATTTATATTTCTAGGTCACTAAATCAAATGCAAGCTAATTTGTATCACTGACCATACTAAGTACAAATGGTCAGATGTTCTTGCTTCCACTGAAGAACAGGATGCACTTTGGAACATGCTGGATGACATGGATCATCAAATCGTTAATTTAAAAAAAGTTTTATGCTGAAGAAAAATGAAAAAATAAATAAATAAATGGACAACAATTTATGCAAGGTGGAAGTATCTTCACTAGTGGTCTAAGACTTTTGAACCCCACACATTTTTTGGGGGTTATTTTTCCAGTGTTTGGGTAGTTTTTGTTTTACCCAGATCATAACAACCCAGCGGTTGAGTTATTTAACACGGGCTTTTTGTGACCGCTTCAGGAGAGAGCAGTGCAGCTCCGTCATATTGGTGCATGTCCGTAAAATACAGGTTTGTGTATGTTTTGATTTATCTAAAAATTCGTTATTGCTCTGTATATCGTTTAATTTTATGCAAAGCAACATACAGGGGCACGATGTGAGTCAACTAAACGAGTGTTGCGTAGGTCTTTTTGCGTGATGGAAACGCCTGATGCCTTGCATAAAACGTTATGATTTTATTAAAAAAGATACAGAATATAAATACTTAGGATGTTAAAATATGTTCTCAGAACTGTGCACTGATTATTTATTGACAGGTTATGGAGTCAGTCACAGCATTTTTCAGCTACGAGTGAAGTTAGCAGTTCCCCCGCCGAACGCGAGCCATCTCCGGCACGAGATCCAGCACCGTTATGGTGAAAACAGGACAACAGAGACTGGTTGATTACACTTGAATTACTTCTAAATGTTTAATTTTTACTTCTAATATTTGTTAAACAAGCTTAAATTTAGGCAATATGTATTAAAAATGATATAAAATATGCTATGCTATAAAATATGATCGAAAATAAAGGAATTATCATGCAAACCAGTGGTTGTGTGGAGAAAAAGTTTAGATGATTTAATTTAATCCGTAAATATTAATTCATGTATGAAGTAAAAGAAAAAAAAAAAAGATAGTATTATAGTAAAAATGAATCAACCTATTGCTGGGTTAAATAAACAACCTAATTTGCTGGGTAAAATTAACCCAACATGTGTTCTGTCCTATATTTACCTTTGGTTGAAAACAACCCAAATACGGTTGTTTTTAACCCAGTGCTTTTTAGAGTGCACTGTAACTGTTAAGCCAGGAAGGTAGAGAAGACACATCTAATGCTACAACCATATTTTTTCTTTAGAAATATCAAAGATATTGGTCAGTTTGTTATTTTAATAGCGATAAAAAAAGATCAATAGTCATAAAAAGCAAGTGCTGCCTGTTTTTTAAGTATAAAAATATTAAATGATACAGTACATTGCACCTCTCTGAATCTGCTCCTGAGGGTTAACTACGAGAGCTCGCTTTACTTCACTTCTGCCAAGTATTCTAAGCTTTTCAGAGCTAATTTCACAGATCATTGGCTGAACTCAAACAATTAATGCAGTTCTTTCAGTCATTAGACTGCTGAAGTCCCTTGCAGTTTGTATGAGGGAGGTACAAAAGTTGAAGAGTGTAAATAAAAAAAACAATACGTTTAAAACCATGACTGGTTTAAGCCTTTTAAGTGAGTGACTTCTTAACTTGAATAAAAATTAAATGAATAAAAATTCTCTTATGCTCACCAAGACTGCATGTATTTGTTTCATTGTGTAATATATTATACTGCAAAATATTATTGCAATATAAAATAACTGGTTTATGATTTAATTTTTAGCAGCCATTCCTCCAGTCTTCAGTGTCACATGATCCTTCAGAAATCATTCTAATTTGCTGAATTGCTGCTCAAGAAATATATATAAAGAAGGAATTTTGATGAATATTTCAACTGTTTTTGTCCATACAATGAAAGACAATGGGGTCCAAAATGATTTTTTTTTTAAATATCTTCTTTTGTTTTCACAGAAGAAAGAAATACAGGTTCTTTTTAGTAATGCTGTTTTACTTTGTTAATTGCTACCACTATCACAAAGCAAGAAACAGGACTGAATTCTGCTCTAGATGAAACTGACCTGGAACCCCAGCCTTCATCCACATGTTAATGTCCGTTCCCTCTCCGTGTTCTTCAAGCGACGTGACATTGATGGCAGCCAACAGTTTCATCACCTCCTTCATGATTGCCCGAGCTTTGTCACTGCCAGTGAACTGCAGTCCCAGAGGGCTGAAGGTGCCCAGGTCAGACTCCATAACCAGGTCAAAGTTTGAGATGTTTGCCTTAGGAAAAGTGGAGAAGTTGTCACTACAAAATCAGAATGTAATATGCAAATTTAAGAAAATCTAAAGCTAAAGAACATAATAAATATATTATGTTACATTATTTTTTATAATGAACCCAATATAAAGTAGCACTGACTGATTTTTTGTTAATCTGGGTTCTTGTATCTTGCCACAATTTGTTTTTCTACTTAAAGAATGATGGTTTGTTTTAATCTCAACAGTGAATTGCCTGTCCAAGTCATAGAAAGCTCTACCAAATATCTACATAATTGGATGTAATACAGTAAAAAGTTGGGTCAGTAGCCAAAACGCAGCATCTGAATCCTGCTTGGCCTGAAACCACTGCTCTCTGATCAGAATCCAACCTCATAAAGTAAAAACGAAATCCCATGGCAGTGTGCAGATACAATAGTTTTAACTCCAACTGCTAGCTAAATTGTTCCATACCATAAAGTATCACTTTACAGCACACAGACCTGACAAATACGGTTTATTGCACTGTTTGCTCCAAAACCAGAAGAGTCCAAGTAAAACATTATTGACAGAAATAAAAGCTATAGATGGATGGGTGCCACAGCACTTGGGTTTGTGTGGGAAATTTCAGCCAATTTGCTCCTCCTGCTAAAATTAGGATCAACTCTGAGAGTACTTTCAGCATTGAAACAGATACCACACAAACCTGGTAAAACCTTTTTTGTCAGATGCCATAATAAAACACAGTAAAATAGGCTATTTATGTAATTCTAAACAGAACTAATTGTGACCCTGGACCACAAAATCAGTCATAAGTCGCACGGGTATATTTGTAGCAATAGCCAACAATACATTCTATGGGTCAAAATGATCTATTTTTCTTTTATGCCAAAAATCATTAGGATATTAAGTAAAGATCATGTTACATGATGATATTTTGTAAATTTCCTACCGTAAATATATCAAAAAATTATTTTTGTGAGTAGATATGCGTTGCTAAGGACTTCATTTGGACAAATTTAAAGGCGATTTTCTCAATATTTAGATTTTTTTGCACCCTCAGATTCCAGATTTTCAAATAGTTGTCCTATCCTAACAAACTATACATCAATGGAAAGCTTATTTATTCAGCTGTCAGATGATGTATAAATCTCAATTTAAAAAAAAATTGACCCTTATGACCCTATAAAAGATCTTGATGGAAGATTTCAAAAGTGCATTCAAGGACAAAAGAGTACTCACATAATGAACAGTGAAAATGTGCTACATTAACTTTCTGAAACATTCTGTGCTTAACTGATAGTCATAGTCAGAATTATTGGCACCCTTGGTAAATATGATCAAAGAAAGCTGTAAAAATAAATCTCCATTATTTATCCATTTGATCTTTTATTTAAAAAAAAAAAAAAAACCCACAAAAATCTAACCTTTCAGTGAAGTAAAACTAATGAAACATTTATTTATGAAATAAATGTTTTTCTCTAATGCATGTTAGCCACAATAATTGGTACACCTAGAAATTCTTATGAGTAAAATATCTCTGAAGTATATTCCCCTTCATATTTACAATTTTTAGCACAGCAGAATGACTAGGAACATAAAATTATAATGGAGTATAAATATGAGGTAACACAAATTCCCTTAATCATCCATCACCATGGGTAAAACCAAAGAATATAGTTCTGATGTGCAGCAAAAGATTGTTGAGCTTCACAAAATAGAAAGAGGCTGTAAGAAAATAGCTAAAGCATTGAAAATCCCCACTTCCAACATCAGGGCAATAATTAAGAAGTTCCAATCAACTAAAGATGTTACAAATCTGAAAAAAAAAAAAAAAAAAAAAAAAAAAACATCAAACAGCACCTACATCAGGATTTCAAAACAAAGTCCTTTGCTCTCATCCAAAAACAAACTCCAGCATATTCAGGTGCCAGACACTACTGGAACTGAAAAGTACCCCATGTTTACGGTTAAATATACTGCTGGATCTTTAATGTTGTGGGCCTATTTTTCCGCTGGAAGTCCTGGACATCTTGTTCAGATACATGGTATCATGGATTCTATCAAATACCAACAGATGAAAAATCAAAACTTGACAGTCTCTGCTAGAAATCTTATAATGGGCTGTGGTTGGATCTTCCATCAAGACAATGATCCAAAAGAACATCAAAACCAACACAAAAATGGGTCACTGAGCACAAAATTAAGGTTCTGCCATGGCCGTCCCAGTCCCCTGACCTGAATCCTACAGAAAACTAAAGAGGAGAGTGTATCAACATGGACTTGGGAATTTTAAAGACAGGTTCTGTATGAAGGAATGGTCCCTGATCTCTTGTCAGGTGTTCTCCAAACTCATCAGGCATTATAGGTGAAGACTCAGAGCTGTTATCTTGGGAAAAGGAGGTTGCAAAAAGTATTGAATAAAAGGGTGCCATTAATTGTGGCCAATGTGTATTAGAAAAAAACATTTATTTCATAATGAGATTTTTACCCCCATTTTTAATTTTTACTTAGGTTTAGGTTAGCTTTTTGTGATTTTTTTTAATAAAAGGTCAAAAGGATTAACAATGCAGGCTTTTTTGTTCGTATTTAACAAGGGTGCCAATAATTCTGACCAGGACTGTATAACAACATTTACAACTGTTTTTCAAAATACATAAAACATGCCATAGATTGTTAGTACAGACAACTCAGGTAATCTGTATCACATTCTAGAACAAGGGTGTCATTGAAGGTCACAAGCCGGATTGGACTTAAGATTCAACTTCATGATGCTTTAATAACTAACATTGGGGTGTATATATATATATATATATATGGGAATTACTAATTATATTCACCAGAGATTATATATGCAGTACAAGAGTGAATGACATAAGACTGTCATTGATATGAGTGACTATAATAAATAAAAAGAAAAAATTCTTAGAAATCTTAGAAAGTACCTGTATTCTTTGCATTCATGTTGATTTAAATACTTTTAAAAGTTTTGTGAGAAAAGTTTCAATTTAATCAAACTAAAAAAATGCAACCATTAAGTATAAATAAATAAATAACATTATAATGCACATCATGAACATCATTAGGTTTGGAGGAGGTGCACATGGCATTTTACAGCCTGAAATAACCTCATCCTTGTCATAAAAAGGTCAAATTATTTGATATTTTGAAAGACTTAGGCCTTGACACACTGTCACGAGGATCCACGGGGGTCCTCTTTATGATATCATTTCCTGTTTTGTTATTTTTTTCTGCATGTTGGTTACAACTTGCAAGTTTTTTTTTTAAATATTAATAAGCAGTTTTAGTAGAAAAAATGCTAAAAAACTTATTCTGAACTACTTAAGGTTTTAATCAAGAATTTCATTCCTTCAATGAGGCTGATTTATTCATTATGTTATCAGAACAGTTGTGTCACCTTGATGTTTTTGACTTAAATGTTAGAATATATTCATGAGTTGCATTTTGAATGTGTTTTTGAATATATTAACGAGATTAGCAAAAAAAAAAAAAAAAAAAAAAATGAAACACATTAAATCAGTAATTAATGAATATTTTCCAAAAAACTACACTGACAAGAAAAAAAGAGTCTAACTAACTATAATAATAACTAATAATAATCCATCTGAAACCAAACATTATCACAAACTCAGGCATAAAAAAGGAAAATAAACTGCACAACTAATTTAAATTTTGTCAGGATAAAAGCAATATTAATGTATCACAGCCTATTTAACAATTATTCAATGCAAACATGGGGGAAAATCATCTATTTATTACCCATTATATTTTCACACATAATTAAATTAGCATAGGAATAGTCTCCAGGAGAGTTCAACAGCGTCCCATATGTGAAGAGTCCTTCCAGAATTTATGACTCACCTGTGACCCTTACGTGACCCTCGGCTTTGATCCTTTCTTATGTATAAAAGTGTGTCAAAGTGTGTCTAAAATAATTTCTTTAAGTAACCTCATTTGTGTAAGGAACTGTACTGTTAACCTATCAGAACCTGTACAAATAACATCAAATGATTATCCATATGACTATAAGTACTAGTGTTTCTGTATTTTAAATTAGTTTGAGGGTGGATACTCTTACTCATTTTCTACGGCTTTTAGAATTGTGGAGAACTTTGTCTTCAGTAAACTCTCTGTTAACTGACTAAACTCCTGGTCTTCTTTGAGCATATTGGTCTCTCTTTATGGTTTAACTGTACTTTCCCTACAGTTGCGAGCTACAGTATTGCAACACAACAAATTAAACAAAGTTTATCTGTCCTGCTGTTGCTGAAAATAGAACATTATGAATAACCTTTTCAATATAATTAATGAACTTAACATAATCAGGGTTTCAAGTGCGTAGCATTTCCAAGGATTAGCATTCTCCTCTAAAAGTGATCGGGCAGACCAAACCGTAAGTCAGAGACTTGAAACTTTGAGGGCTGGTAGTACTCACAATGTCACCAAGGCTTGCCCCGACCTGCCTGACGGGGGCACTACAGCTCCTAAACCGTTATGCGTAGTCTCAAGTGTCTTACTATATCGTTGGAATCCTTGGCTCAAGACGGACAAAATGCATGCCTCGGATTTGCTGGTCGTTCTGAAAATTTTTGTTTTCATTTTTGAAAAACCTACTTTTGTGAACTAGTCCTAGGTTTGTTGCCTGATCGGAACAAAACCAGTGCAGCAAGATTCTCTGGAGTCTGATCGTCAATAATTATAAAAAAAAAAAGGTTGAAATTTCGAATCACGGTCCCTAAGGGGCACCAAAACGTACGAAGCCACTTTTACTAACTCGTAAACAGAATGAGATATTTTCAACAAACTCAGCACATCTATGTAAGTGCTTATTCTGTGGTTGCGTGAAAAAGGATGCGGCGACTGGCCAATTGGTGGCGCTATAACAGGAAAAAATATGAAAATGGCTAGAACTACTTCAATGTAAGTCCAATCGACTTGAAAATTGGCATACAGTGTCTTTGTCCAAGGTGCCATGACTGTCTATGAGGACATTGACGCATCTCAAAAAACATGTCCGCCATTGGCCCTGTTTGACTCACGACCCTAGAGGCCTGTGAGAAATTCAAAAGAAATCGGCCACTGGTGGGGCGCCTTCACGGTTTTCACATTGTGTATCGTGCAATTTTTCACACACGTCCACGACATTCGTACCACATGGTAGAACTCCTCATTCTGAACAACTTTGCCTCTAGGACCGCCGCTGTCCATCGGATCGTTCTTTAAATATTGGAGATTATTTCAAAAACCAACTTCGGCGAACTAGTCCTAGGTTTTTGGCTCAACCTCGATAACTGTTAAAAAGATTTACAAACCATAAATTTCCTATGGTAAATTGCCTGTATTGGCTGTAAATTGTCTTTTCCATCTATGATCGAGATGGTTACAGGCTTGCTAATTAAAACATTATACCTTTTTCCGCATGTGCTTAAAGGCCTTAAAGGATCAGTTCACTTTCAAATGAAAATTACCCCAAGCTTTACTCACCCTCAAGCCATCTTAGGCGTATATGAATTTCTTCTTTCTGATGAACAGAATTGGAGATATATTAATAAATATCCTGACGCATCCAAGCTTTATAATGGCAGTGAGCGGGATCATTGAGTATGAGCTGAATAAAGTGCCTCCATCCACATCCATCCATCATAAACTTGTACTCCACATGGCTCCGGGGGGTTAATGCTTTGTGTAAAAAAAATATCCATATTTAACAAGTTATCAAGTACAATATATAGCTTCCGCCAGACCGCCTTCCATATTCAAATTACGAAAAAAACGGACCTGGCGTCGCATCAGTTAAGCTTTTTCCATAAACGTAGGACGTAGCATAAGCTTTTTGAACTGCAAGAGTTTTACACTTTCTACATAAGTTGAATACGGAAGGCGGTCTGGCGGAAGCTAGATATTTTACTTCATAACTTGTTAATTATGGATATTTTCTTTTTTACACAAATGCATCGCTTCGCTTCAGAAGGCCTTTATTATCCCCCTGGAGCTTGAAGTGAACTAATCCTTTAAAGCACTTGAACCCCGATATTTATATTTTATAATTTTATATTATATATTTATATCCCCCCGCCCCCCCCCAAAAAAAAAAAAAAAAAAAAAAAAAAAGACACCCTTGTTTTAAATCACCCAACAGAACAGTTTTAGTGTGATAGGGAAGTGTACTTTGTGCTGTTGGAAGTACTGAGCAGCTCCCACCCCGCCAGGCTCCTCTGCAGACCACAGCACCGTCCTCAGTGTTCTTCTGGGACGCAACCCTGGGGACCCAAGCAATCGACTGTATGAGCCAACCACGTAATATTTCAGAATACATTTTCATAATGCAGACACTGTAATATTGCCTCACCGGCTGAGATCAAGGCTTTCATCAGTCTGATCTTTAGCAGAAAAGGACAGGAGAATACTACATTTATTTTTAAAATAAAAGTGCATATGTAAGGTCAGGTTCACACATCAGAGACTACATGCTGACTATTCTGGGAAGATAGTGCTAGATGATCCTGGCCAGTCAGACAGTTGCATACTGGGCACTTGATAACTTGTCTGTACTTCCAGCAGAGTGGAATCTGTGAGAGATATTTTGGGCTTAATTGTGTTGGGCTTTCTCAGTGATCCAGATGGGAGAACTGTCCATCTCCTGAACTGCAATGTATGAAAACTGGTCACTGTGTCCAAGTCAAATGGCACATTAGAGGACGGGGCCAAGAAATATACCAAATAATATACCAAAACATGCTAATAAGAGTAGATTTATAGATCCTAAGTAAATAGCTCAAACTGCTGCAATAATAAAAGCTTACATAGTAAAAATAGAGCCAAGGACTCGGTGAACTGAATGTTGTTGATCATTTAAAATGTTGTAGAGAATGCTTACTCTACCAGCACTGACATGAATCATGCTGTCTGTGGTTATTGTGCACCATTATAGCTTTATTTTGCCAGTGTTTGTGGACGCCCCTTGCCAAGAGAAAGATCTTAAATACAAATGAGCACAACCCTCAGTATTGCCTGTGCAATAAAGCAACAATAGAGGAGAGGGGCCAAGAGACTCCCACCGCATTGCATATTGACACTCAGCAGGAATTTTAATAATCTCCATTATAATGGAATATTCTCTATACACTGCACTACTTCTACAGTTGTTGCACATGCCTGCAAAACCAAAACATTAACTAAATAGTAATTAAAACAATAATAAAATAATTATAATTATAATGTATTTTTACATATGCATTAAAACACATGCATCTAACACACAGCATTTTCAATGATAATTCATGGCTAATTTTTAGCAGAAATATTACATGGTTTTACACAGTGGCATTTAATTCACTATGCATAATATATATTTTATAGATACATATATCTGATTTTTACCTGTTATTTCAACGTGATCTCATGAGAATTCGTATGTATTTTACATAAAGTGTGGACAATTATGTTTGCATATACAGTGCCGCTTGAAAGTTTGTGTAAAGTTTCTGCTATATAATTTACATTTTAGATGCTGTCAATATGGTACATTTCATTATACAGTGCCGCTTGAAAGTTTGTGAACCCCTTGCAGAATCTGTGAAAATTTTTAACAAAATAAGAGAGATCATACAAAATGCATGTTATTTTTTATGTTTGAGTACCTCAATTGTCCTCAGTGTGAAAAGATGGATCTCAAAATCATACAGTCACTGCTGGAAAGGGTTCAAATATGCAAAAGATGCTGGAAATCTGAAGAATCTGCAGGACCTGGAGGATTTTTCTGAAGAACAGAGCTCAGTTTAACTGTTCAGGGCAAACAAGGGACTCATGAACAACCATCACAAAACAAACAAACAGTCGCAGATCATCCAGGTAACCACACACAGTATTAAGAATCAATGGTTCACAAACTTTTGAACAGGGTCATTTTGATAAATTCAGCTATTTTCTTGTCTTGTGAATTATATGTAAACATCTTTTCTGTAAAATATCTTACTCAGGACAGTACTAAATAAAAAATAACATGCATTTTGTATGATCTCTCTTATTTTGTTAAAATTTTTCACAGATTCTGCAAGGGGTTCACAAACTTTCAAGCGGCACTGTATAATGAAATGTACCATACTGACAGCATCTAAAACGTAAATTATATAGCAGAAACTTTACAGATGTACAAATGTTTAAGAATCCTTATTTCATCTTATTTTATTACTGAATTAACAGAATTAATTGATTGTTTTGCATTGTTTTTATGTCACTGCTGTAATTGTTTAATTATTACTTCAGGTAATATTTATTTCATTTGCCATTGGAAACAAAAGGCTTTTTATAAATATGCTGTGACTCAAAAAATGACTATAAAATACACCAAAAATGTTGTTAACAATGAACCATCACTTCTGGCCATCCGTCAGCATGTAGTGAAGTGTAATGTAAGCGTGTTGTGAAACTCGCACAAGAAGCGATACGGAAGCACAGAGGAATGGTACTTTTTGTGAGAGTTTCACAACGCACTTATGTCACGCTTCACAATGTGCTAAAGTTCACAGCATGCTGATAGTTGGCCAGAAAGCAATGCTTATATATTAGTATATTTATTAGTATTTTATTAATATTATTAATTTTATTAATATTAGTATTTTTCTCACACACACTCACACACACACATGGGTGGGGGGGGGGGGTCCCTTAAAATTAAAGATTAAAAGGGATTTAAAGGATTAGTTCACTTTCATATAAAATTTTCCTGATAATTTACTCACCCCCATGTCATCCAAGATGTCCATGTCTTTCTTTCTTCAGTCGAAAAGAAATTAAGGTTTTTGATGAAAACATTCCAGGATTATTCTCCTTATAATGGACTTCAATGGCCTCCAAACGGTTGAAGGTCAAAATTATAGTTTCAGTGCAGCTTCAAAGGGCTTTAAACGATACCAGACGAGGAATAAGGGTCTTATCTAGCGAAATGATCGGTCATTTTCGAAAAAAATGTAAATGTATATGCTTTATATAAACAAATGGTCGCCTTCCAAGTGCTTCCGCCAAAACCGTACTTTCGTATTCTTCAAAAAGCTTACGCTGTATGTCCTACGCCTTCCCTGTTCAACTTACAGAACGAACGCAGCGCCAGTTACATTTTTTCCGTAAGTAGAACAGGGAAGGCGTAAGACATACAGCGTAAGCTTTTTGAAGAATACGAAAGTACGTTTTCAATTTAAAACGGCGAAATTTCATAAAAATGTTGAGTAGTTTGCATCACTGGATATTACTGTCAGTCGCAGAATATTTCAATCTTAAAACAGTCATCAAATATTAAAAGTTTAGCTACCTACTCACTATATACTCTTTCACTGCTAAAACGAAACAGCGCATTGGAATTCACACTCGTCTTCTGTGAACTTCTTTGATTTGATTGGCCAGTTCACTCATTCTGACAGTGATGAGCGCTGTTAGACCACTGAGGCAGACCAGCCTAAAAATCTAACTTTTAAAACTTTTTTTTGTCATCCTAACAACAAACAGAACTGTGCATAATGGAGTACAAAAGCATCAATATCATCAAATATTGGGGGGGACAATTTGGTCATTTCTAATTATTGCGGGGGACTTGTCCCCCTCAGTGTCTATGGTGGTTACGGCCCTGATACACACACACATACACACACACACCTATTGGTTCAGTTAAGAAGACATTGATTTATCACCTGGGGTCGTATGGATTACCATTATGTTTGTTTTGCGTGGTTTTTGAAGCTTCGACTTTGAGAGGCCCATCCATTTGCCTTATATAGATGGACAGAGATGGATTATTTTTCTAAAAATCTCCATTTGTGTTCCACAGAAGAAAGAAACTCATATACATCTGGGACAGTATGAGGGCGAGCAAATAATGATAGAATTTTCATTTTGGGATGAAGTATCCCTTTAAATTCTGCTCTGTACTATTGTATACTGCCAGAGAGAACTACGAATGCAACACATCATTTGGACTACTTTGGTAGTTCTTTTTGACATTTTTAAAATAAATTGAATAAATTATTGTGATTGCACTTGCCTGTTTCTTAAGTTTTTCTTTATACTGTAGATATTTTTAAGAAATTAGTTAGGATCAGCTTTAGAGGTAAGAGTGGGATTAGCGGCTCAAAAATATCTATGTAATGGTATATTTTAACTAAAATGGCCATTGTACATTTTCCTTCCCGTTACATTTTATATATTCTTCTTATACTCTATATAAGTGTTTATGAATAGGAATGAGAGTAGAGGTTAAGCTAACTAAACTGTATAAATAAAATATTCAAAAACTATATAAATACATTTGTCATGAAAGATTATTAAAGATCTTACATTTTCATAGCTATATATTAGTAATAATGTTTGATGTTGTCAATATGTCCATATTGCATGTTTCAGCAGCTATCAAAACTTACAAAAAAGTATGTTTTTATCTCTGTAGATGTTATACATATAAACAAAGACCAGGCTGGCTATTTAGAAAATGTATTTTTAAATAAAAAAGAAAAAAGGCTTATAAAGTCACCATGAAATCAAAATAGACAAATTGTTGTTGTTTTTTTTAATAGAATATTGCAGTATTTATTATAAATGATTTATCCGTGCACAATATTATTTATTTATTTTTTATTCATGTGCGCTCGTAATCTTTAATTAAAATAACTTCCCCTCCCTCTTGCAGCAACATCCCTTCTCTGATGACGTGTTTACTGGCACGAAGGCGAGACAACCTGTCACTCACATGAGATCGACCAATAGCAAACCACAACCATCCAATCAATTCCCAATGGACAAAATCAAGTCCCGCCCTACATTTTTTCTTGTTTGAGAAGCCGTTTCACTAGGATATACATCACAATATTGAAGAAAAGACTATTGCAACTTCCTTTTCGTGTCGACTTTAAAATACTAAAATAAATATTAGTCACGTGACGGAGAGAGAAGTTCTCCAAATGTTACCATCTTTACTTGTCTCACCCAAGTTTCTGATCAAAGAAAGTGCCTCCCAGGAAATGGCGACTCCGCCTCCATCATCCATAGCGCCCTGGCCCACATCCCAGCTGTCCAGGTGACCACTGAGCAGAACCACCTGAAAGAGAGCCAGAGCAAAAAGCATACAAATGAACAGTAAAATAAATATTTAATAACATATTTTCTCAGCATCGTTTTCTTTGTTTTTATATATAGTTACACAATTGTTTATTCATGTATAAAAAGGGTTTACATAACAGACTATAAAGGGAAAAAAGGCTTCCTGGCAAACTTTTCCAGATGTTGGCTATCAGTCTAAATGGATCTTGTCAAACCCAGGCCACAGTGAAAGCCTCTAGACTGATGCTCTAAATTAGATTTAAACTCTAAACATCCTGCTCTCACCTCCCATAGTTCTAAGACTGACTAAAACATCTCCTTACACCACCACCTTCCACCAGTTTACATTCACTTTCAGCAGAGCTACAGCATATAAACTTTAGGAATATAGCTTACAAATAACTCTCCCATTGCGTTTCTCTACTGTCAATCTGCCATTCACACAATAACCTCCATGGGCTGGTCAACAAGCTTGGAATTTTATGGAAATAAAGCTGCTTTTAAAAATCATGAACATTTGGGGAATTAAGCTCAAAAAAGTCTGTTTTTGAAGTGAGGATTTTCCAGATAATTTTGTCAAAATCCTATTGGCAAATATACAAATGTGACCTGGACATCAGCCAATCAGCTATAAGCCCTCTCCTTCCAAATTTACTTTTGAATACTATGACAGATTTTGTCTATACATGATTATATTGTTGTCAGTATCATGACAGGTTAACTCCCAAAAGCATGAGAAAAGGCTAACATTAATCAGTGCCAACCATCTGTGAGTTACAACGGCTGAACTCCAAAGCAACAGCCAACGTGCCAACAGCAAAATTACAAAAACGTTCTGTAGTGGCCATTCTTTTGTGTTCAACGGAGTACAAATGATCTCATCTACTGTGAGACTTTGCGCTTTCGTGATCAAGACACCAGAAGGAGGCAGATGGAAACATCTAGGTGAAAGCAGTTCAGAATGTTCTTTAGTGCTGCTGAATTATTAAAGAGGAGACAAATTGGGTCATTATTTTGTCATCCTTGTGCCATCTCAAACCCGTATGGTGTTGGTTTTTTCATTTTTAAAGACATTTTGAATAATCTTTATAAAGCTCTTTTACAGTACATAAAAAAGCTCATAATGGCAGCTGTCAAGATCCAAAAAGGACAAGGAGCACCATTAAAGTAGATAATATGATTTTTGCACTATTTCTCAAGTCTACTGAAGTAATATGATAGCTTTTTGTGAGGAAAAGAGAGACATTTAAGTTATTACGCTCTAATAATCTTCCCTTCCCCAAAGCTTTGAAATGTCATTCACATTTGCGTTTAATTGTAAGTCAAAAAAATGGTCTGTAAGAGCTTTTTTCTTTTTAAAGAAATAAATACTTTTATTCATCATGGATTTATTATATTGATCAAAAGTGACAGTAAAAACTTACAAAAGATTGTTCTTTCAAATAAATGCTGTTCTTTTCATCAAACAATCATAAAAAAAAAATGTATCACATTTCCAAAATAATATTAAGAAGCATTAAGAAGCATGAAAAAACGTTTTTCAACATTGACAATAATAAGAAATGTTACTTAAAGGATCAGTTCACTTTCAAATGAAAATTAGCTCAAGCTTTACTCACCCTCAAGCCATCCTAGGTGAATATGACTTTCTTCTTTCTGATGAAAAAAATCGGAGAAATATTAATAAATATCCTGACGCATCCGAGCTTTTTTTTTATGGTTGTAAGCGTTACCAAACGAGTATGAGCTGAAGAAAGTGTCTCCATCCACATCCATCCATCATAAACGTACTCCACGCGGCTCCGGGGGGTTAATAAAGGCCTTCTGAAGTGAAGCGATGCATTTGTGTAAAAAAAATATCCATATTTAACAAGTTATGAAGTTTAATATCTAGCTTCTGCCAGACCGCCTTCTGTATTCAACTTACAAAGAAAGTGTAAAACTCTAGCAGTTTAAAAAGATTACGCTATGTCCTATGCTTTCCGCATTCAACTTACGGAAAAAGTGTAACTGACATGATGCCAGTTTACACCTTCTTCGTAACTTGAATACAGAAGGCGGTCTGGCGGAGGCTAGATATTTTACTTCATAACTTGTTAAATATGGATATTTTTTTACACAAACGCATCGCTTCGCTTCAGAAGGCCTTTATTAACCCCACAGAGCCGTGTGGAGTATGTTTATGATGGATGTGGATGGAGACTTCCACAGCTCAGCTTCATACTCGTGGGTCCCGTTCACTGCCATTATAAAGCTTGGATGCGTCAGGATATTTATTAAAATATCTCCAAGAGTGTTTATCAGAAAGAAGAATGTCATATACACCTAGGATGGCTTGGGGGTGAGTAAAGCTTGGGCTAATTTTCATTTGAAAGTGAACTAATCCTTTAAGCACCAAATCAGCATATTGATTTCTGAAGGATCATATGGCACTGAAGACTGGAGTAATGATGCTGAAAATTCAGCTTTGCCATCACAGGAATAAATTACATTTTAAAATACATTAAAACAAAAAACAGTCATTTTAATTGTAATAATATTTCACAATATTACAGTTTTTACTGTATTTTTGATCAAATAAATGCAGCCTTTTTGAGACTTTCCAAAAAACAAAAAATCCCAAACATTTGAATGTTAGTCTAAATAATACCACGAGGGTATACTGTATAATAATGAATAAATTAGATATAATTACATAAATAAATACAGTTATATACTGAGTATATTTCTAATTTGCTCATTCCAAGATTTTTTTTTTTTTTTTTTTAAATTCCTGTAAGAAAGCATTCATTGGTAACCCGGACATGAAATGTAGAAGTAAAAATGACATAATTTCCATTATTATGCCAACACTTACACAGAATCAAGAACAGAGAAAAGTCTGAAAGCTTTATGTCAATGCACAAATCAACTCTGTGTAACTTCTGGTAATTTCAGCAATCCTCTTCAAAGCCAAATTACAAACATAAGCTATTTTCCACTTCTTTCAAGTATAAAATGCAAACAAACAAAAAGTAAACCAGATTTCATCAGAGACTGAAGTTAGACCGGCACTGCATACATTACTGGTTTGGCAGGAGGACCGGTCTAATTTGATGTGGTTCTAAAATATGGAACTGATGGATTAACCTAAACATGTTTTTGTGCATAAAGGAAAATAAAAATATTTTTCTAATTTCAGTTTTGGTTTTGAATATACTTCAAACTAACTAGAAATACTGACCAGCAATAATCATGTCGTCCGGCCAAACACACAACCATGAGGATGTGAAAAAAGGAAAAATAAAGAGAGATTTAGTAGTGAGTACTGAGACAAAGAGAGATCTGTCTTCAGATTAAATCTAACTTCCTAATAACTATGTGACAGTGTGGATTGCAAGGGCTGACTGACCTCATAATTAAACACTATCATGTCACCGTTAATGAGCTCTGACAGGATGAGGCTATTAATTACGAGGTACTGAAATATGAATGAGGGAGTGAAATTAAGAGAGTGCACAGAGAGAGGATGAGTTGAGCCTAATGAGCCCGCTATCCAAAGGGAATCATACTGAAACACATATTCAATATTCTGCAGCAAATCTGGACAAGGCAGGGGCCAAAACCTAGAACTAGCTGAACAATCAAGATGTGTAAATGAAAATGAACACACATGCTGATCAAATTAATGTAATTTCAGTTTTATATTTGGAACAAAATCATACAGTATTAGGTTAAAGTAATAGGCTTAAGTCTCACTTAAAATGTCACTGTATGAATATCATTGCATTAGATACAAAATATCAAACCAAGAGGCAGCAGAGGCACAATGATACTAGGGGCCAGATAAATAAAAATTATTTATAAAATTAATTTAAAAAAGAGGAAAATTATTCTTAACAGCTATCTTGTGCTTATTTTCTAACTTAAAGGGTTAGTTCTCCCAAAAATGAAAATTCTGTCATTAATTACTCACCCTCATGTCGTTCCACACCCGTAAGACCTTCGTTCATCTTTGGAACACAAATTAAGATATTTTTGAATTCAGAAAATATGGACTAAACCACTCGATTCATATGGATTAATTTTACGATCTCTTTATGAACGTTTTGAAGTGTCAAAGTGTCAGTTGCAAATTACTATGGAAGGACAGAAATCTCTCAGATTTTATCAGAAATATCTTAATTTGTGTTCCGAAGATGAACAAAGGCCTTACGGGTGTGGAACGACATGAGAGTGAATAATTAATGACAGAAACTAACCCTTTAAGTGACCAAACAAGTTTTGGCATCAATTTTAACCATAAAATAAAAAAAATAATAATAAAAAAAAATTACTATTTTAAGTGATTGAATCAGTGAAAAACAGCCAGTTTAAAATGGGTACACTGTGGCGGTGATATATTTACTGTATGTACACAACCCAAACACTGAAAATGCAACATGGATCAATAATGTACAAATACATGAAACATTATATTATGTTTGTTAAAAGAGATCATTTACCCCAAAATGAAACTTCTGTCATAATTTACTCACCCTCATGTCATTCTAAAGTTTGACTTTCTTTGATATTTTGAAGAATGTTGGTAACCATTTTGGTAACAGTTCTGGTTACCAATGACTTATGTGGACAAAAAACACTCAAAATATGTTCTTTTATTTTCCACAGAGGAAAAAAGTTATACCAGTTTGGAACGACATGAGTTTTCATCTTTGGGTGAAATACCCCTTTAATGACTTAATGTTATCATAAAAGCTATAATAAATTATTTTATATGAAACAGAGAGAGACTGAAACACATGCAGTTCCATCTGCTTTTCTGAAACCTATAACTATAGGGGGCAATGGGGGTTTTAGAGAATGGGGTCTTCTTTCTAAATACTTAGGAATGTGGCTGTAAAACACATTAAAAGTGCTTCTCTCATTTCAGAATGCGACTCAAAATCAACCTATGGTTAAAACCGAAAGACTGCATTGACCAATAAAAACCCAGAACCACCACAACAAAAATGCTTTCCATAAACAACAATGGTCATATTCTGACCAGCCTGGCATCATCCAGACCCCTAAAATATGTTTACCTATATTTGGACACACTCCCTGTATTTGTGGTTGATGAAAAAACATACTTAAAGTCCAAAAACATTTGTGTAACTACAGGAGATGTCCTTATATTCCCTAATTTATTGACACTGAATGTTTACTGAAAGTGAATTGTGTAACGCGGAAGTCATCATAAATATGCCTGTAGACAGACTGACAGAAAGACAGAGGTTACACAAACTGTCCCTCATTCGCTCTCTCCACCCCCACCACTTCCTGGAACTCCATCATTGTGTGTGCTAAAACGAGTGTAGAATTTAGTGCAAAACCAGAGAGTGGTTTAAAGAACGTGTGGTGAGAGAATGAGAGAGCAAGCTTGAAAAGCAGATGAGGGGAAGAACTCACTGTGAAATGAACAGAATGTACGCTCAGTAAATCATTCGTAGATCACCTTGCTTTTTTTTTTTTTTGTTGTAATTCAAATCATCATGAAATAGAAGAGGACAAAAGAAATCGACAGACAGTGATGAAATGTCTGACTAGGTCTTAGAAATTTTTAAAATGCTGTTGCCTCAGGATCTGGCAGGAATGAAAAAATCATTTTCAAAGTGACTTAATTATCTCAAAAATACAGTACATTTTTCTGTTTCAAAAGTTTTAGGACAATTAAAATAAATATTCTTGGTTCAAAACAAGCTCTACCACCATTCAGATTTAAATGGTTGCCATTTTGCTGTTGACTACCATTTTGTAAAAACAAGTCAAAGTAATGCACTTACAATGGAAGTCTATGGGGCAATGGTTTCTGGAAGGTTTAAAAACAGAAATGCACATTTTGTATTGTTTTAAAAAGCTGATTATGAATTTTCTGATAAATTTCTTGTGTTTTTTTTGTCTCTATGTACACAGCCAATTTCTGATACCCCTTTGAAATAAGAGTTTACATAGGGAATAATTTAGAGACTGAAAAAAAAAAAAAGATTAATAAAAGATTGTAATAAGAATTTAAACTCAGAAAATGTAGGCTATTTATTCCTGTGATGGTTATCCCTGTAATGTTCAGACTGTCCTCTATTTGTTTGCCAAATTTCATAACTTTCCCACAAGCGGTTCTATGGGTTGCCATAGACTCAAGAGCGGAGGAGGAGGAAGAATAATGTATATATATATATATTTCTTCTAGTAGCAGCTGGGGCTGTGCTGGCTGCAGAATTAACAAAAACATGCTTTGCATTTAGGTGGCAATTCAAGCATGCCCCAAAATGCTGTCAATAAAGCTTACTTTGTTTGGAACCTGGAACATTCCTTTAACTCAAGTGACTGAAATCATGTATAATGCCTCTTAGAGTTTGAATGAATTAGAGACTGATAGACAGATTTATTGGTCAGTTTATTAACTTCTAAATAAAGAAATGTAATCAGCATTTGCATGGTATTAACTGCTCTGGAATAAATATCAGCCAATTCCACTACCAAAAAACAAAACACAACATCCCAACAAATGCCGTCGCTTGAATTCAAACACACACACACACACACACACACACACACACACACACACACACACTTGTATATGTGGTTTACGGGGACTCTCCATAGATGTAATGGTTTTTATACTGTACAAACTGTATATTCTATCCCCCTAAACTACCCATCACAGAAAACTGTCTGCATTTTTTGAAGTTCAAAAAAACACCATTTAGTATGTTTTTTAAGCCATTTGGTTTATGAGGACACAGGAAGTGTCCTCATAAACCATGTTTACGTTGTAATACCCATGTCATTATACACATTTGTGTCCTCATAAACCATGTATACAAGAACACACACAAACACACTTCATTTGACACAATGTTGAAAACTGATCTACTGATCTGACTCTGAGTTGACTAGATGAGCCATAGGCAGTTAAAACTAGCAGTTGTATTTTATTTTTCTGCTCGTACCCAAAATTACAACGTCTGCTAAAAATAAAGTGACTTTTTCAGGTCATCCAGCCACCCTGTGAATTGAAGTAATGAAAACCGACTGATCAAATACACAGATGTGCGTAATGAGGCAGACACCACACACTGAAGCTGTCAAATTCACTCTCAAATTCCCCAAAAACCATCAGCCATCAAACACGTGCAGACCTTGATCACTTGCATTCAGTTACATGTCTGAGTTTATGCCAAATGACTGCAAACACTACAAAAGAGAACACAGAGGGCTTCCTTTAGAAGTTCAGAATGGAAATTCACTGAAGATGGTGGTTATTATGTATTTTATTTCACATTCCTACTAAATTGGGCACTTGGAGGGTTTTTGTTCTTGTGGACCAAAGCCCTAAAAAACAGACAAACTTATTTTGAGTGGCAGGATATGAGGTCATCTGCAAACTGGTTTCATTTCCTTTGGCCACCTTAAAAAGCTGAGCCATTGATGATTCTAGCAGTCATGGTCATGTGCTTTATATTATAGAGCTGTCGGTGACTTTAACCAGTTTTAGCAAGTCATAAAATGAACATTTTTAGAAAAATTAGAAATTGGCACCAGACTAGTCTTCAATAATTTCACACCTCTAGGCTGTATGAATGTTTCCTTCTTCCCTGTTGAAAAAAAACAGCATATGCTGGTTAGGTACACTATATTGCCAAAAGTTTTGGGACGCCTGCCTTTACGTGCACATGAATTTTAATGACATCCCATTCTTAATCCGTGGGGTTTAATATGGAGTTGGCCCACCCTTTGCAGCTATAACAGCCTCAACTCTTCTGGGAAGGCTTTCCACAAGGTTTAGGAGTGTGTTTATGGGGATTTTTGACCATTCTTCTAGAAGCGCATTTGTGAGGTCAGGCACTGATGTTGGACGAGAAGGCCTGGCTCGCAGTCTCCGCTCTAATTCATCCCAAAGGTGTTCTATCGGGTTGAGGTCAGGACTCTGTGCAGGCCAGTCAAGTTCCTCCACACCAAACTCACTCATCCATGTCTTTATGGACCTTGCTTTGTGCACTGGTGCGCAGTCGTGTTGGAACAGGAAGGGGCCATCTCCAAACTGTTCCCACAAAGTTGGGAGCATGAAATTGTCCAAAATGTCTTGATAAGCTGAAGCATTAAGAGTTCCTTTCACTGGAATTAAGGGGCCAAGCCCAACCCCTGAAAAACAACCCCACACCATAATCCCCCCTTCACCAAACTTTACACTTGGCACAATGCAGTCAGGCAAGTACCGTTCTCCTGGAAACCCAAACCCAGACTCGTCCATCGGATTGCCAGACAGAGAAGCGTGATTCGTCACTCCAGAGAACACGTCTCCACTGCTCTAGAGTCCAGTGGCGGCGAGCTTTACACCACTGCATCCGACGCTTTGCATCGCACTTGGTGATGTAAGGCTTGGATGCAGCTGCTCGGCCATGGAAACCCATTCCATGAAGCTCTCTACGCACTGTTCTTGAGCTAATCTGAAGGCCACACGAAGTTTGGAGGTCTGTAGCTATTGACTCTGCAGAAAATTGGCGACTTCTGCGCACTGTGTGCCTCAGCATGCGCTGACCCCGCTCTGTGATTTTACGTGGCCTACCACTTTGTGGCTGAGTTGCTGTTGTTTCCAATTGCTTCCACTTTGTTATGATACCACTAACAGTTGACCGTGGAATATTTAGTAGTGAGGAAATTTCACGAATGGACTTATTGCACAGGTGGCAACCTATCACGGTACCACGCTTGAATTCACTGAGCTCCTGAGAGCGACCCATTCTTTCACAAATGTTTGTAGAAGCAGTCTGCATGCGTAGGTGCTTGATTTTATACACCTGTGGCCATGGAAGTGATTGGAACACCTGAATTCATTGATTTGGATGGGTGTCCCAATACTTTTGGCAATTTAGTGTATGTTTTGAAGCATGTCAGGTGGTTTAAGCTGGTCCTTAGTTGGTCATTAGCTGGTTTAAGCTGGTCCTGAGCTGGAGCTAGCTGTTTAGGACCAGCACTTGACCAGCTTAAACCAGCTCATGACCAGCTCATGACCAGCTAAGGACCAACTAACCAGCTGACATGCTTTCAAAACATACCTAACCAGCATATGCTGTTTTTCTCAACAGTGTTGTTAACAGAATTTCCAGAAATGTCAAGTTATATTTTGAGGGAACATCAGTAGCAGACCTGGCTCACTTGGAGCCCTCACTTGGCTCAGCCGAGACTCGAACCGATCTTCTTGCTGTGAGGCAACAGCGCTAACCACTGAGCCACCGTGCCACCCATATAATAATTTATTCCTATGATGGCAAAGCTGAATTTTTAGCATCATTACTCCAGTCTTCAGTGTCACATGATCCTTCAGAAATCATTCTAATATGCTGATTTGATGCTCAAGAAACATTTCTAATCATCAATGTTGAAAACAATTGTGCTGCTTAATATTTTTTGTGGAAACTGGGATACTTTTTTCAGAATTCTTTGATGAATAGAAAGTTCAAAAGAACAGCATTTATTTAAAATACAAATGTTTGTAATATTATATCTGTCTTTACTGTCTTTTATATATATATATATATATATATATATATATATATAAAATAAATGATATTTTGTTACATTTATAGAAGTTCCACTACCAAATCTACTTTACTTAGAAATGTGCTGTATATATATATATATATATATATATATATTTTTATAATATAAAATAAATAAATGATATTTTGTTACATTTATGGAAGTTCCACTTCCAAATCTACTTTACTTAGAAATGTGCTGTCAGTTTAAATGGTCATAATGCTTCAGAGAACCTCAGAGAAATTAAAATAAATTTTTTCTCTTCACAACAATACATAGCTACACATTTTCTCTCTGTTATTGTAGCCATTCATAAATTTACTCTACCTTTTGAGGTAGCCATTCACAATCTGACATCTGAAAACTGTCGCTAATGCTCTTATTTCACATGATAGCACAGGACACATCTACAGAACATCTGACTCACTGGCTGTCACCGGCACCCTCATTAGCAGTGATGAGTAATACGCTCCAAAGGTCTATACTGAGGGTTCCCGTTACCATCCCTCAGAGAGAACGTTCAGTATTTTCAGGCATGTCTCTGGCTGTGACCGGAGTGTCATTGCTTGCTGAATTCAGACTGTGAAGAAACACCAGGGCTCAAGGTTCTGTTTGTTCGCAGAATAAAGGCCCCCAGCTTGCACAAGCCTTAGTTCTAACTAGGGCAAAGGCTAGAGCAAAGTTTCACTCCCAAAAACATTGGCATCAGTGTTTTACGAGGTAAATCAGTGCTTCTCAGGTTTTGCTTCAAGGACCACATTTTATATTGGATATACTAATAATATTAATAAACAAAATTCCTTTGTGAGTCCATAAAAAACAAATCAGTGTTCAAAATTTGTGTTCTTGCCTTCCCAATTCACCATGGTAAGCCTACAATATTGTTTATGTTATTCATTTTTGCATAGTTACATCATGTCCGTAAACAGAAAAGTAAATTACCATTCAAAAGTTTGGGGTCAATAATGGCAAATGGCAAAAATTTGCAGTGTAGGAACACATTGGGGGAAAGTGGGAGGGGGTCAAACATCTAAGGTCAAACGTCTTTAGAAAGTTATATCTATCTTTCAAAAAGTGTGGAAATGAGCGCAGAATTTTCAAAAAGTGGTCAGTGATTGGGCCACTGGAAAAAAATCATTTGTTCTTTTCTTGAGGATAGAAAATGGAAAAACAGAAACGGAACTGATATTTTTGAATAATTATTACCACAATATCCATTCTAAAAAGGAAACCCTATGTCAAACTTCATAAAAATTTTTGTTCAACCGTGCAAGGGTGTAGTAAACCAATCAGTAATGACAGTGTTCCCTCCCATTAAACATGAGCTGAGTTTAAAAGCCAAAGTCGCCCTTTCTGAACTCCAAGAGTCATGAGTGCTGTGGCCTCCTGTCATCTTCGTACTGATGGAGTGTGGAGAGCAGTATAAACTCTGGTTTCCCCTGTGGAATCCCCCGCATACATCACAGGCCAGAAACAACAAACAGCCAACCCTGAGGTGGTTAAATCTGCTCTGGTGTTATCAGAGGATATAAACATCTCAACCTCATTCTGAGACTAAAGGATCAGTTGATGGGCCCAAAACGGAAAGAGGGGAGTGGGATGATGGACAGAGTGAATTAGGAGACAAAAACAACAAGCCAAACCCAAATAAAGAGGAGAAAACTACAATTGTGCTACTCATTGCTTCACATGAGAATGCTAACCGTTACTGGAAAGAAATGGACAGATTTGAGGTTTGTGGAAATACAGTCTGGACAAATGGTAACCTTTGCCCAAATGGACTGGGTCCATTACAGAGACGGGAAATGTTTCAGGAAATGACGGGACCACATTTTGTGTATCTGTAAACGCTAGACTGACTCTACTACACATTCCATAATGTTGGCTATTTTCAGTTAAATTTGTGGGGAACTACAAACACTTTTACATTCTTCTTCACTATTACTTTCTTCCCTTTCTGGTTTCTAATTGACCAAACTTTTGACTGAACTGAGTCAGCAAGCAGTAATCAGACCAAACAGATTACCCAGATCTCTAGATACATTTGGGATTTTTTTTTTTTTTACCAGAAAAAAAAGGCTGTCCCAATATCAAGCTCAGCAGGGTTTTTTTTTTTTTTTCTGGCCAAGTAGTGTATACACTCAGTGGCCACTTTATTAGGTACACCTGTTCAACTACTCCTTAACACAAATCAGCCAATCACATGGCAGCAGCTCAATGCATTTAGGCATGTAGACGTGGTCAAGACGATCTTTTGAAGTTCAAACTGAGCATCAGAATGGGGAAGAAAAGTGATTTTAAGTGACTTTGGACATGGCACAGTTGTTGGTGCCAGACGGGTTGGTCTGAGTATTTCAGAAACTGCTGATCTACTGGGATTTTCACGCAAAACCATCTCTAGGGTTTACAGAGAATGGTCAGAAAAAGAGAAAATATCTAGTGAGCAGCAGTTCTGAAATGCCTTGTTGATGCCAGAGGTCAGAGGAGAATGGCCAGACTGGTTCGAGCTGATAGAAAGACAACAGTAACTCAAATAACCACTCGTTACAACCGAGGTCTTCAGAAGAGCATCTCTGAACGTGTCAAACCTTGAAGTAGGTGGGCTACAGCAGCAGAGGACCACACCGGGTGAGACTACTGTCTGCTAAGAATAGGAAACTGAGGATACAATTCACACTGGCTCACCAAAATTGGACAACAGAAGATTGGAAAAATGGGTCTTGATTTCTACTGCGACATTCAGATGGCCAGAAAGCATGGAAAGCATCAATCCATCCTGCCTTATATCAACAGTTCAGGCTGGTGGTGTAATGGTGTGGGGAATATTTTCTTGACACACTTTGGGGCCCCTTAGTACCATTGTACCATAGTAGAGCATTGTTTACATGCCACAGCCTACCCAAGTATCATTGCTGACCATGTCCATCCATTTATGACTCCAGCAGGATATGTCACAAAGCTCAAATCATCTTAAATTGGTGGATCGGAAGTGGAACAGCAGGAGGGATGAAGGGGCAGGTCAGTATGGTGGAACTGGAGACTGTGGAGAGTCAGAGAGTCGGGGCAGAACAAGTGGCCAGGGTGGGGCAGAACAAGTGGCCAGGGTGGAGCAGGTGGCCACGAAGGCAAAGCTGACGGGACTGAAGACCATTTCAATGGATCAGACAGAGCTAGAGACCAGCAGGCAGAACTGGAAACCACCATGGCTGAGCAGGTGGAGCTAGAGACCACCATGGCAGAGCTGATGGGACTAAAGATCTCCACGGCAGAGCAGAAGACCACCACAGCAGAGTAGATGGGACTGAAGATAACCACGGCGGAGCAGAAGACCACCACAGCAGAGCAGATGGGACTGAATATCCCCATGGCGGAGCAGAAGACCACTATAGCAGAGTAGATGGGATTGAAGATCCCCACGATGGAGCAGAAGACCACCACAGCAGAGCAGATGGGACTGAATATCCCCATGGCGGAGCAGAAGACCACTATAGCAGAGTAGATGGGGCTGGTGACCACCACGGTGGACCGGACGGAACTAGAGACTACCACAATGGATCAGGCGGAGCTAGAACAAAGAACACAGAGAGGTTAGAAACGGCCTCTGTGGTCATCACAGAGAGTTCATAGGAGACCTCCATCGGAGGGCTGGAGGCTCTGGTGTGGCGGCCATGGTGGCTGGAGGCTCTGGCGTGGCGGCCATGATTACTGGAGGCTCTGGCGTGACAGCCACCGGACTGGGAAGCACTGAGAGCACTGTACTTGAGATCACCAGACTTGGAAGCACTGGAATCCGTGGTGGACCAAGCTCCACAGCCACCGGAGCTTGATGCACATAGCCCCCCACCCCCCCTCCACCCACTTATCCAAAGGGTGTAATCTAGGAACTCACTCAGTGACCCATGAGGACCATCACGGATGAGTTAAGATTGTAACGGGTTGTTGAGTCCATAGCAAAAGAAGTCAATTAAAGCAAAGTCTGGGAGGTCAGTGATATTAGCAATGTCCAGAAAGTCTCTGATGTGTTCCTCGAGTAAGTGAGTTCCTTGGCGAAGTCGGATTAGGGTAACTGCTGGATCCATCTGTGGTCAAGTCCACAAAAATATTAAGCAACAAAACTGTTAACCACATTGAAAATAATAAGAAATATTTATTGAGCACCAAATCAGCATATTAAAATGATTTCTGAAGGATCACATGACACTGAAGACTGAAGTAATGATGCTGAAAATTCAGCTTTGCCATCACAGGAATAAATTACATTTAGACTCTCATAAGAGACTTCTTTCAAAAACACACACAAAAAAATCATACCGACCCCAAACTTTTGAAAGGTAGCATATGCTATCAAGTAATGTAATATTTTGTGACAACACAGCATGGGCAAGTTCCATCAACTGGCCCAAAACTGTCTCATGCTGGCTCTGGGCCAATGTGCCATCCTTATTGTTATGCCCTGGATATCACCTCAGTTTTTTAGTGATTAAGATAAATTGAATACAGCCTCAAAACTATTTTCATTCATTAGAGAGTTATGTATCTATAACTGTGTTCATGATCCCACACTATTAAATAACAAAGCAATCAAGGTTAAGATGCCCATGAATGCAGTGTACAGTAGATGTTGAGTGTTATTCCAGTTCCCGTCCTTTACTTGGTGGTATGAAGCAGCTATTCTGGGTGCCACAAGGTTTTATCACAGCTCAATGCATTATTTATAAGGCAGAAGCCTGGCCCCTGGAGCAGGAGAAATGAATGGTTATGACAGGGTAAACCCCACAAGATGCCAGCCACTGTGCATTGCAGGCATTAGTTGAGTCCAGCTTTTCAAAGTTGCGGATGGCCAACTCTCTGCTGTTTCTGGGAAACAATATGATACGGCATCTAGGACATTTGATTGTTTTTTTTATGACAATGCATTATTTATTTGTCAATAATAGATGTTAAAACACACACACAAAAGGCCTTTCTTGTGGAATATCTGTTTTCCAGAAACAATCCAATGATTCTGCAGATCAGGAGGTTCATTCACAATTAAAGGGATAGTTCACCCAAAAATGAAAGTTCTCTCATCATTTACTTAGTCATGTAAATCCAAACTTGTTTACATTTAATTTTTCAGTGGAACAATAAAGATATTTTGAAAAATGTCTTTTATGTCCATACAATTAAAGTCAACGGGGTACGACAGGGTTCCTCAGATCCAGTCTTGGAGGGCCACTGTCCTGCAGAGCTTAGCTCAAACCCTGGTCAAACACCTTCCAGGGCAAGATTTGAGGAACCCTGGGATACAGTGTTGTTTTGGACCCAACTGACTTTCATTGTAAGGACAAAAATAGTTGAAACATTCTTCATAACATCCTCTTTTATGTTCCACAGAAGAAAGAAAGTCATACATGACATGAGGGTGAGTAAATAATGAATATGAATTTTCATTTTCATATGAGCTATCACTTTAACAAGATGAGATTTCAGCATACTGACAATCTGGCCAACAGCACACCCTTATAAATGGCCTATATAAACTTTGAATTCTTAACTTACATTCTTCCCACACACAATTATATCCCTCACTGCTTCCATATTTATATTTATTTGGCAGTTAATTTTTCTAGAACAGCTTTAACTGCGTACTAAACCACAAATACAAGTCATGGTGTAATTTATCGTTTAATATAAAATTCATCTCCATAAAAATGCTGGCAATGGCTGTAATGAACAGATGCTAAACATTCACTGGAGATAATAAATGTGATTCATAGTATAAAAAAAGGTTCTGTTACTATCGCTTTAAGCATTGACTTTTACTCTTTTCACTACATCTAATCTCCATGCCAATGGAATGGTTTTGAAATGCAGCTCCGGTCTTTTTATTTAAACTAAGAATGGAATTAATTGGAATGATTTAAGTAATAGATTTCATGTTTTATAATGAACCTTTTCCTTAATTTAAAAGAATCAATTTTAAAGTTGTATTTCAAAGCTCTTTTTGAATTTCAATGAGGTAGGCCTGCTTTTGGAAGTATAGCTCAGACGTTTATTCAGACAACTGAGTTTTTCTTTTAAGACTACATATGATGCTGAGGCTGATGATGATGAGGATGATGAGGATACTTTCCAAGGTTATTTCTGGAGAAATATAAAAGCCATACAACAGACACCATCTGTTGTAGTACAAAGAGATCAAAAGCAGAGAGAGGAAGGAATCAAAAGAAAGAAAAAAATAAAAACAGAGAAAAGAGACTCATATGGGCATTGCTGGGATTAATAGGAGACTGAAAGTAGAACAAACACAGTCTGTGTTATGATATCTTCACTGGTGGTCTCGTCTCCTTCGCTCCAGTGGGGTTGAATATGTTCTAATTCTGAATGCGACTGACATTCGCAAAGTGGGGAATTCAATTAGGCTTTTTGACATCATGGCTGTCACAACCAACTCCATTAGACCTCTCTCCTCATGACAATCCATATCTTCTGCCCTACTGCTTGTTTTTTTAGTTTAGCAACAGCAGTTATATAAGGTAAGTAGACTCACATGACATAGTAATGTGAGATTGGAGATTCTCACCTAGTTAGACCTTTGACTAATGGCATAAGGTCAGGTCCACATTGCAGCTTATTTAGTGTTCCAAGCTCCACCCACTTAGACAAGAAGGGATATTTCACCAAAATGTTAAACAACCAAATTACATTTTGTTTTATTTTTACATGGTGTTTACAGAATTAGTTCACTTCAGAATTAAAATTTCCAAATACTTTACTCATCCCCATGTCATCCAAGATGTTCATGTCTTTCTTTCTTCAGTTGAAAAGAAATTACAGTTTTTGAGGAAAACATTCTAGGATTTTTCTCCATATAGTGGACTTCAATGGCTACCAACGGGTTGAAGGTCCAAATTGCTGTTTCAGTGCAGCTTCAAAGGGCTCTACATGATCCCAGCCAAGGAATAAGGGTCTTATCTAGTGAAACAATCAGTCATCTTTTCAAAGAATTATATACTTTTTAACCCCAAATGCTCGTCTTGCACTAGCTCTGCGATGCACCACGCATTACGTAATCACGTTGGAAAGGTCACGCGTGATGTAGGCGAAAGTACCGTGGTAAACTCCATCTCATTTTCTCCTCCAACTTCAAAATCTTCCGACATCGTTGTTTTACCTTTTTTTGTTAGGGCATTTGACTTAGTCTTTGCACGTTTGCTTTCTAAACACTTGCGCCTTCCGCCTACGTCACGTGTGACCTTTCCAACATGACTACGTAATGTGTGGCGCATCGCAGAGCTAGTGCAAGACGAGCATTTGTGGCTAAAAAGTATATAATTATTATTTTTTCTTAAAAAATGACTGATCGTTTCGCTAGATAAGACTCATATTCCTCGGCTGGGATCGTGTAGAGCCCTTTGAAGCTGCAATGAAACTGAAATTTGGACCTTCAACCCGTTGGTAGCCATTGAAGTCCACTATATGGAGAAAAATCCTGCAATGTTTTCCTCAAAAACCATAATTTCTTTTCGACTGAAGAAAGAAAGACATAAACATCTTGAATGACATGGGGGTGAGTAAATTATCAGGAAATTTTAATTCTGAAGTGAACTAATCCTTTAAGGATGTTTAAGGTGTGCATTATTTTTCTAATAATTCAGTCAATTATTCTGCTTAAACTACAGATACAACACCTCAAGACAGTAGCTACAGTATGTTTCCATCCACTTATTTTTGTGCAAAGTTTGTGATGTTGCATTAAAAAAATGCTGGATGGAAAAGCCAAGTTTGTGTTTCATCTGCATGCTCTGAGGCGCAAGTAATTTATGATTTATGAAAATAGAGCCACGGTGGCTTCCCCAATTGCAGCATCTTAAAATTTAATTACAGATATTTTAAGACAATTTCCCAGGACATGATCATTTTGTTCTCTTGAACACATGGGATGGAAATGGTGCTTTATTCTCAAATGTTTAATTTTGCACATAAATTTTAAATTTGCAACTTTGGATGGAAACATTACTATTGTTCAGATGTTTTATTTCAAGACATTTGTCAGGTTTTTGTCCTTAAAACACTCTTTTATGCAGAACTTATGTCTTATGCATCTCATCCCAAGCCTCCATTGCTAATTGCAAAACATAATTTTACAGAGGCTTGAGCCATTGATATGCAGACTAATACAGTTATTAGAAAGAGAGAGAGGCAGAGAGATTGATTGATTAACATGTGTGAATTACTGTGTGGCAGCATTTCTACTAATAGCGAAGCTGTAAGTTTAACTGCTTCAAGAACAGCAAAGTTACTACCTCGCTACTGAGAAATATCATGTAGATTTTCAGTCAGTTATTTTATTGATAAAGTCGCGGGGGTGACAACAAGTTTCTGTGGGAGAAAACAATGAAAATAGCTTGTCATTTTTATCCAATTATTTGTTATGTTTATTTGCTTGGTCAATGTCTTTGTTGGTTTTTGGTTCTTTCACTGTTGTAAGCTGTAAGGACATTTGAAATAACTAAAATAATTTGGCGCAGTGATATGGAACTGTAATGCAGTCAAGACCTGCCTGGAACTACTTTAGCTGTGTGTTTACTGGAAAATAACGGCACACCTTAGAATGTTCATAAACCAATCAGAATCAAGCATACAACAGCCCCGTAGTATAGCATTAAAATAATTATCAGCTTATCGGTATCGACCAAATGTTTAATATCAGTGAATCCCTAGCTGATCTAATTTTACCAAAGACCCCCATTCTTGCTAGATCAGGATATATAAGTACATGTTCTCCTGCTTCAGGCAGCCAAGCCATGGACACATTTAATGAACTAGCTCTTTTCTCAGGCCTGTTCCAACTTTGCCACTGTGGGGGAGGATGACACTGGATGTGCAATTACTGCAGACAGGACCAGCTACACCCAGTCCAGCACAACATGGAAGAGGACAACATTGTGACACAGTGCAATGCAATACAGTACAAAGGAATGCTGTGTAATGCATCAACTCTAATTAAAACAAAATGGACCGTGACATGGCGTAACCCCAGGAAACATCCTACACAACAAAACAACAACACGACTGCAGGACTGTATACCTGTAGTGCTACACTTTAGGAAATGGTACAAGCACAGTAATTCATAACTATGTGACTGTCAGTTTTTGGCAAGACATTGCATGTGTGTTGTCATTTAGAATGTGCAACATAGTGACAGCAACAATAAGTGGCTTAGAGACAGGTAAACAGAATCACCAATTTACCATTTACTACAATTTACACCAAAAGAAAAAGACATTTGTTTTGTAAAAAAGTGCTGTATTGTATGAGCAACTATATTTTTACATTTTTAAAAAATAATGTGAGTGGTGTTTTTTCAGGCAAAACTCACCCCCGTGATGCTTGCACATTGTCAGGGCGTCAAAAGAGCCCATTCCATCCAGATGTCTCATTCAATGTCAAAGTCAATGGGGTGTTTTATTACATGCCAGCTAAAAAAAATAGCATACCTTTTATCAACAAGAGTTTTGAGGTATCATTCATGTCTTTGGCACAAACTATCCGGCAAGTTACAGAATGTGGGTTGATGACAAATAAGAGTTTGATAAAGAGAAGGGAAAATAATTTTAAAATACATGTGCTAAGTTCTTAAAAATGTACTCTTTGTATTTGTGTTGATTTTGAACATTTTAAATAAACTTTCTATGAAAAGTTTAAATTGAATCACTCTAAAATGTCATGTGGTTTAACCATTAAGAAAAAGGAATACCGTACTTTTCTTACACCATGAATATGTGAGTGTTAAATCATTATTTTCAAAATGAGTTTAAATATAATTTTTAAAGGTTTAGCTGTTACAAATATCTTGAAATAATTAATTAATAATTCGTAAATGTCATAACTTTTTTGGGGAGTGGCAACACATGACATTTTACAACCTGAAGTGACCTTGCCTTGTCATAAAAAAGGTCAAATTATTTGATATTTTAAGATGTTTATGACCTTCACACTGAGTCATGAGAATCTGCAGGAGCCTATAAAATAATTTATTTATTTATTTATTTTATTTTTTTCTCATTGTCTGCTTCACATGACAAAGGTTTTTCAAATATTAATTAGCAGTTAAAGTTGTTAAAATATTTTTAAGAAACAATACTAAAAGTCAAACTACTAAAATAGGTTTTCCAAAAATATTATTCTTTTCATTAAGTTTTTTTTTCTTTATTGTGATAAAAGGATAGTTGTATCACACTGACTTTTTTATTTTATGCCCCACAAAAAATATCAAAATTAATTTTAATCCAGAAATTCAAAACATTTGCATCACAGAAGATGTGTATTCGAGTAATTTTATGTATGAACTGCATTTTTAATATATATTTTTTAAAGACCTAATGCCCCTTTTACAAGATGTAATATAAGTCTCTGGTGTCCCCAGAATGTGTGTCCACAGATCATTTATTATAGCTTGTCAAATTTGCCCCTATTTAGGTGTGAGCAGAAACACACCGTTTTTGTGTGTGTCCCTTTAAATGCAAATGAGCTGCTGCTCCCAGCTCGCTTTCCAGAAGAGGGTGGAGCTTTAACAGCTCGCGCTTCGGTTGCTCAACAACAACAAAGCTGGAGAATCTCACGCAGCCAAAATGACAATTGTCAGTAACGGTGTTCAGCCTTACATTGTTCATCCAGAGTCGACACTGATGGAGAGACTCAGGAAGAAGTTACAACTTTTAGAATGCAACTGGACATTTGTGAATAGTTAGTGGATAAATTTATGTAGTTGCTGTGGAGTTGATTCAGCTCATCGACTAGCATGTGCCGTCATGTTAATCTTTTGTGCAAAACCAGCATTGAATTGACCATCGTCATTGAGTCTTAACCAATAACTAGGGAAGCTCTTTAGTAGGGAATTCATTAATTCTTGGTTAGTTGTCAATTATGTCTTGTCCAATATGACTTACAGCATGCTTATCTCTAGATTAATGTCTTGTTAAAGTGCACAATGCGATACGTCTATAATGCCAGGCCCTTTCAACAATTCATTCTTTAAATGAGAAAGCAGTGAGTATAAGCTGCTCATAGTGTGGGCAGCAACACTATGTGTGTGGGAGAATTTTTAGCAAGTAAAAATGTTTCCCCTGCAGTCAGACATTAGGCAGACATGTGGACACACAACCTGTCACACTATCGTTATGACTGCCTTCAATCAGAGCAACCCACGCGCACACACACACACACACACACACACACACACACACACACACACACACACACAAAAACGTCATTCGTAGCTCTCAGCCTTGTCTCTCTGTCAAACACATACACACACTCAGGGGGCCCCAATCAACGTCATCAGAGGTCTCAGTTTCTACAGATGGTAGAAATCAAAACACAACAGGCTGAGTGAAAACACACCAGGTTGGTGACAGACAGGAAGTTAAAACCACAAATTATCATTCACCATAGACAGGGTATATGGCTATAAATAGGGTGGAGGAAACCCAGAACAAACTTTTCTGTTTGAAAGACACAATATGTCATTTCCACAATCTTGAGATTAGATTAAATTCAACATGGAATTAAAATTGACCCTATTTACTTTCACACTACACGTTCCCAGGCTTATTGTGAACAATTCACTGGAGCCTGTCATTCCAAAGGGGAAAAAAAATGTTTGTCTTTGTAATCTTTTATCAAAATGCAAAAATGTGCCCTTCCTAATTTGATTTTCCTTGTCGGCAGTCTTCATGAACCCCTCTTACTTTTCATCCCCTCTCCTTCAACCAGCCTTTTTTGGTATCTAATGCCCACTTTTCACATTCCAAGAAATTCCCTACAGATAAAATCAAGTCCCGTCCAACTTTTTTTCTCATTAAATATCCTGTTTCACCCAGAAATACATCACATTACGAAAGTAAAATAGTTGCATATAGCATTTCATACTTTACATTTCTTCTTTGTAAAACGACTATACTACCGTTCAAAAGTTTGGGGTCAGTAAGATTTTTTTTTTTTAAGAAATGAATACTTTTATTCAACAAGGATGGATTAAATTGGTCCAAAATTATAATAAAGACATTTATAATATTACAAAATATTCAAATAAATGCTGTTCTTTTGAACTTTCTATTCATCAATGAATCCTGGGGAAAAAAATGTATCACGGAATCCACAAAAATATTAAGCAGCACAACTGTTTTCAACATTAATAATAATAAGAAATGTTTCTTGAGCACCAAATCAGCATATTAGAATGATTTCTGAAGGATCATGTGACACTAAAGACTGGAGGAATGATGCTGAAAATTCAACTTTGACATCACAAGAATAAATATCATTTTAATTGTAATAATATTTCACAATATTACTGAGACTTCTTTCAAAAACAAAACTTCTTGTAAAAAAATCTTACTGACCCCAAAATTTTGAACAGTAGATTATGAACTAATGTTTTTGAAAGTCACTTTTGCTGTGGTCTCAAGTAGTCCTCAAGTAATTTAAATACAAATTGCACATTTAGAGATGTTTTTATACTTCTGTTTTTGTAAAAATCTCTATATACTTGTTCGCTAACTGTCTATAATAAAGTCATATAACATCATTCTCCTGAATAAACCGTTTTAACAGACAATCGCTGTTGACAGCAAAATTTTTACCAGCCGCGAGTGGTATATTTACTCTGAATTTCCTGCCATTATATGTCAATTCTGCATAAATGGACTGGCATTATGCTACTTCTGGTTTTAACAAAAGGAGGAAATTCGCAAGTAAAAGGCCGACTGAAAGGTTATATGATGCATAGTGATTGCGTTTGACCGCTGTGCATGTCAGAAGACATCACATCATTCCTGCTATTCACCCGATGAGTTGATAGAACACCAATGCTAAACCAATCCCAATTCAGAACTGAGCTGAAAACACTGACTGACACTGACCATTTCACCAAGAGTAACCTCGGGAAACTATTGCAACAGTAGGAAGGAAAAGTCAACTCCTACAAGGGAATGAGAATTCACAAAAAAAAAAAGAAAAAAGGATGGTACTTTCTAAATATGAAGTGCAACTCAATCTGCTTGTATAAGTTTGCAGATTTTCAACAAGCAAAATGCGTCATCCGGTGGACAGCTCCAGGGCTTTCAGGAAAACACTTCCACTTCCTTATTTCCGCTCACAAACAGTTGGATCAAGCCCAGTGCATGATTATTACCTTATTAAGGGAACGTTTTCTCTAGTCATGTAGCACAGCTTTTTGAAAAAAATTGCCTTTCTTACTGCATAGACAGCCAAGGTTTATTAAAAGCCCATCTTTCCACCAGTCAATCAGCCCTTTAAATCAGTAAATATGGCCAAGTATAAGGAAGCTTGCAAGATTCACTTCACCACCTTTCTAAAGTTACAGGCTTGTTTCCACTTAGTCGGCTATTATATAATTGAAAATCCAAATGAAGCACTCAAATCCTGTTTAGTCAGCAATCCTGTAGCATTCCGTCCTGCTGAGATCATGAAAGAGTTCAGAGGACGAAAGAGGAACAAATCCAGCTTTCTGAATACTTGTGCATGTGTAAGAGAGAGTATAGAACAGTCTCAGAAAAACATGTCACCCTTCAATGGCGATTCAAATTAGATTATCATTAACAGCCTGACTACTATATAGACTACCGTTCAAAAGTTTGGGATCACCTTGATGAACTGATACTTTTATTCAGCAAGGATGCATTAAATTGATTAAAAATGACACTAAAGACAGTTATAATGTTAAAAAGTGATTTCTATTTCAAAGAAATGCTGTTCTTTCTACACTCTAAAAAATGCTGGGTTATAAACAACCCAAGTTGGGTTGAAAATGGACAGACCCAGCGACTGGGTTAAATGTTTGCCCAACCTGCTGGGTAGTTTTATTTAACTCAACTTTTTGCTTAAAAATTACTGTATTGCTTGCTTAATGAACCCAAAATATGTTGGAAATTACCACACTGTAAAAAATATTTTCATGATTTGTTATCACAACAACGCAGACGCTCTTTTTTTCAACAATACCACAGCAGTACAATCTTTTGTTGTGTTCCCGTCATTTTACTAACAACTGCTTCTCAAACCTCGGGGAGTTTAACACAGGATTCACAAAATGCTTGGTCTTAAAATATGGATCAATGACTAGTTTATTTGGACCAGCTTGCTCCTCTGAATCTCAACCTGTAAGTATGATTAAAAATTGATGTTTATATTTTCTAGTGATCCTTCAAAATTCGTAGTTTTGTATGTTGTGTAACGTACACCCTTGTCTGTATGTCTCCTGCTAACCGGCTAACTCACGTTTCTGTAGTTCTGCTATTCAGATGTGGGTCCAATATTGTCTAAAAATGAGTCAATTAATGCAGCTTGTCTGTCTTATTACTTGGAGTAATGATCAAGGATGGAGCACGACTTTTGTTTACAAAGTGTAATGCAATATCACCCATTCACGTTTGTGCTCGGCTAACGTGGGAGTTTACAACATAGCTGTGGGCTCGGTTCGCTACATAACTGCAAAACAAACTGTTTTTTTCCTCTGTGTTTTTATTATTACAATGTTAAGATGCTAGTCCGTGCTAACTAGTTGAAGTACTCCCTCTGTAAACAGTAAACACCCCTTGTAATGTCAAACAATGATATAGCCATTTTTCTTTTTTTAATAGTTATGGCGAAAAAGTCTGTGTACACATCTGGCCTAAATGTTTATCTTATGTTTAGAGGTTTTCAGCTTCGCTTGGCATTCTGATACAGTTCCCACAGGTGCACCTACATAAAGTATAACAGTGACGCTGCTATCACGTCTTATAAATAACGCAAACTAAGGTGACATTTACCATATAGAAACGTCGTACTCCAGTCGTGATTGCGAATTAGTTTCTGGTTGATCGACTACTTCAGACATTTCATCGCCGGACTCTAGCTCGAATTGATACGGTAAAATCAATGCTATCTTTTCTGTCCATACATTGTATACAACGTCTTGCGAATTGATAGCTGTCATTCAGTTATGGCAACGGGCGCGCGGTGTGCGCAGTAGACCAATCACAAAGGATTGGGCCATCTGGCCAATCAGAGCAGTGTAGGCTCACGGAAATGAAGGGTTTAGAGACACTGATTCTTCAAATTGCTTCTAACGAATTGTTTACGAATCATTGAGAACTGAGGTGAAATTAAAATTATATTATGAGAAAACAAAAGTGTTTTTTGACCTTGCATGCATGTAAACCTGTTGTAGGAGACTCCCAAAACAATATTAGGAACCTTAAAAAAGGCATAATAGGGGCACTTTAATAAATGTTGACCTTTTGATTATTATTGTTGCCTATAATTATGTGTCTGATTTTTAATTTCCAACCTATTTTGGGTTAATTTTAAGCCAGCCAGTAATTTCTAAACAATAGTTTGGTTAACTAAAACTGCCCAGCAGGTTGGGCAAACATTCAACCCAACCGCTGGGTTAAAACAACCCAATCGCTGGGTTTGTCCATTTTCAACCCAACTTGGGTTGTTTTTAACCCAGTATTTTAACCCAGTGTAAGTTTCTGTTCATCAAAGAATCCTGAAAAAGACATTTTATTGCAGTTTCCACGCTACATTAAGCAACACAACCATTTTCAACTGTGATAATAATAAGAAAGGTTTCCTGAAAATCAAAGCAGCGTATTAGAACGATTTCTTAAGGATAATGTAACATTGTGTGCACCATGAATTTATTAATTAATGTTTTTATTTTTTATAATACATTCATTATCATGACTTTTTCCATTGCAATAATGACAACGTGGGAAGGGAGGTGGTGCAATACTGTCATGGGAAAAAAAAAAAAAAAATCTTTCTTTAGTTTTCAGGGTGAAATATGACCCAGACATGTTCTTGGACAGTTTTGGGAGATTCACCTGATGACTGTCTATAAAACAATTTAACATTGGTTTCTGTGTGAGGCTTCATTTCCTCATATTTCATTATTTCTCTCTCTCTCTCTTAGGTAGCTGTGGTCATGCATCCGAGTGTGAGGGATAACAGACCACTCGGGCTGAACGCTTCTATTAAAATTTAAGACTGCAGAATGGTTCTTTTTCTCTTCACACTTAATCACACTGAATCTTTCACCACCTCCCACAGAAGACATTAACAGGGAAGAATGCTGAAAATATAACGCATAGCTGTGGAACTGACAGAGAGGGCAGCACACTAATAGAAGTAGAAAACTTTCCCTAACAAGTCTCTAATTAGATATAAACTGGCAGTGGATGCTGGACAGATGTATGATGATCAGTCAAAGGGGCCACAGTGTTAGCTGGGCAGCTGAGAAATCCTCTATACTGTCTATAATTGGGGCTAAGGAAGTAGACACCTTATTCCTCTGACTCCTGACTAACAGATTCCTTTCCATAAACACAAGCATTAAGAAAAAGCAGATCTCTGTAATTGGTTCCCTGATGTCCTGCTGAGCAGCAATGCAAACAAATGTCAGAATGACCTCTGCAAGGTTCATCGTGGCTGTTTGGCATCGGCAGAGAATGCAACACAGATAATGGTTCTGTTCCCAAACCTAGAGAGCTGCTTCATGGTCTGCTGTCTACCTAGACAGTTGCCTTCTATGGTAGTATCATAAATGAGGTGGAACCTCCCAAATGACTGTTTAGGCAGCAACTCCATGCGACACAACAACACAGAAGACACAACACAAATATTGGATAATAGGCAGTTTTTTAATAGACTAAACTACTTTTACAGATTATTCAGTACTGGTTCTTTAGAGTACCTTGGTGATGTGCTTCAAGGATTGCCTTCTCCACAAAGGACACAATCTTAGCTAGCCTAGAATCTGGCCAAGACAAGGTATCTTAGAAAGCAGCATAATTATTCCTACATTTGGGCCTTGGTGTAAGTAAAGCTGTACGATCCTGGATAAATTAAGAGTCACAATTTATTTTTTTATTTTATTTTTTTTTTAAATAGAGATCATGATTTTAAACAAAAACGTAATTTATAGAGGTTCTGACAAAATGTTAATTGCTGCAGTCTGTTATATATCTACATACAGAATAGACTAAATATATCTACAAAATATTTAATTACATTTTTTTTAATTGGTTTGAATGAATGATTCAATGGCTCACTTGTTTAATTACTGAATGAATCAGCATTTTGAACAAATCTCTTGAATGTGAACAAATCTCCTGAATGAATGATTCAATCACAAATACATTTTTTAACAGTCGTTTATCTCCACTCGATACAGTGTTTATTTAAAGAGTCAAGTTACTTTCAAAAAGGTAATTTATATTATTTTGATTGCTACCATAGACATCAGTGTTTATATCCGTTCTATGAATTTTTATTAAAAGTACTTCTGTTATCATTTGAATTATTGTAACACAGAAATAGTGATACTTGTATGCAGTGTTGGGGAAAGTTACTTTTAAGAGTAATGCATTACAATATTGCGTTACTCCCTAAAAAAAGTAACTAATTGCGTTAGTTACTTTTTATGGAATGTAATGCATTACATTACTTTTGCATTACTTTTTGTCACCTGAGCTGGGCTTGCATGTTTTTTTTTAAATAACAAAAAAAATAAAAAGTTCTATTTTGGGTCAAACTAAAGGCCCTTTCACAGCAAAAGTGAAATGAATAAGCCTCAGGTTGAAGAAAATGCAACAAAAATGAAACAAATGTAATGTAAATGTAATGTAACTAAAGTCATTTTTGCTTATTGGTATGTTTGAATTGGATCATCAAAGGTCATCAGCAAAGACATTGGTAAAAAATTAAATTAAATATATGTAATTTAACATATTTAATTATTGCATGTTTGCATAATATTCTGAGTTTGTATTTCGCTGTTTTTATTCATTTTGAGGAATACTGAATCTGTTTTTGTGCAAGTGACATGAGTAAATGCTCACATTTAGTCTGGAACTACAATATTCATTATGTTTACACAGCGCACACAACGCCTCTGCAACTTATAATTCCTCTCAAAATTGGGACAGGAGAGTTTGTCAGTCAATACATGGGAAAACAAAGTAACTTGCGTTACTTATTTGAAAAAGGAACTCACATATTTTGTTGTAAATTTAAAAGTAATGCGTTACTTTACTAGTTACTTGAAAAAAGTAATCTGATTACGTTACTTGTAATGCGTTACCCACAACACTTCTTGTCTGGCTGAAAAGACTGTTTGTGAAGCCTGTCTGTTTCATACCTACAGTACACATGACAATTGCGCTCTCTGGGTCAGCAGCCAATGCAGATTTGAATGTTTGCTGTGATCCTACATGTCAAAGGTTTAACAGACATAGATGAATCGTTGTCATTTAGGAATAAGATCGCATGGGTTTTTGAATCAAGATCACAATCTTTTAACGATTAATTGTGCAGCTCTCGTCAGAAGTGTATCTGTAATACCTAAGGAGGCAGATCACTAAGATTTGGAACAGAGCACATGGAGTAGAACACAGACAATCACATTCATTCATTCACTGGGAATGTTTCATGCACATTACTAACCTTTGGCATGAGGTCGTTCATTTAGAATACTCTAAATTCATTAACATTAGAACAAGGTTAAAGCCACAATATGTAACTTTTCACCGCTAGAGGTCGCTTATTCAAAACAAAGGCGTAGCTTGATGACGCCTTGATTTCGTGGAATCATGGGAGGTGTTGTCTTCACGTCTACAGCTGGTGGAAAATAATCGGGACGGGACTCGGGCAGAAATCATGTTCATGAATGAGATTATTAACGTTACTGTAGTATGAAGCAGAGCAGGGCCGAGTGCTGTGGGAGCTGAACGAGGCCGCTGGAGCGATTGCTAATGAGAGACGAGCGTGACACATGGCTCAAGAGCAGTGGAGCTCTTATAATGCCGCAGACGACCGCTTCCGCTTCTTCCGGTCAAGCGTATGTAGGGTAAAGCAGCGCTGTTTTATCATATTAGATACATTTGTGTGTTGAAAGTTTTTATAGTGCTACTCTGCGTTCACTCGGCGGCTGCTATGAGACACTTGTTGCATACTGCAGTAAGCTAGATCGATATTAATCATGGTAAGACATGGTACTCGCTGTAAATCAAGAAAACGAGATTTAAACAATTAGACTTACTATGTTGAGCTATATAACATGATTAGTTTTCTGTCAATGAATGTATCCAAACACAGGTTTGATGTCATTGATAGGCGACGCACGGATACGTCCCGAGTCCTGGTTAAAATTGCTTATTTCTCTGGATTTAAACATTCTTGGAAACATTTGGGATAATGTAAGTAAGTACATAAGTCAACAAAATATATAAGACTGGTCTAGTGGTTGTTGGATATTTTAATCTAAAAATCCTACGTATTGTGCCTTTAGGAACAAATTCATGTGTATCCACATGTTGTGAAATAGGCAGATTTTTTTTTGTGAGAATTTCACCTGTGCGTATAAATATGAATAATTTACACAATTAATACTGAATGAGACACTGTGTTTTCCTACAGCTCAAGCAATAGAGAATGGCGCTAATAACACCAAGGTCATGGGTGTGATTCCCACGGAAAGGCAAAAACTGACAAACAATTTGTGACAATGTGTAACAAACTGTGTAAACAATGTCGATTTAAGCTTTTGTGTATAAATAAATAAATGCGAAATGCAGATCAAATGAACCCGCCCTATTTACCTATTCACTTTCTTCATTTACCTTATCCTGGTTCATCAGTGCACATCATTCAAAAAAAAAAATAATTCTTTCAACAAAATGAATAACTTGGTCCACCTGTGAGACAACATTCTTTTTCATCTGACATCATCTAGGCCATGCAAGGTTATTGGCTAATGTTAACAAATAGTCAAATAACTATTTAGGCACTATATTTTAGCAAATCTTTACTTAATTTTGGCCTGAAAATTTTTTATTTCCAATTTCCAATCTGGTCCTGCATTTATTTATTTATTTATTTTTGCTAAATATCACATTTAACTATGTCATATTACGGAAATGCTGTTTCATGTTGACTTTTTGTGAAGTCAGTCTTGACTGGAAACAACTGCAAACTCTAAAATACATAGGGTTTGCAAGAGTACATAAGTCAACATTCAGTTGTAAACCATTAGTAATAATTGTACGGGTATTATCATTAAAATTCTTTAAAGGCATGGTGTGCTTTGTGAGATTATCTGCAGTACAATATAGCATATTTAAAGTCACCTACCTGTTCAGGATGCTCGCTGCCTGTGATTTCGGCCACAGTGTTGAACGAGTCAACATCTGGCAGTGTTTGGGCGGCCATAGTCAGACGCACCACAATCCTCTGGCCTCTGCGGGCCATCCTGGCCATCATCTGGGCATCCTCGATAGTGATGCAGGCGGTGGGGATCTGAACCACTCCAGGCTGGTACCACTGCCAACCAGTGTGGGGACTGAAAACAACACCACATGTGGGTTAAAAACATAAAAATATGCTTTTAAATGTTTCATGAATTATTTTCACAATATACACTGCCAATCAAAGGTTTGAAATAATAAAGATATCTTAAAGTATTTTAATGTAAGTCTCTTATGCATTTATTTGATATTGCATTTTTTTTTAAAAATACAGTAAATATATATATATATATATATATATATATATATATATATAATCATTATAATTTAAAAGAATGATTAAATTTATTCCTGTGATGGCCAGTACGTCAGTTTTTGTGGTAACCATGATACTTTTTTATGATTCTTTGATGAACAGAAAGTTCAAAAGAACATCATTTATTTTTTTGTAACATTATGAATGTCTTTACTGTAACTTATAATCAATTTATTGCATCCTTACTGAATAAAAGTATTTATTTCTTTATTTTATTTTTTTAATCTTACCCCAAACCCCTGAATGGTTTTAGATATTGATAACAATAAGAAATGTTTCTTGAGCACCAAATCAGCATATATGAATGATTTCTGATGGATCATGTGACACTGAAATATTAAAAATATTTTATATAATACAATATTAATTTGTAAATATTACATATTGTTACATTGTACTAATATGTCACAATATTACTGTTTTTACTGTAGTTTTCATCAAATAAATGTAGCCTTGGTGAGCATAGAGACTTCTTTCAAAAACATAAAAAAACTTAATTATTCCAAACTTTCGACCTGTAGTGTCTCTGAAGTATCAGTCTTGAAGGTTACTTTTAAATTGATTTTAATTTCCTTCTTTTGTTGACACATTATTCAAATTTCTATTTAAAAATCCAGTAGCCTTTAGTTTACAGAGGCAGTCCTATTAATGAGCCCTTTTGATTCTGACCTGTTGATGGAGAATGGAGTTACTGAACGGATAAGAGAGGCAACGGCTCCAACTTTAGCAGCCTCTGAGGCCCCTGAAGCCCGATAGGCTACGGTCTCCCCATAGCTGACAAACGGCTGGTTATACACAACGATCTTCCCTTTAGCCTCACTCGCTCGCTTCTTCAGCTCTTCAAAAGAGTCCACCACGATTACCTCTGCCTCTATACCTGCCAGAAGAACATAAGCTTAGATATTAGCAGGTGCAGGTATTTAAAAGGTAATCAATAGATGATGGACTGTGTCTACTAACCCCCTGGAGGAGTTCCTACACTACTACCAAGCCCAAGTATGGCTAAAGTGTGGTTTCTCGGTAGAAGCATCACCGCACTCTCCAGCCCCCGCACCCAGTGAGGGATCTTCACAGGCTCTAGGTGCACATTCTCCAGTCCATCCTGTCTAAGGGCATTGTACATGTACTTAATGGCCAGGTCTAGGTTCTTAGAGCCACTGACTCTGTTTCCAATAGTATCAGTGAACTCAGCCAGCCTCTCGTAGGAACGGTTCTGGGCTTTTCCATATACTGCGAGGTTTATGATTTGTTGAGCGATGTCAGAGTACTTAGAAACCTCTCTGGATATTTCTGACAGGGGTTTACTGTCATAACTGTGAGGCCTAGATTGACATTGTAGAAGAAAGCAGAGGATAAGAAGAGTCAGCAGCGCCTGACTGGTGGAGTTATGACCCCTGTTTTTATTACCAGTCATCTGAAAAGCACATGAGAGAAAAAAGAACAAGTCATGCACATCTGTTTAAAAAAAAAAAAAAAAAAAAAAAAAAAAAAAAAAAAAAAAATTAACTTATTAATACAGTATTAAATGAGTTAAATGTGGCTTTAAAGTTTAAACTATTTAAAATATATATAAAGTAAATTCTCTCTGATCTGGCAGTAATGCAGTTCAACTGGTTATTACATAAATTGTTTCCTGGAACTGTTTTCAACTTTTTTCATGGTCGTTTCTGATATGAAAATGTTTTACACATTTAAGCAAAAACATTTAAGCTACTCCCATTGTTTTTCGACCACTTGCTCATGTTAGATTGATACAGTAACAATAATAATCTAAAATAAAAATATGTTCATACTGAATCTAAAAATCTAAAAATACAACAAACTGTTTGATATTATGCAAAAACGTAGACCACGTAACGGCTTATTCTAGGTTTTAGGGAAAAGGCATTAGAATAATTGTATGCATAATTTGAATAACTAAGTATTAAAATGTATAAACAATTTACCGGCATGTCTCAAAGTACACTGTACATTCCTTGAAAACATTGGGCTCATATGGCTACGGCAAGCGCCCTGGGACAATCACACAAAACGCGTTTAGTATTCAACTAACGATACGCCTTTCAAAACAATATTCCACAAACCGGTAACATATTGATTTCAAAATTCACGGATGAGGTATGTATGTAGGCTATGTAATGTAAAGTCTGTTAACCTAATTGAAAACATTAAAAAAAAAAAAAAAAAAAAAAAACAACAACATTAGAATTCCCCTAAGAAATATTATTTTTAAAACCTAATGGAAAATAAATAAATAAATAAATAAATAAATAAATCGTGTGTGTTAGTAGGTAGTGTCATTTAAAAAAATAATAATAAAACTGATAAGATGAGATAAGATGTAAGCGAGATAATATGTAAGCTAAACATTTAATAGGCTATTCTACAACCGTTTTACGAGGTTTTTTTGTTGTTGTTGTTGTTTTTTTGTTTGTTTTCAAATTTCGATATCATTTATGTAGACTAGCTAATTCATAATTGAATGTGACGCGACAAGAATAGGGGGAGACCGGAGATGGTTGTAACAAGGGTTAGTTGTAACACTTCCAATTTCTCCAATCAGGAACAAGTTACAAATCACCTGATGCACTTCACACATGCTTGGTTTAGTCCCTATTCCACATGCGGGAAAGAGCGCTGTAGCAGACACAGCAGATTTTAGAGGAGAAAAACTAATTTTGATATAAGAAAGTAACTTTTTTTCCTTCATTTATTTTTGTTATGGCGATTCCTGTTTTGTAGTTAAACTCATCAAAGTTAAATTATGTTCATTGTGTGTCTGTATAGATATTTTTCATGCAAGTTGATAGTGCCAGTGCTTTGGCTTTTAGCTGTAAGGTGAGCTAGTTCATGGCTACAAGACTCTTGGGTTAGTTGTAACATCAATGAAGCATGTTAAATCTCACCCCGGTGGATATCATAATGTTACATCTCACCCCATGGTCTGTTACAACTAACCCAGACTATGGGGTGAATTGTAACATTTCACTCCCCCTGTTTGAAACTAAACCATGCATTTTCTGTTTGTGCTACAAAGATAACAGCTATGTCATTTAATAGCTGACACTTGTAACTAGTTTTAATCACATTTTGAATGCACTGGCTTAAAAGAACTCCAAGATGTTACAACCATCCCCGGTCTTCCCCTATAACAAAGCCTTGAAATTTCGACATATTTATGCAAAAGCTTAAGAGTGAATGTGTGCATTATAGCCTATAACAAATACTTCAAAATGAATCACTTTACAATTAAATCTCCCCAATTAGATCTCTCTCCTTGGTTTGGTTTGACATTATGGCCTTGAAACCCTTGGCGAATTAGCCTTCTGGCAATACTAATTTGATATCATGGGCAACACACAACACTAAAAAATGGTGAATATCAAAACAAACAAATTTATGAATAATACATGTCAACTTGAAAATGAAGGGCAGGGGCTTGTGCAGCTAAGCTCATGCTTATGCATATATTTTCTAGAACAGTTGTGGACAGGTGTTCTGACAACAACTAGTGTGAGGTTCTTTTGGAATAAAACAGCCTTTGTGGCAACTTGTGCGTTTAGTACATTTTCCTGTCAGAGCTTTAACATCTAGGGATAAATTCCAGAGCAATCTTCTTCAGAGGTGTTACATTTCCACCACAGCTTGTGTTTGATGGTCCAAAGAGAGCTGAGAGACACTTGGCATGCATATTGATTCATCACGTACATATTCATACACACACATTGAACAGTTGAGTATAATCTCCAAAGAGAGGTGCACAAGGTGAATTCAAGTTGATGCACAAGAAGCGTAATTAAAATACCATGAGAAAATGTTTATTCAGTAGTGTTTTTTATGAAATACAATACTGTTTCTGTAATTCTGTGACATTACCACTCATCACATTTCTCCAGTTCCAGCTTTTAACATCATTCCGATGCACAAATGTCCTCAAATCCCTGTAGAACTGTTTCAGAACAGTAGGCACTTCAAGGGCTTCTAAAACATTTGTGAATATACATTTTCATAGATTTTTTTAACTAACATATTACATATAATATGTAGTATATAAATAATTATATTCTATAAATTATTGTATATTAACATATACAGAGACGTCGTTGACTCTAAATGGTCAGGTCTTTAAAAGAAACATTTGAAATGCACATGAAAAGAAGAGTAAAAATGAGCAGATGTGATTCACGTTATTAATCATCATCACTGTTAACAACACTGTTTGAGTCTTTGGAAGGTCAGAGACATTCAGCAGAATATGCTTGAGTCAGAAACTAAAGAGAAATCATTTTAAAAGCTGCTTCCACATGAGGGATAATATTATGAAATAAAGAAAAATGGCCTTCATTAGGGTTTCAGTCAACAGTGAACGTTGAAAATGTCTCGACTGAGAAGTGTGTGGGCGTAAAAATCAGTAAAACTGCCGACTTTTACTGGGTAAATGACATTAACCTGTCATGGAAGATTCATTCTTGGACTCATTACATTTGTTCATAATCCATATCTTATTCTAATGAACTTTTTTTCCTTCTAAGTGTTGGGTAACTAGATATCAAAATGTTTTTTTGGGGTTTTTTTTGGTCGGGGGTGACCTTGATAAGCTTGTGTCCAATGTAGACTTATATCATGGTTAAAGTAATTTTAATCATTTAAGTCATTAACTGCAGTATTCAAGGATGCTATGAATGGAGGCATGGCAGACTTTGATGAAACAGTCAAGTACTACTGATTTTCCTAAGAGACAGAAAAAGAGAGAATGAAGGAGCACAAGTATGGAGGAATGTGTTCTTGGGTTTAGACAAATAGAATTTTCAGGGACTTAAAGATTGAACTTTCAGGGACTTAACACTGTACCAACTACATTAGAATCATGAAAAATAACAAAATACATTTAAACATTCTGTAGTATGCTGTGATGTTTGAATGATTTCATATTGGCCAGACGAAAATACACACATTCAGTTTGACTGAAGAACATAAGGGCACAAGCCAAAGGAGAAAAAAACGTTTACAAACATGATGAGATGATGAAAACGAAATTACTGATAAAGTCCACACTGAGATAAGTTACTGAAATGTAATCAGTGAAAAAAATTAAAGGTCTCAGATATAACCCAGGATTTCCACCCTGGGATTGTCTTGTTCTTTAATAAAACGTACCTCTACTGTTATAAAGTAGTCAATGACTAAAACCTGTGAGAAATGATTTACTTTCATACACTGACAACAATTGTTTTCAAAAACCATAGAGAAACAATCTTTGACATTTTTTGATCCCAAAAAAGAAAATACAAGCCCCGGTTGGGTTTGTGAAGCAAAATTACTTTTTTGTTACATTTTTAAATAAGTAAAGGTTCCCCGTAAAAAAATCCCCTTGATGTGCTACCGATCCACCATTACTCTCGGAGAGGAATTGGTTGTCATAATGATGTTACTGTTGGCAATGATTGGTCATTCAGGCGTAGAACTCTTTACTCGGAGCCTTCTGATAGGCTGAGCTGGGTGGCTTGCGCTCTCCAAGGTCATAGCTGCCCTCATCCTTCTTTCTCATACGGTACACCAGAAGGAGGATCAGGAAGATGGCAAACAGGAAGCCAATCACTCCACCTGCTATAACCGCTGCAGCAAGAAAAAAAAGACACCATGTCAAACAAAAATAATATTGTTTACGTTTATAATATCTAACACATAAATCATATTCAAGTACTTCAACAAAGGCTCACAGCTACAAATGAAATGAATCAAAATATCAGTGAAAATGAACACAGAGACATCTGAAATGGTTTGTCAATTTTTTAATTTACAGAAAATAGATTGGGTGATTCTTCAATTATGGGCACTTTTGATTACTTCAAAATAAAAAATAAAAATCTTCAAAAAACTATATTTAATCTTAAAACATTTATCTCATGGAATAAAGCTCACATCAAATATTGCCCAATTAGGTCATCTAAAAAATTTTCTATTTGTTGTGTTGCTCTGGCAGAGATATGCTTCCCCATCACTTCATAATTAGATTTCTATCATGACAACCCTCGGAAGATTTTTAGCATGGTAATATATATGACAATGTTAATGTATTTGGTCTTGGAATAGATCTGCTGTGCTTCTGCTGCTGCTGTTGATTATTGCTGCTGCTGCAGAACAAATACAGGAACTTGCTACTGCCAATACATACGCTGATATGCTGCTGTGCTATGCTGCTGCACAAAGAGCACATATATTAGTGCTGTCAATCAATTAAAATTAATTAATTAATTAATTCTTTTTTTCTGTAATCCTGATTAAAAACATTGGAGTTTTTTAATCATTTTATATTGTAATGATTTCACAGTTATTCTCCAAATTAATGTAGAAACAACTTAAAGACAGTAGATTTTAAATATTTGTTTAATGGCATCTTTTTATGAATGAAGGCCAGTATCACTGATACTAATACTGGTACTGATGTCTCTATGAAATGTATTTTTTTTCTAAACATTAATTATAGACATTCAAAATTACAGTATAACTAAAAGCTATCAATTTCAACATTTATTAGGCTTTAAAAAATGACTACTTTTAATTTAAGTGAACTTATAATAAATACCTGTGGCCTTCCTACCCATCTAACAGGAAATATACAGAAATTGAATAAAGTTACCAAACACAGTCTTCACTGCATAAATTATAAATTAAATATAGATTAATCCTTATTAAAGATACAATTTTCTCTGTTACCTTTGATCTTTGATTAACATTAATGACAGACATCACTGCAACTGGTTTATTGGGCTGTTGTGACTTTAAGACCTGCCGCTTGTGTTAAATATTTTTAACGCGTTAAAAAGAAAAAAATGAATTGCATGCATTAACGCGTTAATTTTGACAGCACTAATTATATATATAAATTACTTATAGCAGATCTACTGTATACAGGTGGAGCTGGGGAAGGTGGAGGGTTTCAGAGGAACTCTGAAAGCGCACTGCGAACTGCTATAGTGATTGCTAATCAGAAATTTAAATGTTGTGAGCAGCAAGCTCATTGGCTACAGATGCGACATGAACCAATCAGCTTGTGCCAAGTAGTTAAAGGATCAGTTCACTTTCAAATGAAAATTAGCCCAAGCTTTACTCACCCTCAAGCCATCCTAGGTGTATATGACTTTCTTCCTTCTGATGAACACAATCAGAGAAATATTAATAAATATCCTGACGCATCCGAGCCTAATAATGGCAGTAATGCGTTACCAAACGAGTATGAGCTGAGCTTCATCAGAAACAAGAAAGTCATATACACCTAGGATGGCTTGAGGGTGAGTAAAGCTTGGGCTAATTTTCATTTGAAAGTGAACTAATCCTTTAACGCTGAGAATATCATCAGTTTGCATTAAGGGCCCATCAGCTGTGTCATCTAGAGTTTCATGACCGAACTAGGCATGAAATCAAAACTAAAACTTTTTTGTTTGTTTGTTTGTTTGTTTTTTAGAAAATTTGTTCTCTAAAATTCTGTGATTATTTGGAAAAAAAATTACACATACCAAAAATAAACTAAAATAAATGTGCAAAGTAGAATTTTTCTGATTTTATGACCTTTAAAAAGTTCAGACTGAGGACAAAATAGAGGTATTGTAGCAAATATAACATTTAAACAATATTGAAATTTGAGCAAACAGTCATTTAAGAGGCAAATTAAAATTAGAATAATTGCATTTTTAAAACATTTTGTCTTTCAAGTCTTAATAGGGGACTGAAATGTTGCCCTTATTGAAGAATCACCCTTCTGAGTGTTTTTCATTTTGAACATACCTGCCAGCACTTCTGTCCTTTGGAAGAGATTTTCTGTTCGAACCTCATGAAGTGGGTCAGCATCTTGTACAACACTCGGTGAGCTGGTGGCTTCAACAGTGACCTGGGGCTTTTCTGTCTGATAGTTAGGGATCTAAAAAACAGTGAGAGAGAAAGACAGCTTAACATCAAAATTGCTGACACAAAAAACAATTCAGCTTGTAGATAGTGTCGGAAAAAGTGAAGAGATTCAATAACAAGATTGAAGGATCCAACATAACCGTGATGTTTAGTAAAACTGCGAGAGACAGCAGGTCAGTGTATGCCTCAAAGAGGGGCAATATCAAAAGTATCACAAGTTGTCACAGTTTTGCAGGCTGTGCAGGTTTTTGGAGCAGTGGGAGTCAGCAAAAGCTTTGATAGTGTCAAAAGCAGTACAACTGAAATGGGCGAGCAATCGCACCTCTGGTCCCGTTTCTGACTCGTTATCTGTCTCTATCTCTTTGGAAATGGAGGACTCCAAGCTGGGGCTGCTGGTGTAGACAGGCTCCTGAGTAGACCCCGCACTGAATTCTGGGTACCGCACAATTACTGTGGAAGTGTCTTCATCATCATCTGTGTCACTAAAACCTAAAGTATGAAATAAAGAAATGAGATAAATCAGCCATTAGAATGTTTTCCATATACAAATGAAACAATTTGTTGCAGTCCTCCTTGAATCTGATTGGCTGAGCAGCATTTTTTACTCATCTTGTCTTTTTTGTGCATTCCAACACGTGACCTACTAGCGTCATTCGCGTCGCTTCACTGTCATTCACAAATCCTCTCCCGTGGTCTCATGGGATAGTAAAATGTCCAAGGTATGCACACTTAAAAGGATAGTTTACCCAAAAATGAAAATTATCCCATGATTTACTCACCCTCAAGCCATCCTAGGTGTATATGAATATCTTCTTTCAGACAAACACAATCAAGAGTTATATTATAACATATTCTGGCTCTTCCAAGCTTAGGAGGGTGGCTTGAGGGTGAGTAAATCATGGGATAATTTTAATATTTGGGTGAACTATCCCTTTAAGAATCTTGCCGGAAGTAGTTGCCTACTCTTTTATGAGTACTGTGAACATACTTCTTTTATAGCATACTGTATTTTGCCCACAATATATTAGGGAAGTATGCGATTTCGGATGCAGCCACGGATTCATTCAGGAATGAAACAAGTGACTTCATGAGTGAGTCACTGAATTATTCACTCAACTGTTTCATTCAGGAATTAAACTACATCTGTCTAATACCTAAATGCACACAAAAGTTAATTCTGCTGTGGCTCAGTTTGGAACAATTTTTCATTGACAGAGCCAAAAACAGATAAAGTCACTGTCATTATAGTGTCTAAAATATATTTTCCTCAATATAATTTCCTTATATTTGCCTATGGTCAAATCACAAATTGTGCTGATTTTCAACAACACTTTTGTTCGTATGGTATTGCTTAAAGTCCCCCTGTAGTCAATAATTTTATCCCTTAAAACTCATGTTTGAACACCAAAATTACATATTTAAATGTTTTTTCCTGTGAAAAAAAATTCTTAATGCGTTAAAATAGCTTGAATGTAACTCTACATCCTTGCCTCATTTAATATACACGGATCTATAAATATGATAATTAGCACTGCCTTCACTCACTCGCACGAGCTCAGACGAGATCCACTCGGTCAACTTACTGAGGTAAACGCTTGCACGTTGGTATTGCTTTTTACAACGTCGGACACATAACGGTAATTAATATGATTAGCGTTTTGCTTGACTACGTTATCAGACAGCTGCTAATAACGTGTTGCTAATATTACACAAACCATGTTCACATTCACGAGTCAGCTGCCTTCTAACAATCAGTATCCTTACAAACTCTTTGAACAACTCAGAACGTCAGTGGAGAAAGGCATATAGTTCATCATAACATTGTAATATGCATCATACACCCGCCATATTGCTAAATCTACCCGTTCTGTTTGAATGGCCCCTATAAGAAATACAAGGCTCTTGAGACTGATTATGCAACTAGTCATTTGTAAGATGATTTTGAAAATATGAGGTTTTGCACATGTTGACCTTTGACGTTATAGAGTGATGGGACAATAATGACATCCCAATGGACTGAGCTTTACTTTGAATATTCCAAACTTCTCTCTTTCTTGGAGTCTCAGTTCCGTATAAATATAACGATACAGAATGGGGATGCAAGATCAGCACTTTTGCTTAAAAGTGTTTCCAAGAGAGACAGATGAAATACATAAAATTTATAAATATTTTAACTGTTCTCTCCATTTTGCACTGTAATTGTGCCAGGTACAAGGCACTGTGGTACAGCAGTAAGAGGTAGAGAAATGACTTATTAATAATGCAGAGATTCTGTATGGAGCAGACATCTGCTGAGTGACTATGGTGGTCTTGGCTGACCGCGTTTGACTGCAGGTGAAACATCTGTCCGCTCAAAGGGTGGGCAGCATTGTCTAGCAACCACCTAGCAGCCCTTCTATTAACAACGCATTAGACAACCTTTAGCCATAACAACACTGGCTCTGTAGGTTGTAAATACTTCAAATACTTCATTAAATAGTTTTTCTAGTACATTTACTATACATGCTACACTAGTAAGTAAAAAAGCAGCTTTTAATGATTATAATAGCATAATTTCATCTGTTTTTAGTTGAGTGATTATAGGATAAACATTACAAGACTCTATCTAGACTAGACTTTTCCATTTTTTAAGGAAATGTCAGTTTTACCCCGCAAGGGTGTTTTGGGTGATTGCTGGGGCATTGCTATGCAGTTGTTAAGATTTTTGCCCTGTCCCAAATGGCACCCTAAACACCCGCGGTCTTCCTACGAGTCTGCACTTTTGTGACGTAACACCACTTTGACTGTCGGGAAGAAGTCTGCGGTGAAGCTCGCTTTAGTGCGGGCTCAGGAAAAGTGCACATCGAGGGCACATATCGACCACAAAGGGGGTGCTCGCGAGCACCCTTCTGAAACCTAAAATGATAAATGGGACACCCTACGGTCTCATGGACTTAAGGGACACACGCACTTGGCACAAGTCCACAAGTACGAAAGTGCATATGAAGTGTGCCATTTGGGACAGGGCCAAGGAAATCAACTTTTTGATATATAAGAGGTCATTATACTATAAGAATATCCTGTAAGTTTCAGAACTGAAAACTTCCTTGTTAGACCAATAAAAGCTTTTATTGACACCAGGCCCAGCGAACGACTGATCCTGGAATTAATCTATAGGTGAAACGCCGCCTCCGCAGAAGAAATCAACGCCTACTTCATCATTGCAACGTTAGTCCCGCCCACTGGTGTCTTAGTGAGATGAGGAGGAGGGAAGAGCGATACAGGACAAAAATAACATTACCTTTCAAAGGATCCTAATGTTAGGAATTTGGTTATTTATTTTCAACAATGTGAATGAGTTGAGCTTTATTTATTTGTATTCGGTACATTTCACTGTGGATTCTTTGGTAAATCAATTGAATTTCGGCACAGGCTTTGCAAAAAGACTTTTACGATATGGACTCGACAGTAATGCAACAACATGTAAGTAACTGTGTTAATTCTAATGCCTGATCTGATATGTAATGATTCATGCAGTCAGATGTTCTTTGTCTATGTGTCAGTAAATCAAACCAGTGACTAAACGGTCAACTTCACATTGTTTCTATTAGTAGGATGAAAATAATCTGTTATTTAAATTTGATTAAATTATATATAGAAAGTGATCAAAGAACGCTCCCTTTACAATCGCTGGAGCTGTCAATCAAACAGCATTTGTTCATAATCCCTTTAAGTACATTGTCTACAGCTACTTGGACCAAGTCAAAAGAGACTTCCCACAGGTTTCTACGGTCCTATTCCAAATGGCACACGTTGTCGGTCATGTGCTAGTGTCTGTGGTGTCCACAAGACCAGAGGGTGCCCCATTTGTCATTGTAGGTTTCAGAAGAGTCCAAAGCAGACTACTACACAACAACAGCGGCATTACATCACCAAAGTGTGGACTTGGAGGATAAACACAAGGGCCACATTAGCAAAATTTCAGCAAAGTTTTGAGGGCAAAAAAAATGTCCATTGCCAATAGTGTAGTCTTGTATAAAGTACAGCTCACACAGAAGTCACTTTCAAACCAAGCAGCTTTCTGTTGGTCAACTCGTGAATTTATGTGATCGAACATGAGCGAAATATGCATGGGAACTTTTTCGCCCTCACACGAAACCTCTGATCATGTGGTTTTCTATTGGAATGAGTGAATTTTCACTGAGCAATGGTAAATGTGACCTCACATTTAGGCTTGCATTTGGTACAGCACCTTTGATATTCTGGCCCCTCGACTGCCACCAATGATCTCTAGGATCAACCAGTGCTTTTGGGAAACATAGCCCTGAACACTTAGGGCCAAAAGTAGCAACAAACATCTCAAAAATGAGTTATGTGCCAAAATGGAACACTTGGTGTTAGGGGTTTGTTGAGTAATAGTCATAATATCATAATCATGGTCTCTTGAGAACGAAGATGCCTCAGAATAGCAACAGTAATAAAATGGGATATTTTAGAATCAGTAACCGTGGTATAAACAATCCTTACCAGATCCTGAACCAGAAGTGAAGTCATCATCATCTAAAGGGTAGTCACCAGACTGCTGGTCATCCAAATAGATGTCATCAGCTGAGGCAGGGGACTGACCGGAGACCAGTACCTGCACAGGTGAACACAAGCAGAACTTTCATTTGAAATGTACATTTGAATATCTAGTAAACTTTCTTTAAAGGAAAAGGTTTAGTCATTCCCTTAGTAAATATGAAATTATCTCAAAGAATTCTTCAGTTACTGAAAAAAGAAATGTGCACCACTTAAGTACCATTAACATATCAAACAAAACCTTTTTTCCATTTCTAAACAGCACAGAAGAAAATCTTGGCTGATTTTGTTTTATGCTGAAGACATAAACAACAAAAACGCCTGCCCAAGGTTCCTCCCACTTCTGTTTCCCTGGAAACTACCTCAAAGGAAAGTAATATTTGATTCTCTTCCTCTGGAGAAAACTCTCTGAAAGCTCTCTGACCCACTAAAACGGCGCTAAAAACCAATCTAAAAGTCAGCATCTGTCATTTCTTTGCACATTGTGGAAGTAACAAAAGGTTCATCGCTCTAAAGTAATACTTCAAGGTTGAGGGGTGGCGCAAACGGACAGACACGGTCTAGCAAACAAACGCAAGCTATCATTGTTGTCAAGAGAGGGGCAGATGGACCTATGTCTATTTCCAAAACCTATGACCCTTTCTTTTTCACCATGATGGTATCACATCCTCCAGCGACTTCGTCGTCTCCCACAGACTTTTCCATTCACGCTTGCTCGAGCTCAGCCGTTTCTGATCTTCTCCATCCATGTTAACCCTTCAGCAAATCACAAAGCGCCACCAACAGCCATGCTTTGTGCACCTATGTGTGATTGTATTTCTTATAACGCGGAGGGCAAACAATGAAATAGTGCATGAAAGCACTGATATTGTCTGTATGTGTGTGTGTGTGTGTGTGTGTTTGTGTATTTGATTAAAGTCTACAAGAGCGCCAATTGATCTGACAATGAGATTGGATAATACTCCAAGCACCTTTGTGTGTAATCTGAATCCTCCTATTCACTCGGATGATAAATAATGGCATTCAGGTGATAAGGTTCAATTTTATAGCGGTCACTCATGCGGGATAAAAACCCAGGAAGAGTGAAGGGGTTGGATTCAAAGCCTGTACAATAACAGGAGGCTGGAGCGGGCACTGTTTTCAGAGGCACTGAGGGGGAGATTAAACGGGACTTGAAAGCCAATGGAAGACTAAATAAAGCCACAGAAGAGCCAGAGCCTGTGATCAGCCGTGGGTCCCGCTCAGGACACCTCAAACATACATCAGCCTCTGTTTGACTCTTCACATTTTTCACAGTCTCCTCACAAAGCAAAGGCTTTCATTAGCCGTCATTGCTCATCGTGACAGAGAACATACAGGAAGACGGGATACAAAAACCCTGTTTAACCTAGACAGCTTACAATAACTGAACTTGAGTGACATAAGGGCTGTGTATGAAACCTAAGGCAGCTGCCCAGACAGTCAATGACTAAACAGCAAGTGTTTTTGTATGAAGGTTCCTAAGCAAATTGGTTTCAGACAGACTTCAAAGGCACTGTTAATGTCATCTCAAATGATCTAGAACAGTGTTTCCCAACCTTTTTTCAGTCATGGCACCCTTTGAAAATTTTCAAAAATTTGTGGCACCCTACAATAATGTCACAATACTGGAATTTCTCACTTCGATACAATACCTTGAAAAATATAGCTATTCGATACCATGGGGAAGAACCGCCATATATACTGTCATATAGATAATTTTAATATTATCTAATTTTTTGTCCATCCATTGAAAGAACTGATTTTTTTTTTTATCTGAACAGATCACTTTATATGATGACATGATTTTAATTTAGTATTAATATAAACATTGCTCAATTACCATTACAACTATCTCATCTAAATGTTTGCTCACTCAATGTATTTGTTTTTTACAATGGGGTAATTTTGTTGCACAAGATGGCTTGATTTCAAACTTTGAATTGAATTTGAAGACAAGTAAACAGTCAGAGTAAAACAGTAAAACATATATTCAAATATATTCAGGTAGGTTTAACAGTAGTAGGGCTATTCAGGTAAGAAATACTAGAGAAACTGACATAATTAAATGTAAAAAAAAAAAAAAAAAAAAAAAGCCTAGGATAGTCTTCATTGTAAAAATCAAATGCAGATAAATACAGAAGTTACAAAAGTTATTCAGTCAAGAGGAGTGAGTGATTTTCTCTTTGTCTTTTGTAGTTTGATTAACATTAAAAACACGGACAGCAGCATGTTTATTAAGCTGCTGTCACTTTAAGACCTGATACACGGATCCAATATACTGTTGTGCATGTGTTTTCTTTCCGAACTGTTGGCCACCCAAAAATAAAAATTCTGTCATCATTTACCCACCCTTGTGTCAACCTGTATGCATTTCTTTCTTCTGCAGAACACAAAAGAAGTTATTTTAAAGAACATTGGGAACCATACAACATTGAACCCTATTAACATCCATTGTGGAAAAGAGAAAAGCATTTCTCAAAATATCTTCTTTTATGCTCCACAGAAGAAAGTAAGTCAGGTCTGGAACAACATTAGGGTGAGTAAAAGATTATAGAAATGTCATTTTTGGGTGAACTATCACTTTAAGGAGCTATTTTTTCAACCTGATCTGACCTTTAAAGACTACTTTTGTTGGTGTAACTTAATGTAGTCAGGTTGATTCAATGATATGAATCATGTTCCATATGAATCATGTTTCAAGATGTTACCACTTGCACATTTTACCTTACAAAACATTTTTTAACTGCATCTCTGCATACTACCTTTCATCATATTTTTTTTTCCTTTTCATCCTCTCTCTCTCTTTCTACCAAAATAAAGGACATAATATAAAAATGGTAAATGGTGTTTGATCGTGTGAAGGTTGCTGACATGATGCTAGATGCAATGCTATTCATTTGCAAAGGTGTTCTGAATGTTTTTAGTGTATTGCTATGTGGTTGCTAGAGTATTGGTAAGTGGTTTCTAGTGTGTTCTGGGCTGCTTTTCCCAAAATCATAGTGAGCGAAGTTGATCTTAGAGACTTTTGGCAGCAATGGTTTTACGATCTACTTAGGTTTACAATGCTTTTGGGAAATGCAGCCCTGGTCGGTTGCAAGATGCTTACTGGCCTAAGTCAAAAGACACAACAACAACCAAGTCAAGTATGATATTCTGATACCTAGATATGGCTCCAATCCCTCTATTAATGCAAGTCTATGAGAATTTGTATACTACACCTCTCCACAACAACCTGCATGGTGCATTAAGGTATCGTTCATGTTTGTACCATAAAGTGGAGGGCGAGTTGTGCACCAAAATATTTGTTCAAATCCCTGATTTGAAATGCCCGGGAACACTTCATTTTCCGCATTCTGTTCCATCCAGCACACAGCTGGATGGAACAGAAGCAAGCTGTTCAAAGTTTACTGCATTAAGTGCGGATAGACGCATAGGGGCACGTGCACACTATGTGGACCGTTCCTGAGCGCTCAAATCATGCGCATATGCGCATATTCGGAGCTTTATGTTTCAAATTAGTGATTCGGATCTCCTATCAAACGGCTAAACTGCTGAAATCACGTGACTTTGGCGCTGCAAACCACTGCTTCGCTCATCACAAGATATTGTTGAAAAGTCGTTATTTTGTTTTTTTGGTGCACAAAAAGTATTCTCGTCGCTTTATAATATTAAGGTTGAACCACTGTACTCACATGAATTGTTTTAAATATGTTTTTAGTACCTTTATGGATCTTGAGAGGTTCAGTGGCTTTGCTCTCAATAGAGGCCTCACTGAGCCATCGGATTTCATAAAAAATATCTTAATTTGTGCTCTGAAGATGAACGAAGGTCTTACGGGTGTAGAACGACATGAGGGTGAGTAATTAATGACATTATTTTCATTTTTGGTTTGAACTAACCCTTTAAAGTCGGCATGAAATGGAAATTCACCTATTCATCTATTTTCTAAATGCTTCTTACTCTATATATTTTTTCTCTCAATCTCAATCAAAAATCTTAATCAAAACATCTTCACGTCGCAATCTGGTAAAACGATGACTTCTCTAGTCATTTAGTGTGCATAAATCCCACCCTTTTCAAACAATCGACCTCAGACTCACATTCAGATCTGCCTTCATCCAATCAACAGCCTATGGTTAGAACCAAGTCCCGCCCAACATTTTTTATCAATAAGCACTACCTAAAGAGTACAAAAGTCAAAGTATCAGAAAATATGGAACATGTGATTCATAAAAACAGCATGTGCATATTTTTAAAAAGGTCAAACTCAACCACCAGTATCAAATCCTAAAATAATTCCAGCATACATTTTTCCTCATTTTTTCTCTCATATGAAAGTGAGTCTCCGTTGCTTAATCCGTCTTCCAGTGAGAACGATTCTGATCCCTGCGATTTTCACACCCATGTGTTTCATGAAAACTGGCTTTAATGAATGGCAAAAGTGATTTAGAAAGGTTCCTAGAAAATCCTAGCGTTTAATTGAACGAGAATGCTCGGAAGAGCTTCAGTGAAATTGCTAATGGGATGAAGGGACTAAAAAGTCACGAACCGAAAGAAACTACTGCAGGTGGAGGAGTCAGATCTCAGATTTCAGACTGAAGTCACTTTATTTTCTTTACTTTGAGGACGGCCATGAAAGAGACATAAGTGAGGAAAAGAGAAAGAGTGAGAGAGTGAGGAAAGAGTGTGTTGGATAATATCTCTCATTCCAAAACAAACTCCTGTCAGCCATATGAAGGTGAGAGCCGCATTCCTGAGTTCCCGGACTGCAACACAAGTGCTGTATTGTGCGAGGGTCTGAGTCCCTCTCTTTCAGCCCGTGCCAATGATACAGCTGGACAGGAAACTCTGAAACTCACAACCAGCTCACTCTTCTCACTCAAACAGCCTTGCCAAGCGGCCCAGCACACTCTCTCTCTCTCTCTTTCCCTAACACCCTCTCTCTCTCTCAGCACACCGTCACCAACTCGTATGTTACACACAGTGTCCAGCCAGCTGTACGCAGCTGCCAAGTCGCAGAGTTGAAAGCAGAGAGAAAGTACTGACACATATGCTGGATTTGGCAAGCAGAGGTCTAAAGTATAAAAAAGGAAAACATTTACTGCTGACCGAAAATGAGGTGAATAATTCAAAGACAGGAAGCAACAAGGGCAAGAAATTAGAAAGCTGTCTGTGCCAACATTAAAACGTCTACATCTATATTGAAATTTAATGTGATTTCACTTGGCCTTCACATAGAGAATGACAGTGGCAGAAACTAAACGCTAGTGGCAGTTCTCCAGGTGGCTCTGTCTGTTTCCACACCCTGTGAAAACCTGATTAATTAAGTCTACTCAGGCTTCCCTCACACCCTTACCACAGGATACACAGTACAAAATACACAAATATGGTAAACTGAGCTAGCAAATGTAAATGCAGCCATTTTCCATAAGCCATTTCTCTCAAGTCAACAACTTCTTGTAGAGTGGACAGCATATCCATAGAAAGAATCCGTCTGGAATGAAAAGCAGTTCTTTCTTTTTGTCTAAATCGCTAATGTTAGTCTTAACAGTAAGAATGTAAATCTGCTGTGAAGTCAGAAAAAAAATTGTCCACCTACAATAGTCTGTATGACTGCTTTCCCTTACAAACTGTACTGTGGTGCTTCCATGATTTAGTAACAGTATCAGATGGCATAATAATAACAAATTATCTTTACTTTTTGAATACATCAAGTCAAATCAGATAACGAACTGGTGTGACATAATTTCGAACAAAATCAGGCCAAAACGATGTTCATTTGGAGTTTGTTTATCTTCAGTGTGAAGTATTGCCAATTCACCTTGTTGTTTTGCAATTCTGAGTCTTGTCTTTTCCTTCGGCCTACCTGAGTATTACCATTTCTTTTTTTTCCCCTCATTTACCCCTACTCTGTCAATTTGAATTTGTTTGCATTGTTGGAACTGTCTATCTGGTTACTGACCTGTTCCCGTCTGACTACTCTAAATAAACTCTGCTAATGGATTGTACTTTGGAGTCCGACCCTGGTCTATCACAGTTGGTCGCACCAAATGACTTTGAATTCGACAGAAAATTTTTTAATTTACAACAATTAAGAAGCTTTGTTTAAAAAAATAAAATAAAATCTAGGAAAAAAACATAAAAGATCATGTCAAAGTACTTAAAGTTTTCTTTTCAAGAATTTCATTCTTATAGCAAGGCTTTGTGTCTTCTTTATGATTTCTGGACAGTTGTATTACACTGACATTTATAAAAATATCAAAATGAATTTTAATGTAATGATTAAAAATTGTCTCTTAAAAGAAAGCATTGATTCTGAACTGCTGAAACGAGTCCTACTTATAGGTTTGTAACAGATTTGCATAATGCCAGCTTATGGTCTTCATGGGCTGCTCATGAACGTCTACTTTGACCCTTGAACACTAGTTGTAGCTGAGACTGGAAGAGTTTGGTTTGTGTTGTCGACATGTCTGTTTTCTGCATTGCAAAAGCAAATCCACTTCAAAAGGATGAGGACTCGAATTGAAACGGTAAAACCAACGCCATTGTTACTGTTCGTATAACTGTGCATACAAGTGCTAAGGAAACCTCTAGAGGTGAAATTCAGATATGGTAATGAGTGTTTCATTTCTGACATGCACTGTAAGCGGTAGACCAATCATAACAGACTGGGCCATCTGACCAATCAGAGCAGATAGGCTTTCGGAAAGTCATGGTGGAGCAACAGTCGGAAAGGAAAGAAGTTAGTTAGAGGGTTAGTTCACCCAAAAATGAAAATTCTGTCATTAATTACTCACTCTCATGTTGTTCCAAACCTGTAAGACATTATTTCATCTTCGGAACACAAATGAAGATATTTTTAATGAAATCTGAGAGCTTTCTTGTCACTCCATAGACAGCTGCCAACTACCACTTTGACGCTTTAAAAAGTTCATAAAGAGAACGAAAAACCATAAAATGTAATCCAAATGGTTTAGTTCAAATTTTCTGAAGAGACACGATCGCTTCATTGTGATGAACAGACTGAATTTAGGCTTTTATTCACATATAAACACTGGTCAACTCACACATCAGTTATGGTAAACAGAAGCTCAAGTGCGCTTGACGTGTGAGAACCAATGAGGTTAATTCTTGTTAATTCTTGTTGTTACGCAGCACGTTTGAGCTTCTGCAAGAGGTTTGTTCTCGCGCATCAAGCAGGTTCGGTTGAGCTTCTGTTCATGTTTATATGTGAATAAAATCTGTGAATTAAATCTGTTCATCATATAAAGCGATTGAGTCTCTTCAGAAAATTTGAACTAAACCGCGCAATTCACATGGATTAGTTTTACGATTTCTTTATCAACTTTTTGAAGCGTCAAAGTGGTAGTTCAATAGCTGTCTATGGAGGCACAGAAAGCTCTCAGATTTCATAAAAAAAATATCTTCATTTGTGTTCCGAACATGAACAAAAGTCTCATGGGTTTGAGTAAATAATGACAGAATTTTCCTTTTTGGGTGAACTAACCCAAACTATCTGTCGACGAGTTTATACTGTATATCCGAGTGTAACAGATTAGGTGGCGATTTGGTTCTATCTATCAGATAGATTAAATTTTGATTAAACATTACGAGGTCAAAAAATGTTTAAAAATTAAACGTACATGGATGATTCGTTCACAATAAGATCTATATCATTCACAATAATATCTATATCATGCATTTACACAACATATAGGGCCCTATCATACACCCGGCACAATGCGACGCCAGGCACGATGCAAGTGTTTTTTGCTAGTTTCAGCCCGAAGAAGTTATCATTTTCACGTCCTGTGCCACGTTGTTTAAATAGCAAATGCACTCGTGCCCATCTGTTCGCCCATGGGCGTGCTGGTCTGAAAACAGGGTGTGTTCAGGCGCATTGTTGTCACATTGTTTTGTCTGACCAACAAAAACCTGGTCTAAAGTCAATGGCGCAGTATTTTTCGCGTACACTCTGTTTTTACACACACAGGGATGCCCAGCAGCACACAAACATTTTTAAATATTAAAAATAAAAGGATTCCTCTCTGGAGTTGTGTTCAGTCTTTCTGTTTGCAAATTCCGCCATGTAAATAGCAAATCTGCCATGGTGCAAGCGCACCTGGCTTTTAAAGGGAATGGGAGATGACAGTCTGATTGGTTTATTGCGTGTTACAACCAAAACACACCCATGACTCATTGAGAGACTATGTACAACCCTTTTGGACCATGCGCCTGGCGTGCCGACCATTTTTCCGTCGTTGAGCTAGCAAAAGACGATTCGGACACATTTGAGTACTGAGGTTTGTTACTGGCACAGTGACACAAGAACACATTAACATGTTCAATGAATGTTCAAAGGAACCATTTGCTTACAATGCGTCTGCGTTTGTGTATGTACATCTTTCTGGCCTCATGAAGACTAGAAGATGCTTTATCCTTAGAGGTTAGCCAACTATTTACCAAACACATAAGTCAATCATTGCCATCCAAACTGACTTACAGTACAGTATATTTGTCATAAGGATAGTCCTCTGGGAGTAACCAGGGGTTAAATTAGTTTATTTAAGTGGTGTATACCACTGTGGTGGTCCTATTTACATACAAATAAATGAAATCTGTGAGTTAGGAATGCAAATACACTGACTAACATAAAAGAGCACAGGCTACAGAGCCTAACAGGCTTAGGAAAAGGAGAAAAATACAGCAAAGAAGAGTGTAAACTACCAGTTTAGAGACTGAATTGAAGACACTGAATGCACAAGACAAAGCAGGGGTTTTTTTAGCTGCTGGGTGAAGCTGAAGCTCACACTGCCAGACTAATATGATTATTACACTCCGAACGGCCCCTTTACACATTCCAGACTGCATTCGGTTCCCTTAATGTAATCTCAATATGAAGCAGACTGCTGTGTTTCCTTTGAAATTCCTCTCTTTGCCCCTGAGGCCTGGCTGTGTAATTTCACATAGTCTGCTGCTCCGCTCCAGCCGCAGGAAAACGTGGTGTGTTTTCCTAGTTTAGACTGACACCTATTACACAATGATGCCATAAAGCCACCATCTTTCCTGGTAGAAAACACAGGCAGAGCCAGCATCTGCTCTGGTTCTCTCTGATCAGAGGTACAGAACGAATTACCCTTGGACACACAGCTAAATCCAGTATGACCTCAGTTGTCTACATCACTTTAATTAGCAGACATACAGTACTTTAAGATTTACATGTGAAGTTCCATTTAAAGTATATGTTGCTTATTGCAGACTGTAATAGCTAGTTAGTTGAAAATACACTTATAGGCTTTTCCCACTGCAAATAACTGTTAACATCGTTTTTAACCTTCAGGCTACTATTAACCTTGGGTTAAGCAACGTTTCACACTTTAAATTTTGAATGGGGCTTAGCAATGATTTTTTGCTCTGGGTAATGAAGCCCTGCTCAATGTCAACGGATCGCCTACAGTCTGTTTACAGACTGCCTGATGCATATAGCACACAAAAATGTCAATAAATAAATAAATAAATAAAAATAATCTCATCTCACTCATACCAGTTTTCCACGTGGCATCAAGTCTTTGAATAATATACTTTGAAAGAAGTTTTGTTTGAGGTAAGAAAAAAAAAAAAAAAAACTATCCAAGAGCACAATAAAGTGCTGAAGTCCTAAAACCTGGAAATAAGCATTTTTGCACTTATGGCACATCATTCTGAAATAAATTAAAGGGTTTTTGGTTAAATGCCTGAAATAAAGTCTGTGGTTAAAGGGTTAGTTCACCCAAAAATGAAAATAATGTCATTAATTACTCACCCTCATGTTGTTCTACACCCTTAAGACCTTCGTTCATCTTCGGAACACAAATTAAGATATTTTTGATTGGAAATCTGATGGCTCAGTGAGGCCTCTATTGCCAGCAAGTTAATTTACACTTTCAGTGCCCAGAAAGGTATTAAAAACATTCATGTGACTACAGTGGTTCAACCTTAATATTATAAAGCGACGAGAATACTTTTTGTGCACCAAAAAAAAAAAAATAACGACTTTTCAACAATATCTAGTGATGGCCGATTTCAAAACACTGCTTTGAATCTTTTGTTTCGAATCAGTGATTCGGAGCGCCAAAGTCACGTGATTTCAGCAGTTTGGCAGTTTGACACGCGATCCGAATCGCTGATTCATGAAGCGGTGTTTTGAAATCGGCCATCACTAGATATTGATGAAAAGTCGTTATTATGTTTTTTTGGCGCACAAAAAGTATTCTCGTCGCTTTATAATATTAAGGTAGAACCACTGTAGGGTGTAGAACGACATGAGGGTGAGTAATAAATGACATTTTTTCATTTTTGGGTGAACTAACCCTTTAAGGTCTGTCGTTTTGTTTTATGACATAAATTACATCAGCAATATCATGATATTTTAACATTTTTACATGTCTCGCTAACAAGTGGCCAACCTGTTCATTATTCTGAACACGGAAACTCATCTACTCACTAGTCCGCTTTTACAGCCTTGAAAAAAACATGTAAGAATCGTCAACTTTTGTTGGTCAAAGAGCTTATGTTCAGCAATAATAATCAAAAAAATACAATTGGCTTTTTGTCGAGGGGACCAGTGTCATGCTAACTTCCAGGATGGCTTATAATTACGTCATTACTGCAGCATTCTATTGTATATTGAGCTTTGTTTTCTGAGTTATCAGTACTTATGGATGCACAGTCATTTTGATTAAAAAGTCTGCACACATGCTAATTTCTTCTGTGTTTTCTGATATGTCATATAAACCTGCCCCAAATATGGTACATACAGTACTCTGCAAACAAAAACGAACTGTGATTGGTTGCTCTTCCTGTTTAAGTGGGTGGGGAAGAATAAACTGCAAAGTTGACCACACTTCACCGCCGATACTCAATATATGTGTCCGAATATACCTATTAGCTTATACAGTATGCGAAAAATAGTACACTAAACAAGTGTTTGAAAATGTAGTATTCATAAAACAGCAGAAAAAAAAAAGGTTTACTGCTTGCGCCAAAACTCTTAAATGTGCACCATGTAAGAGAATTTTTCATGTTCATATATGTAGGGAACATCGATGTGGATGATATCAAAACGTTCTGCATCAAATGCGGTACATGACAGTACATAATTTTGGATAGTAGTTTTGGAAGTCAAACAATTCTAAACTAATGCTTAGTTCCCTCAGATGCCTTTTACAGCATCTGGGAAAAACAATTAAGGCAAAAACTTCCATTGTAATAACAAAAAAGCATTTCCGCAGATGGAGAAGCAGTTAGTGCCTGATATTAACCTCATAAATATGCAAATAAGAATACTAATGCAGTGTTTAGAAATGTACAGTCACTGTGAAATCTCGAAACTACCCAGGATAAAAAAAACAGAAATAACCCAGGATTACAGTAAAGCAGGGTTAGAAATTTAAATATGTAGTCTTATGTTAAAAAACATTTGAATACATGCTTTTTATACACTTATTACACATTGATGAGGTGGTAACGTTATTCATATCATTGTCAACTTTTTCTTTCCACACATTTCATTTTTCAAGCCATTTCTTCATTGAGCGTTAACATTCAAGACATTGCAAGACGACACTAAAGCACAAGAAATTCAATAGAAACATCTGAGTCATTCACTTGTGCATTGAATTTAGAAATGAATATGAATCAATCTTACAGCACAAGAAAAAGAATGAAACAAGAGAAGAATAAAAAACAAGAGCAAACAGTAGGACACTGTGTAATGACTATTGGCTAATGAGCTGAATGTGTTGAAAGCTACAGATGTTCTTCTGTCAGCTCATGTGTGCAGAGACAAAAACTTTAACAGCACACAAACAAAAGAAACCAAATTAAGTGAGAAAACCACCTTCAAATTGGGAAGTAAAACAGGCTTTTTAATGTTTCTATGTTTGAGCTTTAGCTAATAGATGATAACTGACTGAAAGTCTAATGAACCATGAAAGACAAAAAAAAAAAAACAGTCATATTACTACGTTTAGATCTTGTCCTATACATACATACACACATATATATATACACACACAGTATATATTACAAGTGCACATTCAAAACCGTTAAGGTACAACTTGCTATTTGTATGTGTGACATTTGGTCTTTTTAAACTAAACCACACACAGCTACTGTGTTTGTGGACTAAAACCTTAAGGTTTACACTACTGTAGCTGTCAACTCTGAAGACTGACTGGAAGATTTGCGACCAGCGTGCATGTGTCAGGCCTCCAGGGCTCCGGTAATGATCAGGTCTACCGGACAGTGTGAGAACGCAGCTGTGACCGTGATATTAACCCCAACCGGCTGAGCTCTCGACGCACAGATGATATAACGCCTGACCAGCTGCGGAGATTCAAACACACAGTGCACACACAGACTAAAACACTTACACTTCACTGCACATATACACAACATCCATCAGGCTGCCATAACTGTCCAGAATATGCTGGATGGGAACTGGGAACCAGGATGAATACTGTCCATTCAGACCACAGGCATGTCTGGTATTCCTAAAATGCTTTCTCAAATACAGGTGCTGTCGGGAGTGGATAGAGAAAAAGAAGCAAAGAGAACGAGAGAAATGAAGGGTACAGAGAAGGTTTGCAGGAGAAAGAGAGATGGAGAGGAGATGAAAAAAAGGCAGAGAAGACCAAAAAGAGGCTATACAAAACAGGGTGGAAAGCTAAAAAAAATAGTCTTCTTTTTCAAAAAAAAAAATTGGTCATGGAAAGGAGGTGCTTAATTTTCTGTTCATTTTACATGAAGTTTGCCATTTTTGCAACCCTGTTACCAAAATTTGAGACTAAATACATTTTAAAACCAAGATTTTTCTGTGTTTTTTCTAGTAGTAAGCATTAAAGTGCCCCTATATGCTTTTTTGAATATTACTTTTCATGCAGTGTGTTTCATTCAGCTGTTTGTGAATGTAAAAGGTCTGCAAAGTTTTAAAGAAAGAAAGTACACGACTGTCTCCTGAAAGAAAGAACCGATTCTGAGCTTCAGAAATGAGTTGTCAGTAATTCCAATCTCACTTCCTGTTACAAACTTACATAGGATTGTAACACATTTGCATAATGCCAGCCTATGGTCTTCATTGGCTGCTTGCGAACAACGTCTACTACTACCCTCAAATACTGCAGCTGTAACACATATAAACTATTAACTATGACTTTTCCCTCAATAAACTCATAATTTACTGCTTATTAATAGTTAGTAAGGTAGTTGTTAAGTTTAGGTATTGGGTAGGATTAGGAATGTAGAATAAGGCCATGCAGAATAAGGCATTAATATGTGCTTAATAAGTACTAATAAATAGCCAATATTTCAGTAATATGCATGCTAATAAGCAACTAATTAAAAGATCCTAAAATAAAGTGTTACCTACCTGCTTTTGAACTTTCTATTCATCAAAGAATGAAAAAAATGTATCACGATTGTCTTCAACATTGATAATAATAAGAAACGTTTCTTGAGCAGCAAATCAGCATATCAGAATGATTTCTAAAGGATCATGTGACACTGAAGACTGGAGTAATGATGCTGAAAATTCAGCTTTGCCATCACAGTGTCACGTATGTAGTGATTTTAATAAGATACATGACGCAAGGGATAACAAACACGGAAAATTTTAATAAACGCTAGAAGAATACACCAATAGTATAATCACCACACTACATATAGATGTGAACAGACAAGGGGCTGAACAGAAAAGGGAGAATATATACACAGGCTTAACAAGGAAACACAGCTGAACGTATTCAGTAACCAAGGAGACTAACTAGGGCACGATGAAGACTAAACTGAAAGGGTAAACATGAAACCAAGATACGTAAACAAAAACACAACTAAACAAGACAAAACCCTGACACGCAGGAATAAATTACATTATAAAATATATTCAAATAGAAAACAGTTATTTTAAAATTGTAATTATATTTCACAATATTACTTTATTTTTGACCAAATAAATACATTAAAACCTTTTAACAATAGTGTATCTAATAGAGATCACAATGAAAAGCATGGAATTTGCTTTAAAATGTAATGGAATATCAGACTTTACTCTATTAGTGGAAAGTGGCACAAGACTTTATACCTTTATATTGTTATAGACTGCCGAGTTATAATAAAGGAAGGGAAAAAATGACGGTTAAACAGCATGTGAGGTCTACTGCATCTGGAGAACAGGTGAAAACACATGCACACATACTGCATATACTGTACAGATATGAAAATGTTCCAGGGTCTTTCCAAAAGACTGAGAGTTTATGACCTGGTCCGTGTACAGTTTTAAAGTGACGTTACAGTTCAAATTTTCACAGCGCATAAATACACAGTAAAATTTTAAAGGCGTTCTCTTGTGATTTTATTAAACATTGGACTAACCACTAATCAGTCTATTCAACTTGAAATTTATTTACCATTTTTAAGCTAAAACGTCATATAAGTCATGTGAAGCACCATGAAGGTGTTGCCAGCTGGTATTTTTTAACGATCTTTAGAAACTCATGGCATACTGTCTTTCAGTAACTTAAAACCTCATACCTTGTTTTCCAATTTCTACGCACAGTATGTACCATTGTGTCGGTGCACACCTGGGGCTCATGTGGGCTCTTATTTGAGAGTCCTCTGGAGAGCTCAGGTAACCCATTGGGTCATGAAGTGCACACCTGGTTATTCAGACCACTGATTTACAGCACATAGCACACCTGAGCTCTCACATACAGTAAATCTGTTCACATGAGTGGACAATGAAATCCGAGAACTGATACAGTGACTTATATATCATTTAATAAACTTATATATAAACACACTCCTGGCCAAGCCAAAAATGGCAAAATATTTAGTGGTTTTTTAATGGTCTTAACCATTTTAATCACAAATCACTGGTCAGGAAATAACTTAGCATGGAATTGCCTTCCCCTTTGTTTTCTTTAAATGTTTAAGCTGTGTGGGTAGCAGACAGACAGCTTCTTACAGGAATTAGAGTCAGTGTTGTTCCACTCAATGTTAATGGTTTCAAACAGTTCATGAGTAGTTGAAAAATGTCTGGACTCTGACCAGGCCAAAACATGAGCCTGATGGACTTGTTCTCAAGCCACTTCTTGGTTGTCTTTGCAATTTGGGCAGGAGAATTGTCTTGGTGGAAAAATAACATCTGAGTAGATAACAACTTTTCATTTGTGGGAAGCAAGCCATATATTCTCCTCTTCTCCAAAGCAGTAAATGACTTTTCACAGTGAAATAGTTCATCAAAATCAGCAGCTAAAAGGCTCCCCACACAGTGACACCTCTTCCTCCATGCTTCACTGTGCTAGTGATACATTTATTATTATATTTCTCACCAGATTTTCGAAGACATGGAGACTCTGGAGCATTACCATGCAACTTGTTTCATTGTGATTCATCACTCCACACACAACTTCCCATATTCCACACACAACTTACAAAAAATTATCCTGCCTACTCGTTCATATAAAACAATATATTAATTTAAATTTTGTAAGACACTTTTTGTCAAGAAACACAGTATGTGTGGAGGCGTGAATCTTCATGAATAATGCTGTGATTCACACGTGAGAAGACAAAGACCCGCATAATGACCTGCATAATGAGCCCTTTCAGTCAGGAAGGCTATGTGAAAAAACCCTCTGTGAACATGCTGATAAAAGTATTAATGTCCACTCTTGACAAAAAAACATGATTTTTGTGATCTCATGCATGCACGCATTATTGCACATCATGTGAGGAAAATTTTGTATAGGCCTATTATAGTTTAAAATTACAGTACCAGTCAAAAGATTGGACGCATTACTATTATGTTTTTAAAAGGAGTCTCAAGTCTCTAGCCAAATAATGGTTTTCTATTTTAATATACTTTGTTAATGTGCAGTTGACAAACTATACATCATTAAAAATATCTAATACTCAAGCTTCACATTTTGACCTCTGTTTTACTCTTACAGTGACCGTAATTTGTTAATAGCCTATGCGTCAGGAGTTATGAATATGAAAAAAGGAGTCATTACCTTTGACAAAACAACATCCATCAGGGATTTTAGCTTAAAAGCATGCACATTTGGAGAAATATTGATGGATTCTCATGTTTATGTCAATTTTCTATACAGAGGAGAAATATAAAATATTAATTCAATTATTGTCATCACTATGAGCGCTGGATACTGTGTTTTCAATTCATACTTGCAGCCGGAGGGCGCTCTGTACACATTTAGTCCACAAATGTCTCAGTGAAGAACAGACATACCATGTGACATTCCAGGAACTAACAACAGAGGCTTCCAGAGATCGCTAACCATGGCTATAACATGCAGATAAACACTTTTGAAGATAATAAATACACGGTTGCGACGATGTATACATGTATTGCCTCAGAATTTGCGTCTGAATAACGCTCGCTCCGTGGGTGTGGCCGCATTAGCGGATAATGAGCTGAATCACAGACGTCTGACATGGCTCTCTTTTCATTCAGATTACATGAACAGAGAATATTTGTTTTCAATTTGACTTACACGATTTAAAACCTGACATTTCAACGTCTCTTTAGACATAAGTCTCATTTTTTTTGTGATTAGTATTCACTAAGTTACAGTTCATTTTCTGAGAACTATCAGATTGGACTTCGTTCAGAGGGAGACGACAGATCATGAATCATGTTAGTTTTCTTTATTTTGCAAAAAGCACAACATTTTGTTTTTACTCTGAGTGTTCACAAATAAAAAAAGATATTTCACAGATTAAAATGGTGTATAACTCTTAATTGTATGTGCAAAATTGACGGAGTATTTTGAGTCTCTTTTATACTGATAACAAAAAAGCAAGGTGGTATCGCCGGCGCGACCAGCCGACCCCTGAGTATTAAACAACAAAACACATTCATTTACACTTACATATTTGAGAATCGGAATGTCAGGTAGTTGATGACATAGCTAGCAAGTTTGTGAATATTTTGAATAAAAAAAAGAAAAACTAAATAAAAGCGATACATCTGTCATACAGCGCTATTGTGACGCGTCACCATGGAAATAATAAGGTGATACGTTCTAAAATAACGGTCACCTTAAAAAAACTCACGCTGGGGGCTCAGCTAGAATATTTTAAACTTCCGTGTGAAAGGGTTAAATAACTTTAGTAGCTTTATTAGTGTACATTTCTTACATGAATGCTGCTGTTAAATGCTCTGGTGAGGAGATAAACATGGCGGACAGATAACAGCTCATTCAGGGGAGGGGCTAAGCTAATAGGGCAGATTCCGTCAGCAGTCATGGGCAGGGCTTCCCCCTGAAAATCTGAAACAGCTCATTTGGAAAGACTGCTTATGATTCATGGGGATTATAAAAAAAGGAGTAGGTGGATTTTTACCATTATATGCTGGTTGTTTACCCACACTGTGCATACACATCTTTGTTCAGACACCTTATAAAAGTGAATTCTGCATAATAGGTAAAAGGTAAAGTATTCTGTTCTTTTAATTAAGCTATTTTTAAACTTATGTGCCCCCCAAAAAATTCTAAAATATTTTTAATTCAGAAATTATGTTTATCATACAAGAAGTGTCACTGTATGTATGAATTGGATTTTTATGTATTTTTGAACAGATTATTAAATCTGGACAAAAAAAAAAAATTACTGTGGAATAATGAGAAAATGGAATAAAACAATATAACATTGCACAAAAACAAAAATGAATTTAGTCATAATTTATTCACCACATTCAATTAAAAACATTCCAATAACTGCTGTGATGCATCTACTGTAAGTTTAAATATGTGCAAGAAACTCAACAGCACCAGTCCTCCATTATATTCATTGCATTTCTTCTTTTGTGTTACTCAAAGGACAGAGTAAATGAGTAAATTAAGATTTTTTGAGATCCTTTAACAGGTAAAACAAGGTGTAACATTTTAAAGAAAAAATTCACTTGGTGCAACAACACAGCTTGAAATCATGTAGTTGATCAGCACCTTCAAAAAAGACAAATCTGAGGCATGAGCCTCTGTCATTCTGAGCAGCGTTCCTCCGTCTGTGCTGCTGGAGGCCAGCCAAACCAGCTCCCTCTGGAAGGATAACCAGGCTCAAATTTACTGCTTACTTCTAAAAACCGAGCAGACTTTGGTGGAGTCTTTCGTGGACTTTTCTCTGCACTATTCCAAAATAGCAAAGTCACACAGTCGGTATCAGACAAACTTTCATGAATCGTGCAGACTGTAAACTGTTTTCCGCATTCCAACATTACTAAAAGAGAAAAGTATTATCTCCAAAAAACATAGGAAACTGGGGTAGAAGATTCTGGAAATTTGCAGGAAATTATATAGATGTTTTCTGTCAAATTCAAAGAAAAATAGGGGACAGACATTTTACTCTAGTCCCAAGTGTACACTTGATCGCCCAAAGGTATTAATGTTTCAAATACTTTTATAACTAATGCCTTCTGTAAGACACAGTCTGCTGTTTCTTTAGAAAATATGCTATGAAAAATCTCAAATAAATATCAGAAAAGTAAAACTGTAGAGAAAACAACTTGCAAATTCTTCACTTCAAATAAAAATCCACCTTAAAATATAAAACGTCAAATGCCTGGCCCAGCAAAGAAGCTTGTTTCTAAAAATATGCCTCAAATTCCGAACAGGCTTTGCTTTGGTAGATAAAAGTGGAGTGAGGAGGGAAAGAGAGGGTGAGGAGTGAGAGAAAGGTGGATGAAAAAATAAATAAAATCAGATCAAGCATTACGATATGATATGTCAGCTTAAACTCTGATAAAATGTATCGACCACATGAAAGCCTCACTATCTCGGGGCATCTTTCGTGGTCATGCCCTCCATCTGCAGGGTGCTATCTGGCTAAATAAGGTTCAGCAAAACAAACCTAAAGGCAAAAAAGAGATTGCGAAACATTACAGAACCCAGAGGGCTTATTCCCCCACCAAATTTAGACTTTCTCTGTGGTTGTACCATATGTTAAATGTTTCCCAAAGTCCCTTCAGAAGCTAAAGATTATGAGTGATCAGATTCTCATTATGTGGATTTGACATGTTAAAGGTGCTGTATGAAATTTTTTTGACTGTACTAAAGCACAAAAATACCATAATATTTTTGCAGAGATTTAGGAAACATGCTAAGTTCACATACTGTTTTTCCGGAAAACAATGCTACAGCCAGTTATTCTACTTTGAATTGTGTGCTCCATGTCGGAATGTCTGTCTTTGTTTTGGTCTGTGTGATTCTGCCCGCTGCCAATTTACCCAATAGTATTTCGACACCCCAGGTTGCCATTTAGTGGAAAACAGATCGTATTGCAGCCACGGAAGCCAGCAAACAAACTAGGTCTGAGATCACAGATTCTACCCGACCTAAAAAGCCTCAACTTCCATCTAAAACGCTTGTTCAGAGGCATATTAAAATGCGGAGAAATCAACTCATCAACTTACAGTGTAAGGCTCGTCGCTTTCCATTGTCAATTTCCGCTCATTCCTGTTGCGTGTCCTCAATCTGGCAACCCGCATGTGTTGAGTCTGAGGAGGAGGGGGCGGGAGAAACAACCCTCTCCAATATTTTGAATTTGGACTGCAGTACCCATTTCAACCACTAGCTGTCAATTTTACATACCGCACCTTTAAAATGCCTCCAGATGAATGATGTTCAAAAAGGCTAAAACACAATGAAACCAAAACTGACCATATTTACTTTCGTAATACATGTTTCTAGACTTACTGTGAATGATTAATTTTAAAAAAATATATACTTATTATCTTTTATCAAAATGTAACAACTTGCTTCACCTCTAAAACAACTTTCCTTTACCAATGACATCACCTAGGCTGCATACTCAATAATGTTAACCACTAGACAAATAGCTATTTAGGCATTGTTTGAACATATGCACTAATGCTCATTTCTGGTAAGCAACACCTATTTTTCAGAATCCAATCAAATCTACAAACCCTACATTTTTTTTTTTTTTTGTATTTGCAGTTTCACTCAGAAAAAACATGACATGAAGTGAAATGGGCTGCAAATGTTTCATGTATTTTCACAGCAATGCTCATTAAGGATGTTGCTGGCAATCTAGAGGAGGCAGATTTTAATGAATCCTCTGTGTAGATTTCCAAATATAGCTTGATATATATGATAATATGCACATGAACAGTCCTTAACAGCTGTTTTACACTGATGATGCATCTTTTGCTATGCAGTGTGTATCTGATTGGACTTTCTATTAAAAAAAGTTGTTATTTATAGGTATATATCAAATATAAATATAAGTAATATATCACTATAAGTAGTAGATATAGATTAATCATATATATATAAAGATAGATATATATAGATATATATAGATATATAATTTTCACAAAAAAAAAACTAGTACTAGCTTAAGAAAATATAAAAAAATAAAAAAACTCAAGCTTACTGAAGACAATTGAACAGTGATAAACAACATACTAATTAGAAAAACAAATAGAAAGTACATAAATTGTATAAAGTAACTGAATGTATAAAAACACTGCATAGTCTTTACTGTACAAATTAAATATACATTTATCCTTATTAAAGTTACAAAAGTGATTCAGTCAAGAGCGCTGAGAGATTTTCTCTTTTTTGTTGTTTGATTAACATTAATGATACAGACGACAGCAGGTATATTTGGATGCTGTCACTTTAAAGGGATAGTTCACCCAAAAATAAAAATTCTGTCATTAATTACTCACCCTCATGTTGTTCTACACCCGTAAGGCCTTCGTTCATCTTTGGAACACAAATTAAGATATTTTTGATTAAATCCGATGGCTCAGCGAGGCCTGCATAGACAGCAATGGTACTTCCTCTCTTAAGATCCATAAAGGTACTAAAAACATATTTAAAACAGTTCATGTGACTACATTGGTTCTACCTTAATATTATAAAGCGATGAGAATATTTTTTGTGCGCCAAAAAAACAAAATAATGACTTTTTAACAATATCTAATGATGGCCGATTTCAAAGCACTGCTTCATGAAGCTTTGGAGCTTTATGAATCGAATCAGTGGTTTGGAGCTCCAAAGTCACGTGATTTCAGCAGTTGGTGGTTTGACACGCGATCCGAATCACTAATTCGACTCAAAAGATTCATAACGCTCCGGAGCAGTGTTTTGAAATCGGCCATCACTAGATATTGTTAAAAAGTCGTTATTTTGTTTTTTTGGCGCACAAAAAATATTCTAGTCGCTTTATAATATTAAGGTAGAACCACTGAACTCACATGAACTGATTTAAATATGTTTTAAGTACCTTTATGGTTCTTGATAGAGGAAGTACCATTGCTGTCTATGCAGGCCTCGCTGAGCCATCGGATTTAATCAAAAATATCTTAATTTGTGTTCCGAAGATGAACGAAGGTCTTACGGGTATAGAACGACATGAGGGTGAGTAATAAATGACATTATTTTCATTTTTGGGTGAACTAACCCTTTAAGACCTACTGCACAGATCCAATATACTCATGCATTTTCTTTCTCAACTGTTTACGTTCACTTAAGACATAAATGATTGTGTTTACTTGCAAAGACATGGTCACTTTGACACATAAGTATGTATGTGTATTAAACTGTTCAAGCCCAATTAGCTGGCAAAAAGCACTCAGTTCAGTACTCGAGCGCGCGTCTCTCAGACAGCGCTCAGAAACCATCTCTCTGACAGCGCGTGCATATAGCAAAATGAGTTGTCTTTCACTGCTTACTGCGCTTTAACTTGTTTTTAAACCACAATGCTTAAAAACGCATACAAATGATACGTTTTCGTGACAGCGTAGCACAGTCCAAAATCTCTACCGGCTGACAAATTTCTACCAGTTAATCGTGTCTACCGATATCGCCCACCCCTATTGACAAATTATAATTATGCATACATTTTGATTACATAATAGAATTTAGCACAAAAAGTACTCAGAGGGATTCACAAGCAAATAGCTAAATGCCCCATAACCCAGCTGTTCTCACACTTCCTCTGTTTACGGCTTTCGCCGCTAGTAATCCATAACACAAGCTACTCCCACAGAGAGAGCATAGGAACATCTGCATCTTGTACATAAAACATCTGGCATAGATGTTTCTGCATTCTGGACAATAAAAGCACATCCATCTATGGGATTTACGCAAGGCTGGGGACTCTCACGTCGACGCATTCCTCCAAAGTCCTGCAGACAGCGGCCTAATCTGTCTGCGGTATGCAGGATCTGCTATGTCAACACACTGGCATGCCATGGAGAGAAACACCTATGGAACCATTTATCACTTCAAGACAATATCCTCCCTGGTTTTATCAGATGTGCTATGACAAATACAGGCACAACAAAATTCACCTTCATCTGGACAGACGTTCCACCGCCTTAATGAACCAATACTTTTTTAAATTGCAAACTAAACACACCTACACAACACTGATTGACAATGCTCCAGATTTAGAACTGCTTTTAATGTCAGTGGAACCCACGTAAAACTGTGGACAGACATGGACAGGGAGCAAATTTACCCAGTGTTACGTTTCTCATTCGCTAAAAAGTCTGTACGCCGTAAATACAGATGTGTTTCCTAAAGCACACTCACAACAGATGAGAATACCACATGCCTCTGGCAGACACACTGCTCTTTTCAGATGCTAAATTGGTCTTTAGTATGGATAAACAACACTTGGACTGTTTTTTTAAGCTTGTACATTAATATATCATTGTGACATTGTGATAGAATAATGTTCCAAAAAGTGCAATTATCATCTATTACAGCTTTTGTAAACCCTCATTGCAGATATATTCAACTTAAAAGTGAAATAAATTCACTATAATTAAACTTAGCCTAAATCAAAGAGGCCAGAATGCTGGTGTAAACTCTAAACTTACTTCTCTTATAGGTTTATTAAAGGGTTAGTTCACCCAAAAAATGAAATTTCTGTCATTAATTACTCACCCTCATGTCGTTCTAAACCTGTAAGACCTTCGTTCATCTTCGGAATACAAATGAAGATATTTTTGATGAAATCCAAGGGTTTTTTTATCCCCCATAGAAAGCAACGTAATTACCATCATTCAAGGTCCAGAAAGGTATTAAAGACATCGTTAAAATTGTCAACGTGACTACAGTGGTTCAACATTAATGTTATGAAGTGACAAGAATACTTTTTGTGCGCAAAAACAAAACAAAAATAACAACTTTATTCAACAATTTCTTCTCTACCCTGTCAGACTCGTACGCAGTTGACGCAGTAAACGCAGTTCAGCGCTTCCATGTTTATGTTCGAACGCCGGCTCAGTATTGGCCGGCTCCTGCGTCAGCATCACATGCATGTGTCGTGCTGCTCACGTGAACAGTGAACAGTGCCAATACTGAGTCGTGTTCTGATGTAGAACCTGGAAGCACTGCAACGCACAAAAAAAGTATTCTCATCGCTTCATAACATTAAGGTTGAACCACTGTAGTCACGTGGACTATTTTAACAATGTCTTTACTACTTTTCTGGACCTTGAATGTGGTAATTTTGTTGCTTTCTATTGAGGATAAAAAAAAAAACTCTTGGATTTCATCAAAAATACTGTATCTTAATTTGTGTTCCAAAATGAACAAAGGTCTTAAGGTGATGATACATGGGGCAACTTTTTGAGCAATGTCGCCGGGCAACGTCCCATTCCCATTGAGAATGAGCAACAAATTTCTATCTGGATACTTTAGCCAAACTCGCTCTTCTCCCTTTTCAAATCAGATCGGAAAGGCATTTATATTTAATAAAAACAAAGAAAATATTTGAAATAAAGTGCCTAACAAGTGTTTATAATAAAGTATTTATTGGGTTGGCAATAAATTTGCTCCTCTCTGATTAGTTGCTGCCAACTTGCCCTAATTAGTTGCCCTATGTCTCACCAGGTTGCCCGTTGACGGCAACATTTCCCGGCAACATTGCTCAAAAAGTTGCCCCGTGTATCATCACCTTTACGGGTTTGGAACGACATGAGGATGAGTAATTAATGACAGAAATTTCATTTTTCTTTAGTGGTTTGCACTGTAGGGATTTACTGCTACGTGTTATTCACACTTTCAGTCCACTCAGCCCACCACCTCTGCACAAAGTTTCCCCTATCTCTATCTCTCTGTTTTTCTCATGTTTTAAAAGGTTAGTTCACCCAAAAATGAAAATAATGTCATTTATTACTCACCCTCATGCCGTTCCACACCTGTAAGACCTTCATTCATCTTCGGAACGCAAATTAAGATATTTTTGATTAAATCCGATGGTTCAGTGAGGCCTGCATAGCCAGCAATGACATTTCCTCTCTCAAGATCCATTAATGTACTAAAAACATATTTAAATCAGTTCATGTGAGTACAGTGGTTCAATATTAATATTATAAAGCGACGAGAATATTTTTGGTGCACCAAAAAAAACAAAATAACGACTTATATAGTGATGGCCGATTTCAAAACACTGCTTCATTAAGCTTCGGAGCGTTATGAATCAGCATGTCGAATCATGATTCGGATCGCGTGTCAAACCGCCAAACTGCTGAAATCACGTGACTTTGGCGCTCTGAACCGCTGATTCAACACAAAAGATTCATAACGCTCCGAAGCTTCACGAAGCAGTGTTTTGAAATCGGCCATCACTATACAAGTCATTATTTTGTTTTTTTGGCGGACCCAAAAATATTCTCGTTGCTTTATAATATTAATATTGAACCACTGTACTCACATGAACTGATTTAAATATGTTTTTAGTACATTAATGGATCTTGAGAGAGGAAATGTCATTGCTGGCTATGCAGGCCTCACTGAGCCATCGGATTTAATCAAAAATATCTTAATTTGTGTTCCGAAGATGAACGAAGGTCTTACGGGTGTGGAACGGCATGAGGGTGAGTAATAAATGACATTATTTTCATTTTTGGGTGAACTAACCCTTTAATGATTGCCTGTTGCAGGATTCATCATAGATAGATAGATAGATAGATAGATAGATCAAAAATGTTCCACTTGCTAAGCTAATTGAGGGGATCAGAAATGCACACACACACACACACACACACACACACACACAGACAAACTGTCTGACAACATCCCTGTTTCATGACTTCCTCTGCCGGGGGTTGTATATACAGTCATTACACAAATATTGTTCAGATACACAGGTGTTCTGAGTGGGAGTCTGTTTACGCCCATGAATTAGGTGTCAGCACAGTCATACGTCTGTCATAGCATGTTGTCTTGGCAATAGGTACAGTTTATGTTTGGTTACATCATATTCCGACGACATTATTTTGTGGAACAGCACAATAAGAAAGGTCATAATAATCACTTAGTCCCTAACAGTAAAATGTTACATTGTGCTATTTGTCCAAGAGGCAGCTGGGTAACTGGTTTAATTCAGCAGTTTTGCCGTTACATTTTGTCTGTTTCCAAGTTAGACCAGACAGTTGTAGCTTTGGATCAGGCTATGAGGACTCAAGACTTCACATTATGAGAATCCTCACTGTTGAGGAACTGAAACCTCAAATACATTCAAAATGGAATGAAAAGAAATGAAACAAGGAATGAAACCCAATGGGAACCACTTATTACCATTTTAATATTCATTTCATTAGCTCTAAGAATCATGAAATAACCTATAAACCTTTTAACTTCTGATTTTAATGAAAACATATTAGTGTTATAAGTAAAGCATTAATATTCCATTCCTTCTATAGATATAAGATATAGAAATAAGATGTCACCTTTTGAAACAGATTGGCTAATACTTAAATAAGGTTGAACAGACCAATTCACTATGAATGATTAGCACTGATAAAACTGTAGATGTGGTGCAACTTGAACTCAGGGTCAACTGAAGAGTTTTTAAAAATCATTGCCAAGGTTAAAAAAAGGATAGAGAAAGACCTTATTTCAGGACGTACTGAAAACATGAGGGCAACTGCTTCACTCACACAACAAATCAATAAACAGGGTATTAGCACGACTGCGCAAAAGCTTTTAACAACTTCCAAACATCTTCCTGTAAAATTACACTGCAGTGGCTTGATTTTATTGCTTCTTTGTAATGGGCTTCATCACAGTTGAGAGCTAAAGGTAATTAACATACAGATCTGCATCCTAAAGCAACCTGCAAATTGCTTGACAGCACTTTGAAAGCAGTGTTGCTATTGGGAATCAATGTGCTGCGTTGCTTTGCAGGCTAGTTCGCACACAGAATAGTGAGACCTGTGGATATAGGAACAATCTCTGATAAGCAGGAATTGAAATTCTTTGCAAAAACAAAAACTCCCATAGATCTCTTCAACGGCTCACAGCTCTGAAACTGAACCATGACTATTTATTTAATTTTATTTGCAACACCATAGTTGTTTTCAGTTTCAGAACTGAAAAAGTCAACTCATCTGAATTTTTAGATTGTAAAACTGTCTGCTAAACCTTCAAGTTCTCTCAGGAGGAGATCAGGTTTCCTCAGCTGGTTGACTAAAAGTTGTCTCAGTGGGACACTAAACATGAGCTCCGGAAGACTAATACATTTATTAAGTGACATTGAACTTTTTGAAAAAATTTTTTTTTTTTTTTTTTTTTCAGAAGTTTGGATATCCCTGTAAAATGATGAGCATTACCACTTTACATCACATCACAGTTGTTATACAACAATCTCATAATATGATCGTGATGGGCTTTACAGGTACTATTCCCAGGACACTTTTGCTGAAGCAAAATATGCATGTTAAGAGTGATTAAACAGTATAAAATAAGCATATATGCATTATGTCTGTCATAACAACACTACACAATATGTTTATCACTATATGCCGCAAATAGGAAGTATGTACCATCAACAAAAGTAGATCGGCGCAAAAAACATGAACTCTGCTCAAACTCACCTTGTCGCTGGACAAGCAGACAGCTGCTGAAAGTGTCAGGAATATCCAAATGTTCCTCATTATTCCTCTTAATAAGTCTTTTGGAAAGAAATCGTGGATGGCACTCGTCTGCGCTCCTTAAACCAGCTGCTCTCTTCGTTCTCTTTTACAGCTTCACCTAAAACACACACGCAAGATCCTTTTCAAGAGATGGTTGGCGTTTTGATCCACCTGATCAAACTTCTCTTTTGCCTTTCCAAACGGGAACTACTGAGAGAGTCTTGATGCGATGTTGATGTCTCGGGTCCATGTGAGGCAGCGCTGCTCTGCTCGGATAGAGGATGAGAGAGAGAGAGAGGCAGACGGGGGAGGATTTTTGCGTCACAGTTGACGAATAGCTACTTGGACCAGACTTGTCTCAAAACGTTGTAAACTAACAAAATGAACATCATTTTGTCGCAATTTCCGGTCAAAAAGTGTCTGTGTAAAACGTCAGAAACGTCAAAATTTCAATTATAAACCCATTACAGGCAGTGCTAATAGTTTAATAAAATGTACAGTTTATCATAGTTATCAAAGTTCTGTTTATTTGCTTATGACAACTGTTGCTATAATCACCCATAACCGTGGCAACCAGCCACCACTGTCATCAACAAACACAATGGCAAAGACTATGAAATCTTCTTTGATGGAGATCCCATATTAGCTATGTTTACAGTAGTAGCAATAACAGTCCTAACTATGGTATTTTAGCTCATTAATCACTGTAATTTAATTACTTTTCCCTTTAAGTAAAAAGTAAGAGATTGTTCGTAATTTCCTGTAATTTAGTTAGTTACTTCTGATGTAATTGCATTAAATACAATTCTATATAAAACAAAAGTGCATTCAACATCAAAATTGAATGTCTATTGTTAAAATGTATGTTTTTGATGTAACCTTTGGTCAGTTCAAGAATAATTTATACAATTTTATATCATTTATTTGAAAGAATTTGGTTTCATGTCTATCCTTGTATTGTTTAACTGGTCGAGACTGATATGGGATTTAAAAATTAATTAATAATGCAGTACTTTTTAGAAAGAGTAATTAGTAGTTATCTATTACACTGCTGACGATGTAATTAGTAGCAAGTAGCTAATTCATTACTTTTCTAGAGTAACTTACCCAGCACTGGTATTTCTATAAAAATACAATCCCTTTAAAACACATTTCACCTTTTACTCTAGATTGTATTATTTTCATTAGTAAGATAATGCTCGTAATGTTACCTTCTGTGATATACAACCTATCTGTGTGAATAAGTTCTGAGTGGGGGTTTGTCTCCCCCTGCTGTTCTGACCTGATGTAAGCACACAAAAACCAAGTAAAAGCACACTTTACATAATGCATTACACACTCCATTTATTGAGCACTATTATGCAAATAGAGGTTCAGAGAATTTTAATAAGAAATCAAAATTTGAATAATGTATACACATGTGCTTTAGTGCTGCAAAAACATCAAATGTTTTATTCTAAATCCCTAAAATAAAGCACCCACAACAAATACATGTTTTTAATGTTTTATTAAAGTTATCTCTTCATAAACATCCGTTTTTTTTTTGTTTGTTTGTTTTGTTTTTTTTAAGGGTAACCAGAGAATCTGAGTTAGTGGCAGATAATTTTGCTCTTTGAAAGATTGTCACACACTTTACAGTCAATAAAAGGTATCTGATCATTGTGTCATAATATTTGCAACAATAAATACAGAGATTATTCCAAAACATACTGCAAGACAAATGTCACATAGCAAGATAAAACTGTCTAAATTATACCACATAGGACCTGAATAGTTAAATGTGACTTTAAATTAGACTGAGGTAAGCAAGTCATGATACTGAAAAAAACAGAAAGCATAAAATTCGTAGATACAGAGAAGGAAGGAGAACAGATGTTCAAAGTGCAGCAGTCACACTATCATCTAATTCCAGGTTTAATGTCTGTTCCTTTTAAGGTGCCGATATGGTTTTTCCTCCAAACAGGGGGAATCTGTGAAAAGAAAAAAGATACAATCATCACTATAAAGTTGTAAAGAAGCTGTTGTGAAGTAAACATGGAGTGTTATGAGTGTTACGCACAGGAGGTGGAGAGCTGGGTTCTAAATGTCGGCCCAGAAAAGAGAGAAGTCTTCTCCAGATTAGTCCACTGCCCAGGAACATGAACCCTGTCACTAACCAAAACACACGCGGGTCCTACACACACACACACACACACACAGATCAATGTGGGTCAATAAACAACATGTTCTCAGTAAAACTGATAGCATCAGCCTCAGATATAAAGGCACACAAAACTGAAAAGTCATCATCTGATTGGTTGAATTCTACAGGATTTCCAGGAAACGGTTGTTACATTGTTTAACAGTCCTCCCGGAAACTAAGTCATCGTGACGCCAAACGAAGAAGCTGTCATGTTTACAACTGTGACAATGAGCGCTTATAAGGATCAACTAAACAGTGGATTTTCAAAAGTATGTTAAATATGTGAAGTTTGTGACAGACTCTTTAAAATGCGTACAAGAGTTTTACAAGTCGGTCTGTTATTGTAGGGACATCGACTTTACATTTTCACGTGATTGGTTGCTTTACATGTCCGTCAGAGAGCTGCTATGGAGTCCAGACCTTTTGCCATTAGTCTGAAGGTCTGGCAATGTGAGACTATCAGATTGATAACACTGTACACAATGCTGGCTATAACACTGAAGTAAAATGATACACAGTAACAAAACGGTCAACTGTAGAAAAACGGTACCAACCTCTTCAAAGGAAGATTCTAAATTCATTCCAAAAGCCACACCCATCAGACCAAATAAGGAGAGGGAGAAGGTTCCCATGGTGAGCTGGAGGTTCAGGCGCATCATGACATTCCGATGGCTAAAGACAATTTTAGGCAAGACACCACAGGTGAATAGGGTAACTAATCGATATCACAATACTTCCCCCAGTTGACTAATCAGAGACACAGCACATTAAAGTCCCCCAGTTGTCAATAATTTTATCCCTTAAAACTCATCTTTGATCACCAAAATGACATATTTAAATGTTTTTTCCTGTGAAAAAAAATTCTTCATGCCTTAAAATAGCTTGAATGTAACTCTACACCACTGCTCCATTTAGTATACACAGATCTATGAATGTTAATTAGCCCCACCTCCACTCACTCACATGAGCTCAGAGATCCACTCGGTCAACTTACTGAGGTAAACGCTGTACAATGGTATCGCTCTTTACAACGCCAGACACATAACGGTAATTAATATGATTAGCCTTTTGCTTGACTTCGTTATCAAACAGTTGCTAATAATGTGTTGCTAATGTTACATAAGCCATATTCCCGTTCTTCATCTCAGAATCAGACATCTGCCTTCTAAAAATCAGTATCCTTAGAAACGCTTTGAACAACTCAGAACGTCAGTGGAGAAAGGCATATAGTTCATCATAACATTGTAATGAACATCATACACCCGCTATATTTCCAAATCTACCCGATTTTTTCATACCAATAGAAAAATATACCGGGATAACCTGGCTTCTCTTGAGACTCCCCTGCTTCAGAGCGGTCATAGTTAATGATATGCTAAAGCCTGCCGGCGCGTTGACGTGATTGGTTACAAGGTAGTTTGTGATGTCACAAACACCAGTGATTTCAAACTGCATTTTTGAAACTATCTTTAGATCACTGCAGTTTTTAAAGAGAAAATATTCAGCAATGGTTTTGACTTATGAATTTGCACATTGTTTGTCGTAAAGCATATTAAAAACACCACATAGACATATAAACAACATTAAAAACTTGATTTTCACCACAGAGGGACTTTAAGACAAATGTTTTGTATTACAAATTTTCAAAGTGGTATGATTAAATATGCAAAGGAGGCATTATCTAATTAAGTATGCAATAATTTGCACGCTTCGTCAGAACAGAAATCTGAATATTGGATAAAGCCAGGTTCAAAATAGTTTCATTTTGTTGACATATTAGAGTCTCTTTTTTATCACTTCATAAATCAAAAAATACTGTGATCAGCAAGAAAAAAAGTCTCCATGTTTTTAGGAATAAAATTTTACACAAATCAGGTGAATGGTATATGGACAAACTTCTCGATAAAAATCTTCAGAATATAGCTAGGAATAAAACTGGAAGGTTTGGTATATGTAAGTGGTGATTTCTGAAAGAAAATGGCCTTTAAAAGACATAAATTGTAATGATCTACAGGCCAAAATAGATAAAGTGTAATAAAATAAACATTAAAATGTGTATTTTGGATGTTTTCTTTCCACTAGTCTTAAAGAAAATAAGTTCTAGAAGAAAAATAGCCCAAAATTGAGCAGTGCCTGAAAAAACAAGGCTTTTACCTTAAAAACAGAGTGTAAATAACAGATTAAATTAAATTATAAGTGACAAACTTCTCAATTAAGTAACACTCTTTTGTGGAGAATTTTCATTTCCTTCATGATCCAATTGCGATATTGTGATGTATTGTGACATCTGTACAGTATCTTGATGTGTATTGCATCATGAGGTACAGCCCTAGTGCAGTTAAAAGGCATTATAGAAAATATGTTGTTGCCGCTGGTACCTATCCAGGTTAATGAAGATGACGCTTTCAGAGTCATCGATGAGGTCTTTCAGCTCTCTGGCTTTGTTGCCAAGCTCCTCTGCTTGCATGAAATAATTCTCCAGCAGTAGCTCCATCTCTTCAGCATGATCTATACCCAGACTGCTCTCCTCACTGGCTCCATGTGAACACGTACACACAAATACCCACATACAAACACAGGCAAGATAAAACAGATAAAAGACCCACACAACAATTATCAGATATTTACACTGACATCAAGAATATTTGTGTACATGTAAGTGTGTTGCTATGAAGTGATGTGACACCTACAACACTTGCGGGTCGCTCCACTTGGTGACACAGAGTTCATCTATCAGTTCATCCTCATCCAGGATTTTCAGCAGACTGTCTTTAAACATTCTAATGTCCGTCTCTAGCTCTGAAAGGCTGCAGGGAGATAAAAAGGCTTTTTTTTTTCCTCTCAAAGAAAATTATAGAGCATGCTACTTCAAAGCTTTCGCTCTAAAAGAAACACTGCAATGACTTTAAAATCATTTTCTACCAGACAGAGAACATTTGCCTAATAATAATGAGATGTGGGCTAGATATGTACATTTATGAGGTTCACTTTATGATATATCTTGATCTGTCAGATATGGTTTGACAATAAACCATGATACAAATTGATTTACAGATTTACCGGTGATTAGTATTATGATTTCATATTTTTTAATTATCATTAAAACTGTATTTGATTATAGTGATTTGAACAACTCGCAGTAAATATCGTTCAGTATTAAGTGTAGTTAGCAACAGTCTCACGCAGGCGCAGTATAGGTTTCGTTCTGTGTGAAAACCTGGCAGAAGGCAGAGTGCTGAGAGACATTATATGAAAGACTGTATGAATGAATGAATTATATGAATGTATCTCTAAGTGGTAGCCGACTGCCTTCAGAAAAGTTTCAATGGCATTTGCTTTTCATGTTCCCTCCGTGTAAAGCCTAATAAAGTAGTGTTTATCAGCACAGCGCTGCTTTGTTTACAGAGGGAAACAGCTCTATTTCTGCTGTTCCATAAGCGGCACCTACTGTCAGAGAATGGATTTACATTTTCATTTAGTCTGTCTGCCATTTTTCTTCAGATCAATGTGAAAATCTGACCAAATTTCAACCGGTAGATGGAAAATAAGATAATGTGCATTCTAAAAATCTCAACACTTAAGATAAAAAGGTAGCCTATGTAAAATTGTTTACGGAGCAGATAAAATATATATTTCTATAATCATTTTGACTTTTTGAAATTTTATTTGTACATGAATACAATGTAGGCCTAGATAACTCACCTAACATATTTTTTGTTAGTTTAAATTCAACCATCAATTTAAATGTTATTATTTTAATGTTTATGCAAACAAAAAGTACATAGTGGTGCTAATTTTATTTGTTTGTTGGTTTATCGACTTAAAACTTGATGAAATGATTTCAGTGCGTGTATGAGTACTTTTCGATCATTTCCAGCACATTTTAACAATACCGTGATAATATTGATAACCAAGAACATTTGTATCACTATAATCGTGATATGAAATTTTCATACAATCTCATCTTTAAGGGCTCCCTGTGGTTTTCCAATGGTTTGATGCTCGATGGTTTAACGTTCGAAAATTAAGAAATAAAATTATTATTTTTATTTATAATAGTAATTTTTTTTAAGTTCAATATTATTACATAATCACAATAAAAATCACTATAATTATTATCTTATAGTCATACCGAATGGGTCAAAAACATGGGCCTTTGTGGTTACTTAAAGAAGTTTGAGTTGGTTCTTATAAAGAGTACACCGAACTGTCAATATTCAATTTTTTCCCAAGTTGCTCAGTGCTAAAAGGCTGTATTATTATTTCTATGCAGATGTACTCCCCTACAAAATAACCACAACAATTCTAGCATAAATTATTCTATCCAATTAGAAAATTCTGGTATTTTTCATGTATTATTCATATCACAATATCATCAAAGAAAAACTAAAAATCACAATGTCATTTTTTTCTAACATCATGCAGCCCTATTTAGAAACTATCAGGCAGATATCAGGCACTTTTTATTAACACTAGTGATGAGCAAAACTACATATTTTCAAAGTTGACAAGTCGACTTGGAAGCTCTCTATAAATGGACCCTTTTCATGGACTATGATGACACGTTTTAACGGTCATCAGCATTGTAAATCTTGCAAAGTTTTTTATATATATATATTTTTTTCTAAATGTATGTACATTTATAACACTATACTTAGTATTGCATTACCTTTTCATCAAATTACAAAAAACTAGTTAACGCTGCTGTGAGGGTGTTTCTAATACAGCAAATATGGGAGTGACGGTAAAGTTGACCTTTTTCTCTCTTCTGACTGCCGTTATCAATCTCTCTCTATTTTTTCCCTCTTTCTGAAACACTGTTGTTGAGTTTTTCTTTTGCTATTTGAGAAAATGGGGACACAAAAAATATATTTAATGTATTTTCTCATTCACCGCCATAGAATTTTACCCAACTATGACGACTTCTGCTTCGAGAAACCCGGACATGTGAAAAGGGTCTATTAGGCTTTTACCACAAAACTATCAAAGACTTAAGAGCAAACACAGCAAACATTTTCCTTCAAATCACCACCACCACCACCACAAAAAAAAAAAAAAAAAAAAAAAAAAATTAGATACAAAGACAAGAAAAAAATCTAGATAAACTCGCTAGGGGACATTACTAACAACCTAATCAGCTGTTAGACGGTCGAGTCGACTATCCTGACTTATCCCTAATTAACACAAGAAAAACACGACAAAACAATCATTTTATAACTCTGGATAAGCTTCATGGCAATTACCCTAGCAATTATGTTATAGCGATCTTTCATTAAGATTAGCTAATAAGAAAGTTAGGTTTTTAATGGTGTAGTTAAATGCCTCTTGCATTTGGGAACATAATGTTCTAAAAACAACAACATGGCTAGGCAAAGGCTTTTAGTGCAGCTTTTTAATGAAGTCAATGAACTCACCTCTTGCTATTAAGCAGGAGCATATGGAGTTTGCTGCGGTCGGCAGAGAGGAGCTTTGGGTCGACCAACGACTCCAGACAATCCAGAACCTGAGGCTGAACTTCATTCAGCCGCATCTGCAGTAAATTCACCTGTGCCAAAACACATGCTTACCCATATAAACATACAACAACACATGATTACACATACAAACATGGAAAAATAATTAAGTAGACACAGAGACCAAGAACAAAAACATAGACAAAAATCAGACTGTGGTATGAAACGATTCCACACTAGCCAATGATAATCAACAGATATCAATAACAAACTAAGTTTTTAACTTAACTAACAACTTTTTACAGTTGGAACTACAGTTTAAAAGTTTTGGGTCGTTATGATTTTTTAAATGTTTTTTAAGTCAATTATACTCCTTCGGAAATCAGTCTAATGTTGCGATTTGGTGCTTAAATAACACTTATTATTATTAGCAATATTGAAAACAGATTTTTTTTGTGCAAACCATGATACATTTTGTACAGGATTCAAAAGAAAAGCATTTATTTGAAATAAAAACCTTACTAAGCCCGCCACAACAGGAAATGCGAAGAAGAAGAAAAGACAATATATTCATAGATATGTTTGTGTAATCTTGAAACCAGTGTTTCAACCGCGGAAAGACATCAATAAAACAGCTTGAGAATAATATCTCACGTAGCATTACATTTATCTCAGGCAAGTCATTTAGTGTTCACAGCATGTTAGTTCACTAGAGAAATGAACTCTAAAGGGGAGCATTTCACTAAATGTATGCATTATATTAGCTTATATATTCATTATAGTTATCTGTTAGCAATGTCTTAATGTATGTCTAAATAAATTTGTCATGAAAACAAGTTATGACAGTAACTGTGTAAATGATTATATTTAAAAAATGAATTGGAGTAGAAAAATAATTGAAAAATAATTTTTAAATTAGATTTAGAAGTTTATGCAAAACCTGCCTTATGTGCAAATTACATGCTTTTTTATTTGAGTGTTGATTATTATACCTATAAATAAACAGCAACTGAATTTAACAGTTTGGACTCTGTTGTTAATTGTAACCTTTAATATTATAGTAATGAGCAAGAAAGGGCTCCCTGTATACAGTTTACAGCATTAGCTGAGATAGATTTTTTTATCCTTAAGAAAATGTTAATTATAATTGAATTTATTTAAAGAGAGAGACACAATTTGTTCAATAAATCACTGTTTAATTAAAAAAAAAGGTAGAAATTTTGTTTAGTTTTCTCCCCCCTGCTGTACCTAACCGTACCGAACCGTGACTTCAAAACTGAACCGTCATGTTTGTGTACCATTACACCCCTAGTATGTACAGTTATTGTTGTTTATTAATACAAAAAATAACTTTAAATGCTCACCCTGTGTTGCAGAATGGCTTCCAGAGCTCTGAACTCAAAGGGCAGGGAGTAAGTAGCCAAATTTCCATCTCCTGCTAACTGTGGCCCAAGTTCTAACACCAGCCATTTCTCCAGGCCGAGACCACGGAAATCCAGCACCAGTAAACACTCTGGGGTAACCACTGCCTTCAGGGACTTCACATACAGAAAAGGAGGGGAAAAAAACAACAACAAAAAAAAAAAACAACAACATCTTTTTAAAAATGTAAAAAGATGTATTCAATTTCCAAATACAAATGAGTTTTTAACTTTAGAATATTTCTTGTATTTGGTATTAATTACAAAATAAAGATCATCTTGTGTTTATGAAACAATCTTCAGAAGCCCCGAGTGTAATGACGTGTATCCATACCTCCATGCGTATGATGATGGCATTGTTCCGTGCTGTTATACTTGTTAAGTGCTGGAATCTCAGATCTCTCGCCTGCAAACTAAGCTCCTGGTACAATTCAGTCTTCTTCCTTTCTAGAGAACAGAATAAGAACCAGATCCATCAATAAAATCTAACATGGCAAATTTTGGCCATAAAACACTTTTTCCTAATAAACAAAATTAAAGACTGTAGGATGTTTTTCTCTCTCTCTCTCTCTCTCTCTCTCTCTATTCAATTCAATTCAAAGTGTGCTTTATTGGCATGACAATTGTTACAATGTATTGCCAAAGCATTTCTAATTTTTACAGTGAATCAACATACATGTACATAATATACACACATAAAAAAGTAAGTAGAACAATCAATCAACATTTTAGAATTCTATGAACAATTTAGAATTCAGTGTGTGTATGTGCGTGAGTCTGCGTGTTTGTGTGTTTATGTGAGAGAGTGTGTGTGTGTGTGTGTGTGTGTGTGAGAGAGAGAGAGAGCGCATTACTGATTAGTTGGATCCCTCTTTTTGTGACAGGCATCAATGTATCTTGCTGCTAGTAGGATACAATCTCTTTTTTCACCTAATAAATGTTGAAGTTGTGTTTTATTGTTTAATTTTATGAAGTAAGGGCAAAATATTTCAAATTTTGGATAAAATGTCTTTCTGATTTCCTCATAGTTAGGTGCTTCTCTCTCCCTCTCCCTCTCCCTCCCTGTAAGGAATTAATTGAATGTTAAATCAGATTAAAACAGGGTTGACAATAAACAAAATTAATTTAAAAAACATTATTTAACATACTTGAACATTGAACAGATTCAAATAGCTGGTTGATAATAAACAAGATTAATTACAAAATACACAATTTAACATACTAAATAAAATATTCTGAAAGGCAATTATTTTCCTTTTTCCTAAAAGCACATTTTCAGGTCTCATAATATTTGGGGATGTATAGTAGGGGCATTTCATTTTAAAGAATTTCTTTATAAAATGTAATATTATTTCCTTTTTTATTTGACAATAAGCATTTTAATAAGCAATGACTTTTTAAATGATTCTCTTTATTGTTACATAAGTTAAATTTAAGATAAATTTTGTATATATAATTTTGTAAAATATTTTTATTTGTGAAGATAGGATTTTCCATGAAAAATATAGATAGTTCACAACATACTCCCTCATTTTGCTTTTGTGTGTAAGAGCATGTCTTTTAAATATAACTTATAGTTAACATTTCTAGCATTGCAATGTAACAAATTTCTCCACAAAATTAAATATTATTTCCTTTTTTTTTTTTTTTTTTTATAATAATAAGCATTAAAGGAACAGTTCACCCAAAAATGAAAATTATCCCATGATTTACTCACCCTCAAGCCATTCTAGGTGTATATGACTTTGTTCTTTCACCCGAACACAATCAGAGATATATTAAATAATATCCTGGCTCTTCCCAGCTTTGTAATGGCATTAAATAGTGCCTGAGTTTTGCTCCGATATTGTTCGGCTGAAATTAGAAAGTCATATACACCTAGGATGGCCATTTTGGGATGAACTATTCCTTTAAGGACTTAAGTTATTCACTTTATGGTAAAAATAAATTAGTTTTGCACATTTTTGTTTGTAAAGACAGTATTTTCCATTAAAAATATAGAAGTTCACAACATAGTCCCACATTTTGCTTGTGTGTGTGTGTAAGAGCATGTCTTTTAAATATAACGTATAATTAACATTTCTTGGGTCAAATGAAAAGGAATTTACATCATACCAAAAACTGCATCATATAGTAGTTGTGAAAAGCATCTCAAAAAACTCACCAAATGATGTCACATTCCCATCACGTTCAAATTTCATCTGTTGAATGAGAACGTGAATTAGTAAAGGTGAGTGATTGACCTAATCCTTCTAATCATAGACAGTGTGCGATTAAGACTAAAAGATGCACAAATGTTTGTCTTACCACAACAAACACTGGAGCAACACTAGACAAGGCTGCCTGGGATGCATCTGTGCCTCTTTGTCGACAGGAGAGGTCTGGCAACAGAAACAAATGTGTTACTTGTTTGAGCAGACGTGCGAGCAATAAAACAACACAGACGTGCAGCACCTACAGGGTCCCTGAGCTCTCAGCAGCAGTGTGCTGTGATGTGCTCGTCCACATGTTGATGAAAGAGAGCGTTTGAAAGGTGATCTTGAGCACTTCACAGATCTCCATGTCCAGCATTTCATCGACACTTTCCTGAGACTCTCTCGACACACAAACCTCAAGCATGGCTCCATATTTTAAAACACTTGAGTCAAAAGTCCATTTTACCCCGACACCCAGGTGAGGTTACTGTGCGAGCTCAAACTCCATCAATACAAGTTGTCAGTATGACACACTTACTTTGGTCTCACTATAACTCCATTGGAACCCGGTTATGTTGCTATTTTGTATTAGCTGTTAAAGTAAAGAACAACATCTCCGAAATCCGGATAAAAAAAGTAAGAAAGAAACGTCCGGGTTTGATGTCTTTAGCTGTCCTGCTAACTCACAACCGCAGGTATCTCCGCTTAACTATGAGCTCGTAATGTATTTGGTATACGAACACATAAGTGCAGTAATAACATCTCCCATCGTACAGTTTAGCGAGTTGATGACTTTAACAACAGCGGCTGAACGGCATGTTTCGGAAACTGTTGATGACGTGAAGCACGCATACAGCACGCGCTCGTTGTCTCTCCAATGGTCTGCAGTCATGGGCAGTGACGTCATTGAGCTGCATGACGGCGTTAAAGCAGCACGATTTATTAAACTTGACTTGAAAATGAATGCAATAACAAATATTAGGACCCATTTTCAAAAACAAATTAAAAATTTTATTTATTTATTTATTTATTTATAATTCTGTTGTTGCAAATATTAAGTTAAGGACTGCCTGTTATATATATTATATTATATTATATTATTATAAAAACAAAGACGATAAAGGTCTTGAATAATTTCTTTATAAATTCGCAGACTTAACTTATTTCGTATGAATTTATGCTACAGTGCAAACTTCATTTTTTTTTCTGTTTTGTACTAGTAGCCTATTTATGTTACATAAGAAATCTTTAAAAGCTGCATGTTCACTGGATCAAGAAATAACTTTTGTAATGAACTTTATAAACATTTTTTTTTATTATTATATTTGGATTTTTTATTTATGTATTTCTTTTTCTAGGGGGGAAAAATCTATAATAATACCAACTATAATGTTTTGTTTTGGCATTTATGAACATAAAAAATCACAAGCGCATATTCTCCTTGAGACCGCAGGGTGGCGCTCTCCGCATTCATCCCACTCAAACCTGCCCACAAATACAATATTCAAAGATGCTGTTCATACATGAGATCGTGGGGTTGCATATTCGGTAAATTTGATGTAAATGAATATCTCCGCTCCAGTCTTTATGCTCTGATGGTTTTATGCCTTCTGTCATTCATTGAAACATCAACTTGCTGCAGCACTGATGCTTTCACAGCGCCTGGAATAAGACTCTGCATCATTTCCCCTCCGCGAGCTCACAATGAATGAATGAACGAGGCAAGTGATGCTGTTCCTTGCCAGCTAAGGGAAAACGCTAAAAGCTTTTGTTCTGTATTCGTCCCCTTTATAACAACGACTTGGCGTGGCGTTACGATGTTCCCGTCGTGCTATTCTAAGCCCAAAAATGGCTCGCAGTTCAAGATGTCTTACACTAAAGTGATTTTTGGGGTGTTGGTGGTGTATGTCCTCCATACCTGCTGGGCCATATACGGCTTCATTCACACCAAACCCTGTGATAGCGCCAAAGGGGACAGCTGCGTTTCATCTTATCTCACTGTCAAGCCTCGACTTCAGGTGAGAGTATCTCATTTAACTGTCTTTGTCAAATGTATTGTAAGTCGCCCATTGCTTTAAAAGGTTACAGTTATTGCATGTAATCTCTCAACAGCTTAGTATCTATTCCGCTGTGGACCCCAGTGATGAAGCTGGACACAACCTGCTTTTCAAAGTGGACAGATTTGATATAAACACCAAGTTTGAAAGGTAAGCTGACCTTTTTGTGGTTTGTTACCCGTGTGGAAAAGATAAGTTTCAAGTTTAAGCATAATTTTAAGAAGAGTACTTATTATGGAAATAATAGGCTCCACATTAAAATAATATAAGCTACGTAATAGCAAAGTTAATGTAATGTTTTTGAACATATTAGTTGCAGTTCAAGGAAAATGCAACTAGTTGAACTTTAGAGTGCTTTTTGTCCCACTTTAATAATCTTTATAATATAATTTCATTATGTTGTCTTTGAAAATGGTTTAAAGAGTAGGCTACTGCTGAATGTACTGACAAGGATTTATGTCATGTATTTAAATATCCTATTTGTAATAACACATTTGTAATGATGAAGTTGCAATTTAGTACATTTAAAATGTACTTTTAAATTTAACTTTTAATTTGACATTACAAAGTGCACTTTTTAAAAATGTACTTAAAGGGATAGTTCATCCAAAAAAGAAAATTCTGTCATCATTTACTCACCCTAAAGTAGTTCCAAACCTGTAGTTTCTTTGTTCTGTTGTACACAAAGGAAGATATTTGCAAGAATGTCAGAAACCAAACAGATCTCGCCCCCCAGTTACTATCAGAGTAGGAAAAATAAATACTATGGTAGTCAATGGGGGCGCGATCTGTTTGGTTACTGATATTCTTCCAAATATCTTCCTTTGTGTTCAGCAGAACAAAGAAATTCATACAGGTTTGGAACTACTTTAGGGTGAGTAAATGATGACAGAATTTTCATTTTTGGGTGAACTATCCCTTTAAGAGTGTTAAGATAGAAACATACTCCCTTTAATACACTTAAGTGACCTTTTATTCATTAATATTATATTACAACCCCAATTTCAGACTGTTTTGTATCAGGTGAAATTGGGCAAAAATTCCACTGGCAAAACTGCAACAGTCAGTATCCTCAATTCCCAAATGATTAAAAAGTGTAATTAAAAAGGAAAGGTGATGTGACACAGTGGTAAACATGCCTCTGTCCCAACTTTTTTTTGGAGTGTGTTGCAGCCATCAATATCTAAATTTGTTTTATATCTACAAAATACAATTAAGTTGGTTAGTGAAAACATTGAAAATCTTTTCTTTGTACTTTTGGCAGTTAAAAAAGGTTAAAGAGGTAACTTTTCTGGAAATGGGGTTGTATCTGCAACTACAGTTTATATTTTTTAAGATTTGAAGTGCACTACAAGTGCATATTCCATACAATTAAGCACACTTAAGCTAAAAAAAAAAAAAGTAATTACACTTTTTAAATGATTGTAGCTGTTCTGTTGTTGATGAGAACATGTCTACACAAGGTTTTAAATGATAAAACAATAAATAAGTATTTGGACATTTTCTGATTGGGACCAGTTAGTTAAAAGTAATTAGTTCTGTTAGTTAGTAGAGGAAACATAATTTGTTTGTAAATGTTTATTTTAAGCCTCTTATTCTTTATGTCCCTCATATTCCTTTTAATGCATTCTTTTATTTCTTTTTCAATTTTTTTTTTTTACTTCTTTGTTGTATTTGTTTATTTCTTTTCATGATTACTATATTTTCAAATAATTTTATGTGGCACTCTGAATTCTATGTGTTATATAACTAAAACGACCATTTTCCTTGCATATGCCACTTGGTTTGATTTTAATAATAATTTAATGACATTTGGAATTTTTTAAAATGTGGTTTAAGGGACCAGTATATATCAAAGTATCATGGTATTTACCATGTGATACCATCACAGTACCATAGGATCACCACAATACATTTTTGGTAGGGCTAGATGACAATCTTATTTACCATTTAGTTACAGAAAGTACACTGCGGCTCAGAACTGGTGATCTGGTGAGAAACTGATACAATTTGAGAAACTTTTACTTTAATGTTTTGACCAGTTTTATTGTATGCGAATACTGAAACTGCATTGTTTGGTTCCTCAGATAGCATACAATGTTTTGTGATTACAGGAAGGTGAGTGTCACAGTTCCTGAGATGACCCATAACAATGGGACCGTCCATGCCGTGGTGTTTGTGCACAAGAGTGGAGTTTTGCCTTGGAAAGACAGCAGACATGTGCGGCTTGTGGCCCGTCTCACCTCTCAGGTGATCCTTCTTCAGTCTGGAACCACCACTAACCGTGAGGTATTGTAGCCAATTATTACTGTCTGCACATCTTCAGCAATCTTTATCATTGTTGTATCCATACAAGTTCAGAATACTTGAATTCCTCCCAATCTTCAGGAAAAATCAGGTGTCAAATATTGTGGCAGTTTATTGCTGCCCTATTTAACCTTATAAAAAAGAAGTACACTTTAGCATACTTTTAAAAAAGACTACTTTTTTACAGAAATAATAGCCCAGTTTCACAGACAGGGCTTAGCCTACGCCAGGATTAGGCAATAGTTCAATTAGTATATTTAAGTAGCTTTTATAAACGTACCTTAGAAAAAAACATTACTGGTGTGCATCTTGAGACAAAACAATGGCAGTGACATATTTTAAGATATGTCAGGACAAGTTGCTCAAACATGCATTTTAGTCTGGGACTAGCTTAAGCCTTGTCTGTGAAACCAGGGGAATATGTTTTAAAAGAACATACTTAAAGCTGCAGTCCGTAAGTTTTGCCTCTTTGTCGCCATCTCTGTTCGAAACCTGCAATTGCAGTTATTTGCAGAATTATTATCTTTACGTGGGTTGTGCATCGGCACGGCTCCTCAGCGTAGATGAATCTAATGTTTTGAGGAGAATGTGTGGCTGTCAGTCACCGCACCAGTGGATACTGTACTTCAGAATCACAGACAAATGGTGTAGTCTTGGAAGTATGACCAGAATAAGAATTTTCACTGGAGAATGTCATTTGAACAAGTAAGCAATAAATCTGCCACTTTTGTTCTGACCAACTGAGGAAAAAAAGCATTACAATAAATCGCAATACCAGTGGTGATTAAATCTAACGATCGCTTAGCTCGGATCACATCAAACCATGCAAATTATTATTGTTATACTTTGTTCTCAAATTGTTAATGTTAACAACATCAGCATTGCGTGACTATGTGTATTTAGTGTGTATTAGCGTTACTTGTAGATTTCATTTTCTGTACACTAATCTCTAACGTTAATTTGTCATACAATCCACCATAAAAATTATAAGTTTAATTATTCCAGCTGCTGTGAGAAAAGGCTATAAATGATCTGCCGCCTGTAGCATCCTCCGCATGCCATATAGCCTACTAGCTGGGACTCCTTCTTTATGTAAACAGATGTGACGTAATGACGCAAAGACGAACGGCGGTATGCTCGAATTTCCCGCAGAAACCCACCAGTACCACCCGAATTAGAAAACATTATTATAAGCTTGCCGTTGTGAATTGGGCTAAGGTAAGGAGATAGTTTTGAACACTGGCTGGTTATGTACTTGCTCAAAAATTGATTTGGGATCATTTTTAACCAAAAAAAGTTACAGACTGCAGCTTTAAGTGCGAACTGAATATAATGTTTTCGGACAGTTAACTGCATGTTATTTGCAATTAAAGGAAAAGTCATAATAGTTTAAATTTATATTAAATTCACTTAGTTTAAATTAAGACTACTTTTTGATCCACTTATGTACATATTGTTTATATGTAATTTCATAATTACTTCTGTTGTCTTTGAAATATGGTTAAAGTGTACTGCCCAATGTACTGACAATATACTCCCATATACATATTGTAACATGTATGCTCTGTTTTTGTTTAGTTTTCACTCAGCTCTGTTTGTGTTTGCCTGGGTTCCTAATTAGTTTCTCTGTTTGTTAATTAGTTTCCATAGTTCCTAATTCCACGCACATGTTCTGTTTCTCTTTTGATTACATTCTCTGTTTATTTTCTGTCTGTTTATTGTTCCATGGCATCAGTATTAATGTGGTTGTCTGTTTTTTTCTCCTGCGATCTCTTATGTATTCCCTGTTGGATTTATTAAAGACTATTTTGTTCCTTACTCCTTTGTTGTGCGCTCTTTACAGTCACAGCCGTGACACATATGCGCACTTTTTGTATATATTTGAAATGAAATAAATAGATTGTATTGAATGTCAGCTTGCTTATTTTGCTCAGGATAACGATTTATGATGTCCACATGTCATTTTAGCAGGAAACTATGCTTCTAACCTCAGCTCTAGAGCTGTAGTTCCAACCACACAAGTTTGCAACACTGTTTGTGAATTTTCATTGGAACTATGGTTTTGGGAATTGCCAAATCGTTTAATTACATTGGTAACAGCTAAACTTGCGACCATAGTTGTCTAATGATGCTTTTGGGAAACACACATCTGGATAAGAGCATCAACTAAAAGCTTTAAATCAACTTTACTTTCAAGTACAAATAAAGTTGATTTAATGCTTTTAGATGATGCTCTTATCCAGATGTGCAATTCTCAAAAGCATCATTAGTCAACTATGGCCGCAAGTTCCGTATAAAACTGTATAAAAATACAGTAAAGTGAAGTATTATCTTACTTCATCAATATGAAAACATAGCCTATGTACTAAATGAATATGTTCTCTACTCCAAAGCAATGTTTTTCTGGCTTTGAGTTTTACTTACTCCCAAAAGTTGAGAGAACTTTTTTTTTTTTTTTTTTTTTTTTTAATGTGTCAATTTAAATACATTGGACAAATCAATTGGATAAACACAGTAAATTAAGTTTAGTTGACTAAAATCAAAAAAGATCTTTTACAGTGTGCAAATACATCATGATAGATGTGAATCGAGAACTTGAAAGTGGATATTTTCCTGTGTAAAGGCACCAGAAGAGCAGCAGATTGTTTCTTACTGGAGATCACGACTTACCTTGAACGTGATGAATGAGGATTTCACCTTCAACAGCGCTGCGGTGCCCAGCGACCTTCGCCGCTATATGAAAATGTGAGTTATTATCTGAAACCTTGATAATGTGTATGTGTGTCTAATATCTTACCTGGACATCCAACCCTGTTTTTTTCACTTTCATTTTATTTCCTCAGAGTTGAAGATGGAAAAAAGGAAAAAAAGAAACTGTATCTGCCACTTTTACTGGTTGATGAACTAAGAAGTCGATTAAAGGACTTAATTGTATGTAGAAAAAAAAAAAAAAAAGGATAGTTCTATATAAAAAGACGATTCTATATAAGATTTTGAAATGAAAAAATAAATTTAATGCGTTTAATTTATGAATGCAAGTTTACGTGTTAAATTACACAGGAGATAAACAGCACCACAAAAGCAGTCCCGCTGACAATATCATATGACACCATTACCTTACGCAAATTCAGAATATGGATCCACATACAAGCTGTCATTTACTCACTCAAACATTTTGGTGAGTGACATACAATGCATGACATATATGCATCAAATACAACAATAATAATTTAACAACTAGATTCTCAAGTTTTCTCAGGTTTAATGTTTAATTCTGTATTAATCATAAGTATGTTTTTCTACTTTCCTTCTTTCAGGATTTTCAGAACAGAATCTTGATGAAATTAAAGCCATGTTTGTTGAGAGTGGGCTACATATCTTGGCTTTGTCCATTCTAGTGCCTGCATTTCATGTAAAAATGCTTTATAAAGATATGCATGTTCCCCACGGTTTCACAGACAAGGCTTAAGGCTAGTCCCAGACTAAAATTCATGTTTGAGCTGTTTTAACTGTAAGCAACTTCCACTGACATATCTTAAAATATGTCACTGCCATTGTTTTGTCTCAAGATGCACACCAGTAATGTTTTTTTTTTTTCTAAGGCACATTTATAAAGCCACTTAAATGACCTAATTGAACTAAGGGCTAATCCTGGCTTGATCTAAACCCTGTCTGTGAAACCGCCCTAAATGTACTTAAACTGTTTATTATTATATATTATTATTATCTTACGAATAATAGAATATTCTGTTTTGCAGCTCTCATTTGAGGTTTTTGCCTTCAAGAATGACATAAGGTTCTGGCGAGAAAAGAAGAGTTTAGCTGGTATTTCTAGAAGATCAGGTACTGAATAAATAGCTGCAGTATGTTGGTGCGACAAGAAAAGCCACAAATAATTTGTCGCAATTGGGAAAAATGGCTATAAAATCTCGTTTGTCTCTGCAGTTGTGTGGAGATGTTTTAGCACCATCGTAATATTCCTCCATCTACTAGAAGAGCAATCCAGCTGGCTGATTCTGCTTCCCACTGGGATCTCAGCTCTAATTGAGGTATAAAAATAGATGAAATGTGCTCATTTTGGACTGCTGGCATTTATTTCGGTTTAAACCAAACATGACTTTTCCTTCACTATCATTTGTTCTTGATTTTGTAGTTATGGAAAGTGAATAAGGTCTTAGCACTTTCACCCACATTCCATGTAAGTGTTTATTACTTATACTTAGTAAGCACAGTATGGTCTTTTTGAGGAATATGCAACTCATCTTACTCATTGTAATTTGTTTTCTTGAAGGATGAAAGAATGGATGATTTTGAGCGCGCAACAGAAGACTATGATTCTAAGGTGTGAGCAATTTGTTCATTGAACCATTTAGATCATTATTATTCCTGTTTTCTGAGGTCCTGTAGAATTAGCATTCTTTGACACAGGTTTTTTTTTTTTTTTTTTTGGCCTGGAAATGTTTTTTTAGTCCGATGTTTAAGTAGTTTCACAAGGACATTCTCTTTACTTGTACAGGCCATGAAGTTCTTGTCATATCTGATGTATCCATTGTGTATCAGTGGGGCCATATACTCATACTTGTATCTCCAAAATAAAAGGTAACATTTTTACTTTAATAAAGTATTATCTCTCTCTCTCGCTCTCTCTGTCTCTCTGTCTCTCTCTCTCTCTCTATACTGAAAAGTTTGTGAACCCGTAAGAATCTTCTATAAATTCGACCTACTTTGAAACTGAGTCTACCTGTAAGTCCTCTAACTAGATAAAGAGAAATCCAGTTAAACAAATAACACTGCATATTTTAACTTAATTATTAAGCGAAATAATCCAGCAGTGAATTTTTGCTGTTATCTGGTGTGACGCCCTTGAGCAGCAACAACAGCAACTACGTGTTTCCATGTGACTGTGAATCAGTTCTATATGTCAGCTTGAAAATATGTTGGCCCATTTCTCCTAAAAACTCAACTCATAAATCAGAAGGTTCTATTTTGAGTTCATCTGTCTATATAGGTCATATTTATATGGAAAATTCACAAAAAATGTTCACAAACTTTTTTTTTTGTAATTTTATATATTAATATATGTACTTATGTTTTCATTATGTTGTGTACTCTCAATAGTTGGTACTCTTGGATAACCAATGGCCTTATTAGTGGTAAGAGCTTTATTAATAAAAAGTGTTAAGTCACACTTTATTACTTACTGCACAAAGGAGGTCAAAATGAAAGTTCCTCTTCTTTTTAAACATTAAGGTGTTTATGCGTTTGGATTTCTTTCAATGGTTCCTCAGCTGTTCATCAATTACAAGGTTTGTTTATAGGCCAGCTCTAAAATACAGTTCTACTGAAGTTGTCTTTTTCCTGTACTGTTTCCTCTGAATGTTCCTTAAGTGTGTCTTTTGCTTTTCTCCACAGTTAAAATCAGTGGCTCACCTCCAGATGTCCATCTTGATGTATAAGGTATGTTACAGTTAATTTAATGAAAAATTGATTTTCTGTGATCTTTTTCAAAATATACTGAAACTCTCAGAACTCACAACTTCTTCCCCAGTCCAAAAAGACCATTAAAACTAAGAGGCTGTTCACATAGGCCGCATTTACACTGCAGGTCTTGATGCCCAGTTTCGGTTTCTTGACTATTTCTGATATTTTTTTGATGACCAGCTTACATCTTCTTTTAAAAGTGACCCATATCTGATATCTGCATTTACACTATACACTTGGTGAAACAACGCAATGACCCGGAAAAGCTTAGGCCAAAAAAGGAAGTAAAAACGGCTCAATATGCAATGGACGCATATGAAATGATAATACAAGCTTTTGCATTCCGCACCATCTTTAAAGATCAGCAAAACCGTGGGTTAAGCCTTCGTCCTCCATGTATCGACAGGGGAATATACGATCGACAGGGGAATATACGATCTGTCCGCTTACATGGAAGACGCAAATGCAAGTATCCGATTCATATCAGATTTATTTCCACATATGAATGAGGCCTGAAACCGATCTGAGAATATCGGAATCCATGTGCTTTTTTCCTGCGTACAATTTAAGAACGTATAACAATAATTCATGTACCTGGGTAACACAAACAGATATTAGGGCTCATGAAAATAATCAACAAAACATGTGCGTGTACAAAGTATATCATGTGAAATCATCTTTTACACCAAATATGGCCCTTATTGAATCACCACATAAACTTGTGTGACCTACCGCTGTAAAAACTCATGCAGACTGGGAAGAAGCAAAGTGAGACCACTCCCCAAATCAGCATGGTGGCCAGAAAGACAGAGGAAAACCCAAAAATGGTCATGGCAAGTGGAATCACAAAATAATGTTCTAAATCCACACCTGCTACACTCCCCCCTGCTTACTTCCACTTGCACATGAACAAAACAACAAAAGAACCCGAACATAAAACATCAAAATGCTACACAGTCAACCAAAAAACAACCAGGTACATGTAACCATATTTGAAATAAAAAAAAGAGGAAAGCAAGAGAAACAAAATCTGTACCATAATACCAAGAGATATTACTGTATGTCACATTAAACACTAAATACTCAGGCTCACATGTCAAAGATCTGGATTCTGTCTCAAAGGTCTGTCCATTGAGGCCTGTAGCATGTGGTACAGTCAGGCTACTAGGCCGTTCATCTAACTGGACAGAATCAGATTTAGAAAGGCCAACTTCTGGGGGTTCAGACACCCATGCCGCCATTCTCTCATCTGGTTCATTGACAGGCAATCTCAGCTCCACATTTTCGCTCACAGACAGACTTGACCTACTCGAGGCAACATTCTTGCAAGAATCATCTTCAGAAACCTTGTTCTGAAAAGGCAGGAAGTTCACTGGCATAATGAGATTTCTATGAACAACTTTCTCAGTTCCAGTTACATAATTTCTGATTTGGGAAGTATGAACCTCATTGTTCATTCCTGACACTATGTAGATGTGACTCTCCCATCTATCAGCAGTTTTCCTCTTGCCACGCTCGCCCTTAATGGCCAGCAGCACTCTATCGCTGATGTTCACTGGAGCACCTTTCTGCTTTTTGTTGTAGAGATTTGCATGCCTCTGTTGTTGTTTTGAGGCAGAATATTGGGCCACTTTCATAGCTTGTGCAAGATCATCTCTTAAAGACTGCATATACTGGTTATAGTTGACCACCTGGTCATCAAGCAACACAGAGTCAAACATCATGTCAATGGGCAACCTGGGAGTTGTATCAAACATCAACTGGAATGAAGGAAAACCAGTGAATTGTGGCATTATAGCAAAAAAATCGTCATTTGAGGCCATTTGTGCTTTGCTTTAAGTGGTAAGGCACGAATCATGTTGCCAAATGTATGGTTGAATCTCTCAATGGTCCTGTTACCCATCGGGTGGTAAGGAGTCTTATGGGATTTTTGAACACCAGCAAGCCGAAGCATTTCAGAAATCAGGCTGCTTTTAAAACTTGCTCCCTGATCTGAATGTACTTGCTCTTTATTCGCTCAGGAAAGCCGTAGATGCAGAAAAAGTTGTCCCATAACTGCTTCGCAACTGCCTTTGTGGATTGATTAGGACAAAGGTTAGTCTGTGCCAGCTTAGTAAAATGGTCTACCATGACTAATACATTCAGAGACTTATTGGACGAGTCTTCAGCAGACCAAAAATCCATATAAACCAGCTCAAGTGGTCTTGATGGTTTAACACTTTCAAGCAGAGTTCTCCCCTCAGGCTCTGGCGACTTGCTGACAACGCGTCTTCTGCAGCATCTTACATACTCTTTTACATCCCTTTCCATCCCTTGCCAGTAGAACCGATGTCTGGGTAGGTATAATGTTCTGTGTTGCCCCTGGTGTCCAGCTTCATCATGCACTCCCTTGAGCACTATATCTCGAAGAGTAGCAGGGACAATAAACTGAGAAGTCTTCTTCCTTGTGATGACATCTTTGGAGACTCGATATAATAAACCCATTCTTGCTGATAGTTTGTTCCAGTGTCTCAGAAACCGGAGCACACCAGGTGATTCCTTGTTCCACTCTCTCCTAGACAGCCTACATTCGTGCTCCACAAAGAAAAGCACTCTGCTCAGGTCAGGATCAGCATCTTGTAAGTCTGTCAGCTCCTGCCTTGACAGTACTGGATCGTCTGACAAACGAGATGGAATAATCGACCCAAGTAGATGTGGAAGCAGGTAAGCATATGGCTGAACATGATTTTCCTGTTGTCAACTATTGTCCAGAATGGCAGAAATGTCCTCCTGAGAAATAACAGACTGCCTAGATAAAGCAGCATTATTTACCTCAATATCTGAACAAGGCTTGTCTTGTGTTTGACCAGCAGAACACATCTTGGATGTTCTCCGGATTCCCTACCTAAGAATCCTCCAGGAGAGCACCACTCTGGCAAGTCGGTGGAACACACTGTGTCGCACAAACGGTTGATGACTAAGGGCATCTGTGACTACATTCTTAGGCCCAGGAATGTATTTGATGTCAAAATTATATGGAGCGAGCTTTGCGACCCATCTTTGCTCACAAGCATCCAACTTGGGTTTTGTAAGAATGTGGGTCAGTGGGTTGTTGTTTGTCCATACTGAGAACTGCTGACCTTTGAGCCAGTGACTAAATTTGTCACAGACTGCCCATTTGAGAGCAAAAAACTCTAACCTGTGTGCTGGATATTTTGAATGGGCATAATTAAGTGACTTGCTATCAAAGGCTATGGGGCGAGCAACCACTCCACCCGCCACTACCTGAGAAAGCACTGCACTTAGCCCATTACTGGAAGCAACAACAGACAGCAAGAAGGGTTTACTAAAATCTGGGTGTGCCAAAATGAATCTTTCGAGTAAAGCCTGTTTCAGCTCACTAAACGCATCTCTACATTCCTGGGTCCAGTCAGAAGAGGTAAGTTTTCTGCCTGCCATCACACATTTCTGTCCTTTGGTATGTCATGCCTAATGTTAATGCAAAAAGGGGTCTACTAATGTGAGAACAGTATTCGATATACTGCTTGTAGAAAACCACCATCCACAAAAACGACCTTATTTTTGTCTGAGATGGAATGTCAGTGCCATCTTCCATAAGATGCTGTTCTGTTATGTCAACAATAGCTCTAACCTTTTCAGAATCTGTAGTTATGCCTTCACTACTCACAATGTGTCCATGAAACTTAAAGGAAGGTTTCATGAAATGGGACAAATGAGACATCTTTTAAGACAGTTTCAGATTGTGAGCCTGGAATACCATCTCTAGTCATTCCAAAGTAAGCTGTTCATCAGGAGCGAAAACGAGGATGTCATCGAGATAGCACAAAATGCTCATGAAGTTCTGATCGTCAAATACATTCATCAACATCCTCGTGAATGTCGCAGGATTATTGCACAGACCCTGCGGAAGCCTATTATATTCATAAAGACCAAATGCTGTAGTAAAAGCTGTGAATTTTCTGTCATCCTCATGTACTTCCACATTATAATAACCTGATGTTAAGTCCATTGTGGAAAAGAATGTGTTACCATCTAGACCCGCAAGTGCATCCACTTGATGCAGAAGAGGATATGCATCTTTGACGGTGCACGCATTCAGCCAGCGGAAGTCTGTGCACAGCCTATGCATACCAGAGGCGATGCATAATCACTTATTGACTTTCTGATTATGTCACAATCCTCCATATCATCTAAGGCCTCTCGCAGCGTCTCATAGAGCTTCGGTGATAACCTTCTGTAAGGAAGTCTGAGCAGTTTAGTATCGCTTAGGCAGATTCTGTGAATAAAGCCTTACAACTGTACTGCCCGCAGATAGGATTTTGTTCCCCACACTTTCATGGGTTCCAGAGTGATGGCATGTTTAAGTTTTACAGTTCCTACTTTTGTAGGAGGATCTGTTCCTTTCCATGACTCAACATTGCATAAGACTTGCATCAAAGCTCTTGCATCAGAATCTTTGCCTTGCAAGTCAGATACTCTCCCACAGAAATCACTTGATATCTTCATGTCATAAATGAGATGTTTTATGACATTACTTCCCAAAATTAGTTCAGCATTTTGCCCATCAACAATTAAGGCAGGTACAGAGAAGGAGCAGTCGAACACTTTCATCTGCACCTCACACAGACCCAGTGGACTTGTTTTCTGACCACCACAGCCAATCAGTGTGAGCAGATACATCATCTGAGGTAAGTACTTTTGCTTCAATGAGTTTGGACAGGACTTGTGTACTCATAGTACAGGCCATAGACCCACTGTCAAGCATGCCTCGAAGCGAAACAACATCGTGTACCAAAACATCAGTAAAGAACAGATCATCATTTGTGTTAAGTCTCTGCACATTTCACAAGTTCACACTTATAAATAATCAGATAGTAAATAGTATGCGTAATAGTATGCGTATTTGGCATGCTGTCCGAGGAGAGGGCTCCGAGCTCGGTATTTGGCCCGAACCCAGAGTACTCCCCAAAAATTGCAAACCAATGCAGGACAGCAGCCGGAAACATTACTGATGACCCCCAAAAATTGCATTGCATAGGCTGATTGTGCTGTTTGGAGGGTTAGTTTGAAGGGCCGGGTGAGTTCTCGTCATATTGGATGAAAACATTACTGCTGTGGCAGTGAAGGTGAGTTTAGACAGGGCTGAGCTCCTGCAGAAGCAGAGGTGACATCACTGCTGCGGCAATGGAAGAATTGGCCAGAAGAACTGAGCTCCTGCAGGAGCCCAGGCGACATCACTGCTGCGGCAGTGGAGAAATTATCCAGAAGAACTGAGCTCCTGCGGGAGCCGAGGCGACATCACTGCTGTGGCAGTGGAGAGAATAGCCAGAAGAACTGAGCTCCTGCGGGAGCCGAAGAAACATCACTACTGCGGCAGTGGAGATATTAGGCAGAGAAACTGAGCTCCTGCGGGAGCCGAGGGAACATCACTGCTGCGGCAGTGGAGATATTATCCAGAGAATCTGAGCTCCTGCAGGAGCTGAGGGAACATCACTGCTGTGGCAGTGGAGAAATTAGCCAGAAGAACTGAGCTCCTGCGGGAGCCGAGGGAACATCACTGCTGCGGCAGTGGAGATATTAGCCAGAGAAGATGAGCTCCTGCGGGAGACGAGGCGACATCACTGCTGCGGCAGTGGAGAAATTAGCCAGAAGAACTGAGCTCCTGCGGGAGCCGAGGGAACATCACTGCTGCGGCAGTGGAGATATTATCCAGAGAAACTGAGCTCCTGCGGGAGCTGAGGGAACATCACTGCTGCGGCAGTGGAGATATTAGCCAGAATAACTGAGCTTCTGCGGGAGCCAAGGTGCATCACTGCTGCGGCAATGATAGAAAAATTCCATTGTATTGGAATGATGGTATTAGTTGAGTTGGATATGGTGGCTTGCAGGTATGTGTGAGAGAATGAGCTGGAGCTGAAACTAGCTGATAAGTGTTCGTTGGGCTTCTTTAATGTGGAAGCGATTTGATCAGATGTAGTTCTTAAAAGCTTCTGATGACCAGCGACCAAGTGTTTGAATCTGATGCTGGGAGAGGCCTTGCGGGATTACTCTCATCATGAAGTTTAAGTAGCTGAGCAAAGATAGTAATTCCTGTTTAGAACAGTTTGGACTGTTTAGGAAGGTGGAAGCGAACATAAATATCCTATTGATTCCTTATGCCGTGAGGCCTGGAAATTAACTGTATTCAAGTTAAAGCCCAGAAATTCAATGGACTTGGCTGGACCCATCGTTTTATCCGGGGCGATTGGAAACCTGAGCTCAGCGAAACTGTGCAGGGCCGAGAGATCGATTATTAAAATTTGTACATATTCTTATTTTCTCGGAAGCAGCCTGAAATCCTTTAAACCTGCATATATTCACCTCTGACACAATGGTTTGATACTGTAAACGACAGTACTGTTTGTACTGTCGTTGTTTGATGTTGAATGATCATCAAACAGCAAAGTACAATAAGATTTAGATGATCGTTTGTTCTTTTAACTGTTGCTGGTTTGAGTCACAAGCACCTTCATTTAGTAAAGATCAAAAGAGACTCACTTGTAAAAGACAGAGCTTTGCATAATAAAAATGTGCACCTTGAATTTATTCAGTTGTGTTCAACAATCACTAAAGGATCACTAAAATTTTTACCATGAACACGCTGCTTGTATGATATTGTTTATTTTTATTTATTTATTTATTTATGTATTTATTTATTTATTTATTTATTTATTTATGTTTCTTTTCTATCCAGACCCGGAAATTACTCAAATTCCATACTTTTCCAAACTGCGTAGGAACCGTCAGCGTAATAGTTTATTCATTGGTTATCTGTCTATGGTTCGTTAAGTTTCTTACAGATTTCTGCTCGTTCTAAAACAGATATAGATGAAGAGTAACGGTAAGATTTATTTAAATGCATCAGCAAAAGAACGATTGTAAGAATTTGTCCTACCAGTCTGTGCTGTGTCTCTTTACCAATAGTGAAGCTGTGGGTTGAAGTTACTTCAAAACAGAAATACATATACTATGACTTTTTTCTAAGCGATTCTGTTGATAAATCGCAGGACAGCGATGACAATAAGTTCCGAGTTTCAATGATTCTGTATGCGACCGTGCGTGCAATCTGAACGTGATATACGTGCATATAACAGCTGTTTATGCGTGTTTAAACCACAAGCGGCACGTTAATTTAGAACGGCAAATCACTTTTACAGAAACAGTTTAAAACGTCTGCGCTGCGGCGCGGCTCTGGCTTGCTGAAGGCCTGCTGCAGCGGCCTGATGCTGGAGGACGGCCCGTTCCTTCGCGGGAAGAGGCGGCATTGCCCGAGACTCGAGCTTGGTGCTCGACTGCCTTGTTGTCCATTTCTCTATGGCAGAAATGATTGAATGGGCAGGACTAGGGAAATACACGGAAGGAGATCGCGGATGTTTCGGCCGCAGTGACGAGGGTAGGCCTCGGCGTCTTGGCATGCGGGGACCCGTTTGTTTGGGATGACGCCCCCCCGAGATAACTCTGTGGGATCGGCGGCGGTATTAGTCGAGGAATCGACTCTTTTGGATTCGACTCCACATTACTAATGAGCACCCACATTAACACATCAACGACACATATTTAGTGTTAAGAGACTTGCCCGCACAGGTGTAGTGAGGTAATGAGGAGGAAGTATTATTTAGATCAACTGGTTTGGCCATGGGACCCACATGGTTGTTAAGCCGCGACCCAGATTTTTAGAAATTTGAACCAAGCAAATTTATTTCTAAAAAAGGTTGACACACACAAGTACCGTCTCACTTTACTTAACATACACATAAATTGTAAGAATGTCACTAACACTGATGAATAAACAAATAAAGTTAGTAAGTTGGTATGAGCCACCACAGTCATCAAAATAACACAAAATGGAGAGAAAAAAATTGGTATTTTGGGTTAAGGTTACAGAAACTACATTTACCATGGTAAATACACAACACTAACATGAACTGTTAATAAAACATGGACACTGATCCTGATGAATAAACATCATACCTACATGCAAATTCTTCCCAGCTAACACACAATGTACCATTTATGTAATTTATTGGTACTTTTTGGTAATTTTTTGACTTGGTAACTGATAGTAGTACGACGTTGCAGGCTCGTATTTTCTTTCATCAGACATGTTCCTGGCTGTGTGTAGCACCTACCGCTCTGCATATCCTTCAGAAGGATCTTAACGTTAGGGCTGAAGCTTATTTTTAATAAGGTAACTGATCATTTAATTCAATGGCCATAAACTAAATGATGACTTTTGGGTGCAAAAAAACATCTCAGGAGAAAAAAAATTATATAAAACGACATTGATATATATATTTTTTTAAATATCAGAACATTACCTGTTCTCAATGGGGAACACCAATCTTACATTTTTTTTAAGTTGTTTGTGCTTCATTGGAAGTTTTAAGATTTCAATATAAAGAGACCCTTTCTAAAATAGATCACTACTGTATGGTGAATTGCTTTTCCTTCTCAGGGCTTGAACACATTCATCAGTGATGTGTTCAGCGGAATAATAACAACCCCTGGACCCCATCAGTTGGCATGCTTCAGAGATGATGTGGTCTTCCTCATCTACCTCTATCAGCGCAGGTGGGAAAACATACAGTTGGTGCATGTGGAAAAGGATGGAGTGAACAAGTCAATCCGCAAAAAGCCCCTTGCAGGAGTAACTTCTGTACAGTAATTCTAAATAACAGTCTTAGTAATGTAGCTACATTTTCATTAACATGATATTTGTTCAGTTCTTTTCCTAACAGTATCCACTTTTCCACTAACAAGCTATTTTTTTCCAGTAGGTTTCTGTAGCATTAATAAAATTCTCCTAAACTGTCCTCTATCTCTGAAGAATTGGGAAGATTCCTTTTAGTTTTAGTTTGAATGGTTTAAATCAAATGATTCACAGATTTCTTTTCTAGTCCCTGCTGCATTTTCCAGTCTTATATTAAATATTTAGTAAATTGGTTCATCGCTGTTTTTAGCACTTTTTGTATTTTACTACGTGTAGCCTATAAGGTTTAATGCTGTGACCCTAATTGAAATCCTTGTTTTATTGCATCAGATGATTATATATATACAGTAAACTACCATTCAAAAGTTTGGCATCAGTAATTTTTTCAAAGAAATTAGCAATACTTAAGAAAACTAATGTTACAAATAAATTGTATTAAATTTTTTAAATTTTACTACCTATTCATCAAAAAATACACAAAAATATTAAGCAGCATAACTGTTTTCAAGATTGATAATAATGATGGTCCGTGTATAATCAGGGTATCTTTTGATTTAATGTTGAAATCAGAAAAATGAGAAAACGGTACTTTTTTTTCATTTTTCATTTCTAAAAAGAAAACAAAAAATTGGCTTGATTTTCGTTTTTTCGTTCTGGGATTGGAAACGAATAATCAGCTTGAATATTCGGTCTCTACATGTGGGCGGGAATGAAACGCCTCTTTCCGCTGATTGGTCAACCAGACATCAAACCATGTCGTCATCAGTTGTTCATCGGTTCCGCTCAACAGAATAAAAGTCCCTCGCTCTAGAAGCTGTACGGATTCTTAACACATTTATTGCAACTACATTTCATCTCTTTCTCATAAATATTAGTTTACTTTGCAGCTGCACATAAACTACCCCCTAGCCTACACGTTGGCACACTGCCTGTTTTATTTAACTGACCAACTATAAAAATATGTGTGGCAAAGCTGCTAGACGCACTGGGCAGCCGGAGCAAATCAGTAGCCTATTGATTTAAGTGTAAATATGCAGCAGTCAAAACTTTTGTTTTAGACAACACCCTGAGTTTTGGATGAATTTGAAATATGACAGATATGAAAAGATATTACATGTTATTAGTTCCTCAAAGCGGTGCTATTAGTTCAGAGATGGACTTTATTGTAATGGGAATTGGACGTCATGATTTGATGACGGAGGTGAACTCGCTTGAGATGCCAATTTGAAATAGGCTATCACACATTTAAAAAAAAAAAGTAAAATTATTGACTTTTAATTTAAATTATTTACGAATTAAATTTTAGGGGTAATGTTAAATAAATATAGTGTTAAATATAGCCATTATAGTGCTCTCTCAGTTATAAGATATCAAAACCCTGAAATAACACTAACAATAAAGAGATGAAGAGTATTTTTATAGCCTATTTATTGCCAACTGTTTGTGTCAGAAATTAACTTTACCATAAGAGCAATTGATTTTCAGGGGATTCTTTACGTTTATATAGGATTTTTTTCCTAATCTTATTAAATTTGTAGGTATGCCATCTTTAATGTGAAGTTCTTAGAATAATATGACGCTATAGGTTGTTACCAATTAAATCAGTATCAACCAAAGGCTTGCAGTGGTGGCAAAGAAGCAGCATCTGAAGTTGCTTTTAGATCTATTTATTGAAATGTTAGATAATGTTGCTCAGAGAGGGCAGTAAATGCGTAGCAATTACAATTGCATAATGTAATGAGATTAATGTTTTAAACAACATTTTGAATACAGAAATATTAAATGAATGACAAAATGAAGCGATATTTGGATTATGAAATTAATGTCGCCAGTAGGTGGCAGCAAGTCATTGTGTTAATGAATGAGTCATTTATTCAACCGATTCGTTCAAAACACTGATTCATTCAGGAATAAATATCAAGTGGATCTCTATAATCTATTGGGCCATTGAATCACTTGGTCAACTGATTTGTTCAAAGACTCCGATTCATTCAGGAACAAAACACTGCTCTGTGCGCTAGGAGTCAGTCGCAAAACAGTTCTGATTTGCGTGGGAAGTTTAGTTGGCAGAGAAAATAAAACGTTTTGTGTGACATTCATTAATATTCAATATTAATGAAATAAACTCAGAATATTGCCTAAAACAAAAGTTATTACTTTAAGGAAAAAATAGCATGTAGCCTATTATATACATTCTGTATATTTGACATATAATACGCCAGTGATAACCTACATTTCCTACACTTCTCTAAAAAAAAAAAAAAAAAAACTAAAAAAAAAGAATAGGCCTAATATAGGCCTAATAGATATGCTGTGACTGTAAAATACACAAATAAATATCTTTTCATAGCCTATCTGTCATATCATTTCAAATTCATCCCATGTTGTCTAAAACAAAAGTTGTGACTGCTGCATATTTACACTTAAATCGATACTGGTACTTTGCGCTTTACTGCAATGTATTGTACATTCGCTCCGGCTGCCCAGTGCGTCAAGCAGCTTCGCTAGATTTTTATAGTTGGTCAGTTAAATAAAACAGACAGTGTGCCAAAGTTGTAGGCTAGGGGGTAGTTATGTGCTCGTGTAGATGAATTTATGTCTACACAGAATTAAGCCCTGACTCTGCACCAGTACAATTTGCGTCAAGCCATTCACTAGTCTGGTTATTTGATGAGAAAGAGATTAAATTTAGAATAAACGCGTTAAGAATCCGTACAGCTGTAGAGCGAGGGACTTTTATTCTGTTGAGAGGAACTGATGAACAACTGATGACGACATGGTTTGATGTCTGGTTGACCAATCAGCGCAAAGAGGTGTTTCATTCCCGCCCAATAAAGCAATAAAGAAGCAGACCAAAGCGATTAAACACAGGTCGCACTCGTCTTCTGCTTGTCGCCGAGGGCGTCTGCCTGCAGCTACCACCCAAGCTCCGCTGCCTCCTTTTATACCCATATGTCCAGGGGAGTGGCGCATGCAAATTTCACTCGTCAATTCTCATTGGCCTTTTCTGAAGTATCCAACCTGGTCTCATTAGAAAAACGTACCAGTGGGAACGTTTTTGCGAGTTGCAAAATACACTATATTGCCAAAGGTATTGGGACGCCTGCCTTTCCATGCACATGAACTTCAATGACATGCCATTCTTAATCCGTAGGGTTTAATATGGAGTTGGCCGACCCTTTGCAGCTATAACAGCTTCAGCTCTTCTGGGAAGGCTTTCCACAAGGTTTAGGAGTGTGTTTATGGGAGTTTTTGACCATTCTTTTAGAAGCGCATTTGTGAGGTCAGTCACTGATGTTGGACGAGAAGGCCTGGCTCGCAGTCTCCGCTCTAATTCATCCCAAAGGTGTTCTATCGGGTTGAGGTCAGGACTCTGTGCAGGCCAGTCGAGTTCCTCCACACCAAACTCGCTCATCCGTGTCTTTATGGACCTTGCTTTGTGCACTGGTGCGCAGTCATGTTGGAACAGGAAGGGGCCATCCCCAAACTGTTCCCACAAAGTTGGGAGCATGAAATTGTCCAAAATGTCTTGATATGCTGAAGCATTAAGAGTTCCTTTCACTGGAACTAAGGGGCCAAGCCCAACCCCTGAAAAACAACCCCACACCATAACCCCCCCCCCCCCCCCCCCACCACCACCACCAAACTTTATACTTGGCACAATGCAGTACCGTTCTCCTGGCAACCGCCAAACCCAGACTTGTCCATCGGATTCCCAGAAAGAGAAGCGTGATTCGTCACTCCAGAGAACACGTCTCCACTGCTCTAGAGTCCAGTGGCGGCGTGCTTTACACCACTGCATCCAACGCTTTGCATTGCACTTGGTGATGTAAGGCTTGGATGCAGCTGCTCGGCCATGGAAACCCATTCCATGAAGCTCTCTACGCACTGTTCTTGAGCTAATCTGAAGGCCGCATGAAGTTTGGAGATCTGTAGCTATTGACTCTGCAGAAAGTTGGCAACTTCTGCGCACTGTGTGCCTCAGCATGCACTGACCCTGCTCTGTGATTTTACGTGGCCTACCACTTCGTGGCTGAGTTGCTGTTGTTCCCAATTGCTTCCACTTTGTTATGATACCACTAACAGTTGACCGTGGAATATTTAGTAGTGAGGAAATTTCACAAATGGACTTATTGCACAGGTGGCAACCTATCACGGTACCACGCTTGAATTCACTGAGCTCCTGAGAGCGACCCATTCTTTCACAAATGTTTGTAGAAGCAGTCTGCATGCCTAGGTGCTCAATTTTATACACCTGTGGCCATGGAAGTGATTGGAACACCTGAATTCAATGATTTGGAGGGGTGTCCCAATACTTTTGGCAATATAGTGTACATATCACTGCAGTTTCAATGTGAAATGTCCACTGAGTGGCGCTAAAAGCGTGTTTACACAGATAAACGTAAATATGGTGCGTTTTTATGACGTTGGCTTTCATACGAATCACCACAGTTCTGATTTGAAATTTGTCCGGTGAGTGACGCTAAAAGTGTAATGCTCCATTACGTTTTAAAATAACGTACCACCAACACTACACCTAAACCTACCCGATAGTGTTAACAAAAGCAAATGTGCATAAAAAGCATCCGTAATTGTGCCGTTTTAGCTTGTTTTGATCTCTCATCTTTGAGCTCTTTTACCGTGACTCGTTTTTCCCCGGATTCGTACCCAAGGCTTCCTCGTCCTGAGCTACCGAGCAAGCTTGTTATGTCAGAAAAGCGAAACATATGGAGTTGGTTAAGCGATGCAAAGTCCAAAATATATTTGTTTACAAATCGTGCACTTTGGTAAAAAGCGTTTTGAAGTCATAACATAATATTGTGCAAGGAGACGTGAAAACAAGTCTTTATTAATCCATAATCTGACCCTGTAATCATAACTGTGTATGAAAACGATTAAAAGCGCTTGCTATTTTACTGCCTCTAGTGTTCATTTATTATTCCACATTCATGTTGGAAACTGCAGTGATATGTACTCATTGGTACGTATTTTTGGGAACGTCTTTCCATAAGACCAGGTTGGAAGTATCATAGGTGATTGGGGCTCCCAAATACACCCCCTAGTGTCAGTCTTTGACACCACATCTCATTCCCTCCATCAGGGAACAGAGGTTACAACAGTAACGAAGATATTTCTTGCACACCAAATCAGCATATTAGATTGATTTCTAAAGGATCATGTGACATTGAAGACTGGAGTAATGGCTGCTGAAAATTTAGCTTTGGAATAAATAACATTTTGAAATGTATTAAAATAGAGATTTTTGGTCAAATGTATGCAGACTTGGTGAACATAAACGACTCCGACCCCAAACTGAATGGTAGTATGTATGTAAGCTTGACTATAGTTTAAATTATCAGTAGCTTTTAGCTTGATAAACCACAGTTATGAAGTAGTTTCCCAGTCTTTATTGAGGGTACAATTATTAACCATCGGAATGTAACGGAATGTAATGGAAACGTTAATTTCACTGTCCTCAGGATTTACCCAGTCAGCAAGTCCAGGTCACGTGATTACGGGGCGCCAAACAGGAAGAAACCCAAAGGAAAGCCACATGACGACTAAGTGTCCGCAACGTTCTCTGACAGCTTGCGCTCTCCATGCATGCAATACAGGAGAAATGCTAAGAACACTGAAGAAGGGCATTACAGTCGTCGAAAGTTCTGTGTATTCTTGTAATGTTCCTGCCTCTTGCTGTCTGCTGCAAAATCCCACAGAGCTACACCTACTTGAACAAGCCAGAGTTGATGAGAATAGCAGAGCACACCTGCTTTAGACCAAATCAGTGTGTAATATTCACTCAGGCCGATCCATCCAACAATTAAAAAGTGATGTAAGCTCTAAAAGAAACTACAGCAACAGCCACCTGGGCTTTTACGTCCTTTGAAAGAATGACTGCAATGGCAAAACCTGTGATTACTGAATCTACACTACTGTTTTTAAACATCCAAAATAACACCCACTAGTTGTTTTGAACATAAACTTACATTCTACATATTATGAAACACATTTTGAGTTGGCTGCTTTGGACATTTTTTTTTTGCATTTGCATTTGCATTTGAACCACAGGTGTCAACACATAAGTTCCTTTCTGATATGCTGTGCATTTAAACAGGAAATGAATCTGTTAAAAAGGTTACCGACTCTTTTTCTAAAATAGCAAGCTTCAGTACTGTATTTATTGCAAATGTTTAAAGAGTATCATTTTGTCATGTGCATAATTTGGTCTTGTTTATTATGAAAGTATAATTTTACATGGAAAAAAAGTCAACTACACATCTATTTGACTGTATAGGTTTCATTTGACTTTTAAAGAATGTTTTATTAAAGTTTGGCTACAGAATTATTTTCTTCTGGCTTTTTCGTCTTGCTGCCTTTCAACAAAACCTCCAAACAAACAAACAAACAAACAAACAAACAAAAAAGATTTTATCTTTGTTGTGATAGTTTCACCCATTAGTGGAAGCAGTCAGACCTGTTTAGTCTGGACATAGGGAGGAGACATAATAGGAATGATGATGACAACCAGTATATACAGACTTGAGCTAGAGTGTAAATGTGTGAACTTTTTACCAAGCCATATATGATTATTAATTCAATGAAATTAATAAAAGTGCCACTGAATTTTTCACTTAAGTCAGTCAAGATTAGTCTGAATTTTCTTACACTACGTCTCAGTCGTAAAGGCACAAGAAGGATATGACATCATCTACGACAAAGCTACATACAAAATGCTCTGTTTGTAAAATTTCTATCTAACAGTTATCATGTCAGAATGCACATTGTGACAACAGGCCAAAAGTATGAGGGAATGCCAGCTGTGCTGGTGTGTGACTTCTTTCAAAAGGACAAGTGAAAGAATGTCTGGTGGGTGGATCTTTGAGGAGACAGTGAGTTTCAGTCTCAGTCAGAAACACCCAGTGACCGTCTCCTACATATGCAGTCAGTGCTTCAGCAGCATGGAGACTCTTTCTAGCCTGCTCTTTTTACTTCTAACTGTACACTCAGGTATGACTTCTCTTTTACTTGCTTGAATTGCATTTTGGATTGTCAACATGCTTTAATGGTTAATATTTTGTAATCCATTTTGAAAGAACAGTTCTGCAATGTCTGATTTTGTGGTTGGAAGTAAATTCAGTTGCTATTTCTAAACAGTGCTAAGAATTACTGTATTGTATCCACCTTATTCCTGACTAGCCTACTGCGTTTCGAATTATGGGTTTGGGGAACTTCCATTTAAAAAGACTGAAACGAATCGTTTCAAATCATAAGGTTGCCCTACAAATAAAGCTTATTATCCATCAGTTTGACTGAATGAGCTGTCAAATTTTCTTTCATGTTTTATTTTCAGACATCGCGAGAATAACTTAACGCTTGGTATTTTAACGTAACATGTTATAACAAGAATTTTTTCTCCTCAAAGCCTCACGTCTCTTTCCAGGTAAATACAATTTATTATCTGTAAAAATGATGGAAATCACTTTGAAATAGTATCACGCAATGCTGAAGTTCATGAACATTTTTATTAAGGCAACATATATTACATAATACAGATATATATCACTATAGTTATATTTAACCTGTCCGTTATTGCTGTGGAAAGAATCACGCTTTTTCATGGCCTGTTGAAAGTACCTTGTTGATGCTTTTATACTTTTAAAAGTCCTTTTAATGTTTGTTGGTTGAAGGGTGAGTAGAATAATGTCAAATCATTGTACCCAGTTTAAAAAAAAAAAAAAAGTATTATTGCATTCATAGAGCAAGTCTTTCACTGACTGTTTACAGCTTAATGGAAGTTACACCCATAACTCGCACAAAGCGTCATGGGGCGTAGGCATAAGGTGGATAAAAAGAATTAAAAAATAATATGCTACTGTTCAAAAGTTTGGAGTCTAGGATTTTGTAAGGACATGTCTTATATGTTCACTAAGGCTGCATTTATTTGACCAAAAAAAAAACCAAAAAAAAAAAAACAGTAATAGTCTGTACAGTATTACAATAAAAATAATAATGTTATTACAACTGTAATAATGTTATTACAATCTTCAATAACAGTCATGTTGCCATTTTTGTGGAAATATACTTTTTTCAGGATTTTTTGATTAATAGAATGTTCAAAAGAACAGTATATTTGAAATAAAAATCTTTCGTAGCATTATAAATGTCTTTGTCACTTTTGATCAATTTAACACGTCCTTACTAAATAAAAGTATTAATGTTTTTCAAAAAATATCTTAGTGACTCCAAACTTTTCAACAGTACTATATTCAACATGGGTTACTTTCTGCTTGGGTTCTAACCCTTTCCATGACTATGTAAGTGACTGTTAATATTTAGCCAAGCTGTAATGTGTATTGTGTAAACATTATTTTCCAGCACTAACAGTATCAAGGGTGAAATAGTATTAGAATACAGTGTTTTCTATTGTAAATTTCCATAATGTTGAATTAATTGTCTGTTAGACTGCATAATAAAATAAAATGATAATTCAATTGTATTTTAAGAGGCAGTCTATTTTGCTCTTTTGCAGTAAATGCGCTTAAGTGTTACGTGTGTGCCTCCACAACATCAAATCAAGAATGTAACAAAAACTTTCAGGACTGCCAGGCTCCTCTGGACACCTGCATGACCACTGTAGGCACATTAGGTGAGCAAATGCCCTTGACATTAAAGCAGCTCTCAATATGGTGAAATGTAAAAATGTGGAAGCAAAATGATCTGATGATAATGAGTTTATTAAAAGGAATAGACAGAACTACCACAGAAAAACAGCTATTTCCAAACATCAGTTATCAGCTGATCATCCTATAGATATCTTTCTATAGAGTATCAGCTACAAAACAATTCTTAAAGAGAATCCAGGTGGCGCTGGAGTAATTATGAAAACAAAAAGGGTTTTTAAACTTGTGTTTTACTTTGATTTGTGCCTCCCTCTACAGAATTACAAAATTAGCCTATAACAAGCCTATAACTTTGTCTTTATTGAAAAAAGTCAAATTAGCAAGCTAATAATAATAATAACAACTATTAAACATCCAACAACACTTATCATTAAAATTAATATTTTTAATCAAAATCAGAAATACTAAATGCCTTTCTTCAGAAAACCACTGAACGGTAGGCATATAGAACACACCAGAACATGCCCTGATGTTTATCATATTCACAAATCATGTTGCCAAACTTCTACTACCTGACTAAGGTCTATAATATTTGATAGGCTACATCAGGGTTTTTATGATTTAGAGGAGCTCATTTGAAAAGGTATGTTACATACAGAAGGGAGCGGAGACACAGGTAAGTGCAAGCAGGGTTTTATTGAAGTCAACTGAGCGTGCTGGAGTGATGCAGGTGAGTGTAAACAGGATGATACGTGGCTTGGTGATCGTGCTGGCTTCTGATGCAGGTTGTTGTTGTTGCAGGTTACGTGGAGGCAGACGGACGTGGAGCAGACGAGGCACACTGAACTCACATGGAACACGGAGACACAAGGAGTCACGGAGAACACAGGAGACAGGTAAGTAGATCACAGTAGGAGTCCTGAAGGTAAGCATAGCATGTAGGTATGCGTTAACGAGACCGGACGATGTGTGTGTGTTCAGTGTGCTCTTTTATGTGGCAGTGGTGATGAGTGCTGATGCGTGACAGGTGTGGCTGATCAGTACTCAGGAGAGGGAGTGCGCTGTGATTGGGTGACTGTGGAGCCTGGCGTGTCTGTGACATTACCCCCTCCACGGTCCGCTCCTGAGGACCGTGGACCCCGACGTCGTGGTGGTCGCCCCCTGCCACGAGGAGCTGGTCTGCTTGGATGACTGGAATGGAATTCGTCGAGAAGGTTAGGGTCAAGGATATCATTTCTGGGTACCCATGAGCGTTCTTCGGGGCCATATCCTTCCCAGTCCACGAGATATTCAAGGAAACCACCACGGCGCCGGGAGTCCAAGATGTCTTTGACCCGGTATGCCACTCCGTCTTCCACGATGAGTGGAGGAGGGGGTTCCTCGAAATCGCCAGGCTCTGTGGAGGGAAGAACAGAGGGGTGATGAGGCTTAAGGAGTGAAACATGGAAAACTGGGTGAATGCGGTACTCAGGGGGGAGTTGCAGGTGATAGGTGACTGGGTTGATCTGCCGGAGGATGGTGAAGGGGCCAACGAAGCGGGGACTCAGTTTCCTACACGGCAGGCGCATCTTGATGTCCCGGGTTGACAGCCAAACCTTCTGTCCTGGTTGGTACTGGGGTGCGTGGGAACGTCGAAGGTCAGCTGTCAACCTGCGCCTGCGTAGGGCCCGTTGGAGCTGCAGATGGGCTGAGTCCCAGACCCTCTCGCTCTCCCGGAACCAGTAATCCACCGCCGGGACATCCGATGGTTCCCCATCCCAGGGGAACAGTGGGGGCTGATAGCCGAGTACGCATTGGAAAGGTGTCAGACCAGTGGTGGGTTGTCGGAGAGAGTTCTGGGCGTACTCGGCCCAGCCCAGGAACTGGTTCCAGGAGTCCTGGTGGCCGTGACAGAAGGTACGGAGGAAACGGCCTATCTCCTGGATCTTCCTCTCCGTCTGCCCGTTCGTCTGCGGATGGTAGCCAGAGGACAGACTGATGGCCACACCTAGGAGTTTAAAGAAGGCCTTCCAGACCCGGGACGTGAACTGGGATCCACGGTCGGACACTATATCTTCGGGCAATCCATAGTAGCGGAATACATGGTTGAATAACAGTTCGGCGGTTTCCATGGCTGTGGGGAGTCCAGGTAGGGGAAGTAACCGACAGGACTTGGAGAAACGATCGACTATCACGAACACACAGGTGCATCCTTCGGAGACTGGGAGGTCGGTTATGAAGTCGACTCCTAGGTGTGACCACGGACGTGTTGGAACGGGCAGAGGTTGTAGTTTGCCGGAGGGAAGATGGCGTGGGCTCTTGGAGATGGCACATTCCCTGCACCCCTGCACGTACCTCCTGACGTCAGATCTCATGTTGGGCCACCAGAAACGCTGTTTCAACAGCGAGAGGGTCTCGTTGACCCCTGGGTGGCCAGTGCCCAGTGAAGTATGTGAGGAGTGGATTAGGGGAGTGCGTCGTGCTCGTGGGACATACTTCAATCCGGTGGGGCAACCCGGCGGGGTGTTGGTGGAGGCACTGGGCTCGGGGAGCGTTTCCTCTGACCAGGAGATGGGGTTAACAAAGAGTTTCTCGGGGAGTATGGGCTCTGGATCTTCAGTTCCTTCTTCAAGGTTATATAGACGAGACAGTGCGTCTGCTTTCACGTTCTTGGGACCAGGGAGATAAGAGATCTTGAAGTCAAAGCGGGTGAAAAACAGAGCCCATCTCGCTTGGCGGGGTTCAACCTCTTGGCATCCCGTAGATACCCCAGGTTCTTATGGTCGGTCAGAACCAGGAATGGATGTTTTGCTCCCTCGAGCCAATGCCTCCACTCCTCCAAGGCGAGCTTGATGGCAAGAAGCTCACGGTTGCCGATGTCATAGTTGACCTCCGCCGGGTTGAGTTTCCGGGAGAAGAAAGCGCATGGGTGGAGTTTCTTAGGGTTCCCCTGCTGCTGGGACAGTACCGCTCCCACTCCGGTGGTGGAGGCGTCCACCTCCACGACGAAGGGGAGATCAGGATCGGGGTGTGCCAGGAGGGGAGCGGTAGTAAATGCTGTCTTCAGGTGTTCAAAGGCTTGCGTGGCTGCTGGCGTCCAGGACAGAGACTTGGGCTTATGGCGGAGGAGGTTGGTGAGTGGACTGGTGATGGAACTGTAGTTCAGGATGAATCGACGGTAGAAATTGGCAAATCCTAGGAAACGTTGGAGTTCTTTGACGGAGGTGGGAGTGGGCCAGTCTTTGACAGCAGTGACCTTCCTCTCGTCCATGCGGACGCCACTGCGGTCGATGTTATAGCCCAGAAACTGCACTGAGGGCTGATGGAAAGTGCATTTCTCGGCTTTCAGATAGAGCTGGTGTTCCCTCAGGCGTTGGAGGACCTCCGCAACGTGTTGGCGATGTTCGGCCAGGCTCCGGGAGTAAATCAGGATATCGTCAATGTAGACCAGGACGGATCTGTGCAGGAACTCCCGGAGCACCTCATGCATGAAATCTTGAAATACGGAGGGGCGTTGACCAGTCCATACGGCATTACGAGATATTCGTAGTGGAAAGTAGGTTTTAAGAACGCTGTCTTCCACTCTTACCCCTCAAGTATACAGATGAGGTTGTACGCGCTGCGGAGGTCCAACTTGGTGAACACAGTGGCGCCGCGCAGATGTTCCAGGGCTGATGGGACGAGAGGAAGGGGATAACGGAACTTCACAGTGATTTGGTTGAGTGCTCTGTAGTCGATGCAGGGCCGCAAGCCTCCGTCCTTCTTAGCCACGAAGAAAAAGCTGGACGCAGCAGGGGAAGTGGACGGTCGGATGTAGCCTTGTTTCAGAGCCTCGTCGATGTATTCCTCCATGGCTTTCTCCTCCGGAATGGATAGGGAGTAGATTTTCCCTCTGGGCACTGGCTCACCTGGGATGAGGTCGATGGCGCAGTCCCATGGCCGGTGTGGAGGCAGCTTGGAGGCTTTCTTCGGACAGAAGACATCACTGAAGTGGGAATAACATGCTGGGATCTCTGTGGAACGTTTCTCGAGGGGGCTTTCCACAGTGGTTGCACAGACTTGAATGGTGCTGGAACTCGGAGAGCTAGGAACTGGAAACTCAGGAAAACAGTCTTGAAAGCATTGGTCACCCCACTTCAGGATCTCTCCTGTCCTCCAGGAGATGGTGGGGTTGTGCTGCTCTAGCCACGGGCGCCCCAGAATCACGTCAGCCGTTGAGTTCTCCAGGACCAGCAGTTGAATTTCCTCTTTATGGAGAACTCCGACTTGGAGCTGGAGGGGTCCCACACTGTAGCGTACTTGCCGTAGAGGTTTTCCAGTCACCGCGTGGATCTGGTAAATCTTCGGCGTTGGGGCGGTTTGGAGTTTAAGCTGGCGGCAGAGGGATCCGGAGATGAAGTTGCCAGCTGACCCAGAATCGAGGAGCGCACTGACTGGAAGACAGAATTCGGCAGCAGTAAGTGTTACAACAATTGTGAGTGGTTTCATTTTGTTCAGCGTAGGCAAAATAACACTCACCATGGGCCGAACTGGACGGGTGGGGCATTCAGCGATGTAATGCCCAGCACGGCCGCAGTAGAGACACAGATTCTGGGTCAGCCTCCTCTGCCGCTCAGTAGACGTGAGGCGAGAATTTTCGAGTTGCATAGGATCATTGGCTGGTTCTGGGAGGCTGACGGATTCGGGCTGGCGGAGGTTCGCTGGGAATAACGGCTGGTTCTGGTGCTCTTCGAGACACAGCTGCATACGAGTGGCGAATCTGATGGAGAGTTGAATGAAGTTTTCGAGCCCGATGGAATCCTCGTATGCAGCGAGATGCAACCGCACACGGGGCTCGAGACCCTGACGATACAGGGTGAGGAGGGCTCGTTCATTCCAGCCACTTGCAGCAGCGAGGGTACGAAACTGGATGGCATAATCAGACACAGTTAGTGATCCTTGTTTTAAATTACATAATCTCTCACCAATGGTTGAATCTCCCGCGGGCGTTCCGAAAACTTCCTTGAAGTGCGTAATGAAGCTGGACAGGGAAAGAACGACAGGGTTTTCTTGATTCCAGAGAGGTTCAGCCCAGCGCAGTGCTTTACCATGGAGTTGAGAGATTATGAAAGCCACTTTCGCTTTATCGTCAGGATACAAGTGCGGTTGCATCTCCAGAACCAGCGTACACTGCAAACGGATTCAGTTGCAGTCCTCCGCCAGGCCAGAGAAGGGCGCCGGTTTAGCCATGGGACTGGCGACGGCTGGTGGTGAAGGAGATGCCGCAGTGAGCGTGCGGTGAAGTGCATCAACCAGGTCTTGAATGGGGTCCGAGGTGCTCATGTTGACGTGACGGTTGTGGTCCGGTCTTCTGTTACATACAGAAGGGAGCGGAGACACAGGTAAGTGCAAGCAGGGTTTTATTGAAGTCAACTGAGCGTGCTGGAGTGATGCAGGTGAGTGTAAACAGGATGATACGTGGCTTGGTGATCGTGCTGGCTTCTGATGCAGGTTGTTGTTGTTGCAGGTTACGTGGAGGCAGACGGACGTGGAGCAGACGAGGCACACTGAACTCACATGGAACACGGAGACACAAGGAGTCACGGAGAACACAGGAGACAGGTAAGTAGATCACAGTAGGAGTCCTGAAGGTAAGCATAGCATGTAGGTATGCGTTAACGAGACCGGACGATGTGTGTGTGTTCAGTGTGCTCTTTTATGTGGCAGTGGTGATGAGTGCTGATGCGTGACAGGTGTGGCTGATCAGTACTCAGGAGAGGGAGTGCGCTGTGATTGGGTGACTGTGGAGCCTGGCGTGTCTGTGACAAGGTAAAAACAGTTTTATTTAGAGGCCCAAACTTAAGCAAAAATATGCAATTTGGTGCAGTTGCTGATATTTATATGGCAAAAACAGTAAGATGAAATTCTGATATCTTTTAATGTAAATCAAGATCTTTATAACAGTATAGCAGACTACTTGCATAAAACACATTTAAATATCTGTCGTTGTCACTCTATCTACTTTTTCCTGACAAGCCTACTGTGAAAAGAAAAACAAAAAAAGAGAAACAACAAAAAAAACACTTCTGTTTGGGGGGACTTTCCTTCATGTTTTATTTTTAGAAGTCAGAGAATTAACATAACGCTTGGTATTTTAATATGTGATATGGTATCACAAGAATATCTATGGCAAGAGCTCTTTTCAGTCACTGCATTCTTTTCCTCATTTTCTTTTTCTTTCTCTTTCTTTCTCTTTTTTTTTCTCCCCTTTTTAATTCTTATCCCTTTTAGCTGTTTTTCCTGGAAGGTTTTTAAAGCACATAAATGTTATCTGTCAAAATGACAGACAGCACTTTGAAATATTATCACTCAGTGCTAATGTTAATGAACATATTTAAGGCAACGTAAATGGCAAAATATAGACATATTACTACAGTGATACTCAACACGTCCGTAATATTGCTGCGTTTCTAAACAAACAAGTTATGGATAATCAAGTGAACCTAAGTGATTCAGACCAGTAAGTCTTGAAATAATATAAATGTAGTAAATATATTATTCTCATTTACTTTATAAAAATCAGTAAAGATTTCATAGAAAAAAAAAAAAAAAGACAACCTGAAGTTGGACAGTTTTAGAATTATACTAAAAGGCCTTTTACTTGCTAAAAAAGTATGAATTATTAATCAGATGACAGAATGTAGTAAATTGTGTACAAGAGGTTTTTCAGCAAAGTTTTGATCACGTTAATAATAAGAGATCATTTGTGTAAAGAGACATTTGTGTACCAAATATGATACAGTAAGCTTTATAGGGTTAATAGAGATTACATTTTATCCTAATGTCATATATAATATACATATATGTCATACATACAACAGCAGAATCTCAGATGAGATGTATTCTGTACACAAAAAAGCCGTTGCATTAGTCATAAAAACTAAAACGTACTCGGTTACGTACGTAACGTGGACGTGACGACCAGCCGGCCGCCTCACAGATGTCTTAAATGAAGACACCACTAGACCAGGCCCACAAGGAGGCCATACCTCTAGTGGAGTGGGCTCGTACTCCTATGGGGCAATCCAGACCCATAGAGGAGTAACAAGGAGTGATAGTGTCCACAATCCAACACGAGAGTCTTTGCTTTGTGACCGGAAGCCCCTTGGTGCGGCCGCCAAAGCACACGAAGAGCTGGTCCGACTGCCGAAAAGGCGCAGATCACTCGATGTAAGTCCTCAATGCCCTAACGGGGCAGAGTAAGTCTAGCTCACGCTCGTCCCCTGAGGGAGGTAGTGCCGAGAGGGTAATTACCTGCACTCTGAACGGAGTTGAGAGCACCTCAGGAAATTAGCTATGCCTGGGTTTCAGGACAACCTTCAAGTCATTAAGCCCAAATTCGAGGCATGCAGAGCTCACGGAGAAAGCCTGCAGATCGCCTGCACACTTTTACCAGTGTTAGAGCCAATAGCAGAGCGGACTTAAGCGATAGGGATCGAAGGTCAGCTGACCGCAGTGGTGGGAAGGCCTTTGAGCGCTCTGAGGACCGACACTGTTTCCTCCAGAACGGGGCCACCAGGCAAACTTTTGTGTTTGTCTTCCATAGAGGAGGAGACTGGGCCAGTCGTGGGCCAGCGCATCCCTGTCCTTTGAAAAGATTTGGCAGTGAGTTGTCTTCTGAGACGTAGTGGTCGACCTCTGCCTTCCTGAAGATCTCCCAGATTCTGAGAACCGTCGGGGGGTGGAGCGTCCACTCGTCTGAGAAGACATTGCTCCGAGACAGCATGTCTGTTCCCAAGTTCATTTTGCCTGGTACGTGCGATGCTCTCAGCGATTGCAGGTTGGGCAGCGCCCATTCCAAGAGTTGCTTTGCCAGCGCATAGAGGCGTCTGGACGAAAGACCGCCATGGTGATTTATGTAGGACACCACAGTCATGCTGTCCGATAGGACTAAGACATGGTGTCCCCTCAGGACCGATAGGAAGGTTTGGAGGGCACGACAAACTGCTAGCATCTCTAAGCAGTTGATGTGCAACTGGCTCTCCTCGCTCGACCATGAGCCAAAGGCTGGTCTGCCCTCGCACAGAGCGCCCCAATCCATGTTGGACGCATCTGTCGAGACCACCATCCTTCTGGATACCGCCCCTAGGGAAACCCATGGCTGAACCACTGAGGGTCCTTCCAAGGGTTCAGAGCTGTTAAACAGGCCTGATTCACTCTGACATGGAAGCAGCCGTTCCACCAAGCGTGAGGTGTGACCTGATGGTATAGTCAGTGCTGCAGAGGCCGCATTCGTAGGGGACCAAGCTGTAGAACTGGGGAGGCGGAAGCCATCGGCCCTAGCATCCTCTGGAAATGCTTCAGCGGAAACAGGATCTGGTCCCGATAGAAGCCACAAGCTGCTGAATGGCCAGAGCGCGCTCTGGTGAGACTGTCACCCTCATTTGGGTTGAGTCGAAAACAGCTCCCAGGAACAATATACGTTGACTGGGGAGCAGTGAGCATTGAGAAATTGACCTTGAGTCCCAGGCACTCCAAGTGGCTGAGGAGCACGGATCTGTGTGTATATATATATATATATATGAGCCAGTCGTCGAGGTAATTCAAAACACGGACTCTCATCTGCCTCAGAGAAGAAAGAAAACCATGTCCATACACTTCGTAAAAGTGTGCGGAGCTAGGAACAACCCGAGGAGAAGAACTGTATATTGGTAAGCCACTCGTGTAAGAGCATCCATCTTCCATGGAGGCGGCTTGTGGGGCGGTGCCAGCAAGCAACGCACTTGGAATTCAGCATTTACCACAAACATCAATGAAAAAAAAATGTTATAAAAAGAAATATATTCCATGAGTCTTACCTGATAGCTAAAGGGAGCTAGTCATGGCATAGAGCTGTCAGTGGAGCATTCTGGCTGAGCACTGTCAGTGTGGTAACACCGGAAAATCCCTTGGTGCAGGAAAAGTGAGACAGCGGGAAAAGACCGGAAGTGCTCACTTAGTCCTGTTTACTTGGCCCTGTAACCTTTTGTTTTCCATCTCAGTAGAGTGGGAAAAACAGAAGAAATCAAGGGAAGGAGCCACTTTCTGGAAAAAGCGCTCCGTGAACGCAGCAAGGTGAGTCAAGTCCTCAATGAACGCAGCTTGCGGGGGCGGAGCCAGCAAGCGACGCGCAGAGGCCCAGCATAATCACAAACATTAGAGTATGTGTCATGTTCAGCTGAGCATAAATAAGCATCAAGCTCACTCTCTCAGTGAGAGCGTTCGTCCTCAATGAACACGTCCTGCAGGGGCGGGGCCGGCAAGCGACGCACTGAGAGGCTCTGCATTTTGAAACACCGGAAAAACATGCTCTCGCACCCTAATAGTGAGAGCGCTCATTCTCAATGAACGCGGCTTGCGGGGCGAAACCAGCAAGCGACGCCCTGAGAAAGTCGGCAAACACCACAGAAACATGCTCTCTCAGATGAATATATATCATGAGTCTCATCTAAGTCGGGGGAGAGCGTCATGTCATACTCAGCTGAGCGGTGTCAGAAGTGAGACCGCTCTTCCTCAATGAACGTGGCTTGCGGGAGCAGAGCCAGTAAGCGACACGCATAGAGGTCCAGCATAATAACGAACATTAGTGAGCATGTGTCATGTTCAGCTGAGCATAAATGAGCATTGAGCTCGCTCTTTCAGTGAGAGCGTTCCTCCTCAAGGAACACGGCTTGCAGGGGCGGGGCCGGCAAGCGATGCGCCGAGAGGCTCGGCATTTAAAAACAAATGCCGGAAAAATATGCTCTCGCGCCTCCATAGTGAGAACGCTCATTCTCAATGAACGCAGCTTGCGGGGGCGAAACCGGCAAGCGACGCGCTTGAGAAACTCTGCAAACACAGCAGAAATATGCTCTTTCAGATTGAATATATATAATGAGTCTCACCTGAGTCAGGGGAGAGCATCATGTCATATTCAGCGGAGCGGTGTCAGAAGTGAGACCGCTCTTACTCAATGAACGCGGCTTGCGGGGGCGGGGTCAGCAAGCGACGTGCTGAGACTCGGCATTCACAACAAAAGCCGGAAAAATATGCTCTTTCAGACTGAATAAGTATCATGAGTCTCACCTAAGTCAGGGGAGAGCATCATGTCAAATTCAGCTAAGAGTCAAAATAAGCTCGCTCTCGCGCTCTCATAACGAGACGAACGCGGTTTGCGGGGGCGGACCCGGTAAATGACGCGCTCGGAGGCACGGCATTTTGAAACAAACGCCAGTGAGAATACATTTAGAAAAATAAGCTCTGTATGTTCACTTGACGGAAGACGGCAGGGGATGAGCTGAAACGGGTACTCTCAGATGCTGAAGGCGGCTCGTGGGCGGCGCGTTGAACAGCTGCTAGAGAGTGGCGATCCGCCAGAGCAGGCACTGACAGTAGATCCTATACTACATTTATAACAATGCCGCCGTGAAAACGGCGGAGAAACTGATTTTTTTTTAAAACAGTTAAAACTACCGGAAATAGCTCTTTAAAACGCTCGCCGTACGGCGGCAGGGGAAGCGCTGAGAAACCGGAAGCGTCGAAGCGGGCAGCCTGTGAGGTCGCCGGCGCTGCAGGCGATCGGCGAGTCTCAGCTGGTCCGCTGCGTTGCCCCTATCAACGGCGAGAAGCGAGCTTGATCCGCGGCGGGCAGGCGAGAACAGACGATGGCGTTCAGTCTCGTTGTCCAGCGAAGATGAGCACGTCGTCGTTGAAAGAGAGAGATCTGAACTCCTATGACGAAATGCTCGCTTATATAGCCAGACGTCCCGCTCATTCAGGCGGGCTTTGGCACGCTGCATCGCCATAGGCTCGCGCAGCTCATTGGTTCAAAAAGTTTCCCAGTTTGAACCAATGGCCGTGCAGTTACACTGCGTTATTGAAAAAGCCTTCAGTATCGAGGAAAAAGGGAGGAGTTTTTCCCCATACGCAGTATGAGTGAAGTGTTGAAAGGGAACTAGGGAGAAAGTGGGGATGGTTGAAACATGGGGCAGTTGTAACATGGCTTATTTTTCCAATCAGGAACATTTTAAACATTTTATTTTTAAAAAGTATTTTTTTTTATGATCAAATTTTCTGTCATACTTTCTAAACTGTTTGTGTGAAGCATTGTAAAGTCATATAATTTTAATCAGTGTTTTCTTAGCTTCTAAAAGGCATAGTTAGCACGTGTCAAAGCTATCAAGCTAACATAGCAAGTTTTATCATGGCTGTCAGTGTAGGGACTGTCCCTTATCACAACACTGATGTAAAACCTTGTCATAACATAATAAAATTATAATTTTATGTATTAATATAGAACCCCCTTTAATAGTCAGGTATCTCCCATTTTTAAGTAAACAGTTTTTAAGTAAAAATCAGACTAGGCATACATTTGATCTTTTCAGTCAGCTTTTACAGAATTTCAGTATTATTAAATTTCAGTGTGTTGATTCTGATTTAAATATATCTATCTATCTATCTCTCTCTCTCTCTCTCTCTCTCTCTCTATATATATATATATATATTATATTTATTTTATTTATATATTTATTTTACTGTCTTTGCACAAGTAAAATAAATAAGTTTGAAAATGATGTTAAAGAATGATTTTATTACATTTTAATGAATATTGGAACTGCCCCTGAGGACTTTTGCAACCATCCCCTGTTATGGGGTCATTTGACTTTGTCTATTCAAGTATAAATTGTACATATATTATCATATGTTCACATGTTGCAGCAGTAGGTGGGTAGCTGACAGATGTGGGTATGTTGTATTAAAATTTTGGTTTTCTTTGGCTTTTTTGAGAAACTCAAGGAAATGCGTGTTGCAACTGTCCCCACTCTCCCCCTCAACATGGCAGAGGGAAAACTAGATAAACTTTAAATTTTGTCTTTTTAGGAGGTGTTACTGCCATTACGAAGACATGCTCCCCTTCAAAACTCTGCACAAGTGCTGCTGCAGTTGCCTCTGTGGACAGTAATGGAAATGGATTCCAGGTGACATGCTGTAACAGTTACCTGTGCAACTACAGCGGAGCTGCAAGCGTTACACTACACAGATGGCTGCTGGTCCTCCCGCTGTTCCTTATCATCCTCCTCTTCACACAGCACACCTGAGATGTTCAACACTCAGGATATAGATGGATTAAATCGCATCATGGACTAAAATGGTCTTCATACTGAAAATACAACCTTGTAACTACTGAGCTATCTAAAAACTTAATTCCTCCTGCTTCATTACCTGTTTGGTAACAGTCTTTTTGTTGAAAATAAGGATGTACAGTCTATTAAACCTATTATGTATTCCAGACATCTGGTCATATTCAAGTAATTGTTTACACAAAATTGTTGCACAAAATTATGGCCTGTGTAAACTAGAGAATGTGTATAATCAAATGTTAACAACTGTTGCACATGAATTCAGGCCCAAGATTTTTATATCTCTGGATATAGGCGTTTTAAACCCTCTTTTACTTAAATGAAAAACTGCAGTTCTAATAAATAAAATTCTAAAATCTAATACTTGTTTTGAATTAATGCAAAAAACAATGGGTTATAAACAAAACCAACCTTTAGAAATGTTAATGGTACACTATATAAACAAAACTGCATGCATTTTGTGAAGATCATAGTTTTGGCTGGTTATCCTACTGCTCATAAAACTCATTAACTGAGCTGAGCCCAAGTATGGGTATCTGCACGTCGGAGTAATGGGCATGCCGAAAGGTGGGGGCGTGGAGAAAGTGGTCACGAAAGCCTGTCAGGGTGTGGGGTAGGGTTAAAGGTTAGTTTCTGTTGTAGCAATTCACCTTTCATTACTCCGACCTGCAGCTTTCCCTGTATCAGTTTAGATGGGAAGGATCTCACTCTGACTGCGCAAAAACAAAACAAAAATAACTACTTTATTTAACAATTTCTTCTCTACCCTGTCAGTCTCGTACACAGTTGACGCAGTGCAAGGCTTCCATGTTTACGTCCGAACGCCGGCTCATTATTGGCCGGCTCCTGTGTCAGCATCACGCACATGCGTCGTGGGGCTCATGTGAAAAGCGTCGACCAATACTGAACAGGTGTTGTGCCGAATTTCGACCCCCTGCCAGATTATTACCCCCCTCATTGAAGTTGCTAACTGATTGCCTAATCTCAACCCCACCCCTAATACTAACCCCTCCCCACACCTACTCCTAAACCTACCAATACTAGGGGGGTAATAATCTGGCAGGGGGTCGAAATTCGGCACAACACCTGTGTTCGGACGTAAACACAGAAGCCTGCACTGCATTCATTGGGTACTTCTCAATATCCCTCCTCGTTTCCTCGCTCCCAGAGATTGTATATTATAGGGAGATGAGAGGGTCTGTATCTCTTACCATTGGAGAAAGCGTAACGGCTCACTTAATCACGTGCGGCACCTCTCAGCCTATTGTGTAATGGCAGTGACATCAGTCGCAGCATTCCCTAGTCTGCCTTCTCTTAAAAAAAATACATTTTTATCAAGCTAAAATCTACATATAGTTCCCAACGAAAGTATTGTTTAGTGTAAAACATGCTGAAGATTAGCAAACAGGCTGTCAATTAATTAAATGATTAGCTATTTCCCCACAAAAGCTGTTTAATCAGCATAGTGAAGCCTCTCATCCATTGACATCCATTTAAAAAACAGCCTCTGGTCTCCTTCCCTGCGTACCGCCAGAGGCGATGCGTTAGCATTAGCCGTTAAGCTTTTTTGGCTAAAGGTTGCAGGCTTGCCTTCCAGTGGCTTTGTCGCTCCTCCGTCCTCCATCCTATGACCCGGAAACCTATCGAACTCAGCCATCTTGACTTGAAGGACATCTCAATTCTCTAATTGCACCACGAGGAGGCGAGGAACGAGGAGTGAGGAGGCTTCCTGAGGAGTCATGAGTGAGGATACACAGGTGTATCCTTTGCGGAAGTCTTTCTCGTCGAAAAACCTGACGCACGTATAAATTCTCCTTCCCCTTCATTTCTGTCACAATAATTTAAAAGTATGCTTTACTTTTGCAGCTTAAATAAACTTTACATCTCATATATTTCAAGCATCTTGCTTTATTAATACTTTTTTTTTTTTTTTAATAACCAAACTGTAACAAAATATGGGTAGATCCCTCGAGTGCTGATGACGCTTTGAAGTGACGCTAAAGGGAGTGAGGATATATCATTTCACTTGATTCAATTCCTCCTTCCTTGAGTCTTTTCCTTGCGTCCTTCCTTTGCATCCTGAAGGGGTGGAGCTAAGACGTGAAGAAAGGAAACGAGGATGGATGCACAAATAAGAATTGAGAAGCACCCATTGCGTCAACTGCATAGGAGACTGACAGGGTAGAGAAGAAATTGAATAAAGTAGTTATTTTTGTTTGGTTTTTGTGCACAAAAAGTATTCTCGTCGCTTTATAACATTAAGGTTGAGCCACTATAGTCACGTTGACTATTTTAATGATGTCTTTGATACCTTTCTGGACCTTGAATGACAGTAATTACGTTGCTTTCCATCGGGGATAAAAAAACCTCTCAGATTTCATCAAAATATCTTAATTTGTGTTCCAAAGATGAATGAAGGTCTTACGGGTTTGGAATGACATGAGGGTGAGTAATGACAGAAATTTCCTTCGGTTTTGGGTGAACTAACCCTTGAAGACATTACTTCAAAAGTTGTCGCTAATCAACAAACATAATAAAATGAGCCAAGCCCAATGTTGTTTGTCGCATTCTCTTTGTTAGCAGACGCTTTTTTTTTTTTTATAAAATGGGCGATTGCCCAGAGGTTTGAGATTTAGCTGCTCTGTGTCAACCTTTCTTGCTTGTTGTGACAACTAACCTGTCACTCCCACACGTGTCAAAGTAGCCGGAGCAACTTTTCTCTATTTATGGATATGACGAGACACACACGGGCGAGTGACATATACACACAATTTTCTGCGAAAAACACCCTGCTAAGTAAGATATAAACACTACAAATATAAACACTTATAATGGGCTTACCATAGTGATTCAGGGTAAGCCAAGAACATGTTTTAGAAGAAGCATTGATAATATATCTGCTCATTTAAATTTTGAACAAGATGGTACAGTGTAGTGTGCCTTTAACTTAACCATAAACAAGCTCAACAACCTTTTCATTACAAGGTATAAGCAAATAACGGCATAAATTATAGTAAAAGTAGGATACACATTAGTGGAAGACAATTCACCAGTAAATAAAATTAATTTTTTTATTTATCAAGAACTGATTTAAAATAAATACCTACGACACACACACACAGACAAAAAAAATACATAAAATGGTTTTTGTGCTGTACAGAGCATGTGCAATCTTCAACTAATGGTGATGCAGATCTTTCTTCAAAATATTTGTCCAGCCTCATTATGTGAACACTTCTATCAACAGGTGAGCTCATGTTAACAGTTACACAAAATAAAACAAATCCTTCCAACAAGGTAGAAAATGGCAGGAAAACTGATTCAGACATTACATCAGTGATACAAAGGTGATAAACTGTGGCAAACATAAAAATGACGACAAGTGTTGAGTTGTGATGTTGGATATATAATATCCATATTGCATGGTGCTTGTATCTAAAAGAACGCAAGTATAATGATGATAGTTGACAACTATAAAAACGAAGGGTGGGGGAAAACACAAAGCTTGACATTCTTTTGCAAAGCATTTAGAAGAAAAAAATGTTCAAGTAGGTCTCTTCATTATTAGCTTCGTCTTACAGTGGCCTCTGCTGGTGGTGAGCGGGTATGTTGAGCAGGTCTTTATGGCAAGGCTTCTCCACTGAGCTCTATGGCGAGTTTAGCGTCTGTGTCCGTCTGTACGAGTAGCATGCCGGAAAACTGGCCCGCAGCGGCCGGCACGAACTGCACAGGGAGGTTGATGTAGTGTTGTGATCTAGAAAGGCACATGGAAAAAGATTCAAATGCTTGAAAACATGCAAGTATAGCACACTGAACTAGCTTGTAATGTTACAGAAAATGGTATTAAGAACATGAACTTCACATTAATACAAAAACTGCCAAAAAAAAAAAAAAAAATCTAGCTAACTGATATAGAATGCATAACTTCATAAATATTTAAACAAGTTTGAGTTTAAACTTAAGTTAAAAATGATTTATAACACCACACACATTTAGTACACACACAAACATGCATATAGTGCTACAAACCACAAAACAAAAACACCTGGCCGACCTGTGGTTGAGCTCAGACTCAGAGCCTTCACATCAGGCATTGGCAGCAGGAAGTGACATGGAATGCTTCAATAAAATCTCTCTACTTGCCATTATTTCTTAAATTGGCTTGAGCAAACAGTAAGACTTACTACTAAAGAAGAAGCAAGAGAGAATTTAACTCACCTTAGAGAATAATTTGAATGCTTGATGTGGAAAGGCTCTTTAGGACTTATGAATTTTAGCTGCAAGTTAATTAGAAAAGCTCAAAATAAGTCTCATGCCAGACATTTAGGTGCAGCAGTAATAACACTGCACACATCAACATGCAATATGACTGTTGTTAGAATTGAATGTATTTTATATGTAAATAATGGCTCTGTGAATTCTTAATGTATTTTTCTCATAGAAACAGAACTTTAAACAACTGCGAAATGTCTGTATTGATTAGTTGTTGCTGCTTTACAAATGTCATGTGACTTTGAAGGTCATTAGTGCAGCACTGTTCTCTCACCTCATGTGTGTTGGAGGAGTTGTTTCTGAAGTTAACCTTCAGCGTGCTGGTGAAGCCCACACGTGTGGCAGGAAATGTGTACAGACTTTGGGGTGCATAAACTCCCCTCTTTTGGGTCTCAGTTGAAGATCTGAATGAATTGAAGAAACAGCAAAATGTCTATGAAATGTTTCAGAGGAGAAAGTTCAATCTTCCTCTATAGATCAGATTTAGATTAGTTGTAGATTGTAGTGCTGAGTTCTGCATGTTAATAAGACAGACGATCAGAAGTACTTCAGTGTGAAAAAGACTCTCTTACCCTGTCTTTGAGCCTGCAGACTCCAGTCTCTTCCTGTTCTTCACAGTGGCTTCTGTTTTCACCAAGGAGCAATTTTCTTTAACACTCGATCCTTCTCCTGCTCTTATGCCCTGCACACAAAAAAATTAATACACTCAACTGTGAAGGACTATCATTCCCAATTAGCATACTGCTCATGCTTTACTCTTTCAGTCTCGCTTTGATTAATGCATGACTGAAACAGCACTTTCAGCTAACAGCCCATGTGGTTAGCAGGCAAATTTAATGGGAGTTGCATTAGTTTAGTCTGGTTATAAAAGAAAAAAAAACTACAGAACACTGCATTCAAGAGACTTACAGTGCCGCACAGCTGGAAGCGAACACGGCTCTTGTGCTGAGGTTTGGCTGCTGGGTGGCATTCCAAATCCCAAAATTGGGCATAATCTCCTCGGTCACGTGGGAGGAAAGTGATTGGAACCTTTTAACAAAAAACAAAACAAAAGAAGTCAAACAAAAACACCACCAACAAAACCCAAACCAAAAACCACCAACAAAACCCAAACCAAAAACAACCAACAAACGGGTTAAATCAGGTTAAAACGCGTTAGATCTGTCAGAGACATGATGATGTTTGGACACACGCAGCCCTACCTTCATCCTCTCTTGAATCCCTAAAGTCCCAGATACCTTCTCACATCTGAAGGCAGAGTATGTGGCACGATAAACATCTCCACTGCTATCGACACCCTGAACCAAGAGACAACAGCAGAGTCAAAATCCAAAAACCCCTCAGGAATGAAAAGGTTCCAAAATTCTTATGTAAGTGCCAACAATCACACACCTTCACGTATGGAGGTGCAAATGAAGAGAGGTACCACCTCACCTCCTCTCCATGATTCTCCACATCCAGAGAACATTCTGCAGAAAGGAAAAAGTTTTCCTTACACAATTTTAATAGCAAATATTTCAGAATTATATTGAAAGTTCTAATGTCTCATTACCAAAATGATACAGTTCAGATGGCAGGTTCTAAAGTTACCTGATGACTCTCCAGAGGCAGTTGGTGGGAAGACCAAGGTTCGGTTCTTGATCTCAACCTGAGGTTGGGCGCTGCTGCTCTGAGGTTTCTGTCCTGGTACAGTAGGGGTCTCAGCCTGAGGGGGTAGTGGGCATAAAGAGCGGTCCATGGCACAGCTAGTGGCAGAGACATCCATGGCCAGATCCTGCCGGATCTGGACTTTAATGGACTTCAGAGAAAAAGACACAAGAACAGACGTTATGGAGAGAGCAACACCATGATGTTTTGTACCCGCTGTAACACACATTTTATACAGAAGAAATTGTGAAAGTGAGCACATTTCTATTATTAAACCGACTGGAATGCTTTGCTCCATATGCAAGGCTATGTTCATACATACGATTATTTGTCTCTGATTGGAATCTGATCTAAAGGATTGACTGTCCACATTGTGTATCGCAACTGTTCAGATCTGATTGGTGTCCCCCGTGGTCTCAATTAGGGTTGTCAAAAGTACCGACTTCAGTACCAAGTGGTACTGAAATTTAAAAAAAAAAAAAAAAAAAAAAAAAAAAAAAAAAAAGTGACGATACCAGCATTTCCCCCTAGCGGATTCTTAACTCTGATTGACCATTGTGTTCATGCGGTCAACAGATATGTCTGTGATTGGCTACAAAGATCAACGCTTTAAAACATGTTTTAAATAGACATCTTTGACGCTCTTCACTGAGCGCTTACACAGATACACACGGGAGCGTTTGAAAGTAGACATCACCGGATATATTAGGGATCCACTGATAGACGGCTGTTTTCTAGGGATGTGATTGTGAATAAATTTTTTCCACCGGTTAATCGATGTGTAACACCGGTAATACCTCTGCAAATATACAGTCTGCACCTTGCTTTTAAATTGCTAATTCAAAAGTGAAAGTAAACTGCGCACAGGCATTCATAATAGTGCGGAGCAGAGCGAGAATTTTCAATTAATTCATATGGAAGTTGAGCTTCCATAGGAATGAACTGAAAACGCTCCACACCAGTAGACACGCACCTTTATGAATGCCTGTGCAGCCGTGCGCATTTTACTTTTGCTTTCATATTAGTACCAATATGGGGCGCCAATAGTGGGTTTATTACTCTTAAACAACAACTAGAAAAACACAACTAATCATTTGCAGGTTCCCTATTAGCACTGGGTTTAAATCCAAAATACTGCCAAATAGGCGCTTTTACATTTCGCTTTGAATCCAAATCTTCCATCATCGTCTTGTCAGTTAGCTCATCACTCTCATTATAAATGAAATCTGACTGCTGCTGCTGGTCTGTGCTGCGACTCTTGTTCGCAAGCCTACTGTTCGCAAGCCTACTGCTTTGAAAGGCTCCTGTGTGTATCTGTAAGCGCTCGATGAAGAGCGTCAAAAATATCTATTTACAACATGTTTTTGAAGCGTGGATCATCACTTTTGACAACCCTAGTCTCAATATTCAAAGAGGTGTGTAGACCAGGCTAACTAGCAGTATACTGAAATTTTCTACTCGATCTGCACTTTGCAACAACCTTGTTTCTGCAATAATTTTTAATGTTTCCTACAACAACATCTAAAATGTTTACGTTTTACATGGTGTGACAAAGTAACATGCAGAAAGCCTACACAAAATCTGATCAGAGCGGTCTGACTGAAACAGAATTCCAAAAATGTGATTTGAATAGGATTTCAAACTACATAGGAATGTTGCAGTCTGAACAAGACTTAAGCACATTACTTTAAAATTATTTTTCATGATAAATCAACAGCATGTCATGTTGATGTATAAACTAGAGACAATCCTTAAACTATAAAAACTAGAGGCAATCCTTGAAAACATGTAAATTCCCACCATTTTGTTTTGAGGGAAACTTGTACCTTCTGTTGATTATCACATTGTACATAGATCTGTCCACTCCAGGGCAGCATGGAGGATTTGGATGCCAGAGATGGATTGGGACTGATGAGGATTTGCAAATGGCTCCTAAAAAAAGAAAAACAAAATGGCTATAGATTTAAATTGTTGAAATGCAAAATATTTAAATCAGCTATGTGTTTTAAATGAAATATGAGAACAAAACGTTAAGGTGATTGTGTTTCATTGATTTTCCTGGTGTTTGTTTATATGCAAGTCTCGTACTGAGGTTCAATGACTCCGTGCTGTGGGGTGATGGTAAGGCAGTGGGCAGGCCAGGACAGCTCAAAGCTCAGCTCTCTGTTTGAGCGGTTCAGTATTTGCACATGCCTGGTGTCAGCCGCACTGTCTGCAAATAAGCCAACAGAAAATAACATTTGGAGGGGGAAGCATTCGATCCCACTATGCTAAGTGCATGTGCTTCAAACAAATACTAATGTTATAACAACATAACCCGCTTGAGGTCATTTTCAATATCACATTCTTAAACTCAAATGAGTCTTACTGATAGTAGGTGCAGTGAGAACCAGCTGTTCAGGCTTGATGCTCCAGGTGTTCTCCAGGTTCAGCTCTGTTTGTTTCAGCACAGGTTCTGATGGGCTCAATGGAGGACCTTTGACTGGCAGCACGTCCAGAGAAACATTACTGATGTAACGGCCCGATGACCCCAAACCGCTGCGTGGAGAACTACACATTAACTTAATCAGCAGCGTAAAGTCTGAAAGCATTCATTTATGTTCACTATGTTATTCGTTGATGATTACCTGTCTGATTCAGAAGCGTGCCGTTGTGAAGGTCTGATGGACTCCATATGGTCACTCTCTCCAGAGTCTGACATTTCCACAGTGCCAAACAGTGACAGCATCACTTTGCTCATGTTGCCATAGAAAATTTGAGCTTCATTTGGCCTCTGAGGCAGATCATAGGCTGAAAATTAACCAATCATAAAGCCAAAAATCACAACCAGGGTCAGTTAATGAGTAAAAGTAATTAAATTTGAGCCAATCCTTGTAATCTTACCCTCCTGAACCTGCTCCTCTCCGAGGAACATTTCATCAAAGGGGATACTCTTCAATAAGCTGTTCTCAGACAGTACTTTATTCCCTGCTTCTGGTTTGATTTGTAATAACCTTGAAAACAGATTAAAATATAAACATCCTCAGCAGGTAAGCGTGAATCATATACTAGCAAATATATTTAATTTCCAAAAAGATCTCCAGTGCACTATAGATAGCTACATGCAACACTTGAAAAATAAATGTGATATAACAATGCGTTTTGAATCTGAGGCAAACTACTATGTTCAATTCAAAGCCTCTAAGAAAATACACATTATTTGGTTAGTTTTCAATTATTTTTTTCCATTGCAGAAGTACATAAATTACACAAGTCATCTTTCATTATTTTATTTTTTGAGTAGTTTTCCATAATTGGTATATTGTGATGTGATATTAATATCACATCTTGTATATATTATATATGACAATACTACCGGTCAAAAATTTGGAATAATGACTTTTTTTTTTTTTTTTCCCCCAAATGTTTTTGCTCACCAAGGCTGCATTTATTTAATCAAAAATACAGTAAAAACAGTAATATTGTGAATTACAACAATTTAAAGAGCTGTTTATTTAAAAACATTGGTAACACTTAACTAATGTTAGTTAATGAAACCTTATTGTTAACTACTTTAGTTAACATGAATTAAAAATGAACAATACTTCTACAGCATTTATTAATTTAAGTTTTATTGTATTTTTTTAGCAAAAAAAAAAAAAAAAAAAAAAAATGCAGTCTTGGAGAGCTTAAGAAAAAAACAAAAAAAAACCAAACTTTTAAACGGTAGTGTATAATTAGTTAATGTTTACTAGTTATATAATAATAATAATAATTAGTTATTTTCAAATCAAATAAATTCTCAGAACTTGCATATTACATTTTCAATAAAAAAAACAACAACAACTCTATTCTAAGACTAAAATTCTTCTCGTTTAAGCTGTGAATTCTGCCAATTCTGATCAAGTCAAATGAGAAAAATCACTGACTTCCTGAACTGTTGTCGAGAGACCTCGTCCCCACAGAACAGGCAGACAGTGGCAAGGAGAGCAGCACCGGACTGACAGAGAGCCTGCTCTCTGCGTGAAGCCTTCATCGCTATTGTGATCACCTGTAAAAGCAGCACTGATAAATCTTCCAAGCAAATACAGGTGTAAACATGGATATCAGTCCAAAAGCAAAATATTAAAGATTTCATCTTTAAATGTTATGTGAAAGAAATATTTGCTAAAATCAACAAAAACTAAAAACCACCACACCACAACAAAACCTTTTGAATTTTTTTTTTTTTAAACCAAAGTAAAATGTGCACTTGGCTCACCTCCTGCGTTCTCTCTTTCAGGACAAACTGTGAAGGGGACAAGCTAATAATGGTCGAGTCCATGACAGCTCGATTCTGAAGACTGCTGTAGGGTACTGCTTTTACGAAGGCAGCACGTGAGCCCGTGTTCCGCACACACACGCAGAGTTTACTGACACGGCCAGCCTGAACTCCACCCAGCGTGGCCACATAGCCATCTGAACGTTTCCTCAACTCCTCCAGGATCACGTTACTTGTGCCGCCATATCCCGACAAAGGGATCTGAGAACACCATGATAAAGTGTAACCACCTATTTGTAGCACAATATTACTGTTTATCAAAGGTTATAAATAAACTCACAGTGAATTTGACCCCAGGCTGGGAGGCACGTGCAGCAGACTGCTTAATCTCCAGTTTGGCCAGCATGGAGGCAACGCGAGTAGGAGCAAAGAGCAGATGAACAGTCACATCCTCTTTAGGTTTGATTGACAGCTCTCTGTTACGTGTCAGTCGCTCATCTGGGCCGAATGAACTCTGCAGCTGGAGGGTTGAGACAGAAAAAGACAAAGGAGAGAAAAGATAAATGACAGACAGACGTGAATATACTGCCACCGGTTCTACAAAACCAAGGAGCTGGTTGGCTGCTTATCCCAGGTCAGCAGAGCACAACAGTTGGGTTCTGGAAGTAAAAACTCCATTCATTTTCTCAATAGGGAAATTAGTTTTTAACAATTACTTATAAACGTTTAAAGACAGACCTATTGTGAGTTCAGAAGTGAATTGATGGTAAGTGCTTTTGTTGAAGCCATGTGTTATTATTTCAACTTATTTTTAAAATAATTGTCTAACAGCGGAATTTGTGGTGAAAAACCTGAAATTACCCATGAGGCTGTACAAAACAAAATTCCACCAATCAGAGAGTCGCGACAATCGAATCGCACCAAAATAGCTTGCAGGGAACGGCCACTCCCATCAAGCACTGTGAATGATGTAATCGAGATGGTCTCCCTATGCTCTCAAAATATTAAATATTTGTGCATATAGTCCCATTACATCTACCAGAAGACTGGCTCAAAAATTGCCAATGAAATGAATGGGAATGCTAATGGTTAATATTGTTCTTATTAAAAATAATTTATTATATTTTATTATTTAAATTATGAAATACAACAAATAAAGAAATGCATTACTAAGGCAATAATATTATTATACTGTAAAATAAAAAACAATAAGAAAGTTTTACAGAACAGTAAAAATATAATACTAATATTATGATATACAGATATAATATTATATAATATAATAATAATATAAGATACCGATACTTTCATTTTCCGCACTCGCCGATATATACTACTGATACCTGTATTTTCATTACATGTGTAATTTAATATCATATAAATATTATTATTATTATTATTATTATTATTATTATTACTACTACTACTACATTATTTTTAAAAAATTAAAAGTGATTTTTAAAAAATACTGGGAAGAGAAACCAAAAGAATATGAATAATATTAGTTGGCTTAATTCATTTAGCAAACAGATGTTTCCTTCAGCTATTTTCATGCTAAATTATGCCTGTTAAAAAGTACTGTACGAGTTTCTTACTGTTCTGTTCATTCTCTTGCTCTATCGTATTTCATCTACAGCGCACATTAAGAGCCGCTCCAGTGCAGCAGCACAGTAATCACATGCCGTTTTCCTGTAATAATGTAGGGAATCGCGTGATGGAAATCACATAACAGTGCATGTTTTTACTTGGGCTACATATACAATTTAGTTTTAATCCAACTGACACATGTGTGCTTAGTGAGCGATCAGCAATCAAGGGCATGCATCAGAAGTGCTCTCTCCCCTTAACGTCAAGTAACGTTTAGTGATTGACCAATATTGATTTTTTAGAACTGATACCGATAATTTGTGTGTTTATGTGCCTGATAACCGATATGTGTAATGGCGATCCTGCGCGCAATTCTCCAAACACCCACAAGATGGCGGCGTTTATCGGTAAATCCGATATTACAAAACCGATATCCGATTATGGTAAAATGCTTAAATATCGGGGAAAATATTGGTAAATCGATATATCGGTCGATCTCTAGTAACGTTAGTAATGGGTGCATCATTTTACTTTCTCTGCTATTGACATGTCCAACCGAACTACAAACTTTTCAGCGATGTCAGTGAAAATGGGATGTGCGCTTGACACGCTCGTCCACATGCTCAATTCAAATATGGGAAAAATGTTGCTGTGTGTTGCATTTTTGAATGCACGTTATGAGTAAACCAAACTATCTGTACAGATGAGATCATGCAGAGGACACTTGTAATTTACATGCAAGCAGCTTATGATTTTCAATGCCGTGCTTTACTCTAAAATATGTAGCAGCAAGTTATCGACCAGCTGTTTCGTATATCCACCAACGCCCGTGTTTTTACTCACATTTGGCAGCTGAATGAAGAATGAACTAAATTAAATACAACTAAATTTCCTCACTGAGTTAGCTTACCTGGAAACAATCTTGGTCTTGACCCCTGATGAGAAGTCTGAGTTGCTGTGATGTAGTGGGTGAATTGTTCCTTAGCACCAGTTTTTGTTGCCTACAAACACAAAAGCATCATCCACATACATTTCACTTGTATGTTTACATGTTTATAGAAGTTTCTCTGACTTTCTATTAGGGGTGTATGATTCTTGGTGAAAAACCCAAACAGTACTGTTCTCCACCCTAGGTTTGGCAGGCATTTGCGGCGTGGTTAATCTTAAATCTGAAGACGCATCTATAATATGGTTTGGTGAAAAAAAACAAAAAACAACAACAAAAAAAAAAAAAAAACGCATAAAACAGAGTTCCGCTAATGTAAGTTTCTGTCAATGAATACAATCCGCTTGCGTTTCACGTGAGAGTAGTTGTCCAATCAACTGCTGGCATGTAAATCTATTGCTGACATCACAGTTGCCGAACAATCGAGAAAGACAACACGTGTACAGTATCAGTATATTGGATCCGTGCATTAGGCTGTCTTAAAGTGACAGCAACCTAATAACGCCTGCTGCTGTCTGTGTTTTTAAAGTTAATCAAACAACAAAAGACAAAGAGGGGAAAAAAAAAAAAAAAAAAACACCTCACTGCTCTTGACTGAATGACTTTTGTAACTTTAGGATTTATCTAAATTTAATTTGTACAGTGAAGTTATTTTTCATTTGATTACTTTGTTCAGTTTCTGTACCTGAAAACTACTGTTAGACCTACCTGAAAAACCTAAAAAAGCTGTTTATTTTTTGTATAAATAATTTATAATTATTTTAAAAAAATTTGTTTGCTCTATTATATTTATTTGTGTTGTTCCTTGTAGTTTCATTATTTGTTATTTTCTTTTTTTTTTTTTTTATTTGACAGTAGTCCTTTTTCCTGAACATAGCACATACTAACCATACCGAAACCGTGACTCTAAAATGGTGATACAAACCGAACCGTGAGTAATTTGAACCGTTACACCCCTACTTTCTATGGCTATGTGTACTCACACTGCTCTGCCCAGAGTAACTCCTCCCCATGCCATGAACTGTTTGTTGGAGAGGATGGGTGGGACTTCAGCCTGTGATAATACAGCAGGTAAGGATGCCACTTTCCCAGAAACTCCCTGGACCATCTCTCCTTTCAACATCACCTCATACTGAGGTCCACTGGGTAGAACCAGAATCGACAACATGCTGAGGAGAAAAAAAAAAAAAATATTACTTGAATATGAAGTAGAATATATTTTAAAACTACATTTCCCCCCCAAGTGTCAAACTATATTTTTGACAATTTGAACTGTGTACCATTTAAAATAAGAAATAAAAACCTCAGATGAGGACAAAACGCATACAAAAACTAAATCTATATGAATGAACATGCCTCTCCTTGTGCTTCTGTGTGTCCTGGGCAGTGAAGGAGACCACTACGCCTTGCTCCTCTCCAGCTTTCAAAGCCAGTTCCTCTGGCCTCACAGTGAAACAGCTGTCACCATCAGCACTCTGAAAAACAGCCAGAAAGTCAAGGAAACTGGAATGAAAAACAAAGCTTTTAAGACACATTCTAGGGTATTTATTCTAAGAGTATGTTGTCAATGTATGAGAAACTTCTAAGTGTATTAAAAAGTAAAGCTCATATCAGGTACCTTTAGTCTGAGCAGAACATCAATGTTGCCCGCATTCTTTAAGGGAAGAGTCTGCTTTGCAGTCTGCCCCAAAGGAGCCTGAAGACACACCGTCTGTACAGATATTTATGTAGTGAAAAAGTGACAGCAAGCAAGCAAACTGAACCCATTTCATAACACAAAAAAGCCAGGCATGTCTTGTAGCTTGTAGAGACATAATGTTTCCTCCGTTACCTGTAGGTCTTTGGGAGCATGCACTCTGGGAGTGCCTGACCTTGCCCTCAGGGCTACACTCTGGATCACATGACTGGGGCCCGGACTGTCCACCTCAATATCCACCCGTGCACTGTATTCATCGGCTGGCCCCAACTCACCTGAATCCAAAAAAGAAAGACAGCAGCTCACGTTCAGTGTGTGCTCTATTTTACTGGATACAGGGCAGGGTTATTATAGACCATTTATAAAAAAAAAAAAAAGTTACTTGAAATAAAATAAACACTAACTGAAATATAATATAAAAAACCCTTAAACTTGTTTTATTCCAGCTAGTTGCCAAGGCATAATGAAAACTAAAAAAAAAAAAAAAAAAAAAACACACACACACACACAACACTACAGTAGCATCTCAGTGTTACTAAAATAACACTAATACAGGATGAACATTTCTCAACTTGTTGTCTAGTTTTTAGGTTTACATACAGACATACCTGAACTTGAATTGTACTTCTGAGGGGCACTGAAATGAATCCACACCAAGAAGCTTTCTTGATTCTGGAAAAAGACATGCATTTAAACACTCAAATCTGCCATCAGTTCAGAAGACAACTATTTAGAGAGATATTTACCTCTGAATAACTGGCATGCAGCACATGGTTTATGACTGATGAAGTAGAAAGTGAAGTCAGGGTTGAGCCAGAATGAAGGGAACCGTCTGTGCTCATGGCAACCGGGCTCTTAGAGAAGCCGAAACAATGCCAAGCTGATGCATTCTACGAGACAAAACCTTGAAACTGTTTAACATGCCATTGAATGAAGTCTGAGCTTTATCAGTCAAAAGTCTCATTAGGATTACATCATACACAACCAATGTTTAATACATTTTTCAAAACCAAATGCTGACAGATCTCACTGACCGCGCTGATAACCAGTCGAATAGGCACAGTGGCATGAGTCCTGTTGACCAGTTTGAGTGGCAGGGCCTTAGTACTGCCCCTTGCCAGATCCCCAAAGTCCAGACAGCCTGTCTTTCCAACGTCCACCTATTTATTAAAATAAGAGAAAGAAAAACAAAATCTTTATTTTTGCACATTTTAAATGGCCAATTCACACTGCACCAATTCACATCACTTCTCAGACATTCTAATTCCGATTCAGCATGTTCAATCAGCGAAAACAAGCTCCAACATATGGCAACAGGCTCCGACAGGGGTAACACACTGATTAGACAAAACCCAACAAAGTGACTGTTGCCGTCTGTTGGTGTGTGTAAATTGGTCTTACAACTGCCACATTAATCCTAATACAAAAAAAAAAAAAAATTATATGCAGTTTTAGTGTTTTGGAACTTGCAACAAGGGCAAAGGAAACTCTTTTAACCTCTATTGAAGGGTTCTCAGCCACAGCGATCAGCACCACTTTCTTGGCAAAGACTTCGGCATGAGCCACCGCCTCCGTTTCTGCAGATGCAGGCCAGGATGCCACACTGAGAGTACACTGATACAGTCCAGCCCTTGGAGCTATGAACAAAACCTTCTGTTCTTCTGTACATTTGGGTCCAATTATTGTCTTATTCTTTACTATAAGCCACTGGAATGGGAGAGACTCCACCTGTGATGCAATGAAACAATTATAATACTGCATATAAAAACTGACAATGAATAAGATAAACAGATAAACTGCTTTTTGACCAGTAAGTTTGCCAGACTTTGCTAAATCTAGACCACTGGTTCTCAACTTTTCTAAATGCAAAACCACCATTATCCACACCAAATATCTGAAGGCCCAACACTGTTTTATAGATCTAGTTTTTATAAATTAAATAGCAGGACTTCAGAAGTTTTAGGAGCTGAATGTCCCCACTTATTTAAATTAATGAATTTACATGACTTTTCCAGTCATTCATGATTTACTGGATAAGAGTTAAGGATAAAAGTGAACATTAAACATTTTTGAGCTTAGCCTCTCTCTAGAACATACACTTGTATAAAATGTCAACTGAATAGGAGGAAAAATGTATATTCATTATAAAAACGACCATTCAATTTTAATATTTTTCTCATTTTCACAGGTTTTCAAATAAAATGAGAAATGTCTTATTTTTTTGTTTTAAGCCAATTATAATTACAATTGTCCTACCTTAAATGATTTTACATAGTGACACACCAAAATGAATTTCTTACAGAACCCAAAATTAAAGTATTTTCATTTTCAGTGAAAGAAAAAGTTAATTTAATAAATCAACACTCAAACTGTGATATATTATTATTATTATTATTATTATTATTATTATTATTATTATAATTATATATATATATAAAAAATAAATAAAAAAAATTATGTATATTGAACATAAGGTAACTATTTAACTTATATAATAATTTGTTGCTGAAACAAACATTTAAATGGTGGCTATAATAAAAATATTTTCAGTTGCATCACTATCCTCACATCATCTTGATGCCCCACTGGGGCCCCGAAGTTGGCCCTGGCCTCCTTGTTGAGAACCACTGGTCTAGACTACATTTGACAGATTTTCTTACCTTCTCTCCATCAATGGATAGGCTTGTGATGGAGATGGAAACTTGCTGCCAGCGCTCAGAAGGGTTGAAGATGTTGAGGGACGTCTGAGAGGCAATTCCCACACAGCAAGAACTGGGAAACTTCAGCTCATTTGGAACCATCACTTGAGCTAAAGCGCAAGTGAAAAAGAAAAAAAAAAAGAAAAAAAAAAAAAGTTTTTTAGGAACTTCCTTCATAACACTAATGTCTTTCAAATACATGAACATTTCCACTCACTTCTAAGGTCTCCCATATCTCGTGCGGCCCATGACCCAACACTTGGCTGTCCATATGTCTTGCTGACTGGATAATGAGGAGGATGTTGTTGACCAGAGTTCAGGTAACCAGACTGAAGACTTGTAGATCCTGGGACATGCATATGTCCCATAGATGGGTTTGCAGCAGACATTGCAGCTGATACTCCATACAAACCAGATGGCCCTCCAATCTGATAGGAAGGAGCATGTAGAGGACCCTCTGAGCTCAGATACTGCTGTGCCAGTTGGGAACTGAAGAGGGAACGTCCTGTTAGGTGGCTGGGAAGGTTTGACAGGGCACCCTGAGAGCTGTAGCTCGGAACTGGCCCATATGTCAAGTCATCCGCAACACCAAAACAAGACCCAGACCCCAAGACATGAGGCAACAATTGGTGCGCCGGTTCTGTGGCTGTTCCAGGTGGATGCTGAATGTTTAGTTTGCTTGAGTACCCAGAATCCCCTTGAGTGTACAACCTCGGCCCAGGCTCAGACTGGCGGTCGCCCTTAGGGTGTCCATTTTTTTCTTTATGGAAGTCACTCTCACTTTGGCTACGTGAGCCCAGTTCTGAGGTCTTTTGACTGAGGCCTGGAACTTCAGAGTGGCAAAGAGGTTCAGGACTCTTTGAAGAACTCAAAACATTTCCATTATCAAATGGCTCCACTGGAGGAGTTGGGCTGGCTCTGATTATAGTGGTGCTTAAAGCCATTGAGGTGTTTTTCTGAAGAAGCAGAGAAAGAGATTCTTCTATACATTTAAACCATAAAGCAAATCAGTGGTATCATGATCAATGTCAAATAGTGGTCAACCAATAAGGGCTTCCAAAGGCCAATGCCAAAATCTAGAGAGCAAGGTAGCTTACTTGAATTTTACTCAAATTACTCTGTGAACCTAACCAATAACAGCAGATTTTGAGAGAAAAAAAAAAAAACTTTGCTGAAAAAAAAAAAAAAAAAAAAAAAAAAAAAAAAACTGTTGTACATGCCTTACAAAACCACCACCACCACCACCACCACCACCAACAACAACAACTCACCTTGTGGTGATCAGGGGTGGGCATGCAAGTGTTCTCATTAATGGAAAGATAAGTCAGCCTGCTGAGAGTTGGGCTTGAACAAGGAGACTGTGGGGAACCAGGATCTCCAGCAGCCTTCCCACTACCGGGTGAACATGGAGACATCTCCCTATTCCCAAAACACATGGAAGTGTCAAATCATGTAATTATTTATCCATTTGTTTTAACAATATTTGTGGTTCAGCACATTATAGAATAACTATTATGGCTAATTACTAAACAACCATAAAAATAATACACTGAGAAATCTGAATGTAGTTTATACCACAGATGTAACCACAGATATGAAACAAGTATTCAGAATTTTTTTTTTTTTACCCATATCCACTTGGAATGGAGGCTTGGCTTGGACTGGAATGGGTAAGAGGGGAGGTGGACGGTCTGAAATTACAATGGGTGACCTCCACAACACCAAGGGTGCCGCTCTCAGGTGAGCCTATAATAAAAAAAAATAAATAAAAAAAAGTAAATAAAGTTGATGTCCTTAATTTTCTGAAGCTTGTATGATATTCATGCAAATATTAGCAGAGACGAGATTAAATTAATGCAGTAAACAACAGGGGAAAAAAAAAAAAAAAAAAAAAAAATAATAACTACGACTGTCAACAAAACTATCAAATTATGATATGCCATTAATCGCATTTAGCAATCAGCATCTTAAACTCATTTTTGGTCTTTACTCTGCAAATATTAATTCAAAGACAAGACATTATTGTGGCAGATAACAACTTTGCAAAGATATTACAAAACTGTCTGAAGTGAGACCTATGGGCAATTCAACTGAATTAAATTGTTAAAAAAAAAAAAAAAAAAAAAAATGACAGCTCTATATTAAAAGTCACAATGAAATGCAAGTAGCAACAGATCTTTTCTACCAGATCATGATTCGAATGTAAATAAATAAATAAATAAATAAATAAATAGTAGGTTGGTAACTTAGTTCTATTCATCAGTTGCTGATTGGATAGAGGTAGACCTGAATGCAAGCTTGCAGTCGACTAAGAAATGGGCGGGATTAATATGACCTAAAATGATTGGAGAAGTCTGGCAGCTGTCACCAAGAGAGAAGTCTGCTGTTTCACCAGAAGATGCAAGGATGAATTGTTTACAATATGATCAATAACATGCATTTAGAAAATAGATGGGGTTAATTTTCACTTCATGCTAACTATAAAACCAGCACTATGACAGGTTTAACATGTTAAAAATAAAATAAAAGAAATACCAAATTTTTCCTGTGTTGTTGGCAGTGAATCCTGATGATCAACAGCTGCAATTTTCTCTTTTGAAACAGACTGAGCGGCTTTAGGGCTTCTGGGTGATCGCGCCTGGTTAATAACAGGTTTGTCTGTCCGGCCTCCTGTTGCCTTGGGTTTGTGTGGGGAGGTCTTTAACGACGATAGCTCTGAGCGGCCACCACTTCGAAGGCCAGGTGAGGTCTTTGGGCCAAAAGCAGGAGTTGACATGGACCCGTCACCTTTTAGAGATTGGCGGTTACTTGTGGCGGAACTGCTGGCTACTTGTGGTCGAGCTGTTCCCATTTTGATCCTGGATTCAGAGACACTTTTATTGGTGGATGGTGTTGCACGATAGTCATTTTTGTTTTTCTCAAGGCCAGATTTTAAATCAGCAGGTTTTGATTTAAAGGATGTGGAAGATGTTGACTGGCCAGAGCCTAAAGATCTTTTGGCAGGATGCGCAGTGGCAGTGGCAACTGGTAAACTGCTTGACTTAGGTCGAGGAATTGCACTTCGTTTGGCATCTGACCTTGGATTTGGTGATGCAACATAAGTATCCCCCGTTTGTTTGGATGCTTTACTTGCCAGAACCTGACATGTTTTGTTTACAGCTTGCTCTTTCATAACTGAATGCTCTTCATTTTTATGGGTGGTTCCATTTTCCAGAGGCACCAACTGCTGTTGAGTCTGCTTGTTAGAATTGGCTGAACTGTCAGCCAAAGTGAGGATGTCCAAGCAGGACTGTGAAGTAGATCCATCACTGTCGCTACTTGAGACCTCAGCCCTCTTCAGGTATTTCTCCATGTCAGGAGTACTAAGGTCTCCCACTGATGTGGTCTTCTGCAGGTCCTCCAGTAGACCATTCTGATTTAAGGCTGCTAAAGGACTGATAATCGACTCTTCTGCTACTTGCTGGCGGCTTTTAGAGCGGCTCCGTTTGGACAGCTCCATGATCATGGCAGCAAGCTGGGCTGGATCTGAGCTGATGGAGGCATCAGCAATTGCAGAAGCAATTGTACTGATGCTGAGCATAAGGTTGCTGCTGGAGTTGGGCGATTCTGAACTATGGCCAGAGGCCTCCTTATCTTCATACTGTGCAGAGATCTAATCCAAAAACAGACAAAAGGGGTGGGGGAGGGGGGGAGTTAACATTTTTGCCAATTTTTAAAAGACTATACATGTCTGGCAGTAGTCCAAGGCTAAATGGTTATGAATACCTGGGAAATATGCCCCTCATTTGTTTGTGGTTGCACATTATTCTCATGTGCAGCTTCAGCTGTGTTGGGCTCAAGAGTCTTATCTAGATCCTCTGTAATTCACATAAAAGATATCAAATTACTTACAATCAAAAATAAATAAATTCTTAAACATAACTAATGTGAGCAAAGTATGTTGTATGCACCTGGATTAAGAGTCTCATCAGCATCACTTTGCTGAACTGTCTCAGTGTGGATGGAGCTTCCTCTGGAGAACAAATCTGAGGGCCGGAGTAATGCAAAAGGTTCCCTCTTCTCAGGAGAGGTAATGAAGTATCCAAAAGATGGCTGAAAAACAAACATCAAATGGTTGACTAACTGTCAGGTAAGCTTGGTTCTGAAGACTCTACGGCAGGGGCATCCAATCCTGATCCTAGAGGGCCGCCTTCCAGCAGAGTTTTGCTCTAGCCCCAATTAAACACCTGAATTAGCTAATCAGTGTCTTATTAGAAACTTCTAGGCTGCATCTGAAATCACATACTCTGAGTAAGTATTTCTTTTGAATATGTAATTATTTACATATTCTGCTTAAAAAAAAAAAAAAAAAAAAAATAGTATGTTATATATAGTATGAAAAGTATGAATGCATTTAGTATAAATGTAATAGACATACATTCGGGCTGCACGATTAATCGAAATCGAAAATTGCGATTAAACTGTTTGGCTTAGCATGATTATGAAATCGCAAAGGCTGCATTTTTTATGCGCAGCTTGTCAGTGAAGCACAGCTCTGTGATCAGTAGTAAACGCTGCTCCATCTGAAAGCACTGCAAGTTTGAGTCACTTATAACGTGCATTTGAAAAATCAACATGCGTCAAAGAGCTTTCCAAACATGAGCATTTCTAAACCTCATCTCCAACAAAAGACAACATTTAATAACATGTTTTTACTCCAAACTCATTTCATGAGGCTTCTTACACAGAATAAGGCCCACAATATTATTTCATAGTATTCTATACAGTGATAAAGGCTATGTCGATTAGCACTGCATTATAAATATATTTTATTATCATGAAAATCACCGAGAAGGTTTGAAGAACTCAAATAAACCATATATTGTCGTAGTATGTGTTTATTAGTCATGTTTATTCAGCTACAGCAATAGTGTGATGCCCATAGGGATTTCCTGGAATGACGTGCGTTATATCGTACTTCTGCGGGAGCGCCCTCTGACTTTCAGAAGGAGCAGCACTTCCTACCGTTCACAGAGCTGTGCTTCACTGAGAAGCTGCGCATAAAAAAATAAAAAAAATAATTTGCAGCCTTTGCCAAATTGCGATTTCGGTTTATTTTCAATCAGTCTTGCAGCCCTATACAACATTCATCACGGTGCTTCATTGCCATTCACAAATCCTCTCCCATGGCCTCATGAGATGTCCATTGTAAAATGTCCATTTGTATGTACACTTCAGTCTCTTGCCAGAAGTTGCCAGTACTTTCTGACTACTGTTTTATGAATACTATGAATTCTGGGTATTTTCAAATACTATATAGTAGGGGAGTATGCAATTTCAGACGCAAGAAGGTTGGAGCTAAACTCTTCAGGAACATGGCCTTCCAGTAGCAGGATTGGTCAACTCTGCTCTACAGCATCCCAAGCAAACTCTTGACACAAAGATTGTTAGCAAAACATCTGGCCAAATTCTAAGTTCACAACCGACTTACAGTGGATTAAAGATATACATTATCGAGTTCACGCATACCCTGGGAAGCGAGCCCAGGATTTTTGCATTGCTGGCTCCATACTGCGTAATCTACAGAAAGGGTTTTGCAATTGTGATCGAATTGATAGCGCACTTTGCATGGCATACAGAGTATTCGAAATGACTCAACTTTTACATTTCAGTTAGAATGTTGTCTTAGAAGACACCTGCCCAAGTAGGTGTTTGGGACAGAGATGGAGTCCTCACCCTCTTAACATTGTCCTCTTCACTACTGCCAAGACACCCCAGAGCTTCAGAGCGCCTCTGAAAAAACTCCCCCAGTGAAATGCGCAGATAACTTTGGTTCCCAGCTTCGAGTTCAGAGGAGACCTGGGAGGCCCTCATAAGGATGTTGCTACTTGTTGGAGCTTTCCAAGAGGTGTCTCCCAGCACTTCACTCATATTTACAGCTTGAATCTGCTCTTCCTACCAGAACACAAAAGAAAAACACATTTTTTGGTTCCTTAATCACATCTATAGGACCTTTGTGTAAAATGGACTTTAGTTCCTGTTTGGCTGAACCTAAAGAGAACCATTCATACCTGCATAAACCGGTGCTCCTTTTCAAACTCCTCCTGATCCTCAATTATCTTGTCCATGGCCTGGCCTTTGGGAGGACAACATTTTATGCCGTGAAATCAATGACAATTCATTTAAATTATTAACTCACCCAAAAGTTATAAAAATGTCTCAATTTACAAATTATGTTGTTCCAAAAATGTATGACTATCGTTCACAAGTGGAACATAACAGGTGAATAACTGCCAGGTGGTTAAAATGACTTGCCAGCCAATTAAAATTCAAAAAGCATCATTTAGTTGTTTTGGCAGATAGGCGTGAACAGTGATAATTTTTACAATGTCATCTGTATGCGAAACTTTTCAAAGATGCAAAGGAAAAACTTTTCCGTTTTTAGTACATTGCTGTCGTGTAAATATACCCTTAGACCTTCAAAGATTAAACAGGTCATGAACACGTCAAAGCGAACAGGTCATTGCAATGCAATGCACTACGATGGACACTTCAATAGTCTCATCCTTAAAGGATAGATTTCATACAATACATATCATGCACCCGTTCAGAAAGACGTATGTGGCGATGTGGCGTATCATGTCAAAAAGTGCGACCATAGGATGGGTTTATTATAACTGAGATGCTTGCATTCACTCTAGACAGTGTTAGCCTACTCAACTGTTCACTCATGGCACATAGCAACACGGCTAAAAGTAATAATCCTAATATGTTGCACCTTTTATTGAAAGTAGCCTACTTTTACTTGAGACATTCCTTCACATGCACCTGTAAGAGCTGTGTTTGTGAGTTAGGGGAGGCGCGACATGCGAAAGGCGTATTTGCAAGTTTGATTGAAAATATGCTTTATTTTTGCAATTACATAGTTCACCTTTAAGGATGAGAACATCACTGCATTTCACTTACTTCCAGCAAGAAAATCTTCAGACTGGAACTGCACAGCAACTTCCTCAGGCATATTGGCCTCCATTTCCTTCTCAAAGGAAGAGTAATAGGCCAAATCAGTGACCCACTTTCCCTCTTCATTCTGGTAGACCACGCTATGAGTGGCATTTGCGCCTGAGAAATATTGAACATTTAATTTCTAGATCATGAATGTGGTTTCTTAAAGAAAAAAAAAAATATTTTGAATACTTTATATAATACAAATGTCAGAGAAACCACTAACATCATTGTATTAGAAATGGAAGAAAAAGCAAAATACCTTGCTGTAACTCATGCTCCACATTATCTGGTTGGTGATTCCAAATATCATTATGTTCCTCATGATTCTCATTAAAGCTCTGGGAAAGGTACCTAGCATCCAGAGACTCTCCAGGTTGATCATCTTTACTGTTGGAGCTCTGCTCCTTGTTGAGACCTTGAGAATCCCCACAAGGGCCACCACGTAGGCCCAGGATACCGAGATCCACAGTGTGGCCCATGTCGACCCCTTGCTCTGTTTTATTATGCGATTCCTGAAGAATCTGAGAGAGGTGGAAACTACTCTGGGTGCCCTGAAGGATGGGGCTGACTGAGGCAGAAATGTCCTGAGGGTTGTGACCAGCACCTGCCCTCAAGTATATAGAGTCCAGGTGAACTTCTGCTGGGTTATCCATTGCATCCTGTTAAGAAGAAAAGTGTTAAGGATATCATCAACCATTTTTGCTCCAGCAAACGGAAGAGGACAAAGACTTACAAGAGCCTCCTTTCGGTCCAGACTCATGCTCCAATTGACTGGGCATCGACTGGCAGGTCCAGATGCCACAGCAGTATGACCAGCCTCCCCTGTGCCAACTGGACCAACACGGTCACCCATCTGAAAAGATCCATATAAAACTAAAATACAATCTGTAATTGTGCTATGATTCATATAATTACGCTAGGATATGCAAAAAATAAATAAATAAAAACAGGGTTTTTCCTGCATTGAAAATATTTTGGCGGCCACCAAAATTGAATCATTTAATGATGAATTTATTTGATAATTTAATGTGATGATATCTGTCATTCTGTAGTACTGGTACCCGCTGATAGCCGGCTGCTTTAAAATGATTTTAAATCACTTCCGTGAGCGTTTTTGTGTAAGAGCTCTGTGAACGGCATCAAAGGTTTCTATTTACAACGTGTTTTTGCGGAATTGTGCTTAGTAGCCAATAACAGACATATCTGTTGAGCATGTGAACGCAACAACCAATCAGATTTTAGTCAGAATCCGCTCAACACCGTTCAAAACCACTCAAAACGGCAGAGTTTTTGTTCAGTGCGAGTTCTGCGTGCTTGCAGAACGAATCCTTTCATTATAACCAACAAAGAATAAACAATGTCAATAAGAGATTCACTACACAGTGTAGACAGCTTTATTGATTATAACGTACGTTTTCACAAGAGTGCAGCTTTATGTACCTCGCGTTGAACTGAATTGACAGCTTTAGTGTTAATACTGGCAATGATCTTGGATCGCTTTCTGTATACATTACATATTTTTCATACTGCCAACTGCAGTTTCTGGATTCACAACCACATTTAAATGCACGATTAAATCCGACTGACAGTGATAACCACAGCTATGGACAAAACAAAATCTGATACTGCATGTCAAACAATCTGTGCATTAAGTCTTGGAATGTAAATGCAAAATAGCAGACCTGCCATTTTTTCTATGTAATGTGTTACTGTGTTGTTCATTTTATTACTAACTTTTCAAATCAGTGACTATTTACATATAAATTTACATATTTTTAAATATAAAATAGTTCCAAGCACTGACAGTCCTCCTGACAGTGATTATTTTTTATTTCATGAATAAATAGTTTAAGTTAATATTACAAACTGTTTCTTTGAATTTATTTTGGATTTATTTTCAGTATTGGGCTCGCAGTTCACATGGGTAGGGTACTTTGTACTGTGTGTAGATGGCCATGTTCGTCCGCCACTACCGAAGACCAATTTTGATCCAGGAAAAACCCTGGCAATAATAAAAACAAATAAATGAAAAACAAACAAACAAACAAACAAAAAAAATACACTTTTTAAGGGACGCAGATATGTATGGTTTTAATGTAGTTAGCCATGTTTTGTTAGTTTAGTGTAACTTAAAAATGGGAAGCTTAGAAAGACAGTTCCAAAGTAACTTCCTGAAAACTAAGTGGCATTTTCCTGTTGTTTACAAACATACAATTTTACATTGATCATTATTATTGCTTACATGCCACTAACTTTACCTGGCCATGCATAATCATGCCCGATCTGCTTAGCAAAGACTGAAGCTGATCATCATCTCCGGTCTCTCCGCTCCCACCCACGATGCCCAGGCCACGCAGCACATCATAGGTGCTTTGGACGGTGGTGGGAGGCAAAGGATTGGTAGATACACCGCCATCATTTCCCTCCTCATCACTCCCACTACTCCCATCTCCTCCTCCTCCATCACCTGACCCCACAGAGAAACACAGAGATGAACTTTCTGCGATATTATTTGATAAACTTAGCGTTTTTAATTTAATAAATAGCCCTTTACCAGTAATAGGCGAGTTGATGACCTGTCCTTCTGCTGAGCAGCGGTGCTCAATGCCTGTCCTGGTGTCAGTGTTCCTCCCTGCAGTCTGCAACTCATCATCAGAGCTCCCTCCTTCCAACCCTGGTCGAAAATGAGGTCGATGGCTCTCCCCAACCTAATCATATAGAAATATTTGATACTGAATTACTGCATTACAAACTTAATTTTGAAATGTTTGAATCTGGCCAAAATAAAAAGCATAGCTATTGCGAGCAGAAAGGAGTCTAAGACAAACCGGTTGTCTGGAGGTACTGGGTAGGAGGAATCTTGCTCTGCTCCGGTTCTGTAAAGCCTCTAGCTCATCCTCTGTATCTTCTTCATCACTTGCAGGACAAGAATCCATACCTGTGGCTGCCAGACGTACATCAGGCATGTGAAATTCCCTCTGTGGTGTGACACCGCAAGAGCAAACATTAGCTGAACAGTTTTAGAAGACAGAGAAATTGAATACATATTGATAAAAGATTAGAAAGACTAACATTTTTTTTCTTTGGAATATGCATATGTCAAACATTGGCAACCATACCAGAAGCATGTATCAAGGTCAATTTTGATTTAAATTTTAAGACCATTAGCCCATACTTGGTCGTAGTCATCATTGAAGCTGTGTCTGTTCCTTTCTGGTTCAGTAGAGGTGGGTTGAGATGAACTGGACGGCAACTCCTACAACAGGAACAGATTGTGTCATTAAAAAGAAGAAGAAAAAAAGAAAAAAAAAATGGTAAGCTTTTATAAACAACCAGTAAAAGAGAGAACTCACAACAGGGATTTCTTGTCCTTCCACATGGCCTCTCTGCATTGCAGGTGGCATCAACTTGTTGAAGTACAGCTCCAGTTCCTCATCATGGAGTTGGTTTACATCAATATCATCATCTAGAGGACAAAAAAAAAACAAAAAAAAAAAAACAAAACGTAACTATCAATTCTTGCCTTGTTTATATTGGTCCTTTAGAGCTCTTTAAAACATAACTTAATTTCTTAACCAACCAGTGATATCACTGTCCATGCTGTCCAGAGACATCAGTTTCTCATTGGCCAGGAAGCTGGCGATGCTGCCACTGCACCTTTCACTGTCTGCCCCTTCACTGGCAGAGCCCTCCTCTTCCTCCATCACTGGAAGCACTGTGGTCTAAGAAGAACAGAAGAGCTTAACCCTATAAAGCCTACTGCATCATATTGATACGCAAATGCCTCTAAATTAACAACATGATCAAAACTCTGCTGAAAAATCTGTTGTGCACAATCTACTACATGCCTTCTGTCATCTGATTGATAGTTTATCATTTTTAGCATAATTGCTATTAGTATAATTCTAAAAATTTTCCCTTCAGGTTGTGGTACATGTGTCTTTATGCTGTGAAATCTTTACTGATTTTTATAAAGTAAACGCAAGTAAACATTTTATATTGTTATATGTATATTTCAAGATAAACACTTAATAGACTGAAGCAACTTAGGTTTACTTGATTATCCATCACTTAGTAAAATCATTTTAAAATATGAGTATCAAATATGATGCATCAGGCTTCTGAAGAAACGTTTATTTGTACATCTGTCAATCATCATTATATTGCATTGCATTATATGTTTTGGGCCCACAATAATAATAAAAAAAAAAGATTTGATCAAAAAGCTAAGCAAATATCATGTTACTAAGACACTGTTAGAGTATAGAGTGACAACTGATATTTATACAGGATTTTGCAGTGTTGAGACATCTGTTGAGCTCATGAATGCAATGGCCAATCAGATGCATTGAAGTCAGTCAGAATCTGTTCAACACCGCTCAATTGAATCCGATTGACAGTGATAACCATAGCAAATGGAATAAAATCTAATACCATGTCAAATGATCTGTGAATTAAGTCTTGGAGTGTAAAATAACAGACCTGCCACTTTTTCTATGTAATGTGTTACTTTGTAGTTCATTTTATTACTAACTCTTCAAATCAGTCACTCTTTTTACATATAAATTTAAAGATTTTTAAATATAAAATAGTTCAAAGTACTTTGTTTTATGATCTGTCCTGACAGTGATTATTTTTTATTTCATGAATAAATAGGATGTTATTACAAACTGTTTCTTTGCACTATTTTGGATTTTTTCATCAGTACTTTTCTCACACTTCACATGGGTAAGGTACTTTATACTCTGTGTGTGGATGGCTGTGTTCGTCCACCAACACCAAAGACCATTTTTGACCCAGGAAAAACACTGTTACATGCATTTTACGCATGTAGTCTGCTATACTGTTATAAAGATCTCATTGATTTATATTACAAGATATCAGAATTTCATCTTTTTGGACAAATATCAGCAACTGCACCAAATTGCATATTTTATGCTCAGTTTAGGCCTCTGAGTAAAACTGATGTTTTTTCCTTCCTCAAGCATGAGCTCCATATTCTTCTATGTCATATTATATGAGCCATAAAAGCCTGATGCATCAAAAATGACACTCAAATACATGTATAAAACTTTAGAAATGTGCAATAAACAGTTCTTAATTATTAATGTTATAGTTATTATTATTTCATATATCTGGTTTTTGGTAGCAAAAGACCACTCAAAAGGATAAAACGTAAGTGTCAATGAAAACAAAAAATAAGGTACCTGAGCTGCCACTGTTTCTTTGTCTCCAATATGAGAGAATGAGAGTAGACCAGTTGAGAGGTCTAATGAAAGAAGAAAATAAAAAAATTTTCAAAATACTTTTCTTAGCTTAAACCCCATTATTTTGCAAATTATTTGTCAATCACGCATCAATTAGACATTATTAGCCCTGCCATTAAAATTTAAAACAAGCTATTAACTAAAACTAAAAAGAAAAAAGGAGATTACGAACCTGTAGTCCGAAGAGGAACAGAACCTGACATAAGAGGTGGAGCCACCCTTCCTGATGTTTTGGAAACAGAAGCAGATTCTGTTTCATCTAAATTAACATTCACCAGTAGGTCAGAGAACCGATTCACAGCAATAAAGTCATCCATATTGTCTCTATAAAAAAAATAAATAAATAAATAAATAAAAAGAGAGAGAGAGAGAAACTAATGTCTTTAATGTTTCATAACTGGCTAACAGTGGATACAATATTGATATATACAGTCCTACATAATACAACTTAATGAAGACAAATGAGACAGTGTTGTAAAATGAAAAAGCATTTTACACAACATTAAAAACATGTAAAAAAAAAAAATAAAAAAAAGTTTATAAGTTGATATAATTGTTTTTAGACACAGAGGGAAACTAGCAATGCTGTCAATTCTAAAATAGACACCATTCAGTCAATGCCAATAATCTTAAAACTGCCAAATATAAATAACTGATGGTCACACCGATTTGTAAACAACTTTCTGGCACAAATGGAAAATAAAAAATAAAAACTAACAATTACTGAACACTTACAAATCTTCTTTGAGGCTGAGAACAAATTTTTCCCTGCCTCCATCTGACCCCTGGGAACGCATGAGTGAAAATTGTCCATCCTCTAAATATGATGCTTGGACATCAGTAACTCTGAAAGGGACAAATTAACTCAAGTGACAATACTGCTAATAAACACAAAGATGATTTATAAGTTTAGCAGCAATATGATAATGTGTACCCTAAACCTAAAAGAAGACCAGACCATAAAACTAAACAGTATTTTGACCCACCCACTCACCATGGGTGGAAAACTGCAAGAAGACCTTTAAGTTTCTGTGACAACAGGTTTACAAACATGTCTCAATACAAATCTAATGAAATGCTATAATCATCTGTCCACAAATGTATTTTGGAAACAAACAAATGTGATAAAGCGTAACTGGCACACATTGCATTCCTAAATGCATGTTAAACTCACAGTGCATGCAGAGATTGAGGGCCTGTCCCAATCTTTGCACTTGTCTACTTGGCATATTTCCTGTATTTGGCCATAGTGTTAGAGTTGTCAAAAGTACCGACTTCGGTTCCTATCAGTACTGAAATTTTGAAAAAATGTGACACTTTGAGAACTGTGGAGCGGATTCGTAAACACCTCTGATTGGCCATTGTGCTGACACGCTCATCGGATATGTCTGTGATTGGCTACAATGATCAACGCATGGGAGCGTTTGAAAGTACACAAAAGTGTTTGAACTTGAAAGTGTTTTGAAAGCGGGAGCGTTTGAAAGCAGCCGTCTGTCAGCGGACTGGTCCACGATAGATGCCTTCTTTCAAACGCACCCGTGTGTATCTGTGTAAGCGTTTGGTGAAGAGCGTCATTGATGACTATTTACAACGTTTTTACAGCATTGATCATTTAAGCCAATCACAGCCATATCCGATGAGCCGTGAACACAATGGCCAATCAGAGGTGTTTACGAATCCACTCAACAGCGCTCAAAGCGTCACATTTTTAAAATTTCAGTACCGACTAGGTACTGAAGTCGGTACTTTTGACAACTAGTTCAAGTAGGCATAAAACTTTTAGTTACCCAATAGGACACACACTTACAACAGTGTTGTAAAAAAGCACATTTTACAGAGCTTTATTTACACATTTTTATTTTTGCACTTGCTACTGTTCAGTAGTGCTTATGTAACAGATGACAAATTAATTGTGGTGCTTCCAATTGAGTAATAAAAAGTAGCAGCAAATGTTTTACAAAATATGTACGCATACTTGCATTGTAATGTTTTTCCTCAATATTTTGCAATTTCAGGGCAGAACATGATGAAAGATGGGATACACTTGCGATCAAAAACCACTGCGAAGCAGTATTTAGGCCCGTTCACACCAAGGATGATAACTATAAAGATATAGTTCTAAAAATCGTTCTAAACATAAAAGTATAGCAAAGTTCACACCACAGTTATAACGATAATGGCACAGAGAAACGATATCATTGGAATCACTTTCAGCTGATGAATGATAAAACTAACCAGAATCCATCCTGCTTTAAAGAGCTCAAGCATTTAAAGCGGCAGATGACAAAACTGCAGCATGCACTTAAAATAAACAGAACCATATTGTGCGTTGGTGTGAACGCCGATATAGTTATCGTTCTTTGTGTGAACAGGCCTTTAGAGGATTTAGGGGGCTTTCACACTGGCAGTTTAGTTCAAAACGGGGCGCGGTTCGCATGAAAAAAAAAAAAAAAAAAAAAAAAAAAGTCGCTAATGTGAAAGCTGTCATGCGAACCCGGGTGCGCACCGGGGTACCGAACCCGAGACTACCTGAAGAATGTGGTCTGAGTTCAGTTGCACTCAAACGGTTCGCGTGAATATGAAAGCAACACGGACTCGGGTGCGCACTTGTTCAGGAAGTAAAGTAAACTGCGCATGCGTTTTCGCCGATTGTAATGTTATTTACTTAAATAAAACACATGTAAGAGATGATAGTGTTGATGATTTATCTTGGATTCAAGCAGGAGTACGCATGCAGTGTATTCGCACTTTGCGAGTGCAATCAGAGTGGCAAATGAATGGCAATCAGCTGTCTCCTCAAAATAGGCTGCTTGCAAACAGCGGAAAACCGTCTACATGCGGCGCACATACAGTAAACAAGTGTGGTGTACTCTGCTGCACATAATAGCAACACATTAATAATAAAAAAAAAAAAAAAAATAAAATTTTTGACTCGCGTTCCGTTTTCTGTCATGCGCTTTGCACGTCTGTGATGACGTAAGATGAACGCAAACGCACCAGGGTTCGATAGAATCAATTTGAGTGTGAAACCAGACCAACGCTGCGGGGGGCACCGGGAACAATCACGCCCGGGCTCGGACTGCGGCAAACGAGCCCAGTGTGAAAGCCCCCTTAGTGCCTTAGTGTATGTTAAGGGCACTACGATTTAGCATTTATCAGACCTGGAACCTGGTCTTGCATAGGGGTGTGACAAGACAGTTAGCTCACGAGAGGAGATGAGACACATATGGAAACTTGTTTCCGCCACTGAATAAAAAAATTGAAGGGGAAAGAAGAAAAAAAAAAAGAAAAAAAAAAAAAGAAGGTAACTGCAACTTTTTCATCTCACAATTCTGGATTTTTTTTCCCCTCACAATTGCATGTTTATATCTCGCAATTCTGACCATTTCTCGCAATTGCGAGTTTCTGAGAGAAAAAAAAAAAAAAAAAAAAAGAGTCAGAATTGCGAGATGTAAACTCGGAATTGCGAGAAAAAAAAAGCCAGAGTTGTGAGATAAAAAGTTGCAGTTACCTTTTTTTTTATTCAATTTTTTTATTCAGTGGTGGAAACAAGTTTCCATGTGTCTCATATGAACTTTTTTCTCAAAATTGTGAGTTTATAAGTAAGAATTGTGAGATAAAGTCAGAACTGCATGCAATAAAGTCAGAATTGCAAGATGTAAACTTGCAATTGTGAGAAAAAAAAAAAAAGTCAATAGTAAGATAAAGTCGCAATTATCTTTTTTTTTTTTTTCTTTTTTTTATTCAGTGGCGGAAACAAGCTTCCATAGACACAAGATTGAGTTCACGAGAACGAGTCGAGATTTTTTTTTTTACACAATATTTTTAAGAAATCCTCAATGACGAAATACATGACTAGAAAAATAGTCTGCAGGTGATTTTAAAATGTTTTAACTAATGATCTTGTAATGAATGTCATGTCAGTTCTACTTTGAGTATGAATTATACGCAGTAAAAGACAACAATACTCAAGCAGTGTAAAAGGTTTTGCCACAAACTCGACTGACCTTAGAACTGTACATGATTTATGAGCTTCTACAACTTTTGACCTCCTAAGTGAACTCCTTTCCACTCTGTGAATATGGAGCAGCGGTGCCGAGCGCGCATTTTACAATACAAGACATTTGTCAGACGCTTAGGCTCTGTGTGCAACGAATCCTCCGCCATGGTCTTGTCAGTCATCTCACCACGTGATCAGTGAACTCTGATTCCCGCTGCACTACGTACGACTCTGCAGCTCGTGTTGGATGCAGTATTTATTATAAACAATTTATCCATGCACATCATAATTTAAAAAAAAAAAAAAAATAAAAAATAATATATATATATATATATATGTATGTGTGTGTATGTGTGTGTGTATAAATTATATTATATTTATATATATTTAATTTATATATATTATATTTAATTATATTTATTTATTTTTTTTTTTTTTTTTCCTTCATGTATAATCTTTAATCAGTCAATAACTTCTCTGATTATGTGTTTCCTGGCGCAAGGGCGGGACAACCTGTCACTCACTCGGTCACAGCAATAGCAAACCACAACCATCCAATCAATCCCGATGGAAAAAGTCAAGACCTGCCCTATTTTTTTTTTTTTTTGTTTTGGATTTGAGTGATTAAACGTCGCAATAAGAAAGAAAAGACTATTGCATCTTCCGTTTCATACCGACTTTATTTAAATCGTAGCCTCTTACAATATGATAAGCGCACAAAGCCATATTGTGGTTTTGATTTCAGTTTGATTGATGGGGGCCATTACACAAAGATGGCTGCTGTGGTTAAACCAAGTAAAATAAAAAAACTGATGGTTTTACATTACCAATGCAGGTAATCACTCAAAAAATAAAAAAAAATGATCTAGCATCCAAGTTTACAATTTTTGGACCACTTGAGATGGACCCCTTTTTAACACAAACAGGAAACTAAGGAAGTCAACATTCTCACCAAGTTAGGACAGACACACAGTCACAATATTCATGAGATTACATGCAGTAGTCTCCCACCTGTTGTCTACTGGAGGTCTAATTTTAGCCACAGTAGAGGCTGCCATGGGCATCCCGAGTGTAGAGCCCAGTGTCACGTTGCCGAGAGTGGTGCGGCCACTACTGCCCAGCGAGGCGTTTGAAAGGAAGCTGGGAAATGGCTCATCCTCAATGTTCTGGAAGTTCTCCATGTTTGTGTGACTCATTGACACAGGGCTTCAGTACATGAGGAGTGACTACAAACAAAAAAAAAGTGTGCATATTTCAGACATGCAGGGTGAACTTGTGAGTTCCTATAGGGAACCAGTGGTAAATGATAGTCATACTGTGAATGTTTGTTTACTGGATATGTAGACTGCCATCAACTAAAGACAAGGCGGTTATTTCTCTTACACAGTGTCAAATCACATGTTTTGTAACTCATATTGTTACACAGATAGAGCTGACATCTGCTGATATGGCAGCTAGCTTCTGCTGCATTTAGTTCTTTATCATTACTGGACAATGCCAAAGCACATTTTAACAGATTAAACCAAATAAATATAAATTATATTTAGCAACATCGTAAACTTGACTGTCTCTTTCTATATACTCCAGATTTGCCTTCTTTCATGTGATGTTTGTAGTCATATCAGACTAGTTTTATCAGTTCAATAACCTACAACTTTACATCAAACTCTGCTGCAAGTTTCTGAACGCAGAATAACAGTAACTTATTTGCGGGTGGACTGAATAAAAACTACATAAGGATAAAGGTCTGTTTCAAATAAACGCCGTGCAATGGAGACTACGTTAGCTGTAAAGGCCAGGATACAAACACTTCAACCGTGTAACTTAAACAGTTAAACAAAAGCAAAAAAATGACACTTAAAATGTCACTTAAACAGAAACGACGCTTTTTCGGGCTCAGGCTTACTTTCTTCGTTGTTGGCGGAAAACTAAACCGTCACAACAACTATGAAAAAGATTTGCAACAGCTGAGAGGAATCTGTTTCGATGATAACTTACCATGAGGAGAAAAGCGCCACTTGTGCCTTCTAAATGAAGTTAATTCAACTACTTCATACAAACACAGCACCAATAATCCGTATAAGAAGAAACGTTGCCTTTATAGCAGCCTCCCTGCTTTCTGAGAAGAGTTTATCGAAGTATAAAGATGAAGTGAAGCCATTACGGTAGAATCCCGCCTCTAGGTTTCTCTTTGCATGGGAGGGGCTTCGACATAACGGCGATTTTCATTGGAGAATCTTATCTGACTGAATTCAAAGAGTGGCGTAATCTTCTGTCAATCATCCCGTTGGTGTTTTGAATGAAGAAGCTGTTTGTTCCAAACATTTTTAATACATATGGGTTCTAAAAAGTGTTGTTAAATGTATACTTTACACTTAGTAATTGATAGTACAGCAGATAATTTCTGAATGCATGAGGACTTCAATCTTACAATCAAATAATTAAAACCCTAATTTTTTTTAAATTATTAAATATTTCGTAATTAAAAGTGACGTTCCATATAAGCTAACACGAACGAGATCGTGAAATGGGAAATGAATCTCTAGAGCAGATCCACACAACAGCTGAGACTGAGCAGCTGTGTGGGACCCAGGAGCTGAAGCTTTAGAACTGACAGTTGCTTACTAAACTCGTTCATTGTAATTCACCAAACGGTGTATTTAAATAGCCTAAAAAATTAAGACTGGAAATAAATACTGTCATATAAAGCCATAAACAAAATTCCAGAGTACAGAACAAGATATCTGCACATCTTACACCATAAAAGAGTTGTAGAAGATGTTTCTTTGGATCACTTAAATATAGAACATTTTAATGTCAGTAATTTTAAAAACTGAACATGATCTATTATTAGACTTTGATGCTAAGAACATTTTAGTATTTTAAGGGCCAATCGCCTGATCAGTTTTTTTTTTTTCCCTGTGTAATCTTTTTCACAAATTTGTTTTTTTCTTCTGTTGAAGTTTTAAAACTATGGCATTTAATACAACTTTCCCTTTTTTAATTTAGATTTTAAAAATAAACATTAGTGATACATAAATAAATGTAATGATTATAAGAAAATCAAGGAACAAATGACTTCCAAAATACATGTTTTTATTAAATTTAATCCTGAATTAATGTTACTTTATCCCTTCATTTATTATTTTCTATATTCATTTTTAAGTGCATTTTTATCCGAACTCTTATTTATTCTTTCATTTATTTCATATATGCGTCTTTCTTTACGGAAACTTTTGGCCATAAAAAAAAAAACAAAAAAAACACACAAAATCATTTGCATCATAATACAACTGTTCACTACAGATTATGACAACTATCAGTACAGATCGTTGTAGACACGCATGATTCTAAAAAAATAAGCTCAAAGATTTGTGCATACTTCATACATACCAGCGGCATAAACTATGACCTGTATTATTCTGGTTTAATAACACAAAAGAGTAAAGTCAATTAGACCAAACTTTTGCAGTGTTATAATGGCAGCATATTTTTTTCCTTAATCATGTTGATGTGACAAAATAGAATAGAAATAGAAATAAAATGTATAGTCCTAAATAGAAAGACAGTCCCTTTTGTGATCAAGGCATTTGCATCCATTCAGATATGACTCATTACAACATAATCCTGAAAGCCATTCAGTCTGCTTTCAGAGTAAAACATAATAGTACAGATAGAAAGAAAAGTAAACTTAAAGATCACTCCTTGAAGGCAGTTCAGAATAATGGACCCATGTTAAGTGCCAGTCTTGCTGCATGTCCATCAAGCACAATCACTTGGTCTCAGTGTGAAGTCCCTTATCATATAAGAGTTTGGCTCCAGATTTCCTCAGGGTGGTCCTGTGGAATGGAATCTATCTTCCAGTTGCCCCGTTTAGAGCACTCTGTGCAGCAGCAGAGCCCAGGACGCCACTCAGAGCACCAGGCTGACCAGATGACCCATATACTGGACTGCCATCTCCCTTTAGAATACCTGTGCATTTCCAATTGTCCATGTAGTTTGCTGGAGAAAAGACAAGTCAAATTACAATAAAATTAAAACAGTTAGTCACCATGAAATGAAAATGGAAAATTCTTATTTGTTATGCAATATTGCAGTAATTATAAATGATTTATCTATGCGCACACTTTTTTTCTTTTTTAATTCATGTGCCCCTGTAATCTTCAATCAAATTAACTTCCCCTCCCTCTTGCAGCAATATCTCTTCTCTGATGATGCATTTACTGGCACGAGGGCGGGATAACCTGCCTGCACTCACATGAGATCCACCAATAGCAAACCACAACAATCCAATCAATTCCTGATGGACAAAATCAAGTCCTGCCCTATATTTTTTCTTGTTCAATAAGCCGTTTCACTAGGCTATTCGTCACAATTGAGAAGAAAAGATTATTGCAACTTCTGCTGACTTTAATAACACTCTAGTAGTTGCATATATGATGATTGCTATTACAAATTCTTGCAAACATTTACCTTTCCAGAGTCTCACACAGCCATCGTCACCAGAGGAGGCTAGAATTGTACTGGTGATGTTCCAGCTGACGCGCCACACCTGAGAGTTATGACTGTCAAACTGGGCCAGCACCTGCACCTCAAATTTAGTGGGCGCTGATGAGGAGCTGTCCTTTCTGTTATTTAAAAAGAGGCATGCAAATTGTGGTTTATCTATTGCCATCCAATTAGAATACTTTGTAACCAAACAACTCTGAATGGTAAACTTTGGAAAAAAAAGAAAAAAAGAAAAAGAAGAAGAAGCTCGCATTAAAAGAACCCCAATATCAGGACTGCAATGCTTAAAAAAAAAAAAAAAAAAAAAAAAAATGATGTCTAAGGTCACCTTTCCACTATCTCCAACAAATGACAGGCCGAAAGTCATTAATTTTCAATGAAGAGTAGTACAAGAGCTGTGTGGAGTTCTGACCATATGCGTATGTGGAAATTTTGGATCCAATTTTAACTCGTATATTTGAACGTTTACTGGTGTGAGGGCGGGACAACCTGTCACTCACATGACATCACAGCAACAGCAAACCACAAAGATCCCTATAAAACCTACGGTTTCCCTTTCAGATATATTAGGGGCCATTTGTTTAGTTTGGATATATATTCCAAACTAATATATATCCAAAATACATTTAATTTATTCATTCAAATAATTTATTTTACAATGGTGAAAAAGCTGAGGGTAACAGTTGCTTTACGACCACTAGGGGGTGAAATGCGACAATCGCATGCTAATGTTGGAGATGGTGGAAAAAGGCAGTTTTAGAATTATCATACAGATGCACTGATGTACAGGGCTTACACAATATACATTTCCCATTCTACTGTAATACTCATTTGGCTTCATTTCTCTCACCGAAGTGGAACCAGTTTGAAGATGCGAACATCTTTGGTGGCAATAGCAAGTACATGGAAAGACCGGCCCAGATTTGGAGCAAATGCAATATCATGTACCGCATCTGTAACTGTCATCAGTGTCTCTGCTTTGGCATATTTCCTACAACCATAAAAAGAAAGAAAAAGTTGTCACACCCCAGCTCCAAAAGTATAAAAATCTTTATTTCATGTTCTCACAAATAGGTGATGTTTCGAGCTGTATGGTTCTTCATCAGACAATACACTACAAAATAAAAATAAATAAATACTAGTGCCGTCAAAAGATTAATCACGATTAATCACATCCAAAATAAAAGTTTGTTTACATAATATATGTGTGTGTACTGTGTATAATTATTATGTATATATAAATACACACGTTCATGTATATATTTAAGAAAAATCTGTTATATTTATATATAAAATATTTATATTTATATATAATATAAATTATATAAATATATATACAGTATATACATGCAAATATTTCTTAAATATATTATGTAAACACAAACTGTTATTTTGGATGCAATTAATTGCGATTAATCTTTTGACAGCACTAATAAATACTTAAAATACTTAACCTGTGGATTGATGGATGGACGTGTGTGTGTGTGTGTGTGTGTGTGTGTGTATATATATATATATATATATATATAAAAATATATAAAAAATGCGTTGGGTTTGTGTTGGTATTTCTTAAGTCAGCCTTAAGTCAGCTGTGTTTCCCACCATTCTAACTTGTCTTCAAAACGTCTGAAATGTTGCTGTTCCTCGGTTTTTGTTGGATAAGTGTGAACTAGCATATAAAAGGATAAAGTGATTTAAAGACAAACCTTGTAACTTCATTATACTCGTATATCTGAACCTTGCCGCCATACGTCACATTGCTGTCATCACTGCCCACTGCAATCATAGGAGCGTGAGCTCGAGAACTGTGAAGACAAAAGAAAAAATATTTTCTTAAGTAATCAAGCATGTGCATTTATTGATTCAATTTGCCAGGACAACAGAGTCTCAAAAGTGGCCTGAGATGTCTTGAAAGCCAAAAGAATCTTGGAAATGTTCTCTAACATCTATTAAGTTTCATATTACTGTTGACAAGCATGTAAAACATCTGTGCTATTTGCAGTCACAGATCTAATGAGGAAACAGAGTTTTCACCCTTTTGTGAAAGTGTATTTCAAAATTTTTATCTAAATTATCTGAGACTTACAGATGCAGGATACATTAAAGGATAAACCCAAAAATGAAAATCATTTACTCATCCTCAAGTTGTTCCAAACCTGTATGAATTTCTTTCTTCTGCTGAACACAAAAGAAGATATTTTGAAGAATATGAGTAACCAAACAGTTGATGGACCCCACTGACTTCCATGGTATGGGAAAAAAAAATACTATGGAAGTCAATGGCTACCGTCAACTGTTTGGTTACCGACATTCTTCAAAATATTTTCTTTTGTGTTCAGCAGAAGAAAAAAAATTCATACAGGTTTGGAACAGCTTGAGGGTGAGGAAATGATGACAGAATTTTTATTTTTGGATGAACTATACCCTACATCTATAAATAGGGCCCTATGATTTTGATGATGCAGAAAACATGGACAGAATCCAGTCATAAAAATGGAACTTACTCACAGAAGGTCTCAGAATTTGAGAATTTGCAATTTGAGAAAAAATTATGGCCCTAATTTTTTTTTTTTTTTTTGTTAAACTTTTAGACATGCTTTTTGATTACTAACATTTAATTTAACCATTAAATCAGAGTCCAGAAAAATGGGATTTATGAAAAAATAAAACTTCATGTATTTTTTTTTTTCATAGGGCCCTATACAAAGTAAATTCTGCAATGAAATCCACAACAGTGTACTGTAGGTGTACATCATGCAGCATACGTGTATTCACATATAGCTATGTTTATCTATCATTGGTGCGTTCTCACCTGGAAGGGTTCCACGAGATGCAGGAGCAGGAGAGTTTGGACGAGATCTCGTGCTGCAGGGACCACTGGCTCAGGTTCATCACGTCAGGGGCCTCGTAGATTCGCACCACCCCGTCTGCAGAACATGTGGTCAGCATCAAGCCCATGTGCTTCGGGGCAAACTTCACATCGGTCACAGATGTCCGACTGTCCACAAGTGTGGTTCTCTTTATCTGATGTGAGTACAGGGGAGACACAATTGCTGACTATTTCAGAGTCCTAAAGTTATATTCAGGCTATGTTCGGAATAGAATAACTGATTCTGTGCAATACACCTTATTTTGTGAACTATTTCCTGTGAATGTGTGAGACTTCTGATTCATTAGCTGTTATAAGTTAAAATAACTAGAACAAAATGCAGTAAATGGCAAAACTATTTGTACTACAAACTAGTGTGTTTATGATTATGATAATAAATTAAAATTATATGATACAACCCCAATTCCAGAAAAGTTGGGATATTTTGTAAAATGCAATAAAATTAAGAAACTGTGATTTGTTGATTCTCTTTAACCTTTATTTAACTGACAAAAGTACAAAGAAAAGATTTCCAATGTTTTTACTGAACAACATTATTGTATTTTGTAAGTATAAACAAATTTTTTATTTTGATGGCTGCAACACACTCCAAAAAAGTTGGGACAGAGTGACACATCACCTTTCCTTTTAATTACAATTTTTAATAGTTTGGGAATTAAGGATACGAATTGTTCCAATTTTGCAAGTGGATTTTTTCTCGCCTGATACAAGACATCTGCGCAACAGTCCGAGGTCGTCATTGTCTGATACTCCTTTTCATGATGGGCCATACATTTTCAATAAGAGTCAGATCTGGACTGTAGGCGGGCAGTCATGCACATCCACTGTACGGTGTAGAGTGTCGATGAAACCACTCTGATGTAGCAGGTGCTGAATGAGGCCTGGCATTGTCTTGCTTCCCAGGAAAGATGTCATCGTGATGGCAGTTTATGTCTCTTTACAAAATGTTACCTTCACACAAATGCAAGTCACTCATGCCGTTTGCACCCCCATACCATGACAGATGTTTTCTTTTGCACCTATCGCTGATGAAAGTGTGGATGGTCCCTTTCATCTTTGGGACTGAGAACTCGATGTCCGTTTTTCCAAAAACAAGCTTAAACATGGACTCGTCTGACCACAGCACACATTTCCACTGTCTTTTAGAACATCTGAGATGAGCTCGGGTCAGCAGCATCTCTGCATAGAACAGATATGTAGCTTTCTCCTTGTGTAACAGATTCCAGTTGCATTTCTTGATGCAGCGTCAGACTGTGTTAAGTAAAAAAGGTTTTCCAAAGTATTCCTGAGCACATGTGGCTATATTTAACAAAGTAGCATGATGGTTTCTCATGTAGTGCCATCTGAGGACTCAAAGGTCATGCACATTCAACAGAGGTTTCCTGCCTTGCCCTACACAGACTGAGATTTCTCTGGATTCCCTGAATCTTTTTACAATATTATGTATGGTAGATGGTGAAAGACAAATTCTTTGCAATCTTGCATTGAGAAATGTGATTTTTGAATTGTATGACAATTCCTTCATGACATTTGGCACAAAGTGGTGAGCCATGATCCATCTTTGCATGCAAAGACAGATACTTTTTTACACCCAAATACGATACCCTTACCTATTACCAAGTCATCTGCTAATTGTGGACTGTTTAAAAAACAGACACAATTAGGATATTATATAATCTTGTCACTTTTATTTAGCCTCTGTCCCAACTTTTTTGAAGTGTGTTGCAGTCATCAAAATCAAAATTTGTTTATATTTACAAAATACAATTATGTTGCTCAGCGGAAACACCAGATGACAAATGTACATCTTTGTACATTTGTCAGTTAAAAAAAGATTCAAGAGAATTAACAAAATCACAGATTGTGGTTTTTATTGCATTTTACAAAATGTCCCAACTCTTCTGGAATTGGGGTTGTAAATACCACATTGCAATATCGAGAAGTCTAACAGACTGTTTTTTGTACAACTTAAATAACTGACACCGGAAGCCTGGCACATTCAAGTTACAAATGGCTCTTTGTTAAAAATAAGGTGGTGCTTATATTTGGCAGTATACTAAGGATTACAACATAAGTAGTATGTGTCTTAAAGTGATAGTTCACCCAAAAATGAAAATTCTGTCATCATTTACTCACCCTCATGTTGTTCCAAACCTCTATAAATTTCTTTGTTCTGCTGAACACAAAGGAAGATGTTTTGAAGAATGTTTGTAATCAAACATTTGAGGGACACCACTGACTGCCATAGTATTTTTTTTCCCCATATTATGGAAGTCAATGGAGCCCATCAACTGTTTGTTTACAAATATTCTTCAAAACATCTTCCTTTGTGTTCAGCACAACAAAAGAAATGTATACAGTAAACAACAGAATTTTCATTTTTGTGTGAACTATCCATTTTATATATATTATATATATATATATATATATATATATATATATATATATATATATATAAATATATAAATATATAAAATGGCTGATATTACTTCTGATTAATTTATATTTTAGACAGAGAAGAGTACAAATAGTATGGTAGTATGCCATGAAAATGGTGCAACTCTTATTTAAGAAGTTAAAGCCTTCTTCTACAACTATGTATTAACCCCAATCAAATACAACATATTCTATAAAAACAACTTGAGAGAATCAACTGATTTAAAGCAAATGCCCATACTAGATGGAATCTCATTTACCCAGTGGCTTTGCCCTCGTTGTTTGTCATTGGACTCTCCAACAATCTCCTCCCATACTATGGCAGTACGGTCAAAGGAGCAGGATGCCAACACCTGTCCAAACTCTGGATGGGCCCAGGTCACTCGCCAAACTGAGCCACTGTGAGTCTACAAAACAACAGTTTCTGTCAAATTACAGACCAAAACCCAATGCAACCCTATAACAACCAATATTGTAAGTCTACAATTCATGATCTGAATATGAGAACACGTGTTTAATAATGATTTGGGATGATCTTATGGCAGTGGTTCTCAACCTTTTTGACCCGAAGGCCCCCCAGTGTCCAACACTATTTGAAGGACGCCCCATTTTATATATTTTAGTTGTAATTATGCCAAAGCTGCTTGTTTTCCTTAACATTTTTATTATTAACAGAAACTGCGAGTGCTGATATATTACAGTCACCATTGAATCAAAATGGACAATTCTTATTTTATGGAATATTGCAGTAATTATCATAAATGCTTTATCCATGCACATTTTTTAATTCATGTGCTCTCGTAATATTTAATCAAACTAACTTCCCCTTCAACTTACAGCGACATCTCTTCTCTGATGACATGTTTACTGGCGTGAGGGCGAACAGCAAACCACAGCCATCCAATCAATTCCCAAATCCCGATGGACAAAATCAAGTCCTCACCCCACGGTTTTCCTTGTTCAAGAAGCCGTTTCACTCAGATATACTTCACAAATCACAGTTGGGAAGAAAAGACTGTCGCAACTTCCGTTCATGGAAGTTCTTCTTTAAAGAAGACCCATTATGCTTTTTTTTACATTTTTTAATTTTTCTTTTACAACTTTCTTTAGTGTGTAATGTTGCTATTTGAGCATGAAAAAGTTATAAAGCACAAAGTCAGGTTACTTTTTATACCTGTAAGCACACTTTCAGAACTTGCTGAAATGCCTCGATTGTAGTTCCGAGTTTTCTTCCAGAAACATACACATCACAATATTCCTCATTTAAATAATTCCCGCCCAAAGCATAAGCAACTGGCTGAGTTGCGTTAGTAGTTTTTTGAAACTCGTGGTTATGGTAAAGGGCGTGAGAGTAGAAACCATTGGTGGCAATGGTTCTATGATCTACTAAGGCTTATGATGCTTTTGGGAAATGCAGCCCAGAGCGTTACTGAGACTGGGAAGAGAGGTGCTGCAACAAAGTAAAATATGTGAAAAAGAATGCGTTTTTTTTTTTTTTTTTTTAATTCAAGCATGAAAACCTATTCTAGTAGACCACAAAAACAAAATCAAGAGTTTGTAAAAGGGCACAATAGGTCCTCTTTAATTGGGGAACTGTATAGGGAATATGATTCCAATCATAATTTTTAGCTTTTTAATTTAGATTTAGAGTAATTTACAAATTTAAAGGATTAGTTCACGTTAAAATGAAAATTACTCCAAGATTTACTCACCCTCAAGCCGTCCTAGGTGTATATGACTTTCTTCTTTCTGATGAACACAATCTGAGTCATATTAATAAATATTCTGATGCATCCAAGCTTTATAATGGCAGTAAATGGGACCAACGTCACATCAGTTACATTTTTTTCATAAGTTGAATACGTAAGGCGTAGGACGTTGCTCAAGTGTTTTGAACTGCGAGAGGCTTCTTCGTAAGTTGAATACAGAAGGCGGCCTGGCGGAAGCTAGATATTTTTTTCATAACTTGTTAAATATGGATATTTTTCTTAAACGCATCGCTTCACTTCACTTCAGAAAGCCTTTATTAACTCCCCCTCCCGGAGCCGTGTGGAGTATATTTATGATGGATGCACTTTCTTGAGTTTCAAACTCGCTGGTCCTGTTCACTACCATTAAAAAGCTTGGACACGTCAGAATATTAATTAATATAACTCAGATTGTGTTCATCAGAAAGAAGAAAGTCATATACACCTAGGATGGCTTGAGGGTGGGTAAATCTTGGGCTAATTTTCATTTTAAAGTGAATTAATTATTTAATACTTCATCCTCTGCCCCCCTTGGATGTTAGCTGAGGCCCCCTAACGGGTCCTGGACCCTTGGTTGAGAACCACTTTCTTAAAGACCTACTTTCCAGCTGGCTGTGCAGTTCCACTCTCCATTATCACCCTTGTCCCACACCTTGGAGAAAAAATAAATAAATAAACCCAAAGATGGCACACTTCATGTCATATTCACGTCTTATTTACATTGCATGCTTGTTAACCACATCTGTTACACTGCAAACCAACTTTAGCAGGCCATGGTGTGAGAAATTATTTACCTTAATGCTTTGGTCGCTGGAGCACGTCGCCATTCTCCGCCCGTGAAAATCATATGAAACATCGTGAATCAGATCTTTGTGATCGGCTGCAATGCTGCGCGCGACAAACATGCTTTATATTATCTACTTGATCCTTCCTGGCACGCGGGAAGTAAACACGCATTTGTACACTTCCCCACTTTTTCAAACGCAAGGTCGCAACCGGTCCAATCACGTTTGACATGGGAAGCATGCATTCTAAGATCTTTATACAATAAGATCAGTTGATAAATTTAAGAGGATGATGTGAAGATCAGCGCAAATCTGAGCATGCGCAATAAGGCCGCCCTACAGTTTAGTCAAACAGCGCCCACTACTGGACGTGATCATGACCGTACAAAAACACAGGAAACCATGAATGTTTGACATTTGCATTTATTGAACAGTAAAACAGTGCGTTAAGAACATGCGCATTTTAAATATTTTATTAGCAATCTTTCCTCTTTTTGGATGAACAAAAACAACTAGCTAGAAAAAGAGTATCCAACCGTGCTCTGGCATGAAGGCAGCTGTTTTAGATCATTCAAAACAGTAAACTGAACAGTTACAGTACGTGAAGAATGTAAACATGAAAGAAAAGCCTCCAATCCCTTATGACAATTAGAATTTGGAAGTCAAAAAAAGAAAAAAAAAAAAAAAATCATCAGAACGCACCAATCATCTGGGCAATGAGAAGTATGGTAAGCAAGAGAGGAGTGAGGGACAACTGAACTGCAGGGCCAGAGTTGCAGAAGTCTTCCTCACAACACGTGGTCTTCATGGTGTATAAGGTCTTATTGGCAAGAAACTCTACAACTGTGGTCTTGTTGCACAACTCCATGGGAAGACAACCCATCACCTTTATATCCAGGACAGAAGCTGAAAAACCAAAGGGAAAGTTAGCCAGAGTAACAAAGTTACTCCAAAAACTGAACATTAGCACCACATTTACCTGCTTTACCAATTGCTACATAACACAACTCATCATCACTGCAGTTTGTCTTAGTAGTGTAACACAGATTCCAGAATCCAAGATCACACCGAAAGCACTCAAGTGTTTGTCCTGCAAGCAAAAAGATTTTTTAAATGGTGTATTAGTTTCTTCTTAGTTATTATGGCACAAAAAGGTTTGTAGTTTGCACATGTGGTAGCAAATTATGCTGTTAATATTTTCAAATGCTATCAAATACACTCATATTGCACATACACAAGTACTAATATAGCATTGGTATGATTCTTTTAAAAATGTAGTATGGAAATAGGTGTTGCAATCCATCTTTGATTTGAACAAAAGTGCATAGCATAGACTAGACAAACTAGGCTGCTTCTCAAATGGAAATGGACTTACCCAAACAAAACAAAGACATCAAAATCACAGAGGCAATTAAAATATTTCCTCTCATGTTTAAGTGAGTTTTAAAAGTAGAAAAAACTCATAAAAGTGAATGCAACCCCTTGAGCTGGACAAAGTCTTTACAAACAAGCACTACCAAACAGACAGCCAGTCTATCCAATCGTGTATGACTGGGGATTGTGCTGCATTATGCATGATAAGGTGTGAGGGGATAAAGGCTTTATCTTATTAGCCATTTATGAGAAGCAGCTGTTTAGCTCTTGGAGCACATAAAAAGAAACTACGTCCACGTTCACACCTTATTAATGACATTAAAGCCTGCAAACATGTTTGGTTTAAACGTGACTTTGTTGTGTATCATACATCTACACTAACTGGCAGACTTTTTTGCCCGCGAAATTTCGCTAATGTGAATCGTAATTCCAGATAAACGTTTTGAAACTACTCAATTTCTCAATATAATTTAATATGTTCAATAAATGTTCTTTACGGGACCAAAATACAACAAAATAGATGATCACTATATATTAAAAGAACGTAGAGATCTTTTCATTGATTTTTCCTGGAAGTAGTGTATCATTTGTGAACGAATCGGCATCGCTATTGAACGAATTTTTAAATTGAACAAATGTTCAAATGTTTAGTGCTTTTCAGAATTCAGCCGTCTCTTTGAGTTTGAAAGAGGCAGTGAAATGTAAATTTAAAAATACGAAAGATGTTACTGAAACAATTTATTTAGTCTATATTGTCTTTTTTTTTGTAGCTTGATAAACCATACTCAAAGTGAATGAGGATGGTGGAAAGAAATGATCTGCTTAGTAGGCATTTGAAGAGAAACCAGAAACGTGATTTGCAGACGAGAAATTTTAGTAAAATATCATGACGCTTGCTTGAGTAAAAACATGCTGAATTCGGAACATCTTACTACTTTTATTATATCTTTCTATGGCACAGTAGTAGTACGCGGTTCTGAATTCAGCACGACTGACTGCAGAAGAGTGAGTGAGTGAATCATTTTAGTGAAGTGATTCAAAAGATTCGAGTCACTGGAATGAATCTCCACTAGACCACTACTATCTTGAAGCAGACCCGTTGAAGAAATCAAGGTAGCCATGTCGACTCTTGCAGACAGAGGGCGCCGTTTCTCGCTCTCCTCTCTAGTACAGGCACACGGAAGTAGCCGATGGGGGTGCTGAAAGTGCTGGTAATTTTATCCTCTTTGATGAGGGTTAACATCATACTGCACCGTTCCTCTTGCCGTTTTCAGGGGATCATGACAATTTCTAACAATGGAATAGAGACCCCTCGTTCGATCTCAGACGACATTTGATTGAACCATTTTCCGTTTGAATAACCCCGAAAAAATGGACCAGGAGTTTGAGAACATCGATTCATCTGGACAGTGGCAAAACCTTTATAATGTAAGTAATAGTTTTATTTTGATACATTTTATTTAGGTTAAATATGAGTCGCTGTTAAGATGAACGTTTGGGACACCAGCTGTATTTTGCCCTGGTAGATTTGAAATGTTTATCTAATAGTCCTAGACAAGTACTCGGCCCGTGAGAACGACTGGGTAATTCAGCTTTGCGTTACCGCGCATGCGCGTAATACCGAGAAATACGGTCCACATTAACTTGCTGCCTGCTGCTAAATCTGAAATAATCTTCTTCTGTGAATTATTTCAGCTCGGATAACCTGTACGTGAGTGTTTATGGTTTTACAAGAATATTGAATTAAATTGGTTCATATATTTTCCATTCTTATCAAACAAAATGAATAGTCAGCGTATTATTACAGTAAACCATACAGCGATTTGCCATATATCAAAATAACTTGGCTGGCAGCAATGTGAAGTGCATGAGTGGTCATGTCACAGTGCGGTGCATTAGATCAGCTCACTTGGTGCTTCCTGTAAACACGTGGGCTGTGTCTCAACACCTAGTGAGCTGTTTACCTAGACAGCATTTTAAGACATCACTGATTCGTTTTGTTTTTTTAGGAACCATAGGAGTTACCAGTCCTAGCACCCTAAATGCCATCTAATTTTTTTGCCACATTCTAAACCCCCGCGTGCGTCTATAATGCCTAAAAAGCTGTCAGATTAGGGAGCTCACAAGGTTTTGAAACACAACCATGCACTGATATGTTTCTGAGAACTGACGAGCGCTTCCCAAGAACTGAAGAACCGAAGCTGTCAGTTCTCTATAACTCAGCCAGATAGTCATGCCCAACCCCCCTTATTTGACTGGATATATTCTTATCGTTTTATTTTCCTTTTTTTTTATATTTAAAGTACACTCCTCCATCCTTTTGCCATTTGTTACAATAATTTTAAATATTTATTATTTATTTTATATATATATATATATATATATATAATATTTATTTATTTATTTTTTTTAGGGATGGCTCTAAGGGTTTTCACACTGATGTTTGTTATTTTGTAATCTCTTTCTAGGAAATCCGTAACCAGTCCCAGGAGTGTGCCTGCAAAGTGGCAAAGTTCCCAGAAAATCACAATAGGAATAGATATAGAGACGTCAGTCCCTGTAAGTGTCTTCCATGTAAACCATTTTAACGATGTTTCACTCATTCTGTAACCTTGCCTTTAAATGGATAGTTCAGCAAAAATTTGTATCATTTACTCAGCGTCATGTTACTGTATGTGAACTACAAAAGGGGATGTTAATCAGAATAATTAACTTTCATTGTATGAAAAAAAAAAAATGCAGTGAAAGTGAATGGTGACCTTTTGTGTATGTTCCATGGAGGAAAGACAGCCATATAGATTTGAATTAAATGAGAGTAGGGCTGCACGATTATGACAAATCATTAATTGTCGATTATTCCCGTGAAATTGTAATTGCGATTATTAATTACGATTATCACAATTTACATTGAATGATGTTTTGAATAGCTTTATACCATTGTTTGAATCACCTGCATGCCATATTTCTATATGAAAATAGACAAGCTGAAAACACTCTTCCTGAAAAACTTTTATTGCTTTTCCACAGCATTAAGCCACAAATGTCAAGTATACATTGGTTTGGTTTCTTATTTAAAAAAAAAAAAAAAAAAAAAAGTAAAAATATGCATGGTTTTATAATGTTATACTAAAACTAAAATTTAAAACAGTAGAAAAAAAACCCTTAAAATAACTTGTAAGAAGAAAAAAAAAAACATATCTTAAAGAATTAGTTCACTTTCAAATTAAAATTTCCTGATAATTTACTCACCCCCATGTTATCCAAGATGTCCATGTCTTTCTTTCTTCAGTCGAAAAGAAATTAAGGTTTTTGATGGAAACATTCCAGGATTTTTCTCCTTATAGTGGACTTCAATAGACCCCAAACGGTTGAAGTTGAACGGTTTACAGTTTTAGTGCAGCTTCAAAGGGCTTTAAACAATACCAGACGAGGTTATAGATGAGGCCTTATTTAGGGTCAACTTACGGAAAAAATGGAACTGCCGCCGCGTTCGTTCCGTAATTTGAATAGGGGAGGTGTAGGACATACAGCGTAAGCTTTTTGAAGAATACGGAAGGCGGTCTTTTTTTTTTTCTTTTTTTTTCGAAAATGACCGATCGTTTCGCTAGATAAGACCCTTATTCCTCGTCTGGTATCGTTTAAAGCCCTTTGAAGCTGCACTGAAACTGTAATTTTGACCATCATCCGTTTGGGGTCAAGTGAAGTCCATTATAAGGAGAATAATCCTGGAATGTTTTCATCAAAAACCTTAATTTCTTTTCAACTGAAGAAAGAAGGACATGGACATCTTGGATGACATGGGGGTGAGTAAATTATCAGGAAATTTTAATTTGAAAGTGAACTAATCCTTTTAGCATGCAGAATAATGTAAGTGGACTTTTTTTTTTTTTTTTTTTTGTAATTGCACCTTTGAACGATTACATAATTGTGGCACCCGTAATTGTAATCACGATTAGAAATTCGATTAATTATGCAATCCTACATGAGAGTGAGTAAATTATATCAGAATTATCATTTTTTGGATAATCTCTATTTTTTTATTATTAAAAAAAGTCATTAAAATAAAAGCTTTTTCCTGTAAGCTTACGTTGAATTTCACACAAATGTATGCTAACATGTTTGTTTCGACTCTGGCTTAATAACCTGCATTTTTGTGTTAAGATGATCACAGTCGGGTGAGATTAGAAAATTCAGAAAATGACTACATAAATGCGAGCCTAATTACCATGGAGGAGGCCCAGAGAAGGTACATATTGACACAGGTATGACAGTAATGGAAAAAGTAAGTCCACTGTTTGCATTTTGCTAACTTACATTGATGTCTCATGTGACCTAAATACACATTTACATGCGGTTGTTTTTAACAACAAGTCTGATTTACACATTCCCCTGTTTATATTGAATTTCTAATGTTTAGTATCATGAATCCTACCTTTTTAACAGCTTTTACAGCCTTTTGTAGAACAAAGAATGTCTCATAGATTGTTTACATTTCGTTTGCATTGGCCAGCTTGTTGAATTTGTTTACATATTCAGTAATGTAATTGCAGATACTTTTCTGTTTCTGCAGGGTCCCCTGAGGAACACTTGTGGTCACTTCTGGCTAATGATTTGGGAACAACGTTCCAAAGCAATTATTATGCTTAACAGAGTTATAGAAAAAGGCTCGGTGAGTGAACACATCTGACATTTGTTATTTCCCTTGGTTTGTTATAGACGTGCTGATAAATGGTAATACGATATATCACAATAATAAACATGCACAATATTGTTATCGTGGGCACTTCAAAATACCGTGAATAATTCCTTATAATTAATTTAGATTTTAAGGATGCATTTTAAGGGGCTGTTTACACGCCGCTGTTTTTAATAAAAAACTGAAAACTTTTTATGTGTTTTGGCTGTTCATTTACACAACAACAGCATTGTGGGGGCCTGAAAATGCAAACTCTTAAAAAACGGGTTTCAAAGTGCAAGTTTTTGAAAATTATGCCATTATCGTCACCGTGTAAACTACAAAAACAAGAATTTGTGTAAAAATGGTGATGTCATGCACATGCGTATTACGTGTTCAGTCTATAGGCACATAGTTTTTCTTTACAAAGTGACATCAGCTACTGGCTTGGCAGCATAATACATTGTTTTTTCACATTTTCGCGGATCTGTGCGAACAGGGATCGTTTTGACAACATTGTCGTCTGTACGTGAAAAATGCAAAGGAAAAACTTTTCCATTTTTAGTACATCATTTTCGTGTAAACGTACCCTACGAATATTTCTGAAAGATCATGTGACACTGAAGACTGAAGTAATGATGCTGAAAATTCAGCTTAGACATCACAGGAATGAATTACATTTTAAAATATATTAAAATAAAAAGCAGTTCTTTTAAATTGTAATATTTCACAATATTGCTATTTTTACTGTATTTTTGACCAAATAAATGCTGACCCCAAACTTTTGAACAGTAGAGTAAATCTTACCCATTGTTATTTTAAATAATTGTCATGAAATCTGGTAGTATGTTGATAAATAGTAATGGATTCAACACATAAGCAGATGTGGATTTGCTTGCTTAATAAAAAAATAAAATAAAAAACTTTCCACCAGTGGTAAATAATTTTGACATGAAAGTTTTTGTTCACGCTGAACAGGAAAAGTGTGCGCAGTACTGGCCATCAAAGGAGGAGCGAGACATGGATTTCAGTGACACTGGGTTTATGGTGACTCTGGTGTCCGAGGATGTCGAACCCAATTACACAATAAGACTATTAGAACTTCAAAATGACAAGGTGTGATGGCAATGTCAAATTATCACATCTTTGAATGCTTCTCTAAACCAGACATGAAAAATAAATGTTGTTTCAATTTTGTCCCATCTGTTTAGACAGGAGAAACCAGAGAGATCTACCATTTTCATTACACAACGTGGCCTGATTTTGGTGTACCAGAGTCCCCAGCATCATTCCTCAACTTCCTTTTCAAGGTTCGAGAGTCTGGCTCTTTGGGGCCAGAGAACGGACCTGCGGTGGTCCACTGCAGTGCAGGAATAGGGCGGTCTGGGACCTTCTCATTGGTTGACACCTGCCTTGTCTTGGTGAGACTGCAGTTACAAAAAGTTAATGATTCTTAAGGTTTCACAACACATCATTCACTACATTGTAATAATTTCTCAAGCTGTTATCAGGTATAATATATGACATGTACTGTGGAACTGACTTTTCAATGTCCTTTTCTATTTGTAGATGGACATAAGGAAAGACCCTTTGTCTGTGGACATACAAAAGGTTTTGTTAGATATGAGAGAGTATCGAATGGGTCTTATCCAAACCCCAGATCAGCTTCGGTTTTCATATATGGCAGTCATAGAGGGCGCAAAGAGCATCCTGAGAGAGTCTACTCTACAAGTATCAAGCATGGTGCGATTTTCATTATTATATTTGATTTAGTGTAGTATAGTAATAATCAGTGTTGCCCTTGAAAAATAACACACTCTTTATTTACAGTTCTGCTCATAGGTTTACATACCCCTTGCAGAATATGCATTAAGAGCCGGTGAGTGTAAACTTTTTGAATTGGTTGATTGGGGTAAATTGTACTTATTTTGTCATCGGGGAAGCATGTAAAGCTTCTAAAGCATCTCATGCAGCTTCTAAAGGGCAGTGCTAAATGGGAAAATAAGAAAATTTACAACCCACGGCTCTTAATGCATCGTGTTGCCATCACCTTTACTTAATAGTTGTCTATGAGTCCCTCAGTTATCCTCTGTGTGAGAAGATGGATCTCAAAATCATATAGTCACTGTTGAAAAAGTTTTGAATATGCAGAAGATGCTAGAAAATCAAAGAATGTGAGGAAGCTGGAGGATTTTTCTGAAAAACAAGGGACTCATAAACAACTATCACAAAACATAAACACAGTCGTTGATCATCCAGGTAACAATTCACAGTATTAAGATTCAAGGGTGTATGTGAACTTTTGAAATGGTTCATTTGTGTAAATTCAGGTATTATTTTGTCTTGTGGACTATATGTCAAAATCTGTTATGTGAAACAGCTTATTCAGGACAGTACTAAATAAAATAACATGCATATTTTATGATCCCTCTTATTTTGTTAATATTATTAACATCTTGCATATTCTGCAAGGTGTATGTAAACTTAAAGTATGAGCAGAACTGTATCATTTGCATTATTATATTATATTATATTATATTATATTCCTAAAAAATACACTACCATTCAAAAGTTTGGGGGCAGTACGTTTTTATTTTTATTTATTTATTTATTTTAATTATATTCATACCTTCATTCAGCAAGGATGCATTAAATTGATCAAAAGTGAGTGGTAATGACATTTATACGAAAGATTTCTGTTTCCAATAAATTTGTATCAGTGTTCTCAGAAATATTAATAGCACAACTATTTTCAACGTTTACAATAATATGAAATGTTTCTTGAGCACCAAGTCAGCATAATAGAATGATTTCTGAAGGACCATGTGACACTGAAGACTGGAGTAATGATGCTGAAAATTCAGCTATTTCAATTGTAATAATATTTTGCAGTTTGCAGCTGTTTTTACTGTATTTTTAATCAAACAAATACAGCCTTGGTGAGCATAAGAGACTTCTTTCAAAAACATGAAAAACCCCAAACTTTTATATGGGAAGTAACTTTTGCCTTTTTTGCATTACTAGTTCATTTCAAATGGTCTTGCGGTGTGACTTTAGAAAATTGTATATAACGTGTCACACCACAGGACATGTCAGCTTTCCAGAAGTATTTCATGTGATGTGTTTGGATCTCTAACTCTAAACCTGTTTTACTGAAAGCAGAAGCAGCCTAAAGAATGTCAGGAACCAGAAGCTTTTTTAGTTTCATCTTCTCAAAGCCACATCTGGAGTTCAGAGAAACACAACGGACAGTCTGACTCTTGTACGGAACCACAAGATCCAGGAAGAGAACGAGACAGGATAGAGTCACCAAAGGAAGAACGGCTTACAGAGTCAAAAACATTAGGGTAAGAGAAAGGGGGGGGGGGGGGGAAGTAACATTTTATCTAGTAAACTGATAGCCGAGATGTTCTAGTCTAGTTCTATCAAACGTGATTGTAACAACAGTGTTAGACTGAATTACAGAGTTGCTTAAGAGCTATATGTACATATATGTAGCTATATGTATAACATACAGTCAAACCAAAAATTATTCAGACATTTTTTATATTTTTGGTATATTTTTACTAGTGGGTGCAGGACACTATAGGTCATTTATGTAAGTGAGGATAGCAAAATAAAGTAAACTGTGACATATTATACCCAAAAATTCTTCATACAGTGGAATACCAGTAAGATTGATAAAAATTTGGAATCAAAAATTATTCAGACACTTTGACCTGACCATGTTTTGCTTAAGTGTTATCTGACATAATTAACAGTTTAACTCTGAGATCTTGTCATATTTTATTACCATTTTTTAAAACTATAGTGAATAAACTGTATTAATGAATGAAATGTTTAAGGTGTCTGAATACATTTTGGTTTGACTGTACATTACTGCTGAAAAGTTTGGGGTCAGTAAGATTTTTTTTTAATTAACACTTTTATTCAGCAAGGATGCATTAAATTGATCAAAAGTGACCGTAAAGACTTTTCATTGTTTCAAAAGATTTATATTTCATTTATATTATATATATTATTTATATATATTAAAATATATATTTGAAAAAAAGACATGCATTAAATGATATAGTCCAGCTCATATAGTAACATTGCTCTTTTTTTTACTTATTAAAAAATATGAAGTAATTAACCGTGTGTGTGTGTGTTGTTTCTTCCAGCCTACGCAAGCGGAACCGTGAGGAGCGAATAGCCAGCACGGCACAGAAAGTGCAGCAAATGAAGCTGAAACTGAGCGATTCGGAGAAAAAGAAAGAGAACTGGCAGTTCTGGAGACCAATTCTCCTAAATGTCGGTGCTGGTGCCGCTGTAGCACTAGGACTGTGCATGTGCTGGGCCTTTCTGTCCCAGTAATGCCATTTTATCCAACAGATTCCTCTTTTATTTTGCCCAGGGACCCAAATTATGGTACTCATATTAGTAGGTGCTTGGATGTTTTTAGATAAGGGACAACATGTAGAATGATCGTGTTTACAAGCATTCAATCCGGGACATTCTACATGATTTATTGAATGTTTGTGTCGTGGTTATTACAGTGTAACGAATGATGTAGTTACATTGTAACCGCTATTGTAATTCCATCATGGTAAGTTCTCGAGGCCTAGCAACTTTCACTGTACAGTATTTTTGTCTCAGTTTATCTGCGGAGCAATGTTAAATGGTATGGAAGCTTGTTTCAGCCATGGAATAAAAAAGAAAAAAGGTAATTGTGAGTTTATTGCGCAATTCTGACTTTTTTTTCCTCAAAATTGCAACTTTAAATCTCGCAAAAAAAGGTCAGTATGCTTGATTTAATCTTTATCAGAATTGCGACTATTTCTTAATTTATCGCAATTCTGGCTTTTTCAGAATTTATAAAGTCAATTATGAGAAAAAAGTCTGAATTGTGGCTTTATTTCTCAGAATTGCTACTTTAAATCTCGCAATTCTGACTTTATAACTCATTATTTTTATATAACAATTCTGAGAAAACGGTTAGAATTGTGAAATATAATTTTGCAATTGCAAGGAAAAAAGTCATTTGCCAGACATAAACATGCAATTGCAAGTTCTGAAGTCAGAGATATAATCTCACAATTCTGAGAAAAAAGTCTGAATTGCGGCTTTATTTCTTACTTAATAACTCACTATTGAGTTTATATCACAACTCTGAGGAAAAAAAAGTTAGAATTGTGAGATATAAACATGGAGTTTTATCTCTGGAGGAAAAGGGTCAGAATTGCGAGATTTAAACGCAATTGTGAGATAAAAGGTCATTCCCTGCCAGAAACAAGCTTCCATAAAATAGACCCCCACCGGTCCAACTGAGTCAGTTTATTAAATGCTTCTGTCTTCAAGTTTCCGCATGGATATTCATAGGGTGACTCATTTGTTTCAGTAGGTCAAAGCCCAGTGAGTTTCCGTACATGCACATCTCAGGATCTTCTAGTAATAAACTGACTGTAGATTCAGCCAAATGTAATAAGTGGTCTGGTTTCCACTTTCAAAATGTACATAGTAAACTCTTTACTAAAGAAGAAATATTTCTGTTTATTTGTCTCAGGCATGTTTCTCTGGTTTCACAAGCTCATTTGCATCCATAAAACGGTATCTCTCATATGATCAATGCATGTGGGGGAAAAAAAAACTGATGTATGAGTGCAAATAAATGCAGATTGTGATAGATTTCACATGATGCTGTTTACAGATGGCTACATCAGTGCAGTCAGTCAGACCTATTATGTTTAATTTTTAGACGATGGATGCTAAACTAAGCCTGTAACGATTTATTTTTGTCTCCAAGGATCAAAGTTTGTTTCCAGTTCCCATTACCTCACACTGTTCATTGTGGGTTTAATGCCAATTACTTAGCAGAATCAATGGGAGTCAAATTAGATGTCTCTTCCTGCCATGTTTCCAGGAATTGATCCAATATTTCCAGAAGTGGCTAATGGTGGAGTGGTAATTTCATTCCATCTAGCCAAGTGACCAACCGGGAAAGACCGATCCTTTTTCCTCGCAGCAGACTCTTGTCACAAGTACGGGAACATGTCTTCTTGGAGCCAAGCTCTGCTTAAAGGATGACCTCTTAAAAGCTAATAACAAGGGTTTTTAAGATAAAGGAAAATTGTTCCAAATATTGCAGTGCAAAAGTTCTAGTTTGGGTATAATTTGTTGAAATCTTTCTTTTGAAACCTTTAATTTGTAGTCCTGTAACCTGGGAGAGAATTTTTAAAAATTGTATTTAGTTTAGCAGTAATAAGTCAAATGAAAAAGAAAAGCAACTAGATATAAAATAATATAAAAATCAGAGTGACTGTACAATTGGGTATAAAAATATCAAATATTTTGTAGAGCTTTTAGAGAGTCTATAGCTTTCTTATTCAAAGAGTCTCTTGTACAAATAGCCTATACACAAGTCAACAAAATCATAAAGTTGTATTTTTATTAGTAAACTTGCATTTATGAATGTGTAATTTTGTCAAAAATATAAGTAAATTAATTTAAAAAGCATTTTCATCCTCTGTCATCCTACAGTATTCAGTGAAGCCAAAAAGTACACTTTCCCATAAAATGGTCTTGAACAGAGGTCTTGAAAAGAGGTCTTGAAGACTAAATATTTCATGGACAAAGTTCTGTATCACGCCACAATATAACTGAATAAATACAATGCCAAAATAAATGTAAGGTGGTTTCATGTTAGTTATTAAAGAAAGTACAAGTATGGTTTATGTTGAGTATTCTTTTCAGAACTACAAGATCCAGGGGCCCAATTCTCATGACGTAATTTCCTAAGTATGAAGGGCCGTCAACGCTCTGCCTGAATTAAACAAAAGATTTTGGTATTTCCTTGCATCTCAGAATTCGTAAAACATTAAAACTCACGAACGCCATCGTTCGTTAAACGTAATATACTTCGTTTTTTGTTTTACAGCGTTTAGTGTATTTTAAAACCGCAACTGCAAATATACACAGGCGCTGTGACGACAGATTCCCGCTTGCCTTTCCGCCAGGATTTAAAATGTCAGTTGTAGGCATAGGAGGCGTTGACATCACATCCAGCAACATAAATATAATAAATACAGTAGTATTTTGAATCCTCGCATTTGATGCAGACGTTGACTGCAAATGCTTAGTTATAAACTTTTAGTTTAAACTCTTTTGTCATTTTCACGCTCGAAAACATGTCCCTGCCACCAGAAAAAGCAACTGAGTTAAAACAAATAATTCATGACCATTTAATCAAGGTAAGGTGATGATGTGTTTGTTGTTACTTGCAAATCATGACGTAAATGATGTTACGGTTACGTGCCGTATGTGACTGTGAGCAAATTATTTATGTCAAAAACCATTACATTCCTGTTTTACATACTTTTAAACGAATAAAGTAATTGTGTAGTTCTACAGGAAATACATTACAGATTTGTTTTTCGCTGCCTTGTTTTTATTTTGTGCTGGTGTATTTGAGTGGTTGACATGACAACCACCCGTGCTATATTTCTATATTTTCTAGTTTTGTGTAATTACTACGCATACAGTGTAGTTAATTTAGACCAAATGGAATGGCTGTTCTTTTAAAAATTAATTTGTCACGAAAAATGTGGCTAAAATGTGATTACAATGTTGAAAACGTTTCACATTTATGCAATTTCCCTTTATACACAAAACACACACACACGTTTGTTTCACTTTATTAGTGAGGGCTAATTGCATAGACTTCCATTGATTTTTATATCAGGTTAATGATATTTTCTATCACCTAACCCAGCCCCACCCCTAAACCTACACATGACAGAAAACTTTTGCCATTTTTTGAATTTCAGAAAAACAGTTGTTGTTGTTGTTTTTAGCCATTTGGTTTATGGGGACACAGGAAGTGTCCTCATAAACCATGTTTACGTTTTAATACTCCTGCCATTATACACATTTGTGTCCTCATAAACCATATATACAAGAACACACACACACATACACATTTGTTTCACTATATTAGTGAGGACTAATTGCATAGACTTCCACTGATTTTATATCAGGTTAATATTTTCTATCCCAACCCCTAAACCTTACCCATTACAGAAACATATGCAAAGCACTAGATTTAAATAAAAACATGTTTTGGCTGATTAATAAGCCTTTTTAACTATTGAGGACCAGTAAAATGTCCTCACTAGTCGGTTGTCATAATATTTCACTATATAAATGAGGACCTTTGGCCCTCACAAGTATAGCCAAACCTGTACACACACATATACCTGAAAATGTTATTTGTCAACTAACCCATTTTCAGATGGATATCCATGGTAAGATCCGTGATGTTTTAGCGGAGACAGTGAGGGGTGATGGGCACCATGGACAGCGCTCGCTCTCTGAGGAAGACTTCATACATGCGCTCCAGCGGAGGGGAATCGTGGATGATGTGATGAAAGACCTCAACTTTACAAATATGGTACGAGTATTCTGGTTTTTGAACATGTATTACATACAGTGAGATTACAAAACAATGCATCCTCACCGAGACACATATTTTAAATGACTTCTTACCAGGATTTTTCTCACACTGAAGCTGATACTGTGAACAAGTCTGCGACCCGTTTTGTGGACAAGAACATCACACAGTTGAAGACAAGTGAGTGATTGTTAAAGGGTCATCATTTACTCACCCTCATGTCATTCCAAACCCATAAGACTTTTGTTCATCTTTGAAACACAAATGTAGAAATTTTTAATGAAATCTGAGAGATTTCTGTCCCTCCATTGAAAGTCTATTCCACTAAAACTTTGACACTTCAGAAAGTTCATAAACGTCAAGCAAGTATGGTTTACCATATTTGATGTCCTCTATGCGTGTGCGTTGATCAATGTTTATATGCAAATAAAAGCCTAAAGTAAATCTGTTCATCATATAAAGCAATTGTGTCTCTTCAGAACACTTAAATTGCTTTGTTCATATGGATTACTTTTACAATGTCTTTATGATTTTTTTTTTTTTTTTTTTAAGTTTTTGTTGAATGGACTTTCAAAGGAGGGGCAGATTTCATTAATAATCAGGTTTCATTAAAAATATCTTCATTTATGTTTTGAATATGAACAAAAGTCTCGAGTAATAGACCTTAGTCAGGTTAGATGCCATATTGAATGTAACGGATAAAAACAAGGCTGTGAGGGATAGACTTATAATAGCACACCACTTTCAAAACTGTTTTATAGAGTTTTTGTCTACTGAAAGTCATCAGCTTAACAATTGGTATGTTGTTATACAACAGTACAATCCATTGAACACCCTGTACTTCTATCCATCACAGCCTCGTCTTCATTCCTGACAAAAATTAAGCCACTACCCTGACTAAGGTCTATTGATATCACTTTCATAATAGGGAAAAGAACAGTGTAAGCCTTCTGTCTACCATCTTTTGTGTCCCACTGAAGAAAGAAATGGAGGCTTAAGTGATTAAATTGTCATTTTTGAGTGAACTAACCCTTTAAAAACTTTCACCAGCTAACATCAGTCCACTACGGAGATACCTCTACCTACAAGTTTTGGGTGGTAAGGCTTTCCTGGAACATTTGCAGGAGCCAGAGCCTTTACCTGGTCAGGTATGCTCCACGTTCACCCTTCATCTCCACTTCCGCAACCAGCGCTTCCGCTCCAAACCAGTCCCATGTGCTTGTGAACCAGACCTACAGGAGGGCTTTCTTCTGGAAGTCCACAGAGACGGCCCAGGTTTCTTATGCAACCCTACTTATACTAGCAGCTTATAATATACTTCAAGAACCTGCGTGCTTATAATAAACAGAACGATATTGTGTGTTGGTGTGGACGCTGATATAGTTATTGTTATAGTTATCTTTATAGTTATCATTCTTGGTGTGAACGGGCCTTAACTCTGTGGTATTGTTGTGGTACAGGCGATGCTAGCAAGATGGCTGATGCAACCACCATGTTGTCCATCTGTGATCCAGTGCATATGGTGCTGATTAAAACAGACACGTCTGGGGACACAACACTCGTTTCTTCTTATTTTCTTGACTGGCGAACAGTTCTCAGTGCTCCCAATGGAAAAAACGGTGTCTCAGTAGAACTACTAGGAGTGGGTAAGCAAAAGTCATATCATTAAATTATTTCCTTTCAAAAATAACAATTCTGTCATCATTTACTCATCCTCATGTCATTCCTGTATGACTTGCTTTCTTCTGTGGAACACAAAAGAAGATATTTTGAAGAATGTTTTGTCCATATTTTGAAAGTCGGTGGGGTTCAAAACAACTTTGGACCCAACTAACTTTTTATTGTATGCACAAAAACAGTTGAAACATTCTTCAAAATATCTACTTTTGGAGAATTTTCATTTTTGGGTAAACTATCCCTTTAAGTTGTTAATGCATGAAAAATGTTGATGGGTATGTACATGTGCTTATGTATTTTTTGTTGTTGTTGTTTTTGTTTTTTTTCAGGCAGTGAATGTAAAGTACCTGCTGGTGTTCTGAATCTGAAGTTGGAACTGTATCCTCCCCTTACTCAGACCCTGAGCCCTGATGTCATCTCCACCCAGGTGAATCATTACTATATAAATGCTTCAGTTTATTTAAAATGAAGTCTTTGTGATTAGCTCCAGTCATAACCATGCAATAACCAGTATATAATTACATTGGTAATGCATAAATAAAAAGTTCATCTTTGTAGAAACAGCAGTACTACTGCTAAAAAGGACAATTCAGACAATTAATCAAATGTTTCTGGTTTTAAATACTCTGAAATGTCTTGCCCCTATAGACTTCCATTGTATGTGCATTACTGTAAATATGATAATTGTGTCCTTCTCTCTTCTTTTTCTTCCGCTCCTGAGTCTATGGCAGGCCATAGAACGATACATATGACGTTTATGTAATTTGGCACACAAATAGAGGACCGTCTGAACTGATAACAGCAGATTTCGATCCTTTATCTCAAACCCTCTAATGCCACCAACAGCTCAAAGTTTCACTTATATTTATGCCAACCTTTGAACTCTAAGATCTAGAAAAAAAATGTCATGATTTCAATTTCCACACAACTAGATTTTTCACCATATTGAATTTAAAAAATACATTTTGCAAAAAATTTTCACTAAATTTGGTTCAGATCATCTTTAGAGCAACGAACAATACCCAATTTTCTGACATCAGCCATTTAGAATTTTATCGTAAAACGCTATATTTTACAAACCCATTATGAAATTTGGTATGTGTCATCTCTACAGTGGCCTGAATGCAGCTGAGAAGCCATCGCCACCTAGTGGGCAAAAGATATTCAAATATGCTTATAGCTTTTGATAACTTACAACGGTGGCCATAAATATCGCCGCTTTCTATTTCTTGGGTCCTACAGAATCCAGTTCCGATTGACAGGGTCCCTACTCAGTGTTCACTGCTCCCTGCTCCCTGAGCACGGGATATCTGTTGAAGTTCACTTCACTTGACAAAATGCGTTTTTGGAATTTGGAACATTTGGAACACCTGCAACATCAAACATCAAACATAGTCACTCATATTAGAGAAGTTTAAAGTTTGATGGTATAACACGGTAAATAAATACAATATAAATTACCAAACATTTTTGTAATATACACGCTTATATAATATGTATAAATTTATATAAATATAAATTTATTATTCATTTAATTAATATAAATTGTCATATTTGAAAAGCTAAACTGAGTGATAAATGTTTGTTGCAATGATGAAAATAAAGGTAAATTGGTTATATGAGAGGTCTTTTATTTTATTTAACTGTAATCATAAGAGCATTGTAAATGGTGCGTCTTGCACACTTTATACCTGCGAACAACCGCGTATAAACTCAGTAGTAACGCCTGAGCCTCAATTCCTTTTCACCTCATTTATTTATGTTTTAAACGTCTTGCACTACTGTGATGTGCAATGACGAGTGGATAAATTTCCCTCTCCATTTTCTGTGAAGTGATCAGTTAAGATGAGGAAATGCCCTGTGACTTCTACTTTTGCAGGGCCCTTACAGTTAAATGGAGCGTACCAATAGACGCCATATTGAATTTAACAGATGAAAACAAGGCTGTAAGGGATAGACTTACAGTCTTTACAATGGTATGTACTGTATAAAGGTCCTAGATCACATACTGTAACTTTCTAAACTATTTTATAGAGATTTGTATTCTGTTTTTTTTTTTGTTTTGTTTTTTGTCGGCTGGACAATTGGTATGTTGTTAAACAGCAGTACAGTCCATTGAACACACTATACTTATATCCCTCAAAGCCTCGTTTTCATTCCTGTCAAAAAAAGGAAATATGCTGCTGCACTTTTCCACAGTCTGCTATTTTTTTTTTTTTTCAACTTTTTTTTCCATTTTAACCCAGAACACACCTAGTTTTTGCTCTCTAAATATCATTTGTCCATCAACAAGGCTTTCTAATTCTCATAATTTCTCTATTTTTACAAGGTTTGTCTTGTAACAATTTGCCTAAAATAGAACGTTTTTGAAAAAACTCATGGTCTTTTTCCAGCAATCCCTGGAGAGACAGAAAACGGCAGAGAAGGAGAGGCTGTTTTTGGTATATGCCAAACAGTGGTGGCAGGAGTTCTTGGAGATTCGACCCTCACACCAGTCCAAACTGGTGAAGATCTTTGCACAGGTGACCTTACTGAGCACCTTACTGGTGAATGTTGATATAAGAATATTGGTGATTTATGCTTGTGCATAACAGTATTTAATTCAGTATTTAATACTTTTGTGTTTTCCAGGACGAAAATGGTGTGAACCGGCCTGTATGCTCATATGTACGTGTACTGCGTGCCGGAAGGTTGCTTGAGAGTCCGCGGCAGGCGGCCCGTTTCGTTAGCCTATTAGCTCAGGAGAGAGCGCCTGTGGTAGGGGGAGGAGTCAGGCAGGAGCAGTGGTGCTCTATGATGGCATTTCTGTGCAGGAACAAGGCAAGACATCCTGTAAAATGCTAATCGAACACTAAGAAACTGAAACTGAATAATCAAAAGCTAGAGTAAAATATTAGAATGTACTGTTTTTACGAACATCGACTAATTTGATGGCATTTATTAACATGTTTTATGTTGTCAGGGTGACTGTGAGGATCATGCCACATTGCTGTGTAGTCTGCTGTTGGGATTTGGACTGGATGCTTATGTATGTGTGGGCACCAAAGCCAAGAATATTCCACACACCTGGGTCATGACCTGTGGTACAGACGGCTCCATCACCTTTTGGGAAAGTTTCACTGCACACAGGTAATAATTCATATATTTTAATTGTTCTTAGTTACCTTCTAAACTGCCCTTAACATGGCTCCAGACTAAAAAAAAAAAGATTTTAATACAATTATACATTTAGGAGCCAAATGGCTTTTTTTAGTCTACAAATTACATAATTGCTCAGTGGTTTTGCAAATATTTGATTAGATATTTGTTAACGAGCAGTTGAACAGGTGTACCTAATAAAATGGCCAGTGAGTGTATATAGTATTTTTAGTATAGTATTTATTAATATTTTGAATTAGCTTTTATTTTTATATATTCAGTATTAATTTTATTTTTAGTTTGGTTTGCTTTATTTTTTTTTTATTTTGTAAAATATTTCTGTTTAGCTTTAATTTATTTTTATTTCAGTTTTAGGTTTATACATTTTGGTACTTAAACTTATTTAAGGCAAAATTTCTCATTTCTAAGTTCCATTTTTCATCTAATATTTATTTATTATTTTATTTTATTTCAGCTTTATTTCAATTAATGAAAATGTTATAATAGCTATACTTTTATTTAACAATTACAAAACGGGTTGTGAATATGTATCTTTAATTACAAGTAACAGTTTCTGGTTCTTTCGGAATTAGGCATAAACTAAAAATGATTCACAGTTCAGTGAGTCGTGAACTTGGTAACTAAATGAGTCTGATTCAAATGGATATCAAGTTTGTGGCTGTTTTGTGAAAATTTTGAGGGATTCATTAAAAAGAACTGTTCATAAAAGTAATTTGTTCTCCAATCGGACAACATGCTGTGTTTGTTGCTGCACACTGTAAAGGTCACTCTAAAGATGTAACATATGCAAGATATGTAAAATCAACAAATCTCTCTGTTAATCTGTTGATATCTTGCTTTAAGACTGGCTTTCCTGCTTTATTTTCTGTACTAGATACCTTCACCGACCAATAGACCCAGATGCTCCTCCCATGGTCCCCCAACCAAAACCCACCCACCCTTACCGGACACTCGGCTGCGTCTTCAACCACAAGACGTTCTTGGCGAACTGTCAGCCATCAGATGCTGTGGAGCTGTGTGTGTTTGACTTCACAGACGGCTCCCGCTGGAAGGCCATGAGTGAGGAGGCAGTGAGATCTGTATGTGCACCCGGCTCCACCTCCTCTCTCCCCCCGACTCCTCCTCTCTGCTCCCCTTCTCTAGTGCCCAATGAGGCCAGCAACCAACTGGAGCTGGAGATGCGCTACCTATTAGCAGAACATAGGAAGGTAATAAAAACATACATGCACAAGCAACCTTTGACACAAAAGCAACTTGCGTAATGTACATTTCTGAATACAGTTAAAGCAAACTTTAACCCCCTAATGAAAATGCTGTCATCATTTACTCTCATGTCATTCCAAAATGACAAAAAACACCAGTAAGGTATCATAAAAGTGGTCCATACAACTAATGTAATATATTCCGAGTCTTCTGAAGCTGCACTACTGTTCAAAAGTCAGTAAGATGTTTTAAAAGACGTCTCTTATGTTTACCAAGGCTGCATTTTGTTTGATCCAAAATACAGTAAAAGTATTGTGAAATATTATTACAATTTATACAACAGTTCAATCTGATTGGCTGAGAGCCGTGCGATATTCTAGTGATAACAGCACTCCTACCTTTTCGCCATTTGTATTACTCCACTTGAAGCGACTGGCATGGCGGCCGAGCAAATACGTCGTTTTTTTTTTTTTTTTTTACAAATACTACACTTGTTGTACCATGAGCTGTAGTTTCAAGAGTTTTTTTTTATGTGAGAATGTAGTTGTTTAGACCTGAAATATGTGACTCATATTTAATTATAGCGCCTATTTTACAATTTGTTTAGACGTTTTCGGAGATGTGAGCTCCAGGCCGTCAGCGGCCATTCAGTGCTCATGTACCCGCAGAGAACAGCTTTATCTCAGCCAGTGCTTCGGGGATTTGCCGCTGGCTCTTATAGTGGTTAAACATGAGATATAATTCATTTTGGGTACATAAAACGGGCAGTCTTTGGTCTTATTAATCTACTACTTGTCCTGAGCAAATCGAATTGGGCTATGTTAAATTTAATAATTTAATATTAAGGCTATATTTAACTTGCATCCTCTAGAGCACTGCTTTTGTAAGCCTTACTGACCGGTAGCATCAGTTAACGAAATGGTGTCAATGCACCATTTTTCTAGTCCATACAAATTTTGTAGTAAATTTCAGCACAAATTGTTGTTGAACTAAACATAAATTTCAGTTTAGAATATAGTGCAGTTGTATGGACTACTTATATTGTGCTTTTTTCTTTTTTTTTTTGTTTTTTTTTTTTTTTGTCATTTTGAAACTTGACATACCAAAAAATGGAAATGAGTGACCAGCGCATTCTTAATTTTATGTTAAGAAAGTGACTTTTGAGGTTTGGACTAGAGATCGACCGATATATCGATTTACCGATATTTTCCCCGATATTTAAGCATTTTACCATAATCGGATAACGGTTTTATAATATCGGATTTACCGATAAACGGCGCCATCTTGTGGGTGTTTTGAGAATTGCGTGCAGGATCGCCATTACAACGCATCTGAGGGGAGACGAGACAACGGCGTGCACAGGTAAAGTATACTTGCCTGCTTTGCTGTAATTAGTAAACTTTATTTAACATAACAGCCATTAATGCACAAATTAGAAGTTACATAAATGCCTGAAATGTAGCTAGTTTATGCACCTTGTCTCTAAGAAATAGAGACAAGCTCACAGAGTCACGTAAGATAATCCGTCAAGTCCTGTCCCAATAAAGATGTAACTTTGCATGAATTAAATAATACAGCCATGAATGAGCACGTTGGAAATAAAAGCGCTGAATTTAAAGGATTAGTTCACTTTCAAATAAAGATTACCTGATAATTTACTCACCCCCATGTCATCTAAGATGTCCATGTCCTTCTTTCTTCAGTTGAACCGCCTTCCGTATTCAACATACGGAAAAAACGAAACTGGCGCCGCGTTCGTTCTGTAATTTGAATAAGGAAGGTGTAGGACATACAGCGTAAGCTTTTTGAAGAATACGGAAGGCAGCCTGGCAGAAGCACTTGTGAGGCGATCATTTGTTTTTATAAAGCATATACATTTTTATTTTTTTTTAGAAAATGACCGATCGTTTCGCTAGATAAGACCCTTATTCCTCGTCTGGTATCGTTTAAAGCCCTTTGAAGCTGCACTGAAACTATAATTTTGACCTTCAACTGTTTGGGGCCAATTGAAGTCCATTATAAGGAGAATAATCCTGGAATGTTTTCATCAAAAACCTTAATTTCTTTTCGACTGAAGAAAGAAGGACATGGACATCTTGGATGACATGGGGGTGAGTAAATTATCAGGAAATTTTTATTTGAAATACTAATCCTTTAATTCTCTCTCTGTTGTCCATACTCATCACTAGTCTCGTGAAGTCGTCTGCATTTTGCTGTTCACTCAGCGGGTTGATGCTCAGGAAATGCTCCAGCACGGCCACCGCATGTAACTTTTAACAAGATTCACTTGTTTAAAACGCCGTAATTATATAAACATTTACTATATAACCATTAATTCGCTAATAAACATCCAAGTAAACGCAACTCTATGGAAATTAATTATCTCCGCGAGCGATCGCAGTTTGAATATAGTTCTGTGTAAATGCATAGATAAACAGCGCTTTGTCAGCAGATATTTCATAATCTAGAACGACAGAAACATTATTAATAATTCTGATATAACATACTAGTTGAGAAATGCAATAAAATACGATGTTTTGTTATATTCCAATATTCCAGAGAATATTATTCAGTTATTTAACATTATCCAGCAAATTATTCTTCACTCTTTACTTTTAGCCTATCAAACAGCTTATAAATCTACTAAAACTGTAGTTTAAAATTAAGTATTACATTTCTGCAAAGTTGATATGACTCCTGTCTTTAATTTATTTTCTCCATTTGAAAACATTAGACATTCTACATTTATTTTGCTTATTGTTAACATTAGTGTTGCTGCTGATGCTTTTTATAAATAAAATTATTTTTGTAATATGAAGATTAAAATTAACATGAAAGACTACTAGTTTTCAACAAAAACAGTTTAGTAACTGCACTTTTTTATTTTTTTCACTTTCAGATCCCTCTTTATTGGTGTATAAATAAGATTTGTTTTCTATGCAAGGAGGGAGTGATTGTTATAAATAAAATGGTTTGTTCAGTTCAGTGGTGTTGTAATCGTGTCAAAAACAGAAGTATAACAATAAATAAATATCGGTTCTGCGTATCGGTTATTGGGCACTTAAACACACAAATTATCGGTGTCGGTTGTAAAAAATCAATATCGGTCAATCACTAGTTTGGAGCAACATGAATATTAGTGTAATTTTAAAAAATAAAAAAAATCTCAGTTACCACAGATGTACAAGACTTTCTTGCAATTGAAAAAACAGCAGGAAACTATGGCTGACAGATCAACTTTTTAACATGCTTTTGAAATTACTAAGTGGGTATCTCTCTGTAGGATCTTGGTCTGGCAACGGTCTGGGATGATCACCTGTCATACCTGCTGTCAGCAGCGCTGTCGGCATATGAACTAGAGCGCTGTACAGGTGTTTCATGTGGAAACGAGGAGTTTCAGGATGCTGTGAGAAGGGCGGTGCCCGACGGACACACTTTTAAAGGCTTTCCCATTCATTTCTTGCACCGTAATGCACGCAGGGCATTCGCTACCTGCCTCAGGTAACTGATATGTATTAAAACGAAAACCTGTTTAGACAAGTACTTTTGCAATTTCGTTTGGTGCTGTTAGTTCTGCAGAAATCAAACACTGCAGCTGTAACAAAGACAAAAAACTAACATCTACTAACTTGTTCTCTTATGTATCACTCAGGTCACCGTTCTGTGAAGAGATTGTTTGCTGCCGAGGGGATCATGTGCGACTGGCGGTGAGGGTTCGTGTTTTTGCTTATCCAGAGTCAGCTTGTGCTGTTTGGATCATGTTCGCTTGCAAGTACAGATCTGTGCTGTGACAGAAAGCAGCATGATCATTCACCTCAGGTTTACGAAATTCACAAGCCTCCTAAATATCTGCTAGGTTTAGAGTATTATTATGAGTTTTGGAATTACATGTATGACTTGTTATATTATCTATGCTGCTCATGTATGTTCAGTACAACAGTATGTGTGTGTGTGTGTGTGTCATCTGGAACGTGTTTTAAAATGGTATTTATGTATATATTTTTCTAAATAAATTTTATGATACCCGTATTTGTCTTTGGCTTGATTTCTTTGTTGTGCCATTGCACTACTTAATTTTGTCGCGGATTGTCACAAATCTGTCGTTCAGCCACGTTGGTGAATGATGTCAAGCAGGTGATGGAGTAATAACTTCTTTAAATGAATCAGTTTGAGATCTAATTAATGCTAGATTTTTTGCTATAAATTACGGACATGGCATCTGAGGACTAATTCTCATTTCTCTCAGTTATTTTGCTTTATTTCCAGATTCAATCTTAGGCTCATTCTTACGTAACAGAGCACGTACGCACATGCACACTCTTCAAAAACGGTGCTTAAAATCTCTTGACAAACTAAAATATGTAAATTACATTTGTATTCGAAATAAAAGATATACATTGTACTTAATGTCAGCTTGCTTATTTTGCTCAAGATAATGATTTATTAAGTCCACATGTTCATTTGAACTATGGTTTCGGGAAACACCAAATCATTGAACTATGTTAGTAATGACAGAACTTGTGATGTTAGTTGGCTAACGATGCTTTTGGGAAACGCACCCGATTGGATTATAAGAGCAGACTGATTGCTATAAAAGGAGGGAAGAGGTGCTTCCAATCATTGTGTTCTTGTGTTAACAGTGGTTACCTCAAAAGAAAGACATGAAGCCATCATTGCTTTGCTTCAAAATGGCCTCTCATGCAAGGAAATTGCTGCGAAGAACATTGCACTCGAAAGAACCATTTACCAGATCTTCAAGGAGAGAGGTTCAACAGCAGTGAAGAAGACTTCAGGACATCCCAGAGTGTCCAGCAAGACATAAGCGAGTCAGCTACGGGATCATGTCCCCATAAATGCAGAGCTGTTCAATATTGGCAGTAGGAGAGTGTGAGAGCATCTGCACACACAGTTAGTCAGAGACTTTTGGACAACAACCTAGTGTCAAGAAGGGCAGCACGAAGCCACTTCTCTCCAAGACAAACATCAAGGACAGACTGAAATTCTGCAGGAAGTACAAGGATTGGACAGCAGAATACTGTTGCAAACTTTTCTTCTCTGATGAAGCCTCCTTCAGACTGTTTGGGTCATCTGGGTCATCAAATCGATTGTCCGTGGACGAAAAGTCGAACGCTACCATGAGTCCTGTGTCGTGCCAACAGTGAAGCATCCTGAGACAATCATGAATAAACAATGGTATCTAAAAGTCCTGCAAGAGCAACTTCTCCACATGATCCAAAAGCAATTTGGTGATGATCCATGCATCATGGAGCACCAAGTCACAAGGCAAGAGTGATAATGACATGGCTCGAAGATCATTGCATTTAAATTTTGGATCTGTGGCCAGGCAATTCTCTTGATCTTAATCCCATCAAGAACCTGTGGTCAGTCCTCAAAAGGCGAGTGGACAAGCAGAAGTCTACCAGTTGTCATCAACTCTGAGCACTAATAAGGTAAGAATAGATCACCATCTGTCAGGATTTGGCCCAGAAGCTGATATTCAGCATGTCAGAGCAAATTGCAGAGGTTATGAAGAAGAAGGGTCAAAACTGTAAATAGTGACTCTTTGCATATATTGAATGTTTTGCCGAATTTATGAAATGCTTATTGTTTTCCAATATACAGAAACGTAAAATCTTCAAATACTGAAGCAGCAAACTTTGTGAAACAAAATTTGTCATTGTCAATATTTTTGGCCAAAGCTGTAAAGTAGTACAGTTAGCAATGTTTTATTTTGAGATGGAGATGCCAGGAGATGGCAACATACTCTTAAAAAAAGAATTGCACTGGATCCTATGGGAAAGAAGAACCAGTATCCTCATGCTGCAGCACATTTATTGAAACTAAAGCAGAAATGCTTTAGTTCAAGACTTGTATGATGAGCTTGCCTTCTCTTTTCTAAGAACTCTAAGATGACCTTTGTGAATGTGTTCCCCTTTCCATTTAAGAGCCATTAGCAAATCTGCCCAAGTATTCAGAGAACCTGCACTAGACCACAAGTGCACATTATCAATTCATTATTTAGCTCTCCAAGGTCACATGATTGTCTCCTTCATAAGCTTCTAATTAACAGGTACCAGTTGCCATGGCTGCCACCCAATTCCACTTGGAGTTGATACAAATTTGTGTTTTACACAGAAACAAATATGCTTTTACTAAACAATGGTATTTTGTTTAAATCTTGAAATGTGGTCTGATGAGTCATTTTAGCGCTAGTTATTAGAGTTCATTCATGTTGTTCAAGATAAATTTAAGGTTCAATGTGAAGAGAAAACAAGATACATTTTTGCAAATAGGCCTACATTAAAGGCACAATATGTAATTAGAATATTGTTATATATTTTGTTGACTTGTGTACTTCCATTATGCCAAATATCTCCAAGAATGTTTAAATCCAGAGAAATAAGCAATTTTAACCAGGACAACCGTCGCCTATCAATGACATCATACGTTACCCTCGATTTCTGGTTTTATTTTGTAGAAGCCATGGAAACACCAAAGACCCTTTAATATATTATGTTTTATTAGACAAGGGAACAACTGTTTGGATACATTTATAGACAGAAAACGAATCATTGTTATATAGCTCAACACGTTTAGTCTTATTGTTTGAATCTTGTTTTCTTGATTATATTAATATATTCTAATATCGATCTAGCTTGCTGCAGTGTGCAAAAAGTGTCTCACAGCAGCCACTGTGTGAATGCACAGAGTAACGTTATAATATTTTAACACACTCAAATGTATCTAATATGATAAAACAGCGCTGCGTTACCTCACACGCTTGAACGGAAGAAGCGGAAGCGGCGACTGCATAATAAAAGTTCCGCTGCTCTCGAGCCGTGTGTCGCGATCGTCCGAGTCCCGTCGGATTCTTTTCCCCTGGCTGTGAAGTGAAGACATCTCCCATGATTCCGCGCTCAATCACGGCATCGTCAAGCTACGCATTTGTTTTAAATAGGTGACCTCTAGTTTTGATATATTACATATTGTGCCTTTAAATAGCACAACGTGCTGGTGGACATGGTCAAAGAAAACACTTGGTTAGATATCAGAACAAGTATTCTGAAGTACAAGTTAGCTGCTTGAAGTAATGAACTGTATATGAGCATTGTAGAACAGACATTATGCACATGCACCTTACTTTTCAACATTGAAGAAATGTGCGAGATTTCCGATTCATTGGTCGCTATAGGTAAATAACTAGAAGAATAACAAAATGCAGTAAACTGTAAAACTATACAAATAAATGTGTTTATGGTTATGATAATTGATTAAAACAATATTATAAATACCAGTTTGCAACATTAAGCAGCATTACGTGGAGATTTTTCAGTGACTTTTCTGTAGGTTACATGGTTGCGCCAAGAGGTGGTGACAGGTAGTTCACTTTCGAGTGAGTCATTGAATCATTCGCTTGACCGATTCGCTCAAAACACTGATTCATTCAGGAAGTAAACGCAACAATTGTGGCTCGTAATCAAGACACAGTGGGTGAATCTGCTTGTCTTCGTTTGGAACTATTGTCAGTGTTGGAACAAAAGTAGACAATTTAAAGTAAGTTAAATGTTAAATATTAAAATTCAACTTCTTGTTGAAGTGTTGTATGAAATCAATGTCACATACTCGCAATGGTGCTGTTGTTTAGAATAGGCATATCATATTCGCAACGACAACGGTCTTGCCGTGCAACTCCCTGTGGAGATGATGTAGGTTGCTATCAAAAGCATTTTTATAAAACCAGAGGACATTGTGCATGAAGAAATGGAGATGATGTTGTGCTTTTTTCATGATATGCATTGAGGAAGACTGCAGTCTGATTCTCATCAGTTAATTTATAAGTTCTCACAAATTTAAATCTAAACTTCTTCAAAAACAGATGTATTCAAAAACAGACTATTATGTAGGATTGTTCCATGCTGTGCTTTTAATCCTTTATCTTGCAATGTTACATGTAATTTTCATTCTGTCCACCAGGGGGAGACAAAATACAAACAACACTAGAGCAGCCATTGCAAACCTAAAGATGATGTTTTAGAGCACTGTTTTCAAACCCTGTTCCTGGAGGCACACCAACAGTACATATTTTCGAACTCTTCCTAAGCAAACACACCTGATTCAACTCATCAGTACATGAGTAAAGACTCCAAGACCAGAAATAGATGGGTCAGATAATGGAGACATCCAAAATGTGTAATATTGGTGTGCCTCCCGGAACAGGGTTGGGAAACACTGGTTTATGGAATAATTAATTGATATTTTTAAACCCTTAGCATATGTCGTCACATTTTCATTGGAGGTATCATGCTTTGCTGAACTGGAAGCCTAAATGGCATCATAAGATCATATTATTTGCTTCTATGCACAAGACTCCATTTTATTAGGATGCAGCGTGTGGAGTACAGATCAGTTCAGTATCAGATTCTTAATATGAAGAAGCAAGAGTGCATTCCAGCACACAAGCTACTCTTAGGGTCTCTAAATGCATTGGATTGCGTTTTCTGTCTGCTGTGAAAACACCAACGTCAAATTATATCTGACTTTGCCATCGCTCAATAACAATCGTTCACCTCACAGCTACTGAACACGTTGAAGACAAGAAGGAGTGTGTGGCGTTGGGGGTAGGAGTTGCAGTAAGGTGATTTACGTTAATGAATATTTCCTTTTTAACTGAACCCCACCTTCACTTTTAATCACATTCCCTGTCTAGAAGAGGAAGTGTTTGATGCTGCCAAACAAGTATTGTCTTCACTGCATAAGAAATGTCTTGAACTGCAGGTGCAATTTTCTAATGGGTCTATAGGGACTGAAAAATCATCTCACCAGGCCAGTGACAAAAATACACTACGCTAACACTGACAAAAGTGGCTGTTGATTAGAAGAGAAGTTTGATTTGATAATGTGTTGTTTTGGAAATCTTTTTTTTTTTCTCAGACTGTGGTAATTGATCAGATTGTCTAGATTGCTGCAGTCCTGGTGTCTATCGGAGTTAAAATCTTATTGATATATGAAAGGTATGGGTTTTTTTTTTTTTTGTTTTGTTTTTACATCTACTGTGCAAGTTTCTTTAATTCTTTATTTAAAAAGAAATTAATAAAAAATCAAAAACAGGTAACACGTTACTTAAAGCCTTTATGTATAATGCATTAAAGGTATTTATAATGTATGTTATAATCCATTATACCTTTTCATAAATAATTGTAACCAAAGTTAAAATGTATTATAGTATTCACAAATTCCTTCCAATCTGAAATTGGTTGTTTGTTGTGTTTTAATGCATTATACTTTCTAAAGGTGTATTATAATATATTATAACTGTGGTTACAATTATTCATGAGATCATAAAATGCATTATAAGGTGCATTACAAGGCATAATTAATACTTGAATTATACATATATTATGCATTATACATAAAGGCTTTAAATAAAGTGTTACCCAAATAACTATTTACTTTAATGTCTTAGCTTGATTCCTTACGTGATTTTAATGGAAAATACTAGAAAAACTAGTGAATTTTGTTTTTTAACTTTTGTGTTTTTTTTCATAAAAATCTTCAAAATTCAAGTCAAATTGATATATTGGATAATATGTTACAACTACATTGATCTTTTCATTAATTACTTGAGCTCATCCACAGATCATTTACTAATATCAAAAATATCATGATGAAACATGAATATTTACAACAGAGTGCAAAATTGTGCCAGTTTGTAATTACGCAGCATGCATTTATCCAATTACATACACTGTAAATTGCAGATGAGATACTTCAGAGTAGAAAAGCATAAAAGGTAAAATGGCTTCATTTATCTAATGCAAGAAAGACTTGCCACTTTTGTAATGAAACAAATAACAGTTTTTTTCCTCATTAATGAAACAAAGGCAATTATAGAACAGACATGTGAAAACAATGTTTAAAGATATTAAATGCTCAAATAAATTGAATTTCTATGAACACCTGTTCCACAAACACAGTGTAAGCAATTAAGCCCCCCAGTGCCCCCCATCTTATTAATGTTTTCAGATGCCAGACAATGGAAATTTACAGTCATTAACCATCAAGGGTGTTATTAATGCTTTTATATATATATATATATATATATAGTTATAAAATTATTTTTGGCTGTATTACGGATTTTGCCACAAATGCTGTTTGGAAAAAGTAGTATTTTCATCATTTAATGTGTTTATTATATGTTAATGAAAATGTGGAAACTTTAGATGGTAAGTAGGCTATAATAAATAAATAATAAGTAAATAATACATTTCACACACACACACACACACACATACTTGTATATGTGGTTTACGGGGACTCTCCATTAGGGGTGTAACAATACATCGATATAGATCGATACATCGATCTAATGTCAAACGATACAATGCATCGATGCAACACGTAAAAAATCGATACCTGTGGCTATTTATATATTTAAAAGGCACCTTCGTTTTAACACTCTCCATATTTTCACACGTCAGTCTATGCGTTATCGCCAACGCGTGCATTCTGGTTTAAACTACCTTTCAGAACTTGTGAAACAAACAGTAGATGGAACTGTCACTGTCCCGATCGGGCCAGTGCTGAATCTTCACGAAAGTTTATAATTTGCTCGTGTATAAAGCCTTGCAAAAAGCAGCGCTCACACATCTCAAACAGTGTCTGTTAGATCACAGCACTGGAGAACAGAGCGCTATGAATCGCTCTTCACACACACAGTAAATTAAAATTTAAAACTGTTAATAGAAAATGCTCAATAAACTGCTGCGTAGGAGCGCTGCGCGCTGTGACTCTGTGTTGCTTCAAGCACATCATTCTGCACTCGGGATGCGCATAAGTGCTTTGTGCCGCTCTGTATTGGAGCCTTTATAATACTTTTGCACAATGAAAGAATATTAATAGCCTGTCTTGTTCTGTCCTACCTATAATATGTTGTTGCTTCATTAAAAAGCTGCGCTATACATTTAAAAGAAATGTCTTTTAATTTTATAGAATATAGGCCTATATATAATATACACAATATATGCCTACAATATTTCCTTGTTTATCAGTTTTTTGACATTACACAATTTAGCACAGAAGCCTAAAATACTTTCTGACTGTTGTCATGTCATAAGCTGTCATTAGATTACGGTGTGATTTTTTTTATTTTTTTTTTTTTTGTGGATGTCCGAATCAGGGTGCAGGATGTGAAATTTTGAAATAATTGTTATATATTTTGGTTGCAGTTGTGAGTTAATAAAAATGTAACTGGTTGTGTAAAATAGGCACATAATATCATAATATCGAAATATTGATTGATATACCCCTGAATCGAATCGTATCGTAATCGTATCACAGAACTTTGTGAGGTATCGGAAAATATTGTATCGCTGGCTATAAGAATCGATATTGTATCGAATTGTGACGAACCGTCCAATTTACACCCCTACTCTCCATAGACATAATGGTTTTTATACTGTACAAACTGTATATTCTATCCCCCTACACAACCCCTACCCCTAAATATACCCATCACAGAAAACTTTTGGCATTTTTTTGAATTTCAAAAAAACACAGTTTAGTATGTTTTTTTTAAGCCATTTGGTTTATGAGGACACAGGAAGTGTCCTCATAAACTGTGTTGACGTTGTAATACCCATGTCATTATACGCATTTGTGTCCTCATAAACCATGTAGCTATACAAGAACACACACACACACACTACTTTTCAAAAGCCTGGGGTCAGTAAAAATATACTTAAAAAAATTTACTTAAAGTCCCTCTGTAGTCAATAATTTTATCCCTTAAAACTCATCTTTGACCACCAAAATGACATATTTAAATGGTTGTTTCCTTGAAAAAAAATCTTCATGCCTTAAAATAGCTTGAATGTAAGTGTACACTCTTGCCTCATTAATATACGCGGTTCTATGAATATGCAAATTAGCCCCGCCTCCACTCACTATCACCAGCTCAGAGATCCACTCACTGACGATCACACGTTGACGTGATTGGTTACAAGGTAGTTTGTGACGTCAAAAACACCAGCGATTTCAAACCGCGTTATTGAGACTGTCTTTTTTTCACTGCAGTATTAAATACAAAATACTCATGATATATCAAATAACATGATCATGATTTCCACAAAAATATTAAGCAGCACGACTGTTTTCAGCATTGATAATAATAAGAAACATTTCCAGAGCAGCAAATCAGCATATTAGAATGATTTCTGAAGAATCATGAAGACTGGAGTAATGATGCCGAAAATTCAGCTTTGCATCACCGGAATAAATTCTGCTTTAAAATGTATTAACATAGAAAACACAGTTATTTTAAATTGTAATAATATTTCACAATATTACTGTTTTTGCTGTATGTTTAATTAAATAAATAAATGTAGCCTTGGTGAGCATAAGAGACTATCTCTCTCTCTCTGTCTTTCTATATATATATATATATATATATATATATATATATTATATTATTATTTTTTTATAGTATACAATTAATATATAAATAAAGAATAATTTTTAGAACCAAAGTAGGGAAAAAATCTATTCAAGGTATTTCCCGCAGCATCCTCCTTTTTTGAACCAAATTTCCATGTCCATCTTTTATCTTTCTGTTTATTGTTTAAAATGTATGAAGATTCTTTGGTGCATGTGACAGAAAAAAAGAGAGAACGTGGGGTACAGGAGAAACATGCTGCATTGCCCTGGGCAGTGTGGGTAATAAAGTCATTAATTCAGCTGATTAAGTTGGCCTTTGGGTTAAAGAAAAATCATATCCGTCTCTTTCTCAGATGTAACTGGGGACGCACAGAAGAGGCGAAAATGCCAGCTAATTAGCAGACGAAAAGAGAGCGAATGAGCACGGAGGGAGGGAACGACGGGTTGGGGGGACAGAGAGGTGCTTCTACTGAACTCTTAATGAGACATCTTTGGGGGTGAGGGGGTGACATGCTCATCAAACCGCACACACACACACACACACACACATATCTTAAAGACTTGCGCTTCCTCAGAGCCTCGCGATGCTAACTAATGATCCGCAACTAGAGCGAACGCGAGAGGGGTAAAATGTCATTTGATGCACGGTTTTAATGAGCTTGTTGTGAAAGGCGAGCATGGCGAGGGAAAGAAAATTACAGCGAAAAACATCGACAGGACTGACCCATCATGCTTTCCTTGAAGACTCGAAATTGCCAAGGGCTTTGCTTGATTTCCCCATTTAATAGAGGCAACCTGTATCTCTCGAGAGGGCTTTGTGGAAGATTGCCTCATGCCATTTTCTCTCGGAGGACAAGGTCAGGGAGATCTCTTTCCCTCCGTGGCAAAGTCATAGGACAGCGGATGACAACAGATAGGTCTTGTAGCCCTCTGATTCGCCCGGTAGTATCAGCCGTGTCCTTCATCCTCTGCCTCCCGATCTTTTGTGTGCGCGTCCACAGCTCTTGTTTTGAGTGACAGACATTTTCCAGGCGCGTCACGTTGACTGACAGGGTACGGCAACCTGGACCTGTCGATCACGAGAATTCAGTGAGCCGAGATGGTGCTGGTCACAGCCCCACCAGACGAACAGATGCCTGGGTTCAGTTGTCAGAACTTGCTGCTTGCTTGACATGGGCTTCCTTATTGCTTTAATTTAAGCTATTTAAAATTCAGTGGCAAAAACATTGCCAAAGCTGCATATTAAAAACTGACAAAGAATAAATTAGTTAATACTATTAATAAAATCTTATTAATTATAACAAAAACACAGTAGGCTATATTGTGTATAATAATTGTGTATAATAGTATATTGTGTATAACTAATGTCAACAAATACAACTTTTGATTAGTAAATGTTGAAATTAACATTGATTAATATTAATAAATGCTGTAGCAGTAGTGTTCAATGTTAGTTCATGTTAACTAATGTTAAGAAACTAGACCTTATTGTGAAGTGTTACCTAAAACCCATTGGCTATGTGTAATATTTCATTTGAGGAAGCTGATTTCCTTAAACCAGTAAGTTTAAAATCCAGTATTTACAAGAACTGATACAAGATCTGATAGGCTCTCTGAATAGAGTTTATAATATATAGTTTATGAATAGTTTATAAAATAATAGAATTATTTAATGTTGTATAGGCCTCCTAAAACTTAACAATTAAGTAAAACCATGAAAATGTGAAAGATTAAACTGAGAAAAAATAATGGAAAAAATAAACATCACATAACTTTTTTTTTTTTTTTTTCTATTAAGTGCAATGAATTTTTGGTCATATTTCAGTGAAATGTCACGGTTATAGGTTTACAGTGCTTAAAGTTGAAAATCACTCCTTTCAGACCTGCTGTTCCTTTATCAAATTAATAGATTTCATTTAAATCATATTATTTACATTTATGCATTTGGCAGATGCTTTTATCCAAAGCAACCTACGTTGCATTTAAAGTATACATTTTATGCAGGAATCGAACCTATGACCTGGCCATTGCTAGAGCCATGCTCTTATTTATCCTTTATTTAACAAAGCTTTTTTTGAAACTTAAACTATGAACACATTTTTAAAACTGATTTTTTTCATCCCACTTTATTTTAAGCGTCTTTAACTGTAATAACATTTAAATTAATCATTTGATACAATGCGCTTAATGTGCACATACATGTTTTTTTTTACTTGTATTTAAAAAAATACCTGCATGTAATTACAGCTGTAATTACTCTGTAATTACATCTATAATTACATTTTTGACCCTTACTGATTGATTCCTTACACCTAAACTTAACCTCACCACCATACCTGTCCCTAACCTACCCGTATCCACCTCTATAGCAGCAAAAGTGTTTTCCAATACAATATGAACACAATAATACACATACCTAACAATATATATGTGTAAGTACATAGTAGTTAAAGACACCTAATATAAAGTGTGACCATTTTCCCCCCTTGGTATTTACGGTCATATTTCTATTTCTAAATTATGTTTAATTTGATCTAATTCAAGCAAGCCAGGTTCAGGCATATTGCATATTTAGATGTAAGTATTTCTAAGGCCATGTTCAGACTGCCAGCAAAAATCAGATTTTTTTGCATATACAGATTTTATCCAGATGGGTTTTTGAAAACAGCCAAAAAAAACAACAACAAAAAAAAACAAACAAACACATGAAATCTGATTTTTTCAAATCTGATTCTAACCACATATGGAGGTTTGAAATGCGATTCTGATCAGATTTTTACAGATGCATCTCAGTTTGGATGCTCTGGATGCTCAAATCAGTCTTCTGCGTCACTCTTAACATGACACACAATGTCAAAACTGGTGACGGAAATGCCGGAAGTATTCATATGGTGTTCAAATGGTATGTCCATAGATTTTGGCATTTTCCTGTGCTACGGAGGAGTTCTGCACTGCAACTGGACAGGGCTCTTATTTAGAGAGCAAGATGATGCACCTCCATTTTTCCTTCATCCGTTTTGAAAGGCTCGTCACATATGTGAGTACGCATATGTCATTACCAAAGCAACCCATGCAGAAAGGTTGGTTATGTCTGGACACACAAATCTTATTTGATCATTTGCAATTAATAGTGCGGACAGTCTGCCTGAAAAGATCTGATTTGAGAAAAAATCAGATATGCCCGCAGTCTGAACATAGCCTAATAAACAGTTATGTACGCTGGATGATCAAAGTGAATCTTGTTTGTTTTTAAGTCTGATGTTGTTAAGTATTTACTGAATTATGCGTAAATTGCAACAATCCCAATTAAGTAGCTCAAATCAAAGCATAACTTCAGCTTTAGAGCAACTGTCAAATTGAGAAGTGCATAACAAAATAATGGGCCACAATACTATAACAATGCATTGGTACAATGTTTTGTTTCACATACATGACAGTAACTGATTTGGATTGATTGGAGAAAAATAATACCCAACAGCATTGCTTCTTGACCACAATGCAAGTCTTCTAGTATGTGATTAGCTTTTTACATCTGGGATTATTTCTGTTTTGTTTCTGTTTTTGATGTAACATTTTTAAGCAACCCTAGTTCAAATTAACATATTTTTATCCTTTGGGTCTGGAAAATTTGCTTGTTTTTAGTTGATATGCAAGCCCTCAAATCCTTTTAAGTTGAAATCATACATGAAAATGCAGTGCTTTATTTTCCCAGTACGAAAAACAAAACCGGATTGTGTTGTTTTGGATCCAGTGTCCACCTGAAGTGTATAAAAAAAATAAATAAATATTTAAAACAATTTTATTAATCTTTTAAATACTCTCTTTTTGGTCTATTTATATTGTGAAATACTGGACAATATTTGACAATAGTTCATGTCTGAAGGAGAGTAGTATTTTCATTTTCCAATCAATGAATATTTTGATTTGACACCATAAACTGGCTATTCGGCACTTCATCAGTTCTTTGACTAGCAGCACAGCATTATTGATATGCCTCTCACAGGAGAGGTGGTGACCTCGCACGACTTCCGCTCTGCCTGCATTGTGTTCCATTGTGTACATCTCAGGAGGAAAGCAAGAGTGCTGTGTTCACTTCAGGCACGTCAAGTCCTAATAGCTGACCGCATTTTCATATCCATAGAGTGTGTGTAACTTTGTGATTGTACTTTAAAAATGGCACAAAGCTGGGGAGTTAATCTAATCCGACATCAGACTTCTGCATTTATGTTATGCGAGTTGAACATTAGTGATTTAGTGGCTGTAGAGTGATAATTCCATTTAATGTTTAATAGTTATGGGATGGTGATCACACTTGGGTGAGGAAGTAATTTCAAAAGAATGAAAAATTCCATTAAAAGAGTGTTATCTGTTGAATTAGCAATGAAGGCCAGGGTCTCTGTTGGTTTGTATTTCGAGTTGACTGACATTCTGCACACATTTCAGCACTGCATTTCCCAGAAGATCTAACTACTAAACCTGCATAAGAAAACGCTGCTAAATAATACAGTGTTCTGTTGTTTGCTTTATATAGCTTATAGACAGGCTTGTGTTATTTATTTACATGAAACTTGTATTTTGAAATCTAAGACTTGAAAATTAATTTTTTAGTTCAACAGAAGAAAGATACTCGTACAGGTTTGGAACGACATAAGGGTGAGTAAATGATGACAGAATTTTAATTTTTGGGTGAACTATCCCTTTAAGATGTCAAAAAATCAGCACAATCACTGCTGATAACACAGAAAGCCATCTAAACATCCATCATTTACCAGTGACGGCACACGGGACAGCCCATAGAAAGCGGGGGGAAAAAGAAAAAAAAGAAATGCTACATTAAAGCATTTAAAAAATGGCAAAATGTAAGTAAATATTTGTATTACATCAGCACTTGGGTCATATTTGTACTAGAAACGCTTTAAAAGAGAAGATTCAGGGTACGTTTACACGACAACAATGTACTAAAAACTGAAAAAGTTTTCCTTTACATTTTTCTCTTACAGATGACAACGTTGTCAAAACAATCCCCGTTCACACGGATCCACGAAAATGACTAAAAATCCTGTATTATGCTGCCAGGCCAGTAGTTGGCGATGTCACTTTGTAAAGAAACACTACGAGCCTATAGACTGAACAATACGAATGTGCATGGCATCACAGTTTTTAACAAATTCGTGTTTTTGTAGTTTACATGGAGATGATAACGGTATCGTTTTGAAAAACTTGCACTTTGAAACCCGTTTTCAAAAGTTTGCATTTCCAGGCCCCCAAAACGCTGTTGTCGTGTAACTGAACTGCCAGAAACGCATAAAAAGTTTTCAGTTTTTAGTTGTAAACTGCCCCTCAGTTCCTTGACCTTACATAAGTTCAGTTAAGCCTTCATTGTAAAAAGTGACATTGTGTAACCTTGAGGAACTTTTTTACTTGATCTGACCATAAGAATTTACTTTCATTTGTGTAACCTGTGTAGTCAAGTCACATTCAGTCATATTCAATATTGAATAAAACCAGTTCAAGCTAAATATTTGGAATTTGTGAATAACAGCTTCACTTTTTGACTTGTGCCTTTCACAAAGCTTCAGAAAACTAGGAAAATAGCACATTATTTGCTTGGACTACTTTTATAGTTATGGACTTTCATATGGAAAAGCTGCATAAAGATTCTTTAAACAGCATATGGGTTTAAAACAATGTTGAGTCAACAAGGATGTCTTTTCATTTTTGGGTGAACAGTTCCCTTGTGAAAAAAAGTAACATATAAATCATATAAGCATACTTATTACAGAAATAATATCATTTAAAAGAATATATTCAATGCAAACTGAAAGTAATGTTTCTGGACACATACTTATTACGGAAATAATATTATTTAAAATAATATATTCAATGCAAACTGAAAGTAATGTTTCTGGACACATACTTGCATGTTAATTGCAATTAAATTAAAATTTATTTATAGTTTATATTAAATGCAGATACACTCTATGGACAAAAGTATTGGGACACCTGACCATTACACCAACAGGGACTGTAACGACATCGCAATCTAACTACATAGACATTAATATGGAGCTGGTCCCCCTTTGCAGCTATAACAGCCTCCACTCTTCTGGGAATGCTTTCCACAAGATTTTTCCACAAGTTCATCCCAAAGGCGTTCGATGGGGTTGAGGTCAGGGCTCCACACCAAACTCATCCAACCATGTCATTATGGACCTTGTTTGTGCTCTGGGGCACAGTCATGCTGGAATAGAAAAGGGCCTTCCCCAAACTTTTCTCACAAAGTTGGAAGCACATTGTCTAAAAAATCTTGGTAATGCAGAAGCATTAATATTTCCCTTCACTGGAAGTAAGGGGCCTAGCCCAACCCCTGAAAAACAGCCCAATCCATTATCCCTACTCCACCAAACTTTACAGTTGGCACAATGCAGTCAGTAACATTCTCCTGGCATACGCGAAACCCAGACTCGCCCATCAGACTGCCAAACAGAGAAGCGTGATTTGTCACTCCACAGAACATGTTTCCACTGCTCCAGAGTCCAGTGCTTTACACCACTGCATCCGACGCTTGGCATTGTACTTGGTGATATGAGGCTTGCGTGCAGCTGCTCGGCCATGGAAACCCATTCCATGAAGCTCCTGCCGCACAGTTTTTGTGCTGAAATTAATGCCAGTGGAAGTTTGGTACTCTTCAGCTATGGAGTGTTGGCGACTTTTATTCGCCTCAGCAATCGGTGACCCCGCTGTGTTTACTTTACGTGGTCTTCCACTTCAGCTTCTGAGTTGCTGCTGTTCCTAAACACTTACACTTTCCAATAATACCACTTACAGTTGACCGTGGAATATCAAGCAGGGATGACATTTCACGAACTTATTGCAAAGGTGGCATCCTATGACAGTACCATGCTTGAATTCACTGAGCTCTTCAAAAGGACACTTTTTTTTCACAAGTGTTTGTAAATGCAGACTGCATGGCTATGTGCTTGATTTTATAGACCTGTGGCATTGGGTCTGATTGAAACATTTGAATTCAATAATTAAGAGGTGTGTCCCAGTACTTTTGTTCATATAGTGTAGCTGAACTTTTTTAATCCACTTAAGTACATATTTTTATGCAATTCCATATTTATATAGTCTTTTAAATATGGCTAAAGTGTATTGAAGTTGTAAATTTAAAGGGATAGTTCACCCAAAAATGAAAATTCTGTCATCATTTACTCTCCCTCAAGTTGTTCAAAATCTGTATAATTTTCTTTGTTCTGTTGAACACAAAGGAAGATATTTTGAAGAATGTGTTAAACTGAACAGTTTTGGGGCACCATTGACTTCCATAGTAGTTTTTTTCCTACTATGGAAGTCAATGGTGCCCCAAAGTGGCCTGGTTACAAACTTTCTTCAAAATATCTTCCTTTGTGTTCAACAGAACAAAGAAATTTATACAGATTTGGAACAACCTGAGGGAGAGTAAATGATGATAGAATTTTCATTTTTGAGTGAACTATCCCTTTAAGTGTAATGTTGAGTAACACACTACAGTTAAAAATATGACCAAGTACTTTACATGTTATTTATTATGTTGGTCAACACATGACAAAAGTTTATTAAAATGTACTTTAAAGTAAATCTTTTAATTTGACATTATTACAAGAAACAGTCATGAAAGTGTACTCTCTTTAAGTACACAAGTGGCATTTTATTGCATGCAGGTATCAATAGTATTGAAAAATTCTGCTTGCTTGGCGGAATGTTCTGTAGATTGTAATGAACTATTTTTTCTTAGTGGAAGCTTTAAAGGGTTAGTTCACCCAAAAATGAAAATTCTGTTATTAATTACTCACCTTCATGTCGTTCCAAACCCGTAAGACCTTCGTTCATCTTCAGAACACAATATTTTTGATGAAATCCGAGAGGTATATGACTCGTCCATATATGGCAATTTAACCAACACTTTCAAGGTCCAGAAAGGTACTAAAGACGTCGTTAAAATAGTCCAAGTGACTGCAGTGGTTCAACCTTAATCTTATGAAGCGACGAGAATACTTTTTGTGCGCAAAAACAAAACAAAAATAACAATTTCTCTTCTATTCTCGTAATATCTTAAAAAATATCTTAATTTGTGTTCCGAAGATGAACAAAGGTCTTATGGGTGTGGAACGAAATGAGGGTGAGTAATTAATTACAGAAATTTCATTTTGGGGTGAACGAACCCTTTAAGATAATATAGTCTACTAGATAATTAAAAGATTTCAGTCACTTTCTGTTCTCAAGGCCCATTCACACAAAGAACTATAACTGTAAAGATAACTGTAAGAGTAACTATTAACGTCCATATGAGCAGATAATAACGTTCTGTTTATTATAAGCGCACGCTGAGTTTTGTCGTCTGTCGCTTTAAATGCTCGAGCTCTTAAAAGCAGGATGGAATCTGATTGGCTGTCATTGTTTTTATTATTCATTAACTGGAAAAAATAGATATGAAAGCGATTCCAACGATATCGTTCCTCTGTGCCGTATCATTATATTTGTAGTGTAGACTCTGCTATTCTTTTATATGTAGAAAGATTTTTTAGAACTATATATTTATCGTTATCGCTATAGTTATCGTTCTTGGTGTAAACGGCCTTTATCCGTTCCTTCTCCCTCTTCTCTCTTTTCACAGTTCTCTCCATCCCTCAGTCTTAGCACGGTGCAGTGAGTGCTGGCGTACAGCAGCCTCTTCCCTTCAATAATGAAAATATCACAGGAGACCCAGAGGGGGGCTGCTGACCTTTATCGGGCCGGTGCATTATCGCCACGCTTGCTTGCTCTTTCGTAAAATGCCTGGCCACACTCTTCTCCCCGGGGCAATATGGCTGAGTGACTGCAGTGGATTGAGTGCTTGTAGATCCATACCCTGTGTAAATAATTTATCACCCTCAGATGCTGCTGAGGACGGGGAGAGGGGAAATAAGAAGCAGAGTCTATAAATGAAGAAAGGGCTTATATTTGTGCACTGCAATGCACTCAATTACTGACTGACTTAGAAACGCTGGGAGAAAATTAGATTGAGCTTGACTGAAACAAAGCAGCATTCGCTGTTCTCTGGTCGGGCTGGTTGATGTTGTAGCAGAATATTCAAAACATGTTTATAGTATAACAGTTATAGCCATGTATAAGGAAGATAAATATCAACTGTGGTAACAGGATACATTTTTATATTATGCTGAGATTTAGAGATTTAATGTCATTATAATGAATCAACACTTGTGATTCTGAAGACCAATTTTTAATTATAAAACGAAACAGTTTAGGTACTTGATTCTGATTGGTTAATACAGTGTTCCATCTGTTACCATTCTGCTATGACTATACTGTACACTGTAAAACCCGATAAGTTCAGAATACTCAATTTTTGTAGACACCAATTACCTGAAAAAATGTAAGTAAAGCAACTAAAATCTTTTAAGTAAACAATAATTATAAATAACAATTAAGTCAAATTGAAATTAATGTTTAATGTTTAAGTCCACTGTACTTAAAACTATTGTTCACCATACATTGTTTCTCATTTTTCAATTATTTTGATGCAGTGGTTGTGTTTGAGTTCAGAATACTCAAAACATTTAAGTAAACAACTCAAAGATTATCATAGTAGAACTTAAAAAATTTACTAATTTTGTACTAATTACAATATAATTGAAATATTGGATAAACTGGCACTTAATTTTTATGGTTAAGTGTTAGTTAGCAACAGCACTACATGCTAACAGCATGCGCTAATGTAACCATCAAAGAAAATATCACTATTTTCTTGCATGAACTGTTAATCAACATGCAGTATATACAGCTTTGATGTTTCACAGCCCATTCTCAACCTAACCACAGGCAGTACTCTTCAACACGACGGTAACCCTACAAAACTTCAACATCACAGAAACACCTTTAAATACCAAAATAACAGAACATTAAACAATAACACATCTTTCCCTGTATTAATCTTGTGCAAAAACACACAAAATAACACTCAATTTCAACATTTATTTTCCTTTCACAGTGTGATGCAAAGCATGCTGGGAACTTGAAATCTGCTGCAACTCAGTTTAATGTTGAATGGATTCTTCTGATAATGTCGGTTAGAGCAACGACGTGACGTGAATGACGCAATTTTTTGTCACTCAGTAAACTAAAAAATAATAATTTAAGTATAAGGGTTTACTCAAAAATGTTGAGCTACACAAAAATAAAACTAAACTCCTCGTTCAGAAAATGTAATTGTTTTAAGTTGCATCAATGATTTAACAGACTTTAATTGCAGTGTACTCAATCTTTATAAGTTAGTAGTACTGTTTGGGTTTACAGTGTATATGTCCCTGAAGATGACTCATGAAATAAAGTTCTGTTATATATTTAAATATATTATTTAAATATATATTATTTAAATACCTTTAAAAATAAAAAAATATATATAAACTGTGTATATATATATATATATATATATATATATATATATTATTGTAGATGGCGAGCTAGTGTTTAGTGAAATTTCTAGTTGGCTTTATAAAAGTTTCATAAATGATAATATTTTAATAATAATATGCCAGACTTGTCCAATCATTTGATACACTTAAACTCCACCCCTTTCTTACAAACGAGTGCAGACTCACATTCACATCTCTGGCGTCCATCCAATCAACAACCCTGCTCTTTTTTTATTTTATTTTTTTTTACTTTTTCAATAATCAGTTTAACTCAGATCTACATTAAGGAAGAAAAGATTTGGTACATTAAGGAAGAAAAGGCTTTATTTCGATGGTCGCTTTAGACATTCTACTAGTTATACGTAACTTGTCATCTAACTCTCAAGTAGACTGTAGTAGACTGTTATGTTATTAGTAGAATAAGTTGAAATGTATTTGCAAAGTCACTTATAGTCAGTAGAATGTCTAAAGTGGACTATTGAAGTAAAGTGTTACAAAGATTTGTCTCTGCTTGCATTACATCACAACTTTGAACAGATTTTTGAGGTGGAAAAGCAGTGTAATATTTACATTTATCATTTAGCAGACACTTTCATTCAAAGCAACTTACATTTAAAGTATAAATTTCTGAACACAAAATATAATGAATTTGTATGAAGAATTAGCATGTTAAAGGGTTAGTTCACCCCAAAATGAAAACTCTGTCTTTAATTACTCACCCTCATGTCGTTTCACACCCGTAAGACCTTCGGAACACAAATTAAGATATTTTTGATAAAATCTGATGGCTCAATGAGGCCTCTATTGAGAGCAAGTTAACTTAGACTTTCAAACGCCCAGAAAGGTACTAAAGACATATTTAAAACAGTTCATGTGACTACAGTGGTTCAGCCTTAATGTTATGAAGCGACGAGAATACTTTTTGTTCACCAAAAAAACAAAATAACGACTTCATTCAACAATATCTAGTGAAGGGTGATTTCAAAACACTGCTTCATGAAGCTTCGAAGCTTTACGAATCTTTTGTTTCGAATCAGTGGTTCGGAGCACTGCCAAAGTCACGTGAACCATTGAAATTTCGCAACACTTATGACGTAACGAAGCCTCGTTTACTGAAATCACGTGACTTTGGCAGTTTGATACACGGTCCGAACCACTGATTCGAAACAAAAGATTCGTAAAGCTTCAAAGCTTCATGAAGCAGTGTTTTGAAATCGCCCTTCACTAGATATTGTTGAATGAAATTATTTTGTTTTTCTTGTCGAACAAAAAGTATTCTCGTCGCTTCATAAAATTAAGGTTGAACCACTGTACTCACATGAACTGTTTTAAATATGTCTTTAGTACCTTTCTGGACATCTGAAAGTCTAAATTAACTTGCTCTCAAAGCAGGCTTCACGAGCCATCGGATTTTATCACAAATATCTTAATTTGTGTTCCGAAGATGAACGAAAGTCTTATGGGTATGGAACGACATGAGGGTGAGTAATTAATGACAGAATTTTCATTTTTGGGTGAACTAACAATTTAATAAAAGAAAAATTCTTAAAACTTTTTATTTTGTTGCAAAGGGCTAAATGTGCTATGCATCTAACAATGCCCTTTAGCTGTGACTAGCACAACCTCTTGTATAATAAATTTTGACAAGCTATTAGAATTTTTTTCTCAGTTTAACATTTTGAGCCCATTAGTGTTTTGTGTATCTCTGAAGGAATGCCTACCCCGGTGTATGTTGATATTGGTTAATCTCTTTCTAAAGATGCTGGAGGGTTGGACCCTCACAGTAGGGTCCTTAGTAATAGAATCCCTGCCATCTGGAGTCGGTGAGTCTGATCCGGGGGAGTTCTGTAGAACAGAGGCCCAGGCCGTATTGAATATGAATTGCCTCTATAACCTCCAGAACTACTCCAGAACCCCACTGTGTTCTTCTCCGGTCCCTGAGCGTTACCTGGGCAGTAGGCCAGGGCCATTGTTTGATATATGACTTGTGAAAGGCAATGAGAGTAAACTGCTGTGATATTTTTGTCAAAAATATGTGCTCAGATATCAAATCAGATGGGATTGCAGTCTGTGTCCACAAATGATGTTAAGATTTCTGTAGGAAGATCCTTGAAATCATCAGAATCATTTTTTCTTTTAATTATAAATCACTTAATTAGACTTGGGACATGCTTATTCATAAATTACATTAGTGCCATTTTATAATGCATTTCATATGTAAATGTAAATAATTAAAACCAGATTGTCAAAAATCAGAGAAATAAAAAAAAAAAATAGCTAAAGAGACAATATACAACTAAATTAAACTATAAATGTAAAAAAAAAGTACTATGCATTCAATTACAAATAATTCTGTTGGATTCATTTGAATCTTTTCAGTGAATCGGTGATTATCTGTGCACAATGATTTTCATTATTTCTCCATCCCACAACTGTTGTATGAGTTGTTTTAATGTTGACCACCTTTTTGATACTTTAATGGTGCTTTTGCATTATTTTTGATTCTCGAAAGTCTCAGTCTTAATCCATCATAATTGCATAAAAAAGAGCCATTTTTTTTCTTAGTGTGAAGAATAAATCTTGTCTGAGCCGATAGCCTCGTGGGCAGCGTGCTGATATATATTGTGGTTGTGCTTCGGGTGACCCGAGTGCTTTGAATCTCCCACTTTGCTTCCTGTCTACTTTATACTGTCCTATCTCAGTAAAGGCAAAAATACCAAAAATAAAGAAGATAAAGAAAATAAAAAAGAACCTTTTGTGGAATGAAAAGTTTCCATGGATGTTAAAGTTTCACTGTAAAACATTATCATAATTTTAATGGTAAAAGGCTAAAAATGGTAAGTTCCCTTACTCTGTAGTGAAAAACTGTAATAGATGCTTAGCAGCAGACAGCCAGTCGCATGCCTCATATTCAAGTGCATAAACTCCATTCAAGAAAAATTTGATGGCAGTTGGCAATATATGAGGATGAACAATGCTATAGCCTTTATATAAATAGGTCGCTTGCTGCGTTTGTCCAATCAATGACACCGACACCGCAAAAATGCAAATAAGAACTTGAGCCCAGGGTTTAGAAATGTACAGTGCGAAACATCAGCTTATGAATACCCAGGATTAATTGTTAACCCTGGGTAGAGTATGAGCACTGTGAAACATGAAGCAAGACAACCCAAGATTTTGTTGACCCAGGGTTTAGAATGACCCAGGGTTAACTATCAAGTGTGAAAAGTCCTTGTAAAAAGAATACTTGAATGCTCCATGCAAACTGCAGTAAAAACTTAAAACTGCATTTACCGTCAGCACCCATTTCCAGCCTGAAGTCTTCAAACAAAGGTCTCTGCAGAGAGGAGATACACTGCTCTGCTCTAAGAGCACAAACCAGGAGAACCCAATTAGCAGTGATTTGTGGCAAAGGAGGAGATAGGGACGTGAACAAATGACGACGGTGAGAGAAGAGACAGAGCAGTGATTAATGTGGAAGCTGTAAAGCATGGAAATGGGAAAGACAGGACAGAACAGTGGGATGCTGTCTGACAGGTACCACCTGACACACCTGCTATGAGAAGAAAAGAAGAGAACAAAAGGGAATTGGCTTTGCTGATCCACTGGGACTGTTTTGGTAAATAGGTTAAGAAAATGGAACATTTTCTTAACAGAGAGAAAAGCTAATGAACGTACTAGTGGTAGACTGATATCCAGCTAGGCATTTTGAGCTTGCATTGGCTAGTAACTGTCCTCAGTTTGGCTGATTAACAGGTCATTTTGCCTATAGTGTGAGTTTCAAAATACACAAATAGCCTTATCTGTGAATATTGTGCTTTTTTAATGTAATATTAAAGGCAGGGTCTATTTAAATGGAGTGCATTGGCACTTAAAATGGTTGCTACGCCTTGTGTATATTTAAGAAATTAATATTTTATTCAGCAAGGATGCATTAAACTGTTCCAAAGTGACAGTAAAGTACAAAGATACTGATAATATAATATAATACAATATAATACAAAGATAATATTTTTACAAAAGATTTATTTAAAAAAAAAAAAAAAATGCTGTTGTTTTGAACTTTGAACTCACATGAAAAAATTATAATATAATATAACATAATATAATATAATATGACATAACTGTCACGTCTAGTCTTTTGAGTTTTGCTTGAGTTGGATGTTGAGTTGGTTTTGCACTTTTACATATGTTTGCATGGTGATTCATTGTTTGATTAATTCTCTGCACCTGTTTCTTGTTTCCTTTAGTTTATGTTCTTTAATCAATCAACATTATATAGTGTTTGTTCTGTTCACTGCGTTTTTGTATTCTGAGATTCTGAGAAGTGTTATTTTGAGTTTGTTTTTATTAAATATAAACTTGCGATTAGATCCAGCCTATATTTTCGTGTTTGTCTCAACCCTACCATGACCTGATAATGGATCTAGCAGTAGTTTGGATCCTCCTTCTCTCCCAGGGAGATCTTTCCCTCAAGGAGCACACAGAGGTTTTTAGATCTGCTTCATCTCATCCACTATGATGACGACAGCCTCTGCATGATTTTCCAGGCAGGTTTGAATCAGCGGACTAAAAAGCACACCTCCCCGTAGATGCCCCTTGAGGGACTTTACAAGAGTTTATCAACTGAGTGCTTTTACAGTGTAGATTCCCCTACACCATTGGTGAGAGTGAGGAGGATCATTAATTGGCAGCGCCCGCAGTTGGATCAGCACATGATGCACCAGCAGCCACACCTCCAATGGATCACAAAACTGAGCCCACTGCAGATTCAGAGCCCGAGCCCACCATGAAAAATGAGTTGAAGTCCAACGAGGAGCCAAAGCCTGAGCCCACCGCAGACCTAGAGCCAGGTCTGACCAGGTTCATGAGCCGGCCATAATATCCGTAATGGAACGAACCCCTGAGGCCACAGTTGTCCCGGAGCTTGAGCTGAAAGTAGAGTCTGACCAGTTGTGTGAGCAGATTTCTTTGTCTGTTCCAGTGGGAATACTCATAGATGTATGAGGGTATGGAGTGGAGCCCCACCCTAATTCACAAGGCTAAAGTAAGTGTGCTGAGCTCGAATCCATTGTTATTATTGAGGAATGTGAAAAGATTAGTTCCAAGTCTGCTTCGTCATCCAGTCCCAAGTCTCCTTCTTCATCTTGTTCCAAGTATGCTTTATCGCTGCTGGTCCCACACAGCATCAAGTCTCCTTTGTCGCCTATCTGCCGCCCAGCGCCAAGTCTGTTTCATTGCCCAGAGTCAAGTCTGTTTTGTTGCCCAGCGTCAAGTCTGTTTCATTGTCCAGCGTCAAGTCTGTTTCTTCGCCCAGCGCCAAGTCTGTTTAGTTGCCTAGCACCAAGTGGATGCTCTTGCCCAGCCTCCTACTCCCACCTCTTCTGCAAATGCCATCCAGTTCTCGCCCATGTCTATGCTGGCTCCCTTCAGCCCTTCGGCTCCTCCTTTGTTGGCATCACCTAGCAACTCGGATCTGCCTTGGACTTCCTGTTCGCCAGCTTTGCCTAGGTATGTCGTTCCCCTGGCTCCACCTCAAGCCTTTGAGCCCTGGACTCCACCTCGTCCTGTTGACCCGTCGGCTCCACCTTGGCTCCATGCTCCCTCGGCTCCACCGTGGCCCTTCATCCCTTAAGCTCTGCCAGGCTCCCTTGTCCCTCTGGCTCTGCCTTGATCAGTCATCACCCTGGTTTAGCCATGGGCTTCCGGTCCTCTGGCTACTCTTTGTCCCTCCACCCTTTTGGCTCCAACAGGCTCTTCCTTCCCTCCAGCTCCACCATTGTCCTTGCTCCCTCAGGCTCCAACTCGGTCTGCCGAGTCCCCGTCTCCACCTCCGCCTCTGGCCTTCAGTACAGCGGTGTCACACTGGGTCTTCAGCACATCGGCTCCTCCTGGGACTCTACCACTATCGTCTCCACCTCAGTCGTGGCTACACCATGGCTCCTCCCTCCTTCAGTTCCGCTGACTCTGTTGGAGGGTCACTCCCTTGCTCCTCCTGCTGTCATCCACTCCCTGGCTCCTTCTGCCATCATCTCTTCCCTGGCTCCTCCCTCAACCTTGGTGGTCCCATCTTCCAGTTCTGCGTCCTCCTCCTATGCCCCCTCCCACCCTCCTCTGTTGGACTTTTGTTTTAAAGTGCATGGACGTGCCTGCACCTGTTTCTCATTTACTTCTGTTGATTATTCTGTGTATATAGAGCCTTGTGTTTATGTACTTTGTCCAATTTTGTCATTATATAGTGGTTGTTCAGTTCACTGTGTTTTTGCATTCTGAGATTCTGAGAAGTGTTATTTTGAGTTTGTTTCCATTAAATATCAACTGCTTGTGATTAGATCCAGCCTTTATTTTCGTGTTTGCCTCAACCATACTGTGACAATAACATAATATTAAATTAAAATATTAAAATAGATAATAAATAGATAGATACATATTTCAATAGATTACTGTTGTTATTGTATTTTTGATCAAATAAATACAGCCTTGGTGAGTGCATATATAATTTCTAATAAAAATATAATTTTTAATGTACACTGTCATTCTAATAAAATATTAACCATTTTGAAATGATAAATGTGTACAAACATACAATGTGATTAGAGGGTCTTCTATTTAGTTACTAAACGACTTCCACTTTGGCACAGTGCAATGATGGTTTTGGAGGCTTTTCAAACAGTCTGGGTCTCTTTTTAGTCCTATAGGTCATTAACTGGAGGGAAAACACAGCCTTGAGATGGAGTCAAACACTCAGCCTGGCACTCAATTTGTTAGCTAAATATTCCTACCGTGTCTGGCTACCCGGAACGCTGTTCTGTGGCTGTCATGGTGATGGGTCGGTATGTGGAGTATCCCGTGGAGGACTGTTCACTCAGCTAATTAAAATGCAGGAGATAGTTATGGGGCCGATACACCGCCTCTCCCTCACCAGCACTCAGTTCCCAATCTCTCTCTCCCTCTCTCATTCTGGCAACACTAATTGACCAGGGGAAGCACAGCGGCAGTTCTCTCTCTTTTCTTTTCTTTTGCTCCATCCCTTCCTTTTTCTTTGTATCTCTCCTCTTCTTTTCTCTCTAATGGAAGCTGTACTGCTGCCCTTCTCTCTCCTGTCTGGCTCTGCTAATTAAAACTATGCTGAGACAGAAAGCAGAGGAGGAGGCACATATATATTCTGCTGTCTGATTATCCAAAGAATTCAAGAGCGGACTGTTCAACAAGACCACAGCAAATACTTTTCCTTGTCCTACGTTGCTTTTGATCACAAGTGATTCGGCGTGACATGAGACCAATTACATCAGTATTATAAAAAGAGCTCTTACTTTTGCCAAACCTTCAAACTTTCCTTTTGAAATAAATGCCTTTCAAGGCTGTTGATAATTCAGAAGTCAAAACATCTAATTTGGTGACTCACGTTTTAGATTCATTTTGATCTATCTATCTATCTATCTATCTATCTATCTATCTATCTATCTATCTATCTATCTATCTATCTATCTGTCTTAGCTTTTCACAGTCCACTTTTCCTTCCATTAACTTCCATTCATATAATGTGAATGCGAAGAAGTATCGCATTTCGCTGTGTTCCAAAGGTCAAGTTTTGGTGAACTCTGAGCTGTGACTTCACATCAAGTGAAGATGTCTGACCAATAGAAGATGAAGTAGACCAATAGAAAGTAGAATAGACTGTATATTTTGGAGTTGGAGTTTTTATGTATGTATGTATTTAAGAAAGATGCAGTGTTATATCATATTATGACTGTTGCAGTATCCGAAGAAATTATGCATGCTCAAAGTCTGTGACTGCGGCATTAAAAGGAAGAGTTCACTCACTAATAAAATACTAAAAAAGTATTATTTCTTAAAGAGAAAAGGTAAAACTTATATACAGTAAAACTCATTGGGTTTCATTTTTCTCAAATGTTTCCACCCAAGATGAAAAATCTGTCAGCATTTACACACCCCTATTTATATTTTTCTTCTGGGAAACTTTGTATCAAGTCAAATCACCTTTATTTATATAGCTCTTTATACAATACACATTGTTTTAAAGCAGCTTTAAAGTGATAAACAGGAAAATAATAAAGGGATGCAAAAAGAATCCAGTTCTGCTGTAAAGATGATCTAGTAAACTGTCAATAGTACAATAGTAAATACTGTACAATAGTAAACCATCATTATTCGGTTGAAATCAGTTCAGTGATGGTTCAGTTCGGTTCAATAACTGTGTCAAGTTAGTCAATTTTGGAATGAGTTCAATTAATCTATAAAGCAGCTCTGAAGAAAACAGTGATGTCATCATCCAGCTTATCCACTAGTGCAGGGATACTCAAGTTCGGAGGCCAAGAGGGCTGCATTTAAACCACATAAAATGCAAAGGGCCACAAAATTACAACTTGGATCGCAAAACTTTTATTTAGGCCTAGTTAAGACAATATTTGTAGTATTTACAAGTGCAGCTTATTATATAGCTAAGTCTTATTAGTCCTTTAATGGTTAAAGTGTCACTGAACATGAAAAAATGGCATTAAAAAAAGGATTAATAGTTTGTCTTGCTGTATTCTTAATGCAAAAATGTATTCATACTCAGAGTATGAAAAAATGCCAAAATGCATAAGAAAAACATTATTGAACAAATAAACTTAACAAGAACTGATGAAAAGAAGTCCTTATTCCTAGTGAAAAGTCTGAATTGTTATCACGAGTAATTTTAGGTCTGGCTTTTCCTCAATTTTTATACTTTTTATAGTGCCTATTTATACTCAGGCTCGCTTTACAAAGGTTGCATTAGGACTATTATTATTAATTATTACCTCTACCGTTAAATTAGGTCAGAATCACAAATTTTTTTTTGTTCAGTCACAGTCTCAAGCATTTGATAGCGTGCGCGAACACAGGCGTTTGACACATGCGCACTAGAACGATTCATTCTTGTCCAGTCTCTGCGCTTTTTCGCTCCAAAATATAAGATAAAATGTCTTTGTACTTATTTAAAATAGAGTTGCTGGTATCTTTAATCCCCTCACACGAGCGCTCGTCAGCACGGGTGGCTATTGTGTTTGTTGGTGTTCTGTCTTCTGTTTCTTTTCAGACTGTGAAACAACGGCTGTTTCAGTGTTGACACCTTGTGGACAAACTAAATAAATGCAAAAACTATTCAAAGCGCACGTGCAAAGTGACGTACATTTATTGTTCGTTGTGGTTAGAAAAACCGCGCTGTGCGCGTTCTGTGCTGCTGAAGACTGTGCATCATGCGCAGTGTACACGTAAGAACCGAAGTAATATTAACAGTCATTTTGAATGCAAATTATAATAAAAATACATTTATATTTAGCATGACATGGGCCACAAATTTAAAGCTGACGGGCCGGATGAGGCCCGCGGGCCGCCTGTTGAGTACCTCTGCACTAGTGCATTCAAGTCAATAATATGGCTAAAGATTGAATCAAATGAATCAAATAATTCATTGATTCTAAACACCATTGCTATATAAAGCACTATTTAAACGCCTCATTCATTCATTGGTTCTTGTGTGTCACATGGCCATGGGTGATATTTAAGAGGCATTTTATGATACCTTTTGTCCTTTGAAGTTCATCCACTGTTAGGTGAGAGCTGCACAGGTATTCTGCCTACCTTCTTTTAGTTTAATAAAAAAAAAAGAAAATAATGCTATGTTGGAATGACAGGGGGTTAGTAAATGATGAAAAAATGTTGTTTTTGTTTAACCAAATGAAAGCCAGTCTGTTTCACTGTTGATACCCCCCTAACCTTTTCTCTTTCAGCCACAATACTTTTCTCTCTTTTGACTCCTTCACCTTTCCGTGGATTCTTTGGTTATGTGGCCGCCACTGCACTCCTCTGCCTTTCCTAAACCCCCTCTGATAAGTCACAGACTCTCAAATGTGGAAGGGGGGGATGGGAATGAAGTGAAGCAGGTGAACTCTGGCTGGCGTCCAGGGAAGGAAAGGAAGGCAGTTTGTAGGTCAGTGCTGATGGGAGACACGGAGGAGTGAAGGCCTTGCCCGCTTTCTCAGTGCTTGCAGTTCCAGCCTAGTCTCCAATTACTGATGGAACTCTTGCATCTTGCTCTGTCTTCCTTTCTCCTCTCATCCTCCTTGAAACCATGCCAGAAAAGGCCTCCCTAAAGACACAGGAAGACAGAAACAAGACAAAGATTTTCAGGATCGGTGGAGGGGAAAAGAAAGGTTGTGAAATATTAAACATGACGAGGTCTCATTGGAATGAAGTGGCATGTTTTTCTTTTGGATATTTCTGGGTCTTCTGAAATATACAAGTGCAGGAATAACAGCCCTGCTATATGTGTCAGTAATTAGTCGGCTGGAAGATTTACAGCAAACATTTTATAATAATATTGTGCTAAGATAGTATATGAATATTTTAGTCAAAAAGTCTTATTCATCATTAAACTGCAAGTTCCACTGCCGATGTTATTTCGGCCTATTTGTATGTTTCTTGTTATTATAACCCACTGTAAAAACTGACATTTTTAACTGTAATTTCTTATAAAACATATTCAGAAATGTACAGCAAAATCAATGCACGTGTATGCAACAAATTACTGGTATTTAAAATCCTATCAAAAATGCTGCGTTGTGTGATAATCTTTGCATTTCATTTGAAGTCACCATTATGGTGATTAGTGTTTCAATGTGAACATTTTCTTTTCATTCTTTTTTTCCAAGCTCTCATACCAAATAGTCCCTTGTGCAAAAGAAGTATACTTTAGCATACTTTTAAAAAGACTACTTATTACGCAAATAATATACCTTTGTGCAAACTAATTGTGATTATGTTTTCGGACACTTAATTGCATGTTAATTGCAAATAAATGAATGTGTGAATTTATATTAAATGCAATTATAGCTGAAGTGCTCTTTTGAGTCATTTAAGTATGACTTACATCTTTAAATGTACATCTACATTTAAATATCTATATTTAAATATATTTGTAATTGCACATTTGTAATGATAAAGTTACAATATAGTGTATTTAAAAATATATTAACTTTTAATGTGCTTTAGTGCTTTAGGATGTCAGTCAACACATCAAAATAAGTGTACTTCTTTAAAACATAACAAAAGATTATTAAAACATAATGAAATTAAGCATAAAGAATATGTAATTTAAAGAAAAACCTTTAATTTGATTATTACAAAGTGCACTTTAAATATATAGTAGCACCTGCGCTAAATATACAAGATATTACTGTAATGCAGACACATTCATTTCCTGCACCTGAAGTCACAGTATAGTTGTAATTTAATTGTAATAAATTATATTTACAGTACTACTGTGAAAGTAAAGCAACTAGTTGCCAGGAATATAGAGTAAATTAACACTAAAGCTCACCAGTTGAGATGCAAGAGCTGTGAAAGGCTTCCAGTCTCGAGAGTAAAGAGAAGAGATTTCACTTCCTCAGCAGACCGTAGGGCAAGCATGGGTCTTTTCATTTAAATATTAATGCCACCACTGAAGTAAGCAAGCATGACGAGGATGCAATTATAACCAAAATAAGCTTTTGATAAGTCGTGCTACAAAGAGGGGCTGTGCTAGTAAATAAACACATTGTTGTGCCTGTTTATGTTTATGGGGAGATCTGTGCTCCTAAAGTAGCCATTAAACACTTGGAGAGAGCATTAGTGCCACACTTTAATATAAAGTTTATAGAGGGAGTAAGAGAGAGACTGAAAAAAAATGTAATGATAGCTTTTTCACTCATCATCGGAGCCATTTATTATGATTGTATGTGTGTATGCGGCATTAATGTGCATGTGCAGGCCTGCCACATAGGCTCGTCGTGCATGTTAAGTGCATGTGCGTGTGTGTACCAGCCCATGTGTTTATTGGTGGCGGGCCAGTTGTCTCTGGCTTGTTTTGCTCGGTCGATAATTTCCTCATTTGCTAGCGGGAAAATAGCTAATTAAAACCCTCTTCAGCTAACAGCCTGTTTGGGAGTATGCTAATGCAGTCCTGGGCTGGCTTCTGTTCCTGCCCCGTTCCCAACACACACGCCTGTTTCCCCCTATTATGGCGGTGGTTCGGGACATTGATTCACTACTCACATCACTGCGGTGAGCCAAAAAGCCTATTTTCTTCATTTGGAAAGAAACACTTTAAATCAGAGTGATAAGCACTATGTTATTACATTGTAATAATCAGTGAATTACATGTTTATTACACAATTACACTGAATTTCTCACTATAATATATTTATATAATGGCAATCACATTAATGTCTATCTATCTATCTATCTATCTATCTATCTGTCTATCTATCTGTCTATCTATCTTGTCTGTCTATCTGTCTATTTATCTGTCTATCTATCTTGTCTGTCTATCTGTCTATTTATCTGTCTATCTGTCTGTCTGTCTGTCTGTCTATCTATCTATCTATCTATCTATCTATCTATCTATCTATCTATATCTAGTATACACATTATATATCTAATTATTCACAAATGGGGAAGAAAAAACTAATTAATTAATTAACATTTAAACATCTATTTAAACATTTGACTTGAAATGAAAATAGATTGTGCCTTAAAATAGATATAAGAAAGTTGTAATTTTACACTTTAATTCTCTAATGTATTTATCTTGCACCAAGTATTAGGTCCCTCAAGATGCTGGTAATAATACTATTTTTATAAACAAAACTTTTGTGCTTGTTTTCAGGGGAAATTAAAATTTTATTCTTGATGTTAGTGTTCATGCCTAGGGGTGAACTTGCTAAAATCTGACAGCACAACACTAGAGAGTACAACTACAAGGCTGTAGTAATTAGCTGTTTTTTTTTTACGACTGATATCTTTTATTGATGTGTTGTTTTTCTTTACTGACTTCCTTTGTAATGCCGTGATGAAAGAGGCAGTCGAAGAGAAGAGATTGAGCCAAACAAAAAAGATTACAGCTTTCATGTCCTTGCCGCTCTTTCATCAAAACTTTGTGTTGTTCATTAAGGTCACCAGACTTGTCTTTCTGTCTTCTTTTCCTCTAGCGTGTTTTGCTTATTTGCTGGGTTACATTTGACAAATCTCAATAATAAGTTTTGTTGCAGAATTAATTGTGCTGAAATTGATGTCAAGCTGATGGAGGAAATACATATTTTTGTTTCTGAATCACATCTTTCATGCACCTTCTAACTAGGTCACACATCATCAGTTTATAGTAAGAGATATTATCTTTTGTCTTCTGTGCAGGAACTGGCATTCATAACTAATGAATTTCGGAAACTCTAAGCGGTACCTCATCCACATTTCACCATCATGATGGTACATTTGAACAATGTGCAGCAATGATTCACTTAAGCTTTTCCATTTAAACGGGCTTACTGGAAGAGAGAGGTTTAGAATGATCATTAAGGATAATTATACAGTTGTACACTGACTTTTTTAATTTAATGCATTTGACAGATGCTTTTATCCAAAGTAACCTGCAGTTAAAATATATTCTTATTTGTATTTGTGGTCCCTTTCTACTGTAGTTGCATCAGCTTCAGGAATAACACTTTACAATAAGGTTCATTATAATGATTAAGTTAATTTCTATATTTTTAAGTCGTACAAATGAACATTAGATAATGTATTTTAAATGAATATAAATTGACGAAGAACAATAGTAGGCTACATTTATAAATTACAAGTTACTTATTAATAATTAATATTAATAAATATAATAAATGCTCTAAAAAACGCAGTTCATTCTTACTTTATGATTAACTAATGTTAACAGATTTAACCTTATTGTAAAGTGTTACCCCTTATGGGAAAAAAAAGTACTTGTCGCAGAAATAATACACTTGAAAAGAATCTTTTGATGCAAACAGGACACTTAATGGCATGTTATTTACAATAAAATGAAAATGTATTAGTTTAAATTTATATTCAATGCAATTAGCTGAACTTTTTTTTGACCTGTATGTAGGACTTGAAGTACATATTTATATGTTATTTCATAATTATTTTTACTGTCATTTGTGAACAGGTTAATATAATGCTGAATGTACTGACAAGCATTATTTACTTTAATGCAAATTCTATTGAAACTATGCATTGAAATATATTTTGTAATGATGAGGTTGCAATTTAGTACATTTAAAACATGAACTTTAAATATCAAGTACAGTATAGTTAAAATTATATTATTTTGCTTTAGTATATCGTCACCTTAGAATTATAAGGTTCAAAATTGAGTTATTCACATATTTGTATTCTGTGACAGCTTATTTAGCCTACATTATGCGATTTTTTTTTTTTTAAAGAGTTGTGTACATTTTGGGACTTTTTTTTTTAGAAAACAAAAAGGTTCTATCTACAAAGGAGTATGGAATGCAAAACTTCAAAGTTCAATATCTCAAAACTGCTCAGAATGCAGATAGAACCTTCTAATTCCAATGTGGCGATATTAGTCAACACATCAAAATAAGTGCACTTCTTTAAAACATGATTATTATTACAAAGTGCACTTTACTTGAGCGTGTTAAGAAGCATAATCATGAAAGTGAACTCACTTTAAGTACACATAAGTGACCTTTTATTTCATTAATATTATATTATCTGCAGGTATAGTTTTTAAAAATATACTTTTAAGATTTGAAGTACACTACACTACACTACACTACATGTACACATAATTAATAAATTAAGCACACTTCTTTTTCATGAGGGACTACAATACTGACATATTAAACGATTTAAAGTTAACTAGTTAAAGTTAAACTAACTAACATGTTGTAGTGCAGTATTGCAAATAGCTTTGCATTGTGATTGGTAATTATGAAAACGTCACTGGCCTACTACAACACAATACACTGCGGCTCTCAAGGCTCTTGAATGCCCAAACGAAGAGACATTCCGAGTGACACAAAAAAGGCTAGATTGCAAGCTCAGGTTTCTCTCCGCAAGGCACTTGATTGCTCACAGAGACGTTTCTGAAGCTGTCAGAGGCTTTTTGTACAGCTGCCAATTATCACTGCGCGCAGTGTTTTTCAACAATACTGTGGCGACACATCATTTGTCGAAAAGTCACACGCTTTCAGAAGTTAATTGGATTTTAAAAACCAATATAAAATTCCATCGCTATAATCGCTCCTTAAAGATTTTTCTTTCATCAGAGTTGGCCGCTAATTGCGTAAAGGCTGAATGGAAGTGGGCGGATGAAATTACCTTGAGTCTGTATCATAATACTGCAAACTGTAGACATGAAATGTATGACAGGTTGAGAAAAGATTTGTCATTTTTTGATAGTGGACTTGAGACAAGGAACACTTCAAGGTGCAGACAAATTCAAATGTGATTAAAATCGCACCATGGATGTTTATAATGTTACAATCCCATGTGAAAAAAGTGCACTTCCATAATGTACTTAAAGTGCTCTATTTTTGTGCACTAATTTTGTACTTAATATACTAAAAAATCTTCTTAGGTACTTCTTAAGATAACCTTGAACATCTAAGTGTACTCAACTGTGCTATTTTGAGACACCATGAATATGAGCTAAAACGTGCTTTTAACATACTATCTCTGTATTAAAAAATGTACATCATTTAACATGAACTGACAATGAAAAATACTTCTAAAACATTTATTAGCTAATGTGAATTTCAACATTTACTAATACATTATTAAAGGGTTAGTTCACCCAAAAATTAAAATTCTGTCATTAATTACTCACCCTCATGTTGTTCTACACCCGTAAGACCTTCGTTCATCTTCGGAACACAAATTAAGATATTTTTGATGAAATCCAATGGCTCAGTGAGGCCTCCATTGCCGGCAAGAAAATTAACACTTTCAGATGCCCAGAAAGCTACTAAAGACATATTTAAAACAGTTCATGTGACTACAGTGGTTCAACCTTAATGTTATGAAGCGATGAGAATACTTTTTGTGCGCCAAAAAACACTGCTTCATGAAGCTTCGAAGCTTTGCATCTTTTCTTTTGAATCAGTGGTTCGGAGTGCCAAAGTCACGTGATTTCAATAAACAAGGTTTCGTTACATCATAAGTGTTTTGAAATTTCAATGGTTCACCACTGGGGGGCGTGACTTTGGCAGTTTGATTCACGCTCCGAACCACTGATTCGAAACAAAAGATTCATAAAGCTTCAAAGCTTCATGAAGCAGTGTTTTGAAATCACTAGATATTGTTGAATAAAGTCGTTATTTATTTTTTTTTGGTGCACAAAAAGTATTCTCGTCGCTTCATAACATTAAGATTGAACCACTGTAATCACATGAACTGTTTTAAATATGTCTTTAGTAGCTTTCTGGGCATCTGAAAGTGTAAATTGTCTTGCTGGCAATGGAGGCCTCACTGAGCCATCGGATTTCATCAAAAATATCTTAATTTGTGTTCCGAAGATGAACGAAGGACTTACGGGTGTGGAACGACATGAGGGTGAGTAATTAATGACAGAATTTTCATTTTTGGGTGAACTAACCCTTTAAAATCAAACGTTGTAATATTATTTAATGGACCTGAGCTAACATGAACTAACAAAAAACAGTTGTATTTTTAGATGAATAAAAACTGTTACAAATGTATTGATGCATTAACTAACGGGACCTTATTGTAAAGTGTTGATTAAAATATCTTTTGTGATCATTAGAAGAAAGAAAATCAAACAGGTTTGGAATGACATGAGAGTGAGAGAATTTTAATTTTTGGGTAAGCAATCCGTTCACCAAATATCTCATGATAGTCCAATTGTTGTTGTTGTTTTTGGTCATTTGTGTTTATTTTTGAACCCTGTTTCTGAATTTGTGAAGTATTATTTCTGCACCAATTTGTTCAATCAGAAATGTCAGTAATTATGAACACAATCGTTCTAATTGTGGGTAGTACTGGTGATTGTTATTTCACAAATAAGTGCTCAGGACTAACCACTGGAACTGCAAATTGCAGCCTTGCAATGTTATTGAAACTAGACTCACAACATGAATTTCAATTATTCAGAACAATCTAGGACCTGATAAACAGCACATTTCTCTCCCCGCCTCATGTCCTTCACCAAGAACAGTGCAATTACATCTCTGCTGGGAATTGGGGGGCTGACAGAATACAAGAGGCCAGTAATCAGAAGAGGAGAGGTCCGTCTTTTGATAACAAATTACACACCAGAGCAACACTGCATGCTTCCAATGCTCCTCCGCCTAACAACATCCCTGAAGTCAGAATGTAGACCATCTCTTCTGCATTTGGCCTACTTAACTGTATAGACACACACACACACGCGTTCTGAAAGGTCAGTAGTGTCAGCGTTGTATCTCACTGCATAGACGCTGTTTGTCTCATATGTGAGATCACATAAGATATTGAGATGGATGAGCCTTTGAAATGTCATAGCGATAAGACTGTTTTCTAACAAAAAAGAAAAAGAAGAATTGTTGTCAATAGACTTTAAAGGAACAGTTCATTCAAAAATGACTATTCTGTCATCATTTATTCTTTTGAATGTGAATGAAGGATAAGCCCCATTCACTTTCAATGTATGGACAAGAGCAGCTCAGAAATTTTACTAAACTTCTCCTTTTGTGTTATTGTCAGGGTTATGTTAGTTGTCTTTAGTTTCACTATTTGGTTTCATTTTCAGTCAGTACTTTTCCTTGTTCTGTGTTCCCTAGTTAGTTTCCTTGGTTTTTAATTAGTTCGATGCACCTGTTTCTGTTCATCTGATTACCTCTCCCCATATATTTAAGCCCTGAGTTCTTTCTGTTCAGTGTTCGGTCTTGTTTACGTATTTTAAAGGCATAATATGTAAGATTTTTAGATTAAAATATCCAAATAACACTAGAACAATGTTATATATTTTGTTAAATGACATTATCCCATCGTTTTCAACGTTTAAATCCAGAGAAATCAGCAATTTTAGCCAGGACATGGACCGAGTCATTTCGTCGCCTGTAAATGACGTCATATCCGCGTTACCCTCGATTTCCAGTTTTACTTTCGTAGAAACGTTGGAAACACCAAAAACACTTTAATATATTATGTGTTTTTTATTAGGTGAGCAACTGTTTGGATACATTTATCAACAGAAAATTAATCATTGTTATATAGCTCAACACGGTTAGTCTTATTGTTTGAATTGCTTGTTTTCTTGATTTACCACGAGTACAATGTTTTTACCATGCCTCAGAGACAACACTATTTTGTCAAGTAGCTAACATAGCATAATCAGAGAGAGCTTTTTCCGGTCCCACTTTATATTAGGTGGCCTTAACTACTATGTACTTACATCAAAAAATAAATACAATGTACTTATTGGGTTCATATTGAATTGCAAAACACTTTTGCTGCTATTGAGGTGGGATATGGGCAAGGTTAGGGAAAGCTTTGGTGGTATGGGTAGGTTTAAGGGTAGGGGTAAGGTGTAAAGGATAGGTCAACAGTGTAATTATAAATGTAATTACAGAAATTAATTACAGATGTAATTACATGCAGGTGTTTTTAAAATATAAGTACAATGTAAAAACATGTATGTACACAATAAGTGCATTGTATCAAATGATTAATTTAAATGTAAGTACATAGTAGTTAAGGCCACTTAATATAAAGTGGGACCTTTTTTCCATCATACAATATATTTTTAAATTAATTGCATGTCATTTAGCAACACAAGTCATCCAGTTTTTATTAGAGACCGACTGCAGCATAAGCATAATAAAAGCTCCGCTGGACTCCCGCGGCTCTCGGCCCGCCCTGCTTCATACCACAGTAACGTTAATAAAACTTTAATACATTAGTTCATCCTTGATTTCTGCCCAAGTTCTTCGGATTGCTTTCCACCGGCTGTGGAGGTGAAGATGACAACTCCCTTGACACGCTCATTCATGGCGTCATCAAGCTGTGCCTTCGTTTTCAACAAGCAACCTCTAGCGGCGAAAATTACATATTGTGCCTTTAAGTGTGGTTAGACGTATTATATCGCCTGTGGTTTTTCTGAAGTGATTGCTGAGTTTATTAAATAGTACTTCCTTGAATCTCCTTGTGCCGTGCGTTTTGTTCAGCCATACCAAATAGTGACAGTTATACACCGATCAGGCATAACATTATGACCACCTTCCTAATATTGTGTTGGTCCCACTTTTGCTGCCAAAACAGCCCTGATCCGTCAAGGCATGGACTCCACTAGACCCCTGAAGGTGTGCTGTGGTATCTGGCACCAAGATGTTAGCAGCAGATCCTTTAAGTCCTGTAAGTTGTGAGGTGGGGCCTCCATGGATCGGACTTGTTTGTTCAGCACATCCCACAGATGCTCGATTGGATTGAGATCTGGGGAATTTGGAGGCCAAGTCAACACCTCAAACTCGTTGTTGTGCTCCTCAAACCATTCCTGAATTATTTGTATTAGGGTGCATTATTCTGCTGAAAGAGGCCACAGCCACCAGGGAATAGCGTTTCCATGAAAGCGTGTACATGGTCTGCAACAATGCTTAGGTAGGTGGTATGTGTCAAAGTAACATCCACATGGATGACAGGACCCAAGGTTTCCCAGCAGAACATTGGCCAAATCATCACACTGCCTCCGCCGGCTTCCCTTCTTCCCATAGTGCATCCTGGTGCCATGTGTTCCCCAGGTAAGTGATGCACACGCACCCGGCCATCCACGTGATGTAAAAGAAAACGTCATTTTTCATAATGTCATTTTTATTTCTTTGCATATACTTATATATCCAGTATTCTTTTCTCTATACATACAGTATTTGAATATATCCTGTGCATGAGCTCACAATGAGTTTGCGCATCCGTAAGCGGTCCCACACGTGCTGCAAATTGATATTCCATTATTTCACGTATTATCTTAGATGAAAGGCTTTCTAATTCTACACAGAAAGAGTCAAACAAAGGAAATGCAGCCCAGGGTCAGTAATGCCGCAAGCAGCGGGACTCCACCTCCTCCTCCACCTGTCACTCAGGAACCTCTCCGTCCAAAGCCCAATTAAATCTCTCCCCTCCACGTGAGCTGACCCCGCTCGCATGAATATGTATGAGAGCGAATGCAAATAAACCGCTTCACCGCTGTGCGCGTAAGGGCTCTGAGGAAAAGCATAACAAAGGGAAAGGCCCACACCGAGCGTCAGAAGCACGGATGCCATCACTTCCCAGAATCATCACAGGGTGAACGGAACACGAAACCTGCCGAGACGTCCTGGCCGGCACGACGTGTGTGTGTTTGACCATTATCTGTACTACAAAAGCCTTTTTATGGCTCACTAGACAGCTGGCGTGCAGGAAAAGGGACATCAAATACCGTTAAAGTTTTTAATGTGCTTGGTAAATATGGATCTGAAGGGACATCTTTTACTTAGGAGAGAAGAAAAGCCATGAATTATATATGAACTCTGGATATAATTGAGTGGACTGATACAATAGGCTATATACAGAACTGCTATTGTTATTATTATAAAAATCATTATCATTAGCAGTGATAGTAGCAGTAATGGCCGCAGATTATACAATTCACTCTCTGTGACGGGAATTAAATATAAAACTGTTCGGCTGCAAATGTATTCGCCGCTCGATTTCAAAGCCGCTGTTTGGAGGTCAGAATTAATACCCAAATAAAATAAGTAATAAGGGTGATGGCTTCATAGATAGTGACATTTAGTGCAGGAAAAGTGCCAAGTCGTCACAGCATACAGGGGTGTGCTTGTAAATAATTAATCTTTGCTCTTCATGTCTACTTGTCAGTACAGACTGGGGGCTTGTATCCTGGCAACGCGCCATGGTTTCCACATGCTGCAGGGAGAGAGAGGCCCTCAGGGGGGAGCCAATCATCTCTCTGCCTGAAGCTGAAACATCAACGCACACACACATGCACTATATGCAAGCGCAGGCTTACTCACGCAGAGAGAGATGACTATGTATGTACATATGCTACCGTAAACTGGATACACACACACGCGTGCTAAGTGTTATGTTCTGTTTCCTTCTAGCTTTATTCCTTAGACATCTTCATTTCATGGCCCGGCATATCTCAGACCCGAGTCATTCATATTTTAGCATGGCTGCTTAGCTTACACCTGGCTTGTACACAGAGGCGGGCTAAATACAGCCACTTTTATTTAGTTAGCTCCTTTAAATGACTTGACATATGCTATAATATGAATTAAGTGCTTATAACAAAGAAAAATAATATAACCACACAAATTTTTCATTTATACCCTTGTGAAAAAAAAGTATACACTTCAGTATGCTTTTAAAAAGTTATTATGGAAATAATATACTTTTTAAGAATACACTTTAGTGTGCACTGAATGTTTTTGGACACGTAATTGCATGTTAAATGCAATTAAATGAAACAGTCGTATAATGCATGTCAATGGGAACTCCATCTATAAGAGTAAAAAAACATGCACAGACAAATCCAAATTAAACCCTGCGGCTCGTGATGACACACTGATGTCCTAAGACACGAAACGATCGGTTTGTGTGAGAAACCGAACAGTATTTATATCATTTTTTACCTCTAAAACACCACTATGTCCAACTGCCTTGCGCATCCGGTGTGTGAGGTCTGAACGCGCTCTGACAACGGAAGTGATGTCTCGCACTCATTGAAGTATAAGCGCGAGACATCACTTCCGTCATCAGAACACGTTTTTAGACCTCACACACCGGATGCGCAAGGCAGTTGGACATAGTGGTGTTTTAGAGGTAAAAAATGATATAAATACTGTTCGGTTCCTCGCACAAACCGATCGTTTCGTGTCTTAGGACATCAATGTGTCGTCACGAGCCGCAGGGTTTAATTTGGATTTGTCTGTGCATGTTTTTTTACTCTTATAGATGGAGTTCCCATTGACATGCATTATACGACTGACAGACCGCAACGGTTGGAGTTAAAAATCATCATTTGTGTTCTACTGAAGAAACAAAGTCACCTACATCTTGGATGCCCTGGGGGTAAGCAGATAAACATCAAATTTTCATTTTTGGGTGAACTATCCCTTTAAAAGCACGACAAAAGATTATTAAAACATAAGCACTTTTTAAAAGTGCTTTAAGCGTGTTAAGAAACAGTCTTGAAAGTGTACACTTAATTGGCATTTTATTTAATTAATATTGTATTATCTGCAAGAACAGTTTTTAAAAAAATATTCAGTTACAATTTATTTTAAGGTATTCTTGTTACAGTGTAATTATACATTTAAGTACTGAGTAATATTAAATAACAACATGTACTTACTATAGGGTAAGGGTTAGGACTAGGGTTTGGTTTAGGGCAGGGGTTCTCAAAGTCCGGACTCCGGTCCAGATCCAGAGGGAATTCAATCCGGACCCGCCTCCATTTCGTATTTCAAGAGCACTAATTGTGTGTAAAGGATTAAAAGTCTGGATTTCCTACTTTGATAAATGCATGTTAAACTTGTAAATCATTTGTTTAGTATTTTTTATGTCTTTTTGGAGATAAAGTTTTCCTGCGTGACACTGTTGTCATGACATCTAGTAAGCGTAAGACGTTTGACGTAATCGGGCGGGGTAATCAGGCGACACTTCACCGCAGTGAGCGTTTGGATGATTGGACAGAGATGTATGCGTTCATTTTGCCCCAATCCAGCACAAAGCCATTCTGTTTGAGACAGATGGAGTTGTGAAGAGTGGAAAGTCAAACACCACTATGAAACAAAACACAGACATAGCCACTTTTCCACCGTGTTCCACGGAAAACCGTTCCATTCCAAAGAGCGGCTGTTATCAGCGCCACAGTGGAAAATAAAACTGTAACCGTACCAGCTGGTCCGGATCGGCACGGAATGGAACGGTTATGCAATGAGAACCGTTCGGCCCGACAGTGGAAAAGCGGTTTTTGCTTCTTGTTGTGTTTTGTTCATAAAAAATGCTGACACCTAAATTAATTGTTTTGCCACTTTTGCACTTGTTATTATTTTGAATGCAAAAGGCAATTTATTTTTTCAAAAAATTAGTGTTGATTTGTTATGCATGTTATGCAAGTTTATTAAAAACAAGTTTTGTAATAACCAATTGTTCCGGAACTTTGACATTGATGAAAATTCAGATTTGGACCTTTGAATGTAGACTTTGAGAACCCCTGGTTTAGGGTTAATTGAATGTAATTATGTATAATTTATAGTTATTACTACAGTAACTACATGTAACATGTGAAACAAGGACACTGTAAAATAAAGTGTTACCATACATTCAATATAATTCAGCACACTTCTTTTTCACCAGGGCTTAGTTGTGAAAACCTCCTTGACATAAAACATCTTATTTCAAAGGGGTCACAAAAGTTCTCTGGCCTTTTACACCGAGTGAATATTAGGTCATTGTGTTGAGTTTACCCTCCCGTGTCAATGCCAACCATAAGACGCTTCTCAAAGGGGTCAAACGTCCCAGTAACAGTGTTGCGTAACATCCTAAGAACAAACAAGAAGCCAAATCCCACTGACGTAACCACATGACCTGTTTTTAATAACCAACCTTTAGTGTCAGATAACCAAAACTCACTTCGCACACATTCACCATTCAGTCCCAGGATTCTAATTAGGCAGCGAGAGCTGCTTCTGTCTCTCCAGAGTCTCAGACAACAGAAACTTCCAACTCCGTGCTGCAATAGGCAATTAAATGTTATTATTTTAGCCTTCAAAAATGAATAATTAGCATATAAGAGAGGTTTGAAGATTAATGTTATAATGAGACAGAAAATCAGACACATTAGTGCAGCCCCTCCAAATGAAAAAGATGTTCATTTTTCTTTTCACTTAATGCATGGACAATAATACTAGGCCTATATGGAAAAGACAATATTGACTTTGAATGTTTTGATCTTGTCAAGAGGACATTTTGCTGGAAGAGGGGAGAGATGATCAGTGGAATTTCAAAATGAGATAATAAAACATAGACGTGCATAGTGACAGTTACACAAACATTTTCACATTTCTTCTGTGATACTGATTGTAAGGTAGGATGTGTGTAAATGTGTATGTACTAGAGCATTAAGTGCTCCTGCCTCGGGGCTGTGTGTGTATGTGTGTGTGTTTTTGAGGACCCAGCAAAGGCCTGCCTCCAGGGTCAGCCTCATTAAAATTCTAATGGCTTCTCAGCTACATGCAAATGGCTCTAATGGCAAAGCTAAGTGAGAGAGAGAGAGAGACAAAGAGAGAGAAAGAAAGAGAGCGAGCAAGAGAGAGAGAAATAATTCAAAATTAGATTCATGTTTTTTTTTTGCAAACATCAAGAGGGGCAGTGTCTGTCTCAGCTCATGTGTATGTGTACAAGTGGCATATTGTTGTTCAGTCAAAGCATTCAGCTCTAAGCCGTGAAGACAGTTTGATTATGCTGCTTAAATGATACTGGAACACTGATGGAAGAACTATATTACCCATATTTCATTTCAAGAGTTGCATTTTAAATTAACTCTTAATGTAGGGTTGAATCATAATGCTGCAAAGGCCTTCATTTTTCACATACATTCATTTTCCAACAAGCAAATATGCAGACGAAAACAATTTCTGGTAGCTTTGTTTGGTAACACTTTACAGTAAGGTTCACATTAGTTATCTACAATAGCTAACATGAACTAACAATGAAAAATACTTCTATAATTAACATTTACTAATACATTACTTAAATTAAAAGTTGTATCTGTTAATATTAGTTAATGGACCTAAGCGAACATGAACTAACAATGAAAAGTTGTATTTTTGATGAAAAGTAAATGTTACAAAGATTATTGTGAGTGTACACAAATAAAAAGGTTTCGAATGATGTATAACACTTATCTGTATGACCAAAACCAGTGGAGTATTTTGAGTGTCTTTCACACTGATAAGAAAAAAGCGAGGTGGTATCGCCAGCGCGACCGCCAACCCCAGGGAGTTAAATAATAGTATTAGTTATTGTTAGTTAATTTTAGTTTTAGCCTTATTATAAAGTGTTGCCCTTTGTTTGATAGATGTTTTGTGTGCACATAAATATTCCCTAAAACTCGCTTTAAAGGGAAAATTCGGTAACACATTATTTTGATGGTCCCCTTTAGACATTCTGTTGACTATAAGTAATGTTGCACATATCAACTAACTCTCATTAGAGTATTAGTAGAGTATTAGTAGCCTGTCTACTTAATATCTGCTAACACTTTATTTTGATGCTCCCCAACATACATTATACTTAGAATAAGTAACTTTGCAAGTACATGTCGACTCAACTTACTAACCCTACTAACCCTAACCTCTTATTCTACTACCCCTACCCCTAACAGTGAACTAATACTCAACTAACACTCTAATGATAGTTAGTTGACATGTACAGTAGGTGCAACATTATTTATAGTCAACAGAATGTCTAGTGTTACCGAAAATTCACCCAAAAATTGTTTACACTGAAAGAAATGGTGTAGAAGCAATTTTCACTCAGACATTGCTAGTAAATTTCACAAACAATTACAAATAAACAGCAAGTAACACATTGAATTAAACGTAAAATTTTACAGTAGAAAGACTGAAAAAGTATTTTCTTGTAAAACATGCTCCAACCTTCGAAAAATTATTTTTTACTGTGTACTTACCTTCATGGCGTTTTGTCTTTTGCTGAACACAGTAGAAGATAGTTTGAAAAATGTTTTAACTATACATTTTATCCATACAATGAAAGTCAATGGGGTCCAAACAAAACTTTGACGTTCATTGTATGACAAAAAAAAACAACAAAACAAAACAAAAAAAAAAAACAGACATTTTCACAGGTTTGGAATGAAATGAATTTTAATTACTTTAAATTTTTAGGTGAACTATTCCTTGAAGTAAAAAACGATCCAGACATTCAGTGTATTTTTGAACAGTCCCAAAAAGAATGATTTCATTAATTGGCAATCAAGCACAGCCTGTGCAATTGTCTGCTCGTCGGCTCAACATGGCTGAAATTCTCAGTTACCACAGCGATAAAACGCCTGGTGATGGCATTTCATTCAGAGAATTAAATGAGAAAACAAACCACAAAGCAAGGGCTGTTTATTCAAGTTTATGCACGGGGAGATGCTGAGCGAGAGAGAATAGTATAGAGAGCGAGAGTTTAAAATACATTCTTCCCAGTGTGTGTGATCCCAGCAGTGAAAGCATATCTCTAGCTGCCAGCGCTCCGCTATTGAACTCTATGTCAGAGCGCTGGAGTTCTCTTGTGCTTGCAGCTGTGGGGCTGAAGTGTTGTTTCCCAGCAAGTGAGCCAAACACTGTCCCTCAGCTTAAAGACCCCCCAAACACACACATACACACACACACAGACATGCACACACAGAGCGAGCACAATGGATTCAGAAAGGGCTCTCATCTGAAGAGTGCTGGCTTCTGTCTTTGAGTGTCAATTCTGTGTTCTTTTTCCCAGGCTGGATTCCACTAGTTGTGAGACAGTTGAAGAGGCTTAGGCCTTGATTTTCATCTTCATGTCAGCTTGTATTACTCATTTCTGTTTGTGAAGGGCAGACTGATGGACTTGAGTGACGTTTCAGAGCTCTTAACTTGTGACTCTCTAGATTTAGACTCACAATAAAAAACATTAACTGTAGTTCCTTTGTACAAAATACAGATTTTTACTTTTATATATATTGTTTGGCAGACGCTCTAGATTCAATATGAAATCATTTGCAATTCATTTTACTTTCAGAGTAAAACAGGATATTCAATGAGAAAAAAAAAAAAAAGTAGGATGGGAGTTGATTTTTTTTTTTCTATCAGTAAAAACAAAACGTATTGCCACACTATTGGGCCTGTTGAAGTTGTTGTAGATACAAGACAACATTTCAAGGTGTGAGAGTATGCAAATATGTAATAAAATTTACAAAAAAAATACAATATCACTGTAAAAATATTGTGAAGAAAAAAAAAAAGAAAAGGGCGCAGCTAGGGTTGAATTCATGCACCGTAAAAACAAATATGGTGACAATGTTTCAGGTATTATGGAATGGCATATTGGTGACTATATATTTTACAATTTATACCAAAATCAAATAATGTTATTATACACTGTAAATTCTCAACCGGAGAAACCGATTGCCTTATTTTTGCAAAGCAAACTTAAAGGGAAAACTTAAGTTAATAATCTGCTAAAAGTAAAGAAAGCAAACTCTTCCCAAGTAAATTAAGTAATAAATATATAGTTAGTTTAATTGCAATTCTAGTTAACATACTCTAGAATATTTACTAATCTTACTTAAGATTTAATAGTAAGATTACTGGAGGAATTCCATTTAACTAACAGTGTTATATTGTGTTCTGCAAACATCTTAAATACTATTATATTCAACATGGTTTTAATCTGCCATTTTAAGCTATGGAGACTTAGAAAACTATGTGCAGTCGGTTTCCACATTTTCTTCATGTAAAGTGAAAGAGGAATAGTATGTTGTACTGACAAAAGCTTTGTTAGTATAGTTCACTTACACATGAGTACTACTAACTAAAAAAAGAACTGTAGAGAGTACTTAATTTACTTTAAATAAAATTTTATTGTTCCCATTGTTGTGGTTTGCATGCTGAATGTTGAGATCTGTGTGTGGCTCAAGCATGGTCAGCTGCAAGCTGCTGTTACAAATACTCAATTAAAAGTTTCACAAGATGTTGATAATATTAGTGTTAGCACAAACATTTCAAAACATCACTATAGTATGCGAAAATTAAACATCTAACTGAACAACATTCAATTAGAAATCAGATCATCTCTTAAAAGTGATCTATTTGTTATTGTCCTTCCTTTGAAACCACAAACTGTGATTTTTTTGATGCATGGCTGCACTAAAATGGAGTGAATTATAAAATCTTTAACAAAGTCCCAAGTGCCCAACCAAAGGGAACATGAATCACCATCATGGTAAGTAAAAAAAAAAAAAAAAAAAATATTTTTTTTTTTTAGGAAAATCAACATCAAATTAATTGATCTTAACTTGGGTTTTCTGAGTAAACAAGCCATTAATAGACAGCAAGAATAGCTTTTACTTTGATTTTACCGAAGTAGATCCACTCTGCAATCATAACGTTGAATCCTCAGTCCGTGTGCTTCTGTGCTGTGTGGGGGGAGGGGGAATTGTCATCCAGTACGCATGCGTAACAGTCAGGGTGTGTATTACACAATGTCCTTCAGGGGGGTCAGTGATATTTTTTTTCAGGGATTCAAGTAGTAGATTTTAATAAGGTAATTATAAAAAATGGCCCATACAAAAGGAAAAAAAAGGTATATATATATATAATTTACATATATTACATACATACACCTTTTTTTCCTTTTGTAGGGGCCAGTTTTTATAATTACCTTATTAAAATCTACTTGAATCTGCGTATCTGTTGTTTAAGTACCTTTTTAACCAGTTCCAAAGTTTTTTGGTGGGGAAAAAGCATCACATTCTGGCTACAGACAAAACGAGCCAAGAACCGTAATGAGTTTGTTTATTGTTTTTTTACGGATTAGTAAAAGAAGACTTAACATTGATTATTTCGGTAGCCTAAAAAAACCCCGTTTTTTTTCAAACTCGGAATATAGCCATTACGTTAAAAAAAGCGATCAAAGAACACCGAAGCGGTCCATGACTTCAGTCTAATTGCACTTTCGCAAAAACTCCCGATATAACCTCTGAAACTCTCTATACTGCAAAATGAATCTCTTGCTTGCATCTTTTCTGCATTTCGTTGTTTGTGATGATAAAAGAGAATTCACGTGAGTTCAGATTCAGAATTCAGTCAGTGAGCGCGTGCAACCCTCATTAGTCACCGGCATTTGCGTGGTGACTAATCACAACGCCTCTGATTGGACATTGCATTCCTAAACTCACCAAAATATGTGTGATTGGTTATAATGCTCAACACTATAATGCTCAACACTGCAAACTACACGCGTAAAAGAAAATGACTAAAAATATGATGTAACATGAACAAATCTACTGTAAATGCCCCCCTTTTGATACTATTTGCGCCTCAGTATTTTTGTACATTAACAAGATGCAATAATATCATACAGTGTAAATGATTATATTTATTAAAATTATTAAATGGATGCAGCCTTATTGGGAGAATAAAAACTCTCTCTACACCTTCCCCTAACCCTACCCAGTTAACACTTTTAATATTATTAAACACTCGTTTGCAGTTTATTTCCACTTTTAGAACATTATTTTCATTTTTATTGAAAATAAATGTGAGCTCAGATTCGAACCCATGTTGATCGCTTTAATAGTCAAGTCTGTGAGCCTCACTTGCTACTGCTGCACCACTGAAGATGTTGAGCTCCCTGTGTCTTTTGCATATGCCAACAAGGGATATTATTTGCACTTAGTGTAAATAGACACTCCGTTTTAGTTTCCTGGTTAGTCAAACTCATGACGTTTGCATTGCTAGATTGCTAGCATCACGGTCTACTAGTTTAGCTACATAAACACTATGGGATTTCAAACATCACACACATTAAGACTAATCAAGTCTCAAAATACCAATTTGTGAAGACATTTTCCATTCAATATTCAACACAAAGCAGGATGTTCTTCCCTACGATTCCTCTGCCTTTGTTAAGAATTTAATTCCTATCCACTCGTATTCAAACACTTATCTATTACACCGGTGGCTAACATGGGCCATTAGGACTCACTGGGCAGAACAGCTATTACGAACTTCATTTCAAACCGCCTCTAGCAGAAGTTCAGTGCCACTGGATAATTCATTTCTGCAGCAAACTGACAAATGTCTACATTTAAGAAACATTTGGTTCATAATATCAATGGCCATTTTAAAGAATTTTCAGTTCCTTGTTTTGTGTCCTACCACCATGCCTCTGAGGGTGGTTTCTCATCAGTCTTATTGTTCTCTGGTGCATCTGTGCCTGTCAGTGGGTGGTCAGCACACCTCAATCTGCCCACTCTGGACCTTCAACCTGACCTGCATGGTTTCAGCTGCTCCTGACATGTTCATAAATCCAGGCGTGGATGGCATGTAAAGATGAACACGCAGCAGACATTTCACCTGCTGTCTACACACAGCTCATGCCCTGCAGAAAACCTCCCCTCCTGTGGATTTGGTTACAGAGAGCTTTTCAAACAAGGACGTTGAGTTCGATACAGGGTCAGAAATGAACTTTTCTACAAAAGCAAACAGCATTTTACTTTTGTCTTTTATGTGAATAAATTTAACCTAAATTTTTTTGCTTCAATTAATCAGAATACTACAGACCGTTACCAATAAAGGTTTATATCAACATCAACAAAAGTCATCTTTACACAGCAAAGGTAGAACAGAAAAGTTGCACACATGTAAAAAACTCCTGCTGTTTTTACAAAAAAAAACAAAAAACAAAATTGGCAGGTGTGGTTGCCAGAATAATTCTGTAAAAAATACAGTAAAAATGTAAACATATTTACAGAACAACCTGTAAATTTTACAGTATAAATCTGTAATTTACAAACAAGAATATTTAAATTTAAACCAGTAAATTCAACAATGCAAACTGCTGCTAAAATCTGTTTTGTAACTTTAACATATACTGACAACCACCATAATAATGCAGGTGGTAAAAGATGAAGCCACATGAAGAACCATGAAGAAGTTGATCACAAGTAACCTTTCAAGAAGTAGTATTTACTAGTATATAGAAGGTGCACAGAGTCATTCACGCAAACACAAAACACCATCATGGTAACAAACATGACACTTGAATAATGCAATAAGCATTCATTAAACAACAGAAAATGTAACATAAAACCCAAATGCACATAACTGATAACAAAAACTATTAAGAAACATAATTATTTAAACAAAATACCTTCAAATGTGAAGTGTCACGTAGGGAATTCTGGGAATGTCAGTTTACAGTTTTTGACTGTAAATTTAACTTAATTTGTTCTTTTTTACTTCTAAAAACTGTAAAATTAACAGCATGTTACTGTAAAAATACATGAAATACATGACGTTCTGTAGCATTTTTACAATATTTTAGAGTTAAAATTACACTAATTTTTTACAGTTTACATAAAAATTGCATAATTGCCTATAGAAAGTTTTTAAATTAAAAAACAGGAACTCATTACAAGATTGGGCGACATTATTATGTAGCAAATTAGCTCAAAAGGGAAATATGAATAATTAATTAACTATAAATATTTGAATCAGTTAATTGAATTAACTTGATGTAGCTGAATTAATATTACAGTCAATTAATCTGTTCGGCCAGCGAACACTCAGTATTGATCGTCTATCAACTCTTCAGAAAGGATATTTTCTGTGGCCACAGAAAAAAATAACGCTTTCTTAGCATGTAGCTGTGATCGTAATCATTATCATTGACATTGGTTTATAAGCAGATCAGAATCAACTCGCAAGAATGTGCACAAAGTTTTATTTAACTAAATCATTATTTAACTAAATGAGAGAGTGGAAATGATATTAAACCGTAGCATAACGGGGAATGAAGCAATGAAAAGAGTCATTTAACGAGCTGGAAGAACCATCAGTTTCTCACTATAAAACACCTTTGTTAACAAAGAGGTTCAAACTTAATACTAAATCGCCGTTTAGTATTCAAATATACGATACTTGCAAATGCCTTAGCTGTTGAGGAGCGTCCGGATATGCAGTCACCGAAGAAATTCTTCATGGTTCGGTCCTATGGTGCTGAAGTTGTAATCAATATCTTCTGCGTTGAGTGAAGAAATGACGACGAACCTGCGCTGTTAATTTGACTCTGTTGTCGAGGAAGTTGCGCATGGCTTGAAGTGAATGAGGCCTGTCTGCGCGGCTGTGCTGGACGGCTGGCCGGGTGAGTTGACCAGCAATCAGTAGAATCAGCAAGAACAAAAGCAGAAGACCAGAAGAGAGTGCGATCTGTGTGGGGGCTTTTTAACCTCTACAGCAGTCACATCTTTGAGTTTTGGCTTGAGCAATGAGAAAGGTGCACAAAAGAACAATATACAAACAGTAATGATGCACAAAATGTACTGGAGCAATGCATGTTCATTCATTTAGACCAATTTGTCAATGAATTAGTGGCAAGGATTCCATTTATATGGACCGAATGTATGATTCTTGTGGCCTGTACTTTTCTGATCAGGCACTATCTCCCAAGTGGTGGTAGTTCTCAGTGGACATTGTGGAGTTTGCATGTTGTGAAGATTGACTTTTACAATTGTGTGTTTGATCGATCCAGACACTACAATTATGACAAAAATCATTATTGTCAATTATTGTTCTTGATATTGCAACAATAATTATTAATGTTGTTTATTAGAATATATAAAAATGTTTTTGTGTTTGGGGAAATGGCACATGCAAAGAATGTTCCCCATTACTGAAGCGGTCCATGACTTCAGTTTAGCATGAGTTCTGCACTCTCACAAAAACTCCCGTTATAATCACTGAAGCTAAACTGCAAAATGAATCTCTTATATATTTGCACTTTGTTGTTTATGATGAGAGGATTTGAATTCAGGCAGTTAACAAAACTCTGAGGTATTCAGTAGTGACTAATGTAAATGCCTGTCATTGGCCATTGCATACATAACGGCTACAAAAATGTGTGATTGGTTATAATGCTCAATGTTGCAAAAAATGTGTAAAAATACATCTGATGCAACCTGAGCAGATCTAAATGTAATTAATTTTCATTCAATTTCACATTTTACTTTACTAATGATAGCCATGATACATTTAGTTTAAAAATTCTCCTTATTTTGAATTTGGGGGGCATTTTTGTTCATTTTCATGTTATTTTTTCCCCAAGCACCATTAATTTCAGACACTGGTTTGATTCCTGCAGACTCTGTACAGTTTATGAATGTAAAGTGATGACTCTTTTCTCTCACTTATTTAAATTCTGCACCTCCCCCAGTTTAGCACCTCCAAAAAGGCATTATTCCTGGTCATACCCTGTAGTGATATGATCTGCTACCCTACCAGGTGAGAATGAGGGATGCATGTGCCATCGGCGCACACAAGAACTCACACCTGCGTATGCAACCGCACTGACCTAGCAACCGCCATGAGAGCATTTGGTTGTCAACACCGGATGCCTCTCCATCTGTTGGCCCAGCGGAGAGCTTCGCTCGGCCCAGGAAGGGCTCGGGGAGTGTGAACCTGCTGAATTTGACCGTGTTGCCCAGCATGGCACCATAGGTGGGCTGTCAGGCCGATGTCTAACATGGACCTGACTTCTGGTGCCTTTGAACGTTGACCCACTTTGCTTGTTCTTGAATTTGGTGCTTGTCAAAGTCAAATGAGGACCAGCAAGGGTGTTTGAGACCTTGTTGACTTTGAAAAGATGTGAAGAGAATCACAAAAATGACAACCTCTTTATAGTTCTCACTGATCCAAGATCAGCAGCTGTTGTACATCATTTTCTTGAATAATTTAGTCCACCATGTTTTTGATTTAGTTTGATTGTTTATAGATTTTTCACCCACCTGGTTGTGGTATGCAATTGTTAGTTTTTAAAACAGTTTTAGTCATAGTTTTGTTGAACATATCATTTAAATTGAGTAAGTTAGTAAAGTGGTGTCCTATTTTAGTCATGAAAAAGTGCAAAATTAAACCAAATATTCAATCATTTTATATATTTATTCAAACTTATTAACATTTAACAAGCACATGTGAAAACTATCCTTGTTGTAATATTTGAATGAGTATGCTACTGTAACAGGCACATAATTTTGTAATAACATATTAATAACATTGTAATAACATTATAATAACTGTAATAGTATTATAGATCAGATTTAGTGATTTGTTACAGAAACCGTGTGTTCACAATGAGATATTCTGACTAGCATGTAACTTACTAGCATGTATGCAAGTTACATTTATGTTGTGTACGTATCAGATAAATCATATGTATAGGATATATTTGGGTAATTAACCCTCTAGTAAAACACAGGCCCCCTATAGGACACATCCAGCTCTGGCTCAAGCGTGTCAATCCGCAACATTATAACAATATTATTGGATTATTTGAAATGATCATACAGTATTATTTCTAGTTAGTAAAAAAAAAAAAAAAACTGGTGTAAGAACCAATTTTCATTCTGAAACTGCAAGTAAATTTCACAAACAATAACAAAGAAATGCAAGTAACACATTGAATTAAACGTGAAATTTTGAAGTAGAATGACTGAAATAGTATTTTTTGTAAAACGTACTCTAATAAACTGTTTTATGTTTTATTTATAATTGTTTTTTTCATCATACTTTCATCAAAAGTATGTTTTAATTACAGTCGTTTAATTATAATCATGATACACATTTTCTAATTTTTGTTATTATTAATGAAATAAAAAAAACTCCATCAAGGAACATTTTTAGTCATTATTTTTCAAGTTTTTTCATTGTGTTTTCGATCTAATTGTGGAAATTTCTTTTTATATATACGAGTTCTGAATAAAACATGGAGATGAAGGCAGTAAAATGTTTCTCTCTGTGGGTGTCATTGTGGGACAAACATAACTGACTGCATGTCAGTCTTCTCACGTGGAACAGGATTTTTTGAATAGAGGTTTAATTGAGTTATCAAGCAGAGTAAAGTTCATGACCCAAGGTCAAGCAAGACTTTATTAAAAGAGGTTTCAAAAGACTGACAGGCGATACAAAAGACTGACAGGCAATTGATATAGCAATTAGGATGTAGTTTTTAACAAAAGGAGGGGGACAGAAAAAAATTCTAGAATTCTTGGTGGGTAATAGAGATGTTAGTTCTCCAAGGAGATGCCATCATCATGATCATCATGACAAAGAAGCCACGGTTTGAAGCATGTCAATTGGGGCGTTTTTTCTGAAATCTGAAGTCTGAAATGGAGCCAAATCTGATTGGTTGTGGCTGGTCTGAAGTAAATTTAGAAATTCTTCAGAACACATCTAGTATTGATTTTAAAATAAAAGAAGATCCAGTGTGAAATGTGAAATCCTAGCTTCGTTTTGAAATAACACATCAATAAAGCATCAAACAAAAGGCACAGTCTCTGGGTGTGTAATTGCTGGTCCACATGGGCAAACCCTCGTCTCTTTAAACTCCAGTCAGGCACTTGATGGGTATGAGATTATGTGAGACATGTAACAGCTATAAAGTGCCAGGATGATCCACGTAGGAGAGCGGAGGTGTGTGTATGTGTGTGTGGTTAGATGAGATTTGAGCTCGCCTGATGGTGTGACTCCTCTCACCACCTCCTCCATTTACTCCTCATTTAGCCCGGAGCAGATGGCAGGCCTTGGTTCCTCTTAGTCTATGTGTCTGTGTCTGAGCATGTGTGTTTGTATGACTCATAAATGCACACCGACTGTCCAACATCCTCGGAGGGAATAAAAATGAAGAAAAACTGTTTTTTGACAATGTTTTCTGAAAATATGTGCAAAACTGTTGAGAAGGAATATATCTGCTGCTATTGTGAATAGGACAGTTTTGGAGTTGTATTTATGGCCATTGTTTCAACAACTATTATGACTGTCGTTAAAGGATTAGTTCACTTAGGATTTAAATTTCCTGATAATTGACTCACCCCCATGTCATCCAAGATGTTCATGTCTTTCTTTCTTCAGTCAAAACAGAAATTAAGGTTTTTGAGGAAAACATTCCAGAATTTTTCTCCATTTAGTGGACTTTACTATGCTGACCGATCGTTTCGCTAGACCCTTATTCCTCAGCTGGGATCGTGTAGAGCCCTTTGAAGCTGCACTGAAACTGCAATTTGGACCTTAAACTCGTTGTACCCCGTTGAAGTCCACTATATGGAGAAAAATCCTGGAATGTTTTCCTCAAAAAGTTCATTCACAGTAGTTCATTCACACAAAAGAACAATTTTTTAAAAATCATGTTAGCATACAGTATGTAATTGGCCTGCACTTACTCCCATATACATGCTATTCGTTCAGTCAGCAGCTTTCTCCATAATGTCATTTCTCAGAGATACTGCTTTAATGAACCTGGCATTTGGTTCATAGTTTCATGAAATTCTGAATCACTGAATTATGTTGGTAATGACAGAACTTGTGAACATAGCAAGCTAACAATGCTTTTGGGAAATGCACCCCGGAGCAATAACACCAGTTTCAGGGAAATCAATATAAAATGTTATTTTTGTCCCTGCATATTAAGCCAGAATAGTAGAAAGTATTTTTACATCCAAAAATTCAGCTTTAAGAGACAATACTTATCATATTACAGAGAATGCTGATAAAACATAACAGTATTTACAATATGGCACAAACAGCACGTTCTCAATTAAGGCCACCACAAACATTTATACTCATTACAACTAATAGTAGCTACTAAACACCCTGGTTTGATGCTAAATTTAAAAGTTTAACTTAAAGGGTTAGTTCACCCAAAAATGAAAATAATGTCATTAATTACTCACCCTCATGTCGTTCTAAACCCGTAAGACCTTCGTTCATCTTCGGAACACAAATTAAGATATTTTTGATGAAATCCGATGGCTCAGTGAGGCCTGCATTGCCAGCAATGTCACCGAACTTCTCAAGATCCAGAAAGGTACTAAAGACATATAAAACAGTTCATGTGAGTATAGTGGCTCAACCTTAATGTTATGAAGCAACGAGAATACTTTTTGTGCGCCAAAAAAAACAACAATATCTAGTGATGGGTGATTTCAAAACACTGCTTCATGAAGCTTTACGAATCTTTTGTTTCTATATCACTGGATATATCACTAGATATTGTTGTTTTTTTGGCGCACAAAAAGTATTCTCGTCGCTTTATAATATTAAGGTAGAACAACTGTACTCACATGAACTGTTTTAAATATGTTTTTAGTACCTTTCTGGATCTTGAGAGGTTTAGTGACATTGCTGTCAATGGAGGCCTCACTGAGCCATCGGATTTTATCAAAAATATCTTAATTTGTGTTCCAAAGATGAACAAAGGTCTTATGAGTGTGGAAAGACATGAGGTTGAGTAATAAATGACATTATTTTTTTTGGTGAACTAACCCTTTAACCAAAAACAGTATTTCACCAAGTGTTTATTTTATTTTCCATTACTTTAGACTGCATGGTTGCTGTCTGCTTGCACAATAGCGTCTCTACACACTAAATTGTCACCATATAATGTGTCAAAACATTTTGTCATACTACACAAGGTATTGGAAAAAAAATAGTTAATTACTGCAGAAGCTACACTACAGTTCTTGCTACTAAAAGCAACACTTTTGAAAACAGCTTAGCGACTGTCACGCTACTGAAAATGTAGCTAGTTAGCTACTTCCCAGCATTGATTGTTAAGACTTCTTGAAGAACACACTAAATGGGAAATTGCCTCAGAAATATTATAGAATCTCTGTCCCTGTGGTGCCAAAGAAAATGCTCTGAGCACACAAGTGGTTCATTGACCACTAGGCTAAATGAAGTGGCTCTCTTTTAATGCTATTTGTCATGCAGTTCTCTTCCTCTTTCCGGCTGAATTGATCAGTGGGTCAGATCAATATGCTGGTGTCTGCGAGGCCTCATTGTGTCCTTCTAAGCACACTAGACTAGACTGTAAATTGAGATGTATGACTGAGAGGAAATGAATGAGTATTTGCCCTCGATGCACCGCTGAGCAACAGCTGGCACGGGTCAAAGAGAAAGATAAGCTTACTCTCTCTCTCTCTTTCACAGTCTTCTCTTTCTGTCCCTCTCTCTTTGTCGCACCTTATGTATGAAACATGGAGCTGATAGACATATGCTTGTTCTACTGTAACCTTCTCAATCCCAGGGTGGTTCTCTTCGGTGCATCGCAGATGGGAGGCCATGATGAGTCAGCTAAAAAGAACCCGTTACCTGAAAGATAACTGTGCACTAGCATCTGGGCGCAGGTCCAGAATAATTCATGAAAATGACCTTTGCAGTGTCTGGCACTCCCATCACCTCATTCCCCCTAAAATCGCACAACCATCCCACACCCTCCTCTCCTCACACACACACACACACACACACACACACACACACACACACACACACACACACACGCACACACACACACATAAAGTGGCACTACATAACCTAATACATGATGTGGCTCATTCCTCATATCATTCAGTGTCAGCAGAGGGGCCACAATCTGTTTCTCTTACACTGTGCATCCATTCCCGCAGAAGAAATCTGTTCAATACCGCCGAAAGTGCCAGATCTGCTGCTTTGGAAGTGTGTCTGTACAGACACAAATATACAGTAAGTGTAGTTGTCATATATTCACAGTTACAGTGGGAAATAAAAACTAACTTTTAATTTACAATTTAAAATTAAACTAAAATGAAAACAACTAATTTAGTATATTTCACTGTAAATAGTGAAATATGCTAGGTGCTATTTACACTAAGATGCGGTTACACTTTATTTTGATGGTCCACTTTAGACATTCTAATAACTACAAGTAACTTTGCAACAACATGTCAATTAGCAGTCATTAGAGTATTAGTAGACTGTTAGGTAAGGGTTTGGGTTAGTGATAAGTTCACATTATGTCTTGGGGGAGCATCAAAATAAAGTGTAAGCAGATATTAAAGAGTTAGTTCACCCAAAAATAAAATTTCTGTCATTAATTACTCACCCTCATATCATTCCACAAGAACTTCGTTCATCTTCAGAACACAAATTAAGATATTTTTGATGAAATCTGAGGGTATCTGATCCACACATTGACAGCAAAGTCATTGCACCTTTTGATGTCCAGAAAGGTAGTTAAAAACATGGTTAAAATAGTCAAATAGTCAATAGTCAACATGACTACAGTGGTTCAACCTAAAGTATTCTCGTCGCTTCATAACATTAAGGTTGAACCACTGTTGTCACATTGACTATTTTAACCATGTGTTTACTACCTTTCTGGACGTCAAAAGGTGCAATGATGTTGCTGCCTATGTGTGGATGAGATGCCCTCGGATTTCATCAAAAATATCTTAATTTGTGTTCCGAAGATGAACGAAGGTCTTACAGGTCTGGAACGACATGAGGGTGAGTAATAAATGACAGAAATATTTCTTTTGTCGTTTGTCTGGTCCAACCAGACAATTGTGGGTGGAGTTAATGTAAATGGGATTCGCCAACAAGGAGGGCTATTTTCATAAAATACAGCATTAAACATAGAAATTAATACTGTCAATCGATTAATAAAATTAACTAATTAATCACATTTTTCTGTAATTAATCGCGATTAATCGCATCTAACATTAAAATGATAATTATGATTATATATTTATAATCTATCATTTCACATTGAAATGTAGAAGATACTGATACCAATATATCTACTGATGTAAATGATGTAAATTGATTTTTCTCAATTTCTGGGGATGAAATTAGTAATTATAGACATTCAACATTACAATATGATTGAGAGCCATCATTTTTTTTTTAACATTTAATAGGCTTTGAAAAATATATAACATCTTTTAATTTAAGTGAACTTCACATAAACCCATAATAACATCAGGATTTTTTTCTACTGGCCCAGTTGGGCTGGTTATGATTTTTACCTGCTTTGCCAAAATATACAGATTAATCCTTATTAAAGCTACAAAAGTTATTCATTCAAGAGCTCTGAGATTATTTTATTTTTATCTTTTGTTGTTTGATTACCAGTAATGACAGACAGCAGCAGGTATATTAGGCTGCTGTCACTTTAAAGGCCCCGATATACTTCAAACGAAATCGAAGAACGAACTGATGTGACGCCATTTCGAACAAAATCAGGCCGAAACGAAGTTCGTTTGGTGTTTGTTTTGGAAGTTCAAAATAGCTTGCCAAAGCGAACTTTCTGGAAAAGTTTGCTTCGGCTGGTAAACTCCTTCGTACTACCATTGGTCCGTTGCCATTACGTAAGGTAGGTGTGAGCTGAGGCTCCGCCTTATTTCACTCGGAAAATCTTTTCCAGTTCATCATTTCTCCTCTCGAGTCCGTAAAAGTCAGATGTCTGCAAGTGAAAACGTGAACACTGGAGAGCTGCTTTCTAGTAGAAAAGTTGTACTTATGATGAAATGAGAGACTGACAGTGTTTTTCGCGGTAAAGTTGTTTTAATATGGTTTTCACTGTTTTAATATGGTAAACCTGCTTGATTTTAAGCAATCTATTTTATAAAGTGTTATAATATAAACGCGACGTGATTTTACTGGAGTGCCGAATTACAGAGCTCGTGCAAACAAACATCCACATTGCCATTGCTAGTTTCTCAATTTTGTTGTGTTTATTTTGTTGCTGAGAGGAAAGCATGTTTCATTTTTACATATTCATCTAACTGTCGCTCTCAGCAGTGTGGGCGGCGTCAGATGTTCGATTACAGTATATCGCTGCTCACGTATTTCAAACTTCGTTTTATCCCTAAATGAAGAATGGAAAAGAACTTCGCTTGAAGTATATCGGGGCCTTACGAGCTGATGCACATGATGTGGATCTGACACACATCCGATGTTCTCTCAACTCTTTATGGTCATTTAAGACTTTTTAACTAGTTTAAGAGGATACTTGCCATGTAATGGGCATTTCGACATAATTTTGTATTTCTGTCCGTTCAAGTGTGAAAGAGAACTCAATGTGGTACTGGCACACTGTCTGGAGCGGCTTTCTGTGTGTGTGTTTCAGGTAAGTGAACACAGAAAGCCGCTTCACAGACATTGCGCCAGTAGCCCATATAGGCTATTTGAGTTCTCTTTTGCGTCTTTTCGCGCTTGAATGGTTTAAAAGCACTGAATGAATGATAATTGCGTTAATTGCGTTTTTTAATATTTTTAATAGGCCTATTTTAACGCGTTAAAAAAAAATAATCGCAAAATTAATGCGTTAATTTTGACAGCCCTAATGGAAATATGTTATAATCATTATAATAATAAATGTCACTGCCTTCACCTTCATGATTGGCTGTTTTTTGTCTCTCATTTGCAGGAAGTTGAGCATTTCTCAACTTTTTGTTGCTCTCATTACTTGTTCCACTCATGAATCCCACAATCCCCTGTCACTCGTATCCAATAGAGAATGAATTAAAAATGCTAAAAATATTTTTCTCCTACAACTCATATTGCATAAATCATAGGCCTGATTTTGTTATAAAACTGTAATGTTGCTTGAATGCTGTCTTTTATGTCTTTCAAGAGACAGTTCATGTTTATCCTGCAGAGCTGTTGGCCACATGGTAGGACAGAGGAAATGTTTCTGCAATATTATGTGCAAAAAGCATAAAGTGCATCAAATTTTGTAATCGTAAAACTCCCTTGAAGGAATAGTTCACATAAAAATGAAAATTCTCTCATTTACTCACCCTCATCCCATTCCAAACTCATATGATTGTCCCTCTTCTGCAGAAAAAGATGTTTGAAGAATCTTCAGCTGTTTTGGACCCTTTGACTCCAAAAAGATTCCTTAAAATTATCCATACAACTTCGATCACTTTTAATGATGAACAGACCAAAATTTAAGTGGTTATTCACTGTCAAATCAAATCAAATAATTCATCAACTCATGTATAGAGAGCCCAAATCAAATATCGCAACAACATCAAACATCAGTATGATGTTAAAGTGCCCCTATTATGCTTTTTCGAATATTACCTTTCATGCAAATTTTCTTTGTAAACACTTCCAAAGGATGAGGATGTGAAGAGTCAGTGGTTAAAATTACCACTGCAATACAACAGCAGTTTAGACATTTTGACGATTGCTTCTCAAATCTCTGTGAGGTCTAAATGGGATTTACAAAACGCCATTAAAGATGGGACACTACCAACTTTATTTGGACCAACTTGCTCCTCAGAATCACAGCCTGTAAGTATGATTAATTATTGATGTATATATTTTCTACCGAGTGTTCAGAATACTTAGCTATTGTGTAGGTCTCCGGCTAACTCTTACTGAAATACTTCTGCAAATCAGAAGATAGGGGCACTTTAACATCATACTGATGTTTGATGTTGTTGCAATATTTGATTTGGGTTCTCTATACATGAGTTGATGAATTATTTGATTTGATTTGACAGTGAATAACCACTTAAATTTTGGTCTGTTCATCATTAAAAGTGATCGAAGTTGTATAGATAATTTTAAGGAATCTTTTTGGAGTCAAAGGGTCCAAAACAGTGCTCGGCTAACGTATGCGTTGTTATCGATATAGTTAATGATGCAGTTCCCACATATGCACTGCAATAAATTATAAATATACACATCGGTTTGTTGATGGACATACACTTGTTAATGCTGATGGTGAGGAATTACAGTTGCAACATCTCATGATGAACGTCAAACTGAGTAGTGTATCACTGAGAAACATCCTGCTCTAGTCCTTGCGATGGAGGCATGGGTTGAATAACTAATTCTTCCAATGTTTTATCACTGGACTCGCACTCAGATTGATATGGTAAAATCGACGCCATCATTACTGTTTTTACAGTGTGTACAATCACTGAGCTTTAGGAAGTCCCTGGAGATGAAGTTCAGTTATGGTAATGGGCGTTTAGTTTCCGACAGGCGCTGTAAGCAGTAGACCAATCACAACAGACTGGGCTGTCTGGCCAATCAGAGCAGAGTAGGCTTGCAGAAAGGAGGGATTTAGAGAGACTGAATCATCATTTGAGAATCATTGAAAAATGTGGTGAAGTGCAATGTATATTATGAGAAAATGAAAGTGTTTTTTGACCTTTGATGCATGTAAACCTGTTATAGGAGACCTCCAAAACAGAATTAGAAACCTTTAAAATAGCATAATATGGGCACGTTAAGTCATAAGTCACGTAAGAACAATGAGGTTTCTTGTTATTAAACCATAAGAATCAATCATAAAGTCATACAAGTTTGGAACGTGAAAGGTGAGAGAGTGATGACAGAATTTTAATTTTGCTGTGAACTATTTTTTCATTTTTCCCTCTAAGGAGAACCGCATCAGTATAATAATATGTTATCAGGGCTGCCTGGCATATCATAAATGTTCACAAAATGCATTCCATCACACAATAGCAACTTCATATGAACTTCATCCATTGGTCTAAGCCTCTTTCAATTTTTAGGGTAAATTTCCTATGATTAATTTATGCTGCCTTTTCTTTTTTTCTTTTTTCTTTTTTTCTTTTTTTACTGGAAACCCCTTCGGCTCATCTGTGGTTACCTGCCTCAAATAACACTTTTAATAAGATTTTGTGGGCATTTCATTCAAGTCCACTGGGACTGTCCCCCTTCCTAAAGCTCCCAATGTCCCACCTGAGGTCCCAAACCCGTTTTCTGAACATGGAAGAATGTCAGAAGCAAAATAAATCCATATTAAGAATAACACACAAAAGAAGACACACTCACACTTACCCTTCTGTCACACACATCCAAAATGTAAGGAAAACGAATTAAACCCCCAATCAATCAGCAAGCCGCTTATCTCTCTCATATAAACTGGAACTTTAGAAATTAGCTCATTTATTTTGGACAATTAGGCTTATTGGAGTGTGACAGGGAAAATTTGCAGTGCGGTGAGGCATGCAGCTGCTAACAATAGAGAGAGAAAACGACTGACAGAGTGAGATGGTCTTTTCTTACACCATGGTATTTTACTTATCTGTGTAACCGCTGCAGTGACGCGATCTCGCTGAAGCGTTTCCACTCCTGTGAGTGAGAGAAAGACAGAAATCATCATGGGGAAAGAATGAGATGGTAATGATAGACTTGAGCAAAGAAATGCGTTACATGAGGCATTTGCGCATTGGAATTCATTTTCTAATCGAGGCAACTATTGAGTGATCTCCATAGGGACTCTTTGTCACTTTACAATGATTCAAATGTGTATAATTTTGCAAACTGCAGGAAAGTCCTGAAAAAAGTTTCCTGGAAAAAAAAAAAAAGGTTTCCACAATTTTTTTTTTTAATGCAGCACAACACTATTAACAGAACTGATAATAAGGCAAAATGTTTCTTGAGCAGCAAATCAGCATTTTAGAATGATTTTCTAAGGATCATGTGACACTGAAGACTGGAGTAATGATGCTGAAAATTACCTTTTTCCTTCAAAGGAATAGCAGCAATTTGTAATCTGTGTGTTTTGGTACAATGTAGCAAGACTTTACACACTGCAGTGTCTTTTTAAAAATATAATTCAATATATAATAGCCTACTGTACATATGCAGTCTACTCCACTTTACTGCAACACTGCAAGATTTAAAGATTGCATTCTTTTAATTCTTTTAATTTTAATTTGCAGGGCAGAGTTCACCAAACTTGAACCTTGGAAAGCAGCAAATTTCTTATGAGCTTGCGTTTCCTGTCTCCTGCATTTACATGCGTATAAATGGAAGTCAATAGATTGAAAAGAGCCCAACCCTTAAAGGGATAGTTCACCTAAAAATGAAAATTTTGTCAGTACTTACTCACCCTCAAGTTGTTCCAAACCTGTATGAGATTCTTTCTTCTGTTGAACACAAAATAAGATATTTTAAAGAAAACTGGTAACCAGTTGATGGCACCCACTGACTTCCATAGTAGGAAAAAGAAAAAGAAAAACTATGGAAGTTAAGTGCCATCAACTGTCTGGTTACCGATATTCTTCAAAATATCTTATTTTGTGTTCAACAGAGGAAAAAAACTCATACAGTCTTGGAACAACATGAGGGTGAGTAAATGATGACAAAACTTTCATTTTTGGTTGAACTATCCCTTTAAGGTTGATGAGCGGCAAATTCGAATGTATTCGACCACGAGAGTCTACATTACGAAAGCAATCTAATTGAATGTGTTTTTGACTACTTCTGGAAGTGAATGAAAATGGACAAGCTCAAAATGTTTTAGACCTGTTTATACCTGTATTTAGCATTGTCCACTTGCGATCAGATCGACAAAAACTAATCTTACTACCAGATGTAAACGGGGCCCAAAATGCAGACCTATCATTTTGCTTCAGAAGACATCAATTCATCCACTGAAGTCGTATGGACTACTGATGGCTGCTTTTTGGGGCAGTTGTGGACTAATGGTTAGAGAGTCCAACTGATAACCTGAAGGTTGTGGGTTCGATTCTCAATACCAGCAGGAAATGACTAAGGTTCCCTTGAGCAAGGCACCTAACCCCCAGTCACTCCCTGGGCACCACAGCAAAATGGCTGCCATTTTCCGAGTATGGGTCACCATACTTGGCCTTTACGTGTCACTTAACTTTTTGGGGCCTATTCACTCATATTACATGGAGTCACAGAGATGGATTTTTTTTTTTTAAATATTTGTGTTCATCTGAACTCCCTGTAGTCCACCAAATTTACATTTTCTTAATGTTAGGCATTTAAAAAATGAGCTGAAAATAAAGAAATAAAGAGATATGTTTTTGCCTTACAAAATCACATCACATCATCTGTTTTCATCAGTAATACCATTTCACCCAAATACAAACTCTTATGTATGACGTTACTACTTGCACTACTTGTATTTTAAGGTGTAGAGTGGGAGGTCACGGTAGGGGCTTAAGATTCGACCTTGTCTCAGCATGGTAAACATTTGAGTAAATGTAAGCTTGCAGTACACACAGGCCTTTCAGTATACTACCTCAATACTTCAGAGATGAATGTTATTTATTCAGGAAGAGTGCCTCCTTGTGCTTTAACATTTACCTAAGCACTAAAATTAAAATTTAAAAACAACCTCTCGACTTTTAATTTCCTCATAGCTCTCTACATAATTCATCATGTGCTTGTGATTCTGATCTGTCTCTTGAAAAGAATGAAAAGAATGATTTGCTCTTCAATTCACATGCGGCAGCGAAGCTCCACACTCTTTCGCACTCTCTCTTTCTTTCATTTCCTTTCTCTCCTCTTGGTCTGTTCAGAGGAAAATCGCAAAACAGAGGAAGCCATTTATCTGATGATTAATATTTAAGGCAGGGTGTTAATAAATTATACTATTCCACATAAAAGAGATGTTTGTTATGGGCTCTTGTCTCATTACTGATGCAGGTGTCGTGCTTCTTCCGCCATCAGTATCTTTTCAATATTAACACTCTCACAGATGGAGCACTGATTGCCTGACAAAATATGTGTAGCCCCTGTTCCTAAATTATTATCACTATAATCATTATTAATGCCTCTTATGTTCATTAATTCTGTTTACAGTAAAAAGAGGATTCAAATATGCTTGTGTTCGGTTAGATTTACTTTGTTTTGAATTTTTTTTACCCTTTGAATTTAACCAATTTAGTGTTTTAACCAACCCGGGCTCATTGGAAAAACATGCCTGTGGTGACATTTCTTATACTGATGACAAAATTGTATTATGTTTCTTCTTGCACGTTTCGCAACACTTTCAAAGTGAAATGTTTAGTGAGTGGTGCTACAAGTGCGTTAAGTTTTATCCTAAACAGAGAAATGTGAATCTGGCAACGCTCTTTTATTTTGATTTGTGTTTCACGGACCAGCGCAATCTGAATCACAAAATGCAAGGCTGTATCAGGTGAGCTTCCAAGCAAGTTTACTACATAAAAAAAATTCTTATGTACGTCTGTAACTAATATGCATAATGCCAGCCTATGGTCTTCATTGGCTGCCTGGGAACAACCTCTACTTTGCCCCGCCCTCAAACACTGTAGTTTTAGCTGAGGCCTGGAAGATTTTATTTGTGTTTTGCATGCATCACAACAGACTGGGCCATCTGACCAATCAGGGGTGCGTTTCCCGAAAGCATCGTTAGTCAACTATGGTCGTAAGTTCCATTGAATTCTATTGGTAATGACGGAATTTGCAACCATAGTTCGCTTTGGGAAACGCACCCCAGAGCGGAGTAGGCTATCGGAAAGGAGGGGTTTAGAGAGACTAAGGCTATATCTGAAATTGTCCCCTATACCCTTAAATAGGGCACTATTTGAGGGGACAGCCATTTGTAGTGGTGTCCGAAACCATAGTGGACGTTATCGAGTGCGCTCATTCAATCCCATAATGCACCTCAACAGATAGAGAATACCCATAATGCACTGTGAGGGTCGTGCTGAATGAATTCTGCGTCTCGCCAGAAGATGGCGCCCGCAGCTGAATCATTCATTCATCCATTTTCCAAACCGCTGATCCAATGTGAGTACAGCGTAATATCATATCAAGTATAAATTCCTTTTAAATGTATTATTACATTGTTTAATTAAGGTTTATACATAGTTTCCAAGACAGAGTTCAAGATAAATATTTTCTTTACTACTGGAGCTGCCAGTTTGTTAAGTTTCAAATGATTATTAAACAGCAAGCACAAACTATGCAAAAGCGGCAGCCCTTCCAGCGCACTCAGTGTCCGAATTCACTCTCTCATTTTCATTCACTCCTTCAAGTGAACTATATTAGTGAAGCAATGTAGAGAATAGTGAATGAGGATATAGGGGGCGATTTCGAACACAGCTTAAATCTTTTATTGAACCGTTTCAGACACTGTGAGAAAAGAAGTGCTGCAATGTATATTATGAGAAAATTAGTGTTTTTGACCTTGGATGCATGTAAACCTATTGTAGGAGACCTCCAAAACAAAATTGGGAACCTTTATAATAGCATAACAATGCCAACAATGATTCATACAGCCCCAACACAAATGGATAAGTAAACTTCCATTTTAAAAAAATTTAGTTGAATAATCAGGAATTAGCTCATTTTAATTAAGCAAATCAAACAACCAGCCAAAATAATTGTTTGGGCACTTTTGAAATACATTAGACACTGATGACTAAGGGTACGTTTACACGTCAACAATGTACTAAAAATGGAAACGTTTTTCCTTTGCATTTTTCGTGTACAGAAGACAATGTTGTCAAAACAATCCCCATTCACATGGATCCACGAAAACGATTAAAAATGCTGTATTATGGCGCCAGGCCAGTAGTTGGCGATGTAACTTTGTAAAGAAACACTATGCGCATATAGACTAAACACATAATACGCATGCGCATGATGTCACTGTTTTCGCAAATTCGCATTTTTGAAGTTTACACAGAGACGATAACGCTATTGTTTTCAAAAACTTGCACATTTCAATAGTTTGCGTTTTCAGGCACCCAAAACACCATTGTCGTGTAAATGAACGGGCAAAAGGCATACAAATTCTTCAACTTAAAATTAATTTTAAGTTGAAAACCGTGTCATAAATCATATCTGCCTTTTTTCAAACAAGTTTTTATTAAAATATCATGAAAAAATAGTTATAAAAATGATGGCTGCCACATCATTTATTTATTGTAAAGCATCTCATGATTCATCTTTAACCTAACTCAGTATGTAAAACAGTGTCAATAATACAGGTGTGTTTGCAGGTACAATTAAAACTTTGAACTTAACCACAACAAGAGCACATTGCCTACGGGCCAGGACCGTATGAATTACGCTGGGAATCACACAAGTGTTTTCATCTGTAAAGGCATGAATTGAGCCCTTTCTAACACATTCCTACTGACGGAGAGGGTGAGAGAGAATGAGAAAACCGGCTGTGAAGCAGATTGGGGCTGCCAGCCAAGAGGCTTGGCACAGCTCCTAATGATGCCAGGCATGAGTCGGCTCCCAGTGCCACCTAGACATGTACCCTGCCAGCTCCCAGTCAGGTATGGATGTCTCTATTAGTCACATGCTTCTCTATGTGTGAGAGAGCCAGATAGAGAGGCCCTGAGACTAAATGCACAGTGTGGAACAACAAAACCGTGGTACATTTCACATTCCCTTGTGATCAAACCTAGTGAGACGTTGATTTTCTTCCATTTTTTGACTGAGTATTGCATATTTCCATGTGATGAATGATGCAATAGCTTAGCAACAGGGTTTGTGCTTTAAAGAGACTCATGACATGAAGGGACCCTTCCTCATCCTTTCTCAGTGTACAGATCTGGGCTCCAATATAAGGTTATATCACTCTCACTCCCTCCGACTGTATATGCGAATTAATACTGCTGGCTGACACACTGTGCTGTTGGATATTTGAGATGGTATTAGCAGGTCAGTGGAAATGCACTTGTCTATTTTAGGCTTATTTTCAGTGCAATTTGAATTTTTAGTCTCTCTGGACATTTTGAGATTGGACATTTGCTGAATAAAAGCCATACTTAAATATGTATGACATTGGATTAAATGGCAAAATGTCAAACCAAGTGATATTTATTTGAAAAGATTCATCCAAAAGTCAAAATTCTGTTATTATTTACTCACCCTCATGTCGCTTCAAACCCGTATGCTGTTATTCTTTCTGTGGAACATAACAGAAACATTTCTGAAGAATCCTAACACATGTTTGGAGCTTATCAGTCATGGTCATTTGAAACTGTCAATGTATGAAAAAGATTAACATGTTTTGTTCCATGGAAGAAAGAAAATCTTATGGGTTTTGGAATGATGCGGGTGAGTGAATAATGACAGAATTTTTATGTTTGATAAACTATAATTTTAGAACATGCACTTTTCAAGCAAAACATTGTTTAAAATGATTTAACATTATTGTTCGAAATTACACCACCGTTCAAAGGTCTGGGGTTAGTAAGATTTTTTAATGTTTGTGAAAGAAATTTGAATGAAAGAAAAAGAGGCAGCATTTAAAATAAAAGTTTTTTAGTTGAATTTATTTTAACATGTAACTTATTCATACACTTGTGTGTGGCTTCATTTTCCAAATACTTTTAGGGGTCACTAGATCATATACTTTGTTGTGCATTAGATCAGCATGTATTCTCTTCAGAGCGTTTAAAATGAAAGGACGGAATTTCCCAGTAACAGAGTAAGCCCAGTCCTGACCGTTGACAGCTCAATGTATTTTAGATCTTGTCTTAAGCTCTTTTTGGGACGTTGCCCATGGGACAGCATCTGTATGTGCATTTGTGCGTGTGAGAGCATGAATGTGAATGTGTATTTGTACAGAGTCCGTATGACTCCTGACTGTTACCGTGAAGTTAAAAAAGCTATGTCCCAAGTTCTTAGAAATGTACTCTTTATATTCATGTTGGTTTCATATGATTTTGAAACACTTTCATACCAAATACAAAAAAATTCTAAAAATGTCATGTGGTGTGACCATCAGGAAAAAAGTAATAACTGATTTTCTTACTGTAGATGTGATATTAACCTTTTTCTTCAAATAATAAAATATTTAAAATGTTTTAAAATATTTTTTTTTTCAATATATAATGTATTTTTTATATAATGTGATTTATTAATTCATAAATATCATTACATTTTCGAGGAGTCGTACCACATGACATTTTTGTTGTCTGAGCTATATAACCTTACCTTGTCATAAATATGTCAAATTATGTGATATTTTAAGAGACTTGACACCGTCATGAGGGAATGCAGTTAATTTTAATTTAAAAATGAAAAACATGAGCCGCGTTTCCACCGCAGGAACTTTCCCCAGGAACTACGTAGGAAGTTCTAGGTAAAAATTTCCCCCTCAGAAAGCCCCTGCTCATGAGGTAGTTTTCAAAGTTCAGGAACTTTCAGGATGGGACTTGGGCAATGAACATGCTGACTAGTTGAGTACACGCAGCATTTTTATTGGTTTACTCCACGCAGCATTTTATTTCAACCACCATTTTTAAAAGTCAGTTGCGGGTGCGTGCAGTAAGAGTTGTTTGCTATTCGAATCAACAATGGAGTTTAAAAAATACGACTGATGGACCGACGACTAGGTTCAGGCTTTATTAAAGGAACATGCCACTATTTTTGAAAATAGGCTCATTTTCCAACTCCCCTAGAGTTAAACAGTTGAGTTTTACCATTTTCGAATCCATTCAGCCGATCTCCGGGTCTGGCGGTAGCACTTTTAGCTGCAGCTTAGCACAGATTATTGAATCTGATTAGACCGTTAGCATCTCGCTCAAAAAACTTGACTCTTCTGTAGTTACATTGTGTACTAAGACCGACAGAAAATGAAAAGTTGTGATTTTCTAGGCCGATATGGCTAGGAACTATACTCTCATTCCGGCGTAATAATCAAAGAACTTTGCTGCCATACCATGGGTGCAGCAGGCGCAATGATATTACGCAGCGTCTGAAAATAGTCCCCAGCTAGGTAACTTCCAACGAATCTGCTCTCCTCCTCCCTTCTGCCCCAGTCTGTTTAGCCACACTTTCTTGCCTTTCACGTTCCAAAAGCTCATCTTCAGTGTATTCTGGTTCAAATAGATACGGTTCAAGATCTGCACCAAAGTAAATATCTTCTGAATCGTCTCTCACAAATGTCTCCACGGTTGCAAGGCACGCTCCCTGTGCAAGCAGGTGGTCACGTTGGTTATGTTGACGGAAGTTAGCCTATTTTCTATATCATTGCGCCTGCTGCACCCATGGTATGGCAGCAAAGTTCTTTGATTATTACGCCGGAATGAGAGTATAGCTCCTAGCCGTATCGGCCTAGAAAATCGCAACTTTTCATTTTCCGTCGGTCTTAGTACACGATGTAACTACAGAAGAGTCAAGTTTTAAACAGGAAAAATATTGAAACTCTTTGGTCATTTTTGAGCGAGATGCTAACGGTCTAATCAGATTCAATGAACTATGCTAAGCTGCAGCTAAAAGTGCTACCGCCAAACCCGGAGATGGACTGAATGGATTCGAAAACGGTAAAACTCAACTGTTTAACTCTAGGGGAGTTGGAAAATGAGCCTATTTTCAACGTAATTTTGGTGGAAATGTGGCTATGGTTATCATAGAAGAGGTACAATAAAAGAAAAATTGGTATAGAAACAATTTTCACTCAGAAATTGCTAGTAAATTTCAAAAATAATTATAAAGAATTGGCAAGTAGCGCATTGAATTAAACATGGAATTTTGAATTAGAAAGACTGAAATAGTACTCCAATAATCTTTGTTTTATATACAACTTCATAAAATCTCTTTTATACAGTGTATATTCAAGTCATTGTATGTATTAATTGCATTTTAAAGTTTTTTTTAAATTAGATTATTAGATCCAGACAGGCAAAATAGCATCATGCCAGTGAGCCGAAAATGAAAGTTTGTGAGCAGTGCAAGTTTCCAGTTGTAACACAGCTGTGTTTGTGAAGTACACCGAAGTGCTGACAGATTCACTTCATTCTCTGAGCTGAAGAACAGGTTTGTTCACACTCTGGGTTTAACTGACAGCATTGCTTAGGTGTGAAACTTCATTTAAGAGATAGAATAAAAAAGATTTAATTTAAGAGCAAATAAAACGATAGAATAGCAGTGAACGTTACAACTGCTTGAGCAGCAAAAACAAACCTTTTCATTATTATGCATATCAAAGCTGAATTATCATTCGTTGTGCACTGAATGTGTAGATGATGCAGGTGCTGGTGTCTATGTGTGTGTGGTCTGAAGCACTTGAAACTGTACCTGTAACCACAGGCTCACCTCCTGACAGCTTCTGTGGTCATGGGAGACAGGTAAAATGAGGTGGAGTGAGCTTCTTCAGCAGGAAAGAGAGCAGGTGTTCCAATTAGCCGTTCTCCTTTAAGAACAGAATAAACAAACTCACAACACTCACAATTAATAAAAGTTGGTGGCCTGGAACTTTCCACTATAAAAATCCTTTGGGCGTGGATTCAGCGTTTTCTTTTCTGCATTCCAAATTAGAAAGATAAAGCAAACAAAGTTCTCAGGTGCAGCTCTGAGAGTCAGAGGTGACCATAATGATGTTGCAAAAATAAAAATGAAATGAAAAACTCCATTAATACACTTAAATTTTTTTTTTATTCTTATACATGCCTAAAAATGTACATTATGTACATCTTTTTTTTTTAAAAGAGTTTGTTAAAGAGTTTCTAATACTTTTACCCCCAGTTTCTCAGACTAAAATGCATGTTTTGAGCTGTTTTAACAGAAAGTACCTGATAAATCTTAAAATATGTCAGTGCCATTGTTTTGTCTCAAGATGCACACCAGTAATGGTTTTTTCTAAGGCACATTTAAAAAAGCTACTTAAATGTCCTTGTAACACGGTATGTTTATATGGGAAGAAGGAGGTGGGAACCGGCAAACGCTCAAACACTTTAATACAAAATAAACAAATACAAAACTAAAGTAAAATGACGGCAGTCCCTCACGGACGACTGCCGCACACACAAACATAATAAAAACATAACATAAATCCAGGCCTGGTCCTCTCTTGTCCTTCACTGTTGTCGTTCCTCCCTTTATGCTTCCGGAGCTCCTCCGTGAGAGATACGAGACCGGTGCAGTGCACAGGTGATGCTCCTTAGCAATCACGCCACTGGCCTCATGCCGTTCTCACACGGCTCTCGCCCCGCCCTGCTTGTTACATATCCCCATCGCCCCTCGCAGCCCGGGGGGTACTCCCGAGACTGCGCTTTACTCCCCCCCGGGGGCCAGTCTCGGAGGCCGCAGCACCTGGGGGTGACAAGGACAGACGAGACGAGAGAAAAGGAAATGGAAGCACAAGGAGCGACAAAGACGAGAGAGGGGAGAGAGGAAAAAGAAAAAAAAATCTTGGTCCGGTTCCCGGACACACTGCCGCTTGGTCCTCAGCCAGGCGAGAGGCTCTTCCTCACGGTGCCATGCGATGGTACTGGACGCTCGGTGGACGGCTCGATCCTCCTCCGTCCTCCGCAATCCCCTTCAGCAGCGAGGGCTCTCCGACAGCATGTCCCTCCTTCCTCCCGGGTTTCGGCACCAATGTAACACGGTATGTTTATATGGGAAGAAGGAGGCGGGAACCGGCAAAAATTCGACTAAATAAAAGTAACTTTGCAACTACATGTCAACTAACTCTCATTAGAGTATTAGTAGACTGTTAGGTTAGGGTTAGGAGCCATGGTGGAGACTTGGCTGACAACACCAGGGGGACGACTGACGGAGCCGAAGCCGATGGAGGTGGAGACAGGTGGATGTAGCAAATCAGCTCAAAAGAAATATGAATAATTAACTATAACGAATTATAATTAATTATAAATATTTACAGTTTCAGACTGTAGCAGAATTAATTTTACGATTATTTAATCAGCTCGTCCAAGCGAACAGACAGCATAATCAGTTATCAATTCTAGGAAACAAATTATATCTTCCTGGCCAAGAAAGAATAACTTTTTCCAACAATATAAAGTACTAGCAGGGTAATAGCATGTAGCTAGTTCAAAACGTTTAAGAGACTTTGATTTGTGAGCATCAACACAGAGACAATAAGCGTGGATATAATGGTTTAATAAACGAAACTACGTTAAGCTACACACACAACTAAACTAAGCAAAGATTATATACAGAATAAAGAAAATGAAGGAAAGTAAAGAAAGAGAGAGAGAGAGAGAGAGAGAGAGAGAGAGAGAGAGAGAGAGAATGGCAAGATTACAACAGTTAACCACAACCTGTGAGAAACATCAAAGAATCAGGGTCACCTTAAAAGGGGCACAATAACTTGGAAACGCGTCTAAAGGCTGCAAACGGGTACTTGCATTGACTTTGATTGCTGAATAAGTCCAGATGTGGTAGATTCTGGAGATTCTTGATGATTTTGTCAGGAGTGCGCTGAAGCGTTCACTTGGGTTCTTCTGTGTGGTCCACGTTGAATCCAATGAAGTTAACTTGAAGATAAAGTTGCCGGAAGGAGAAGGGAAACGATGGTCTCAAAAGAGATTGAGCAAAAGTGTACCTGATCTGAGGACTCTTAAAGGCCCTATCAGTTCACACCCATTTCGGTGAGGTGACCAATCAAAACTGACCAAGAGAAAGTCTTTGTTCTATCTTGTCACCCTATTTGCATGTTTATGTTGGTCTGGAGAATTTGTGCAGTTTTACACAAAAGCATGGTAAAAATATTCTGACGCATTTTGTCATAGCATACTATACACCATTACTTATGAAATGAAAAGAGGATTCTTTTGATACCAAGAAAGATGGGGATTCAAAGACATTCAAGCAGTAATACATACACCTGGATTTGGACATTTGAAGTTAACCTGACATAACTAAAGAATCATAATTAGGTCAATATAACAAAGACATAAATGAAACACAGGTAAAATACTATATACAGTTAGGAAAGCTTGATTGTTGGTAGAAATGGAGTCAATGTCCTTTTCGCAAAGTGTATTGGAAGTTTGTCTGTAGTCTGTGGACCAAATGACTGGCACTGTCTGTTGATGGGGGATGCAGAGAGGGAATCACCTCCTGTCTTTGAAGCTTGCAAAGAGCTCCAGACACCGTCTCTACTAAGGTCGTTCATGGGAGCCTAGGTGATAACGAACCTTTGAAGAGAACTGGTTTTGCGACTCTTTGGAGCCGATTAGTTTGAACAACAGGAGAGAAAATGAAGGATTTTATGATGCCTAAAGCATTTTGATCACGTCCATTCGTTACATTACATCGGCTGAAGAGCCGATGAGCCCATGCGACATTGATGGCTCTGGAGACCAAGCGGAGCTGCAGCAACGAGCATCCGAGGTGGAGCCAGGGTGCCAGAGGACTGAGGCGGAGCCCGTGGGATGGAGGACCGAGGTGGAGCCGGAGGGAAGGCAGAGCCAGACGGAGCTGAAGGGGTGGATAGATGGAGTGCAGCGGACGGCTCGGAAGCTAGAGAAGAAATTCGAGGGGCTGAAGGAACCAGTGGAGGCGGGGGTGACAGTCTGGCTGATTTGGAGGAGGCGGGAGGCGGGAGAGGGAAGCTGGGTGGGAACTCTAGAGACACAGCAGACTTCTTGCTTGACCAATGGGGGACCAATGGGGGCACAGGAAATTTCGTGCTGGGCGGGACCAGCAGGGGAACAGGAGACTTGGAGGTGGGCAGGACCAGCAGGGACGGGAGAATCAGGGAAATATCCAAATCCAAATCCTCAAAATAAATACAATATAAATACAAAATAAACAAATACAAAACGAAAGTAAAACAAACATAATAAAAACATAACATAAATCCAGGCCTGGTCCTCTCTCGTCCTTCAAAATTATATGCAGAGACCAGCTGCAGCTCACGCTCAGCGGCGCTCATGCAGAGTGTGGGCGGTGGCTGGCTGGGCTCTGGGTCCAGAGTGGGGCTGGTGATGTCCTCCACTGGGCAGATGGAGGCAGAACGTCGATCCATTTTTCTATCCATGTGAAGTAATCAGGGAGAACAGAAGCAGGTATACTTACCTAGGAGACTAACTAGGGAACTAAGGAAAATGGTAACACAGAAACTAAACTAAAACAGAGCATACATGTAACAGTATTAAGCAGACAGTCTACTAATACTCTAATGACTGCTAGTTGACATGTAGTTGCAAAGTTACTTAGTTGAACTTTGCATAGTTGAATGTCTAAAGTGGACTATCAAAATAAAGTGTTACCAAATTCTGTCATCATTTATTCAACATGTTGTTCCAAACCTGTATCACTTTTTTTTTCTATGGAACACAAAAGAAGGTATTTTGAAGAATGTTAGTTAACAGACATTTAAAAAAAAAAACACTGAGACATTTCTCCAAATTTTCTTTTATGTTCCACAGAAGAAAGTGAGTCATACAAGAGTAAATGATGCCAGAACTTTCATTTTTTAATGTGCCTTTGTTTTTAAAGCAGTTCTGAGTTCAGGTTTATTGTATATCTACTTTGTCTTAGATGTTTCTCTTAAACATTCTTACAAATAAACAAAAACGGCTGAGTTGATTGTAGAGTATAGAGCTTTAAAATTCATATGAACAGCAAAGCTTAGATAATTTAAGAATTTAAAGTGAAATTATAGTTTATATTAACTGAACATTTTTCTTATTTTCATTTTCCACATATTTTACTGGATATAATTTAGCATTATTAAAATCATTTAAAAAAATATGGGAGTGAAAACAGACTCACCAATTTTAATAAACTACTGTATATTCTGTTATAAATGACATCCATAAAATAGCCTATATGAAAACGTACACATTGCACATTAAATGTAATGTAAACACAGTAATGTTTTTTTCATTACTGAAAAAGGAACTAAAAATCATATGATTTATCACAATTTGTTATTTTAATCTTTTCCCCCGTCTAAAAAATTGAAAAATGTTTCCAAATACCCCCTAGAATCTGCTTAGCTTCCCCAAGGCTTCAAATCACTGGTCTAAGAGAAACAAATGAGATTTAAAAGAAATATTCATGCTCATTTGCATTGTTTCCCAACAGGATAAGAATATTAAATAAATAAAAATGGTCCTGTGAGTGTTTGTATGAGGTTTGTCCTGATTAAATCTATAAGTCAGTGTGTAAAACTAAATCAGCATGTAGGTCTTGCTGCATTGCATTTCTTTCTATAGTGCCTAACACTGCCTGTCACGTAGAGCCCTTCTGTCGGCCTTCTAGATTCAGCAGCCGTCTATTCTCAGAAAACTAGATTTCTGCGTATATGAATTTTGAAGCTGTAGCCGAGATGGCTGAGATAAATCATTTCCTGCGGCCTTACTGTTTCAGCTGATTCAGCACGCCGAAGTGCGTTTTATATGACCATCAATTATTAATGCACTATTAGCATATTAGCATATGCGTAAATCCATCTAGGTTAGTAGGGTAAGATATATTTGCATGTGCGTGCATGATAGAAGTGTATGTGTAGCATATAAATGTGTGAATATGTATCTACACACATTTATGTAGCCTGTATGTGTTCCTGTTTATGAAATGTGTTCAAGTGTAGGAATCTATTAGAGCGTTTGTGTGTGTATCTGGTTGTTGACTCCGTGCAGGTCGTTGTTATTAAACAGGACTGTGGATGTGCTCTGACAGGTGGATTATGAGACGATTATTTACGCCGCTCTTTTAATTAAAAGAAAAACTGCCTATTACTCTTCCCTCGCTCGCTCGTTAATATCTGCCACCAGATTTGGGTGTTGACGATGATCTGTAATTAAAAAGAAAGAGGCAGCTTTATGACAGAGTTTGGGAAACATCAGGAAATTACTTTGTGAATGACACACACACACACACACACACACACACACATACACACGAGAAATATATTCTCTTTTTACTAAGAAAATTAAATCATTAAAGTAAAATTGCAAATACGTCTATGAGCTCTTCCAGTATGCAAGCATGTGTATTTCAAAGGAAGCAAAAATCATCTGTGTGCTGCAGAAATAAACAATTATCATAAAAGAATATTTCACTGAAAATGAAACACAAAAGAAGATATTTGAAGAATGTTTCATCTGTTTTTGTCTGTGATCAACTGTATATGTATATAGAGCCCAAATCAACTATAACAACATGTTAGTAATATCAAATCTCATTGGTTTTTGTGTTATGTGATCACCACTGTGCTTTGATATTGACAGTTTGGGCTCTGTACGCACCAATGATTGGATTTGATTCAGAGTAAATAACCACTTAAAGGCCCACTGAAGTGCTTTGGGACGCGCAGCATTATTCAATGTGTTGACGTAATTTCCATTGAAACAGGAAGACAGGGCGGGACATATCGAACAGCTCCTCCCCGTTTCGTTTATATCACAGCTCGGCCAGAGCCATTGAACTCAGTAAATCCTCAGTTTCCTTCTAATCTCTAACCGTTTCTCCTCCTAATTTCCTCCATATCACTTTAAAATATCATTCTGTGCAAAATTCAAATGGGTCTGATACGTTTTGTGGTCTGCGTCGACTTGCGCATATCATCCACTCTGTGCTATCATGTCTCTGGGCCGGAGCAGACTGTGTGCCCGCTGCGGCGGTCACATGAAACCAGACTTCATTTGCCTCAATGGAAAGCATATTTACTATTTGTCACGTTCCCTATAACTTATATAGTGCACTATTCGATTTTAGAGAGCATTTGATTGGACAGAAAATCTGATGAGAAGCTGAAGTACAGGGTGATGTCATCAAAATTGTTGATCCATATCGGTGGAAGCGAGAGACTGTAAGTTTTGAATGCTTATATCTTCTTAATACAAATTTTGTCATTGTTTTGGAGTGCATTGGCTTATAGGCTAACATATTCATAAAAGCCAAAAAACTTAAATTTTGATTTCATGGCGACTTTAAAAGTCACTCTGTTCTTCATACAAAGTGATTGTATCTCTTCGGAAGACTTTGATTAAACCATTGGAGTTGTATAGATCACTTTTATGCTGTCATTATGTCCTTTTTAGCATTTAAAAGTTTTGGGCCCCATTGACTTTCATTGGTTAAAAACAGTTGAAAAATTCTCCAAAAAAATATTTTCTTTTGTGTTCCGCAGAAGAAAGAAAATCATAACAACACAGGGGCGAGAAAATGGAAAGAGAATTTCATCTTTTGGGTCATCTTTTCTTTTAAAGGTGCACTATGCAGGATTTTAATAAAGTATAGAGTCGTACAAAAATAATATCTCTCAGTCATTAGTTATGATCCACTAGAAGTGTATGCTGATGTTTGTGTCTACAGAGACATAGTCTTCTGTCTGTATTTTGTTATTTTATTCTTCTATTGCTGTGCTCGGGATGTTTCTGGGCTGCAGCCTTTGGCCAGTGGGTGTGTCGTCTGTGTCTGAAGCTCAGGAAGCTTCGTTAAGTTGTCTTGTCTCGACCCAAAAACAATTTGCTATTGTTTCTATTGACTGCTATCTTTAACTTGACAGTTTACTAGGCATTGTAATTATGTTTTTATGATGACACGCAATAATTGTTTATTGGCGTGCTAGACTGAAGATGGCTAATATCGTTCACAAAATACAGCCAGTCTTCTAATTATTAGTGTAACTATTCGTTCATACACACACACACGCACAAAATTGCATTTATATACGATAAACTAAATATTTGAAAAGAGAAATGCAAAACACCTCATCACTCATCTTCGCACAGGTCCACTCTTGAGTCGCTGTCTCATGATGCTTCTGTAGGTTGGGCTGCGTGTGTTCTGGCAGCTGATAGGATGGCAGGGGTAGGGGGCGTGGCTTCTGGCGGTGTTGAGCCGAGCCACAAGGAGGAGCCAAGTTTGAATGTTGTGTTTACAAACAGTAACTGAAAATCCTGTTTAAAAGTGCAAAAAAACTTTAAGAAAACTATTTTTTTTGTATTTGTATGCTGCTGAGTACTATTGCTCATACTGTACACGTGTTGCATTAACATCATTTTTTTATTTTTAAGTAATAGTAATGAGAACAACATCAGATCCATTAACCAAACTAACTATCTTCCTAAACACAACACACAGTGTGTTATCAAATAAATAAAAAATAAAAAAATAGCCATTTAGAACATTTCTTAGTCTTAGTTTTGATGGCACAGTGGCTCAGTGGGTAAGGTCTCACAGCAGGGAAGTCCCTGGTTCGAGGCCTTTCTGTGTGGAGTTTGCATGCTCTTCCTGTGTCTGAGTGGGTTTCCCCCACAATCCAAAAACATGCAGTACAGGTGAATATGAGATGCTAAAAATTGTCCATAATGTGTGTGTTTGTGAGTGCCAAACCATAATGGGAAGGGTTGGAGAAAGACCTGGTGACCTACTCCGTACAAATCATCGCCAAGAAAATTCATAGACAGTGTCTCACGTATGGCAGGAGATGGTCCATAGAATCACCAAGAGTCAGATTCGACTGAAATGGTTAATGAATGAATCTTAGTTCACGTTAATTTAATTATTTACTAATACATTATTAAAATCATAAGTTACATCTGTTAAAGGTGCAATGTGTAAAATTTGGGAGGATCTATTGACAGAAATGCAATATAATATGCATAACTATGTTTTCAGTGGTGCATAAAGACATTACATAATGAACCGTTATATTTTTATTGCCTTAGAATGAGCCATTTCTCTGTACATACACCGCGGGTTCCCCCTTCTATGTCAAGTTGTCATTATGCGCCGGCCCGGCATGTTTCTACAGCTGCCCTAAACGGACAAACACTCTACAGAGCGCCTTTCGTCACTATGTTGCTCTTCTTCTAAATCATTCGTGTTATTAGCCCTCTACCGCACGGTGTTGCCATATGGTAACATACTCTTTGTGTTCATTTCCTTGCCACTGTCTCTTGAAGAGAACATTCTCGTTTTTTTTGTTGGTAAAAGAAGACCTTAGCAAATGATGTGCTTTGGTTAAGTCACATAACATGCAATTTTTTTCTGTGACGCGACTGCCGTCTCTTGTCGGTAGTTGCTGAAAGCAAACTAAAAAGTCAGTAACAAAGACCAGTCCATGTCACATTCACAAAAAAATTGGTAACATCATCTCAGATAAGTTATGATGACATATTCACCATTCAAAAAAGTTTTTATGAAATTAGTTTTTGGTAAATCGATAAAATGTCTGTGTTGCCAAACGGCAACACTGCAATAATGGAATGACATTATTGTAATAGCTTAGCTAGCTAGCAAAGGTCAGCTGCAGTCTGTTAAGCTGTAACAATAACAACATTAATGCTAGTGATATAATGTTGATTAGTCATATGTTAAGGTCTGCCATGGCATTTGTATTATGGATTAAATCAACATCGGAGACCTGCCTGCCCACTGCCACCACAGCCAGTACTACTGGACCAGACCAACCACTGGCCTACCATGGTGTCTCAAAAAGGCAGGTGCAAGTGGTTGTAAGTGTATTGTTAGGGTGAAGTGCACCAAATGTGAGGTGTACCTGTGCCTCACCTCTGAAAAAAATTGCTTTGTGAAGTTTCGTACAGAAAAAAAGGTGAAGTTTCAAGGATTATGGGGGGTTCATGTTCATAATTTTCCTTTCATAACATTGTATAATGTTGAATTTTCATGAACTGCAATGTTTTTGGTTTTATGTCAATGTTTTATGATACATGATGAACAGTATTATATTTGTTTTTAACTGTATAAATTTGCAATTTAAATAATATTCATGAAAAATATAATGAAATTCAAAGAATATAAAGCATTATTCAGCAAAAAAGAATGGAATAAATAAAAGCACAAGATGTTGGAAAGTATGTATAAGGTGTTGTTTATAATTACTGTTAAAGCTAATAATAGCTCCAATTGATTCAATACAAACAACATTTCTGAGGAAAAATATTAACTATATACACTTACACTTATTCTAAGTTATTTCCACTATTGTATGTTGTTGCCATATGGCAACATATCATAAAGTACCTTAAAATAATATTTTTTTCCAATTTTTTTTTTTTTTTTTTACAGCACTTCAAGTTAAGCCATTCTAAGAAAAGAAAAAGAGTCAAATATTTTTTTCTATAGGTCTATCATAATGTGTGCGGTAGAGGGTTAAAGGCAGCTTGCATCGTCACTACGCTGAAGACGCATGAAGAAGAAGTAGTAGTAGTAGTCGTCTGGTTTATTAGAAGCAGAGACTGTTCTTTGTTAGAAGTAAGAAGAAACCTCATTGCTTCACACAGGCTACTCTGCTGTCTCAGACGATGACATCTTTGTGTTGTGTCGGCCAGACGGCCACCGTAGCTTCTCCGAAAGGGAAGGGTGCGAGGGGGGTGCGCCATTAGTTGCAGTTCGCAACCTCACCACTAGATGCTGCTAAAATTTACAAATTGCACCTTTAATGTTATTTCATAGACCTGAGCTAACATGAACAACTAACACTAGCTATTTTTCCATCCAACGTTGCGAATTTAACTGATGCGCAAAATTGGAATATCGCATAAAACATTTGCGAATAAAGCAGCGTTTCCATTCCATGTGTTCAAGAGAACAAAATTGTCACTTCCTGACAGTGTTGGGGAAAGTTACTTTTAAAAGTAATGCAATATTGTAATGCATTACTTTTAAAAGTAACTTTCCCCAACACTGTCCCTAAAAAAGTAACTAATTGCATTATTTAGTTACTTTTTATGAAAAGAAATGCGTTACATTACTTTTGCTTTTCTCTCCCGGGCTGAGAAAAGTACAGTACAGTAGAGGGCGCAGCTCAAACCTTTCAGCTGTGCTGCAATTCTGGATTAAAGAAAATAAGAATACAGGAGAACAAAGTTCAGCACTCTTTATTTTAAATATAATCTAAAGTGATTTTTGCTTATTACCATGGTTGAATTAGATCATTGAAGGTCAGCAGCAAAGACATCAAATATGTAAGTATATTTGTGCAATTTACTATAGTTAATTATTACAGGTGTAAAATTTCCATATTACATGTTCAATCAGCGTTTGTTGGCGTAAAATTCTGAGATTGCATTTAACTGTTTTTATTCATTTTGAGGAATACTGAATATTTTCGTGCAAGTGAGATAAGTAAATGCATGTTCACATTTAGTCTAGAACTACAATATCCATCATGTTCACACAGCGCACACAACACCTCTGCACTTACCCTATTTCTCTCAACATTGGGACAAGAGAGCTGTCAGTCAATAAATATAAAAAACAAAGTAACTTGCATTACTAATTTGAAAAAAGTAACTTAGATATTTTGTTGTAAATTGAAAAAGTAATGCGTTACTTTACTAGTTACTTGAAAAAAAGTAATCTGATTACCTAACTCAAGTTACTTTTAATGAGTTACCCCCAACACTGCTTCCTGATAAACTGCCTCTAAATATCACAAAGAAAAGTAGGAGAAGCCACCGTATATAATCATTTTCGTATATATAATAAATGACTTTATTTATTGCAGACGAAAGGCAATAAATGCGTTATCTTGCTTTCAGAGGCGGATGCCTGCTATTTAGGAGAGCAGTTGTGTGAGACAGTTGTGGAATGTAATTATATCAAACCACTTTAACAACAGACTTTGGCTCAGGCATTATTCGGCAAATGTGTTTCCATCCTAGTTTATGCGCATGTTTTTTATCGAATAAAATATTTATTCGACTCAATTGAGCGCATACGTTTTTAATGCGCATTTTTAGAATTTATGCGCATCTTGGCATTTTCATCCAGCGTTTTTTTTTTATGCGATATTCCAAAATGCGCATAAAAAATAGGTGCATAGAAACATAGCTAACAACAGTCATCATCCTCATGCAGGAAAGAAGAGCATTACAATTTTCACAAGGATACAAGCACAGTGCAGTTGCATTACAGGAGCAAAACCTGTTCATCACTCCTAAGCTTTAGCAGCTGCACAAACGTTGCCTGTGCACTTTATTAAAGACTATTTATATAACACCATCCAACTGTTTGAACGTTTCCTCTTTTCGACCATAAGAATGGCCTTTTATTTACATCCGTGTTGATTTTGTGTACCCAGCCTCTCAATACACACACACAAACACACACCTGTGCGTTTGATTGACAGCCTCCTCCTCAGTGTAAAATGTGAGGACTACGCCAACTCACAGCACTCGGATTTAGCGAGCTTTAGCAGCTTTTGATTCCTGATAGGCCAACTGTCTGTCACCTCTAATGGAATGTGGATGTGTGCATGTGTGTGTGTGTATCTTGGAGTGAATGACTTTGACCTCACGGCTGCACACCAAGCACGCTGGTCAAAGGGTACAAACGTCAATCACACTCCGGACACGGTCAGAGTAACACACACACACACACACACACACACACACACAATTCCCAGTTCTTTTCAGCTCAGTATGAGTGTGTGTGCCTGCAAATATGACTCAGAGAACACAAAACAAAACCATCTGAAAGAGTCCAGGATCATGGCACCCTTGGGTGTGTTGCTTGTCTAAGCTTTCTAATCCTAGTATTAGGTTGGTAAATGTTGATGTTAATCCTGCTCTGTTTAACACATCTTCGTTATGAATGGCTCTTTGATTCACTGCTGTTACAGTGGTCGTGTGAGTGTTTCTGAAAATCAAACACCCCGCAGGTTACAGCAACACAATCAGAAAACACGATCTGGCTAATCTTGGGAAATGACAAAGGCAGTTTTCTTTATTAAAAAGGGAAGAGTTAAAAAGAGTCAGTTGCACTTTATTTTACAGTATGTGCACTTACGTGTACATACAACATAACTCATTTGATTTGCAAGAACTCAAAATAAAAAAGTTAATTAACTAAATCTTTTATGTTAATTGCTATCAAAAATGTATGAGTTAGCTAACTCAGTACTTCAAGTTAGGAGCAGTTAACATGCATGAGTACTACAAACTCAAAACCTGATAGTTCTGCTTACTTAAAATTGGGAACATCATAACTCAAAAAATTTGATATAACTGACTACCTCAAATTTTTTGAGTTAGCCCAACTTATTTGGGTTTACAGTGTACCTAAGAAAGTACTGGGTAATATAATGCAACTACAAGGGTTAAAGTTAAGTTTAGGGGTAGGTTCAGGGTTAGTACCTAGTTATAACCCAGTTATTGTAATCACTATAATAACATATTACAAGTAACGTGAGTTACATAGTCAGATTTCTTTTTTAAAGTAACTACTAAAGCAATACATTACTTTTAAATTTACAAAATAGGTGAGTTACTTTTTAAAATAAGTAATGCAGGTTACTTTGTTTTCCCATTTATTGACTGACAGCCCTCCTGTTCCCATGTTGAGAGAAATGGGGTGTAAGTGCAGAGGTGTTGTGTGCGCTGTATAGTTCGAGAGTAAATGTGAGAAGACATTTATCTCACTTGCACAAAAACAGATTCAGTATCCTCAGAATTAAAAAAAAACAAAAAAAAAAAAACTGTGAAATACAAACTCAGAATATTATGCAAACCTGCAATAACATAAATATACTTTATGTATTTAATCTCACTATATTAAGCAATGTCTTTGCTGCTGACCTGCGATGATCCAATTCAACCATATAAGAAAAAAATACTTATATAAAAATTACCTAGCTATATAGCATTTGTGTTTTTTTGTTTGTTTTTTTTCCCCCCTATTTTTCTGTATTCCAGAATGGCAGCACAGCTGAAAGGTTTGTTTGAGCGAAGTAGTCACTGAAGCACCAACGGACTTTTTTGTGGATCTTTGGGAGGAGATTGGAGCTTTAACTTTAATTTCTACATTTCCAGAACTGTTTATTTCATACTGACATAATGAGTTGATCTAAAGTATTAATCGATTCTGCGGGAGTGTTGGCGGGCTCCACTTCGCGCTCACTGCCGTGCAGACTTGGGCTCCAAGTTCACTATGCGCAGACTCGAGACTCAGGATGTAAGCGCCATATTGGCACACTGGGGGCTTCACTTAATACAATGGAAGAGAGTGAAGGTGCGTTGTCCATCTTTTTTAGTCTATGGGCCAAGCACACTTATTTTTGAAAAAAAAAAAAAGAAAAAAAAAAACTTGATGTAGTGAAACTGACACCACTATGGGACTGGGACATACTATTTATTTTTTATTTTTAGAAATCATTTTCACAAAATATAATGTTAAAATTGTTTATGATTATTTAAATATTTGTTTAGAGGATCATAGTATAAAAATAAGTAATAATTCATATTTTTTATTATGGATTTTCATGTTTTAAGATCAAAAGTCTGGGGCAAGCATAAAACAAAATCTATAGACCTTATGTAGACATGCCCCTTTTCAATTCTGCGTTTGTTGTGTTCTGTCTTCCGGTTTATATTTCCACAGCATGAAGGTAAGATCTTATGGATTTATGAATGAGCCGCTCATTTTAAAATCTTCCCAGTCTACTGACATTTGTTATGACATCTGCTTCAAACATTACTTCAACAGCGATGCCATAGAAATATACAGAGCTACCGCAAAAACTGAAGTAACACGATATTCTAAAGATGGATGTGCGCTTGTTTCTCTGGCAAATAAGGTCTATACATATAAGCCATTTAAATAGCTTAAAAATTTTTATGTGTCCTTCATATGACAAAAAGGAAATTAAAACTTGTATTAAAACTATTAGTTTTAATAAAAACCAACCCCTGTGATGAGAAAGTTGAAGAAACACCCAAAATTGACTGGCATAGGAAAAAATGGTTCAGCAGTTGTACAAAACACTTATGAAATTAGCAGGGAATGTCTGTAGACTTTGTGGAGAATTTCTGTCCTTCCAAAACTAATAATTACAAAATGAAAACAAATCAGAATATATAATCAGACTGGAACTGGTGATTTCAGCCATTTCTTGTAATTCGTGTAAAATATGTATCAGATGGTCAGTGAAAGGACTGTGGGTGGCTGTGAGACAGAGACTATACAGGGTCTCAGCAGAATAACTGGACTAACTATGTTAACTGGACCCTTACTGTATGACAGAAGTGTTCCTACGATGACGCTGAATGTAAGCAATGCTCTTTGGCCTCACATGTATCAACAACATCATCACTTTTCTCAATTTTAAGTGCTGAGTCACATTGAAGGTGCTGATGGGTTTTATTCTCTCTAAACGGGCACGGCAGGGAGCCTGAGCCTCAGCACCAGGTGTTTCTGTGTTCGGCTTCTCCTCAGCCATAAATCTCCCTAGGCTCTGCTCCACCGCAGATGTAGATGGGGAGAGATTACTCTGCCCAAAACAACAGTCAGACCCTGACTAAAGCTGGCCGTTTAACTGGTAAACTGAAAACCGGTGTGTGGGTGGGTGGGTGGGTCACAGCACTGGACTGCATCTTAGTCTTGCCAACCTAAACTCACAGGAAAACATAACCAACAACAAGATGGCGATTACGTCTGAATTCGTACAATGTGAATCATACAAAGATTTTTAGAAAAAAAAGTATAAAGGTAACCTCATCCCTAAACATAACTATTGAATTAAAAGGTAAATTCTAAAAAATTTTGGTTTAAAAACAACCTAAGTTGGGTTGAAAATGGACAAACCCAGCAATTGGGTTATTTTAACCCAGCGGTTGGGTTAAATGTGTGCCCAACCTGCTGGGTAGTTTTATTTAACTCAACTATTGTTTAAAAATTACTGTATTGCTTGCTGAAAATGAACCCAAAGTAAGTTGGGAATTAAAATGTATTAATATGTTTAATAAATTTAATAAGTTTAATGAATAATAATAAAAAAATAAACATTTATTAAATTGCTTATTAATAAATGTTCACCTTTTGATTATCATTGTTGCCTCTAGCAATTATGCGTCTGATTTTTAATTTCCAACCTGTTTTGAGTTCATTTTAAGCCAGCCATATAGTACATATAGTAATTTTTAAACAATACTTGTGTTATATAAAACTGCCCAGCACGTTGGGCAAACATTTAACCCAACCGCTGGGTTAAAACAACCCAATCGCTGGGTTTGTCCATTTTTTAACCCAGCATTTTTTAGAGTGTATGAATGAGATCATTCAAATTAGCCAACAATTTGAAAAGTTGATGAGCCTAGTTATTTTGCCCTAATAGGATAGTTCACCCCAAAATGACAAATTTGTCACCATTTACTTACCCTCATGTCATTCTAAACCACTTTCTTTCGTTCTATGGCTTTCTTTCTTCTGCAGAACACCAAAGAAGATATTTTAAAGAATGAATCATCAGGGAATGTTTCAATATTTTGCCCTTATACTAAAAGTCAATGGGGCCCAAAAAGAACATTGGATCCCACTGACTTTCATTGTATTTTTTCTGAATATTTTCATTTGTGTCCTGAAGACGAAAGACAGTTATACAAGTTTGAAACAACATGAGGATGAGTGCTGCAAATGATGACAGAATATTTATTTCTGGGTGACCTATCACTTTAATTATGCATTATATAGTTCAGCTTTAGGTTTCCTGCTGTCCATTACAGACACTGCAACTCACTGGTCTGAAGCTGTCCCACCTATCTTACAGTGTTTTATCTCAGGTGTTAAATCTTTAAAAGCCTCTGCTGACATATATCCGCCACCTAAAATATATGTCCTGACAATAAAGACGCACTGACGTGACAGAGATCCAAAGCTTACTATTCACATATAAAAGTAACACAGAGCTGTAGTTTTGTTTAGTGTGTTCAGTTGTGTAATAGTGTGTGAAGAGCTCTTATGTCGGCAGGATATTATGTTAACTAAGAGAAACCCATCAAGAGAGAGAGAGAGACTGTCAAAAAAGCCATGCAGACACACCCAGTATTGTGGTGTAATGGGCGTAATTAAATGTAATGAATAAAAGCTGCATGCTCGTAAACAACACAATAACCTTTTTTATATGTGCGAGATTATGTAGTGAAAAGCTCTCAGCCTGAGCTCTGCCCCTCACTACTCTTCCCTGAGCTGTCTTTATTTATCTCTGTTAGGGCAATAATCCCTTTAAATGACATCTTTATGAAAGAAACGATAATCACCTCTGCATAATATTGTATTTAAATAGACATTAGACACACATGTTTGATACAATCATGCCAATGAGGGAATAATCTGCTGTAAATGGCATTAAAGCTTTTGTTTTTGACTATCCATCAAAATGATTTATGCATATTTCTTTCGATATTAATTTTGTAAGAATTATGTATTTTTGGATAGATAGACTAAACATGGCTTCGTCATTAAAAGAATAATTCATCCCAAAATGAATATTTATTCACCCTCATGTCATTCTAAACCCATATGAATTTGTTTCTGCTGTGGAACACAAAAGAAAATCTTTTCCATGCAATTATAATGAATGTGGGCTGGAGATTTCAAGCCTCAAAAAGTATGCAAAAGCACCATAAAAGTGCCATGAAAGTGATCCAGAAGACTTGTGCGCTTTATTCAAGTCTTCTAATGTCATGAGAAGAACGAACCAAAAACTAAAGTCATTATTCAGTTATAATCTTTCAAACCAGTAAGTAAACCATTCCAGCCACATCATTCAGTGATTTGAACTTGAGAACCAAATCAGTCTGATTTGTGAATTAATTCTGAACAGTTTTGTAAACTGGATCAACTGATTCATTGGAAACTACTTCTCACATGAACATAATAAGAAGGGCAAATATGAAGATTTTCAGTGAATAATAACTTCAGTTTCATTCTGTAACTCAATATGGCTTCAGAAGACTTGAGTCATATGAGTCATATGGACCACTTCTGTAAAACTTTTATGATGCTTTTTTTTTTTTTTTGGTCATTTTTGAGCTTTTGAAGGCCCAGGGCCCTATTTTAATGATCTAAGCGCATGGTATAGGTGCACTTAGGGCGTGTCCGAATCCTCTTTTGCTAGTTTAACGACGGAAAAAATGATTGGTGTGCCAGGCGCATGGTCCAAAAGACTAGGTACAACCTACCTATTCTCTTAATGAGTAATGGGTGTGTTTTGGGCGTAACGTGCAATAAACCAATCAGAGTTTCATCTCCCATTCCCTTTAAAAGCCAGTTGCGCTTGCACCATGGCGGATTCGCTATTTACATGGCGGAATTTGCAAGCGGAAAGACCGAACGCTTCTCCAGAAAGGAATCCTTTTATTTTTAATATTTAAAAATGTTTGTGCGCTGCTGCGCATCCCTGTGTGTGTAACAAGCAGAGTGTACGCACATTGTGCACCCACCTATAGGTACATATTACTAACGCTCCCTTTAAATAACAAAAAAATACTGCGCCATTGACTTTAGACCAGGTTTCAGTTGGTCAATGGCGCAGTCATTTTCAGTTGCATCCAAATAGCAACACACCAACAATGCGCCTGAACACACCTCGTTTTCAGACCAGCATGCCCATGGGCGCACAAATGGGTGCAAATGCTTCTGGTATTTAAACAAGGTGGTGCTGGACGTGTAAATGATAACTGCGTCAGGCTGAAACTAGCAAAAAACACGTGCGTTGTGCCTGGCGTCGCATTGCGCTGGGAGTATGATAGGGCCCTGGGTATTTATTCACTTTAAGTGTATTGAAAAAAGTGACTTTTTATTTTATTTTATTTCTATTTTTCAAAAAATTACCCTTTGTGTTCCATGAAAGAAAGAGGGTCATATGGGTTTCACAGAATAACACAAGGATAAGAAAATTATGAAAGAATATTCATTTTTTATATCATGATCACCAGTTGGAGTGCCCTTGATAGCCTCCAGAGTGCACTCCACCCCGGACTATTGCCTCACTTTCATGGACTCCATTTCCCATAACCCACTGCCCGGACTCATCAGCCATGATTACATTCAGCTGTTGTTCATTTACCTGTTAGTGTCTGTCTATATAAACCTGGTTCTTTCATTCACTCTTGGCTTGGTCTTGCATGTCTGTATTTGCTGCACTTTAAATAAGTGTCTTGTATAAATAATTGTATCTTGTTTTCTCATGAGTCTTGGTTTCTTTGGTTTCATTGTATTATCCCTGGATTTTCCTGTTTTTTGCATGTGCCCTGGACTTTATCTTTGTTTGGATTGCTCACCTGTGTTTTGACCTTTGCCTGGCTTTTGGATTACGATTGTGGATTACCCTCTGATTAATAAATACTGCATTTGGATCCTCAACCCTCAAGTCTCGGAGCAGTCATTACATTTTTAACCATTACAGTAAGATTTTACAGTAAGGTTTTAGTTAATGCATTTGATATAATTAACTAAATGCACAAATATATTTTACAACATCCATCAATGATAATTTATAAAAAAAGAATTAAAAATTAACTGTAACTGTAAACAATGTATGTATTATTAAAGGAATAGTTCACCCATTAAATTATCTCATAATTTACTCACCCTCAAGCCATCCTAGGTGTATATGACTATCTTCTTTCAGCTGAACACAATCTGAGTTATATTAAATAATATCCTGGCTCTTCCAAGCTTTGTATGGCATTGAATAGTGCCCAAGTTTTTGAAGCTCCAAAAAGCACATCCATCCATCATGAAAGTAATCCATACAACTCCAGTGGGTTAATAAGTGCCTTTTGAAGCGAAATGATGGGTTTTTGTAAGAAAAATATCCATATTCAAAACTATATAAATTATAAACACTGGCTTTTGGCAATGGCCGTACGTGCACTCACAAGAGAGTTACGTGGTCTATTCTCACCTAAGCTTACACCTACGTCATATGTCCTACATCGGGTCAGAGGTCGAGTTACACCTGAACTCAACTCTCTCGTGAACGCTCGTATGGCCGTTGCCGGAAGCCAGTGATTATAGTTTGTAAAGTTTTAAATATGGATATTTTTCTTACAATTATTAACCAACTGGAGTCCTATGGATTACTTTTATGATGGATGGATGGATGGATGGATGGATGGATGCGCTTTTTGGAGCTTAAAAAACTTCAATGCCATTACAAAGCTGGGAAGAGCCAGGATATTATTTAATATAACTCTGATTGTGTTTGGCTGGAAGAAGAAGGTCATATACACCTAGGATGGCTTGATGGTGAGTAAATTATGGGATAATTTTCATTTTTAGGTGAACTATTTCTTTAAATGCCGTAAAAACTAAAACAATAATTGTTCACTACTACTGCTTTAATGAATATAGCCAAAATCACTATTTATTATGGGGGAAAAAACAACATATTTTTATGAATAAAACTCAAACACATGCAGACTTCCAAACTCAAAATCTCTCTCTTTAATCCATCGCTTCCTTCCAGGCCCTGTTTTAGTTAAGAAAAACGGTCTCGACCAAGTACTCAGAAATGAGCATCAGGGGAGTGAAGTCTTGCTTTCTGTCTAGCTTGTTTTTGTATTGTTCAATCAGCCAGTTACCCCTGCTGTCAAAACGCATGTGCGTCTCCGTGACAACCCCCCAGTCAAATCGAATTTTCCTCCCCCGTACAGAAGACTGTGTAAACTTCCCCTCTCCATCTTTAAGATGAGCTTTCTCTCTAAATAAATCAAAAACTCTACCTCGTCCTTGAGGTATAGCATGTGATTTTGATACGTGCAGATTTTGTAAGTGTTTCTATGTGAAAAAAGAGAGCAAAAGCAAGCGGATCTGGGAATGTGTGGAATAATGCAATTAACTCAGTATGGCATCTCAGGAGACAGAGGGATGGTGAGGGGGAAGAGAGACGGGATGCTCTTTATAAATGTCTTTGAGCGGGGAGAGAGAGAGGGCTGAAGGACTGAAGCTGTCACGAGCACATCCCGTTTCCCCATCATACTCAGTCAACAAGCTGTCAATCAAACTCAACAGAGCTGCTTGTAGCTCATTATTATGAGTCAAAGGTACACAACCCCACTAAACACGTGAAGCTATTTCAATCACTTGAGAAAACACTGGACACAATGTTAACAATGAGCCATACTGTACACTTAAGAACATGCAACAATCCAGATGATTTATATGCTAATGAACTCTGCAAGGAAGTTTGAATAAAAAAGTTAAATATATGTAATGCTTTTTGTCAAATGCGTTTGATCAAAATATGTAAGCAATATATTTTGTCATACTGCCATTTTCCCATAGCTTTAATAGACCGACAACAGATGGAGGAGTCGGACTTGAACATTTGCTTCAAGCATCTGAGTTACAGTTAAGGTGCTGAAATCTGCATCCAAAATATTTTGGAAAGTAGTTACATATGGCAAATACTGTGGGGTGCAAAAGTCCACATTGAAAATCTGGAATTTAAAATCTAATTTAAACCTCAAAATAAATAACATTTTTTGCATTTTGAAAAATTAAAAATGATGAAACATTATGAGCTAAAAGAAAGATCCTGCATTTCTTGGTCACTAATAAGCAAATGTGTGACAAAATCATGATGGTCAGATGTTCTTGCTTGCAATAAATCAAGATGCTCTTTGGATTATTCTCAAATCATGCTGGAGAACATGATCATTAGGTTTTGAACAAACTTGTGGAGTTCATGCAGCTTAAATGATGTTGTTATTAATTCAAAAGAACACACCAAATACTAAGAAATTATGAAATGTACCATTTTCAATTTCAGTGTTATGCTGATACTATAAATTAAAATTATTAAATTCAAAATGCAATATGGAAGCATTTCAATGACTTTTGGAGCCCACTAATGCCATAAAGTAGGTCTGTTGATAAATATGTGAATTTTCCCTTTGATAAATGGTTGGTTTATGATGTTTTAGCAGGTTCTTTTTCTTTGGCACTCACAGCCTCTGCAGTGGAAGGTGTTGGAGTATGATTTAGAGGCAAGCACAATTGAATTTTTAAAGTAATCAGAGCTGTAAAAGTGAAAGATGATGTGGCAACTTGTTTAATCACATTAAAGTTTAAAAACCAAGGAGACGTTATGAGATATCTTAAGAATCTGCAGTGTGGCTGAGAAATCTCATATAAATTTATTAGAGTTGCAATGCATCGATAAATTACAACATCTAATGTTCACAATAATACAGCAAGGGAGTGTCAGATACTCCAAAGAGTTTAGCAAAATGTAATATTCTTACATTTTTGACTGTTTTTCCTTATGTAAAGCTGACAAAAGTGTATGTCTTCAGAGGACTTATATCACAATATATTATATAACAATGTATGAATACTACACTTTTATGGTGCCTTTATGGTGTGTTTTTTGTAGCTTGGTCACTATTAATTAGCATTGTATTGCTGAACTATTCTTTTAAAGGGTTAATTCACTCAAAAAGGAAAATTCTGTCATCTTTTACCAAGTGGCAACCTCCCCCAGTTTCTCTTGAAGCCAATACGGAAGTGACTTAAACTGCAATTCATCGACTCCAAAAGAGAGCAGAATCTCATTGAGCCCCATGTTAAAATGCCCAACTTTACAGCAGAAAAAAACATGTTTACAGCCTGGTACAAATTGTGGTTTTGGTCTATACAGCTAATTTTGCCCTTCATGACAATTCTGAGGGGGGTGAATTTTTTTTTATAACTCATCCATTTAAATTATATTAAGCCTTAAAGTTCTGCATAATTAGGGTGTGGCCACGTCTTGGCATTGGCTAAAAGTTTTGTTCGTCAGATTTACTACAATGACATGCTGCCAAGATGGCAACGGCCGCTATTTGGCTTCAAAAATGCTCTTCAGAAATCTACGGGTGACATCACAGACTCTACGTCCATATTTTTTTACAGTCTATGTCTTTTGCTCACCCTTATGTCATTCCAAACCCATAAGATGACTTTTAAACACAAATGAAGAATATTCTTGTATTTTTCTTGTACATCTATTGAAAGTTCACACACCAAAATTTGCATGCTTCAAAAAGTACAGAAAGACATCATAAAAGTAATACATTTACACCGCGTTCCAAATTATTATGCAAGTGACATATCAGTAAGATTTCAGTAGAATAAACATTCAGATTTTAGTTTTTCTAAGAAAATGTTTGTTTGTTTATTTATCCATGTCTTTTTAGATAACTGGTATCAATCTCAGACTAAATAATTTGCCAGGTTTATGGAAACCCTACTTTTGTTCCACAGGTTTCCAGGAGGTTGTTCCACATTATTAAGCAAGTCACAGTTCTCATATGGGGAGGAAGAAAGATCTTTCTGAAGATGAAAAGCATGAAATGGTCCAATGTTGTGCAAAAGGCATGAAAACAACTAATATTGTGTAAAAACTGAATGGAGATTATCAAATTATCATAAGATTTGTGAGTGATTTAGAGCACAGCAGAACTTGGTCAGATAAAGGCTTATTAATGAAAGTTCCTGTCAAAAAAATTAATTATATTAAAAGGGCAGCTATAAAAAATGCCAGTGTTGAGCAGCAAACAGATATTTGAAGCTGCTGGTGTCTCTGGAGTCTCAAGAAGCTCTCCATGCAGGCTGGCAGTTGTGCATAAAGATGCATTTTAGCCACCACTAACCAAACCTCACAAAGAGAAACATTTACAGTGGGTGTAGATATACATTTTCAAACAGTTTTATTGCTGTGGTGTTTTTTTTTTGCAGCATGAGATAGTGCATAGTGCATTGTATTTCAGAAGGCACTATCCTCCTTTTTATACCATAGCTAAAAATGGCCAGTTATGAACTCCACATATCTTGCAAAAGTCATCTTAATACCCTCAGAGACCCTAAAGGGACCTTCCATCTCACTTCCCAATATTCCAGCCCAAATCATCACCCGCTAGCTCCTTGCTGACGTCGCAGTCTTGTTGGAACGTGGTGGCCATTCACCAACTATCCAGAAATCCATCCATTTAGACCATCCATTGTAGTACGGCATTAGTCAGTGAATAAAACTATTTAAAAATGAGTCTACATGTATTTCTAAACCCACTGTAAATGTTTCTCTTTGTGAGCTTTGGTTAGGAGTGGCTGAAATGCATCTTTACGCACAACTGCCAGCCTGCATGGAGAACTTTTTGAGACTCCAGAGACACCAGAAGCTTCAAATACCTGTTTGCTGCTCAACACTGGCTTTTTTTTTATAGCTGCCCTTTTAATACAATTAATTTTTTTGACAGGAACTTCCAATAATAAAACTTTATCTGACCGAGTTCTGCTGTGCTCTAAATCACTCACAAATCTTATGATAATTTGATAATCTCCATTCAGTTTTCACACAGTGTTAGTTGTTTTCATGCCTTTTGCACAACATTGCACCATTTCATGCTTTTCATCTTCAGAAAGATCTTTCTTCCTCCCCATATTGCATGAGAACTGTGACTTGCTTAATAATGTGGAACAACCTCTAAGTAGGGTTTCCACAGACCTGGCAAATTATTTAGTCTGAGATTGATACCAGTTATCTAAAAAGACATGGATAAATAAACAAGCAAACATTTTCTTAGAAAAACTAAAATCTGAATGTTTATTCTACTGAAATCTTACTGATATGTCACTTGCATAATAATTTAGAAGTAAATCGAGCATTCCAAGTCTTCAGAAGAGACCACATTCAAAGGGTTTGCTTGATGTGTGAGAATCATGAGGTTTGCCTTTGCGCATCAAGCAAGTACGGTTGAGCTTCTGTTTACCATATTTGATGTGCTCTATGTATGTGTGCTGATCAATGTTTACATGTGAAAAAATAAATGAATCAATTAATCGTATAAAGCAGTGTTTCTCAACTGGTGAGTCGCAAGACTGTTTTGAGTGGGTCTTGGAGTGTGTAGTCAAACAACAACAACAACAAAAAATGTGGTTCTAAATGTTTTTCTGATGCAAAACTTTTATTTTGAAATATGTGTTTGAACGCTGTTGACTCTGTCAGATACAGTTTAAGTAAAGTAACTGCATTGACTTGATTCAGTATCTGCGGTCAGATGAGATGATGTCAGGCTATATGTCATTATTCTAATGTTATTTTCATAAATTGTTACGAAATAAAAAGTCTCTCACCTCAGAAAAACAAACTTTCCTGTCCTGTCAGACGTTATACTGTGTTCACGCACAAATGCGGAGGGGCGTGCTGTATATCACTTCACTTTATGTCACTTGGTAAGTCATGAAAATACCAAAAAGTACCAATAAATTGCATAACTGGTACGTCGTGTGTTAGCTGGGAAGGATTTGCATGCAGGATGTTCATTCTATTTATCAGGATCACTGTCCATATACATATAACAATTCATGTAAGTATTGTGACATGCATGGTAAGGGTAGTTTCCATAACTTTAACCCAAAATACCACTTTATTTTCACTTTGTGTGATTTTTGATGACTGTTGTGGCTTATACCAACTTACTAACTTTATTGTGTTTTAATTTAATAGCGTTACCTTATACTGTATTTTCATCAGTGTTAGTGATATTCTTATAATTTATGTGTATGTTTACGGGATCCTGAACTGCGTTGTTTTATTGTTTAATAATGTTTCCTGGGGTGCACTTATAATGTTAGTATGATTTTTACATCAAAAATTGTCATTATTTAGAAATAAAAGGCATTTTTCCTATCCTGATTTTAGCCCTCTTATCTGAACGCTCTGTTTTAAGAGGCATGTCTGCTGTGAGACTTCAGTGTAAACACCCACTGCTGTGATTGGCTAACATCTTTGCATATGAAATAGCTAAGTATTACTCTATCGAAAACTTTTAGCACGTTTTTACTACAGCTCTCAAGGTTAACTACTTGTGAAAAGTGTTGATTATAGCATTACATCTATGAGATCTATTAGATTTATGGCATTATATTTAGATTGTGGCATAAAAGGTTGCAGAGATGAACATTGTAGCCGATCACAGACATGTTGTTGAGCGCATGAAAGCAGTGATCTCATCATTGCAACTCAATTTCTGCACACTAACAAATGCTTTCATCATAACTAACAGTGCAAACGCGATGTAACTAAGAGATTCGTTGAATAAAACGGGAGTTTTGCCGCGAGTCCAAAACTCAGTCACTGATAAACTGTTTGATTGACAGCTCCAGTGATTGTAAAGGGAGCGTTCTTTGATCGCTTTCTACATATAATTTAATCACCATTTAAATAACAGATTATTTTCATCCTACTAAGAGAAACAACATGAAGATGACCGTTTAGTCACTGGTTTGATTTACTGACACATAGACAAAGAACATCTGACTGCATGAATCATTACATATCAGATCAGGCATTAGAATTAACACAGTTACTTACATGTTGTTGCATTACTGTCGAGTCCATATCGTAAAAGTCTGTGTGCAAAGCCTGTGCTGAAATGCGATTGATTTACCAAAGAATCCACAGTGAATTACCGAATACAAATAAATAAAGCTCAACTGAGACATTCACATTGTTGAAAATAAATAACCATATTCATTAGGATCCTTTGAAAGGTAATTTTTAGTCCTGTATCACTCTTCTCTCCTCCTCATCTCACTAACACACCAGTGGGTGGGGCTAATGTTGCAATGATGAAGTAGGTGTTGATTTCTTCTGCGGAGGCAGCGTTTCATCTATTTATAGATAGGCACATTACAGGATCAGTCATTTGCTGGTCCTGGTGTCAATAAAAGCTTTTATTAGACTAACAAGGAAGTTTTAAAAAAAAAACTTACAGGATATTCTTATAGTACAATGACCTCTTATATATCAAAAGCTCAAGGAAAAGTTGATTTCTCAATTCATGACCCCTTTAAGTAAAGTGGGACAGTACTTGTGTGTGTGTCAACCATTTTTGAGATATAAATTAGCTTGTTTCAAATTCATCATTCAAATTCAATTTGCGTGGACTTTCAATGGATTTCAATGAGGGCATATTAAGAATATCTTCATTTATGTTCCAAAGATGAATGAAAGTTGTATGGGTTTTGGAACAACACGAGGGTGAGATGAGCTATCCCTTTAAGAACATTTTAAGCATTTGTTGTACTGTATATAAGAAGAACTGTGAAGGAGGCCTGGAGAGAAATGGGACAGATCATTACATTTCCTCTCATACACATTTGATTCCAAAGATAAATAACGAGAACAAACTATCATATTTACCTAATCATAAAGGAACAAATTTTGGCAGCATTCTTTAGCAGCGAGCATGGACGGGACTAATTTACTAAACACACCCTCCAGTCTCATAATTACATGTAATTTTACCGGCATAATTAACTAATTTAATTACTGCTCCTCAAGAGCATCAATTATTGATATTACGAAGCGTTCAGACAGGCTGTGGTGACACGAGGAGCATCAGAGGACGTGAAACACATGCTGGCACTTTGAGAGCTTTGGCATGGGTACAGCAATATATGAGAGGGTGCGTGTGAGACAGAGAGAGAGAGTCTGAATGCCATATCAGAGTGGCACAGAGCTGGACAAGAGCCCAGACTGACAGCAGCCGCTGTAGAAATGAGCGAGAGAGAGAGAGAGAGAGAGACAGACCAAAGAAGGCCTCAGCTTGGGTATCACAAGAATGCAAAACGTCTTTGATTGTCAGTTCAGAAATAACTCCGAACTAATAAATGATCTAATTACAACAAAAGTGCTCAAATGAAATATATACTGTATACCTTACTAACTTACTAGTCTGTGATTGGATTAAGTTTGAATTTTGTTTTTTGGCGCACAAAAAGTATTCTCGTCACTTCATAACATTAAGGTTGAACCACTGTAGTCACATGAACTGTTTTAAATATGTCTTTAGTACCTTTCTGGGCACTGAAAGTGTTAATTGTCTTGCTGGCAATGCAGGCCTCACTGAGCCTACGGATTTCATCAAAAATATCTTAATTTGTGTTCCGAAGATGAACGAAGGTCTTACGGGTTTGGAACAACATGAGGGTAAGTAATTAATGACAGAATTTTTGGGTGAACTAACCCTTTAACCAAAAAAAAAACAAAAAAAAAAAACAAAAGCCAGTGTGCTACCAGGTTTAACTTCATTACACTCGTGGCACTTTATAATATAATATAATATCACAATTTATATTGTATTCATTAGTCAATAAAACAGCAGCATTTTTACATTACAAAACAATGTTTCTTTATGTGCAATATACTTTTTTAATAATACGCACTATTAATGTACATGCAACAAGGCAGAAACAAATAAAAGTGAAGTTCAAAATGCTTTATCTTGGAAAAGTGAGAAAATGAGGAATGTGACAGACATTCTCATTATGAGCTCAAACATCAGCTAAAATTACACATACATGCATTCACACACGCACAAAAGAGCATATTATACAGGTACAGTTTGCCTACACATAAAGAATTATCTGTATTTTATATCATGCATGTTTCTGGAGGCATACAATGCTGTCTTGGCTCTTATAAAAAGCACTGATCCGTCTTTAATGAGTGCTGGGTTTTATGTGTGTCGTGAAGGGAGAGGGTGTGACCGTGCGTTAATATCTGCCATAACACTACACACAGACACAAACACACACGCACACACACCGTTACACATAGATTTCGCTTTAGTAGCGTGGGGTAAATAACAGCACACATTAATAAGACTGCTGTGCACTTGAGACATGCTGCACAATCCAAGACCATCAGAATCCTTTGGTTTTGTTCAAGGAGCCATCCAGGACTAATTCAACAGAAAGATGATTTTGTGCTCCTTTGAGTGTTCAGATCAGATATCCTTGCAGGGTAAAGGAATGGAAAAATATAATTTACAGACTGGGAGAGAAAATGAAAGGGTTGGGAATGATAAGGGGGCAAGATAAGGAGAGAAAGTAAATAACGAATGGCAACTATACAGTTCATTAACATCAGACCACGTCTGCTGATTTTATGGATTTGCAGGACTCAATAGTTTGCCAAGAACGCTCTTCGTGCTTGCTTTAGCATCAGCTAGGTTCTATTCAAAGCCAGCAGCAGACGGAGCTTGGGTTTCAATTATCAGGCTAATGGGTTGGTGCTAAAAGCCACAATTGAAACTCCTCTCACAAGTGCATGTAAATTGATACAATTTCATCCAGTGCTATCTTTTTCTTCACAGAGGTGCAACAAAAAAGCTCTAGTCTGACAGGCCAAAAGTACAGTATGCTAGATTGAAATAGTGTGATGAACAGTCCTCTTGTGACTTTAGTGTGAAGTTCCTCTGCTCCTCCATGCAGCACATTAATAAGGAGAACTGTCAGGATCATATTTTAATTATATATATAGGGGTGCAATGGTACACAGAAGTCATGGTTCGGTACGTACCTCGGTTTTGGGCTCACGGTTCTATATGAGAAAGCAATAAATACCCGATGCTAGGTTTCTTTTCATTTATTTTGAACAGACAGTAGTGCAAATTACAGTTTGTTCCACCTAACGGAATTTAGTCCCCCCTGAGGTAGTTGGTACAGTACAGCCTCCTTTAGTGTATTAAGCGCTAAGCTTAATGTACACCAGATGTACTCGTTACATCAGAAGAAGAATGGCATCTACGCTAATATTAGTCTCTCTGTTTATCCCGAGGTTTACTGTAGTCAGTATATATCCAGGTGAGATCGAGGACCTGCGCCTTGACACGACAACAACCCAGCCCTGAAGTGTCAGCAGAGATTGAGTCAACTAGATCATCCACTGTGAAGGCCTCATCGACACGACAGCCAGTGGCACAGTTCCTCAACAAACCGTCCATACCGGCGTGATGAATATGATCCTCAACTGGATGGAACTGGAATAAATACTTTGACTGTTGCGATCCCAATCGGACTTATGATAGCTGCCTGAATCATAATCATGCACTGTTCGCTGTTGGCCAGAGGAGAACTGGCCCCCCGACTGAGCCTGGTTTCTCCCAAGGTTTTTTTTCTCCATTTAACACCTGTTTGCCACCTGATGTCACCTGTTGGAGTTTCGGTTCCTTGCCGCTGTCGCCTTTGGCTTGCTTAGTTGGGGACACTTGACATTTGATATTCAACAATGTTTTGATCTGCCTGCATCGACACCATTGTATGCGAACTGAACTGAGCTGGATGATGACATCACTGTTTTCTCCAGTGCTGATATACAGTAGATAAATGAACTAAATTAATAAGTATTGATTCTTACAACGGAATGAATCAATACTGAATTTACTTAAGATGGACAATGACACCATTTTCTTTAAGAGCAGCTGTGCAGCCAAAATTATTCACCAGTTATCACTGTAAAGCTGCTTTGACACAATCTGCATTGTAAAAAGCGCTATATAAATAAAGGTGACTTGAATTGACTAAGCAGTAAACAGAATGCACTCTTGCATAGGTCATATTTTTTTGAAGGGCTGATTAAAAAAACGAAAGATATTTGGTCACAATCAGTTACAAAACTGAAAAGCATCTCTTGTCTGTAAAAAAAAAAATCCCCATAAAATTTACGGTAAAAAACGGCAGCTGTGGTTGTCAGAACTTTACTGTAAAAAATATGGTAGCAACGTTTTAGGTTTTATGGGACAGAACTTAGTTTACTGTCTATTTTACAGTTCAAAACCGTATAATTTAAAGGTTTATATTGTAATAATTACGGTTCATAACTGTTTATTTTACACACTGTGAAAAAAAAAAAAAAAAAAATCCGTTAAATTTATGGTAAAAAAAAAACGTATTTCATTAACTGATATAATGTTAATTTACCAACCTAATGAAGTACTAATATCTGTTTTATACCTTTGTAAACTGACAACCACCAATCACAGTGGTGATGAGAGTCACATGATGAATCAAAGTTCATCACAAGCAGCTTTTCCACAGGCTGAGAAGGACAATACTAATATATAGAAGGTGCACACGGTCATTCACACAAACACTAAACACCATCATGGTAACACACATGACATTTTAAAAATGCAATAAACATTAATTTAACAACATTAGATGTAACATAAACCCTAATGTACATAACTGATTAGAATAAACTAAGAAAGTTATTTCAACGAAAATACATCAAATGTGAAGTGTCACGCAGGGAATTGTGGGAATGTCAATTTATGGTTTTTTACTGTAAATTATACAATGACGTTATTTTTCACTTCCAAAAACTGTAAATTTAACGGTATTTTACCGTAAAATTACATTAAAAGTACCATTAGATATATTACAGTTATTCACCGTATATAGTACGGAAACTTTCTGTAAACCAATTAACTGTTTTTCACCGTAGCTTTTTTGTAGTCTTTTATCGTTAAAATCACAGTAATTTTTTACAGTGTAAAAGTACAAAATAAATAGATTAATGAAAAATAAAACTTGTGCACTCCTGTAGTCTTTTTCTGCCTAGCTCCGATGATTGGCACATCTGGATGATGTCGTCTGATGTGTTAACATGATTCCTGATTGACATTGAATATACTAAATATACTATGGAAGTTAATGGGGCCCATCAACTGTTTGGTTACCTACGTTCTTCAAAATATCTTCTTTTGTGTTCAGCAGAAGAAAGAAATTCGGTAACACTTTGGTATGGGGAACACATATTCACTATTAACTAAGACTTTTGCCTCAATAAACTCTTGATTTACTGCTTATTAATATTTAGCAAGGTAGTTGTTGTAGCGTTTAAGTTTAGGTATTGGGTAGGATTCAGGGATGTAGAATATGTTCATGCAGAATAAGGCATTAATATGTGCTTTATAAGTACAAATAAACAGCCAATATGCAGGCTAATAAGCAACTAGTTAAAAGTGAGAATTGTTATCCATACTAAAATGTTACCAGAATTTATACAGGTTTGGAACAACTTGAGGGTGAGTAAATGATGACAGAATTTTTAATTTTGGGTGAGCTATCCTTTTAATGTAAAAATAGGGTAGGTGTGTTAAATAAATGTCAAAATAAATAAATCTTACTGACGCCAGTGTGCTGCCAGGTTTAACTGCATTACACTCGTGCCACTTTATAATATAATAACTTATATTGCAAAACAATGTTTCTTTATGTACAATATGGCATTGAACATATATAAATAATCTCATAATTAAACACAATAAACTAAAACTACATTTTACGTTTAAATGTCTGTGATTACTAATGAGATCATGTTGTGATGCATTAGCTGTGTGAAATCAGAAAGTTGCTGAAAGTTATTTTAAAACATATTTTTTGTAGTTTGGTTTCAATAAGTGCTCTTTTAGACTGGGGAGGTTTTGATTTCTGAAAGATTTCATATAAAACAATTTTTTAAAAAAAAGATATCACACCTTTAAATAGTACCCAATGGTTCGCATTTGCCCAGATGATACATGACAGTTTAATATCTGTCCCTTCTAAAGAATAGATGCAATAAAAGGTTTATGCACACATAAACACAAATTACACACACATCTTACACAAAATCAGATGCAATCTACAGTACATCCCATGAAAAGAATATTTTAATTCAATAGCTGAAAATTCAGTGCAGTAAAATCTACATAATTATGGATTTACAGAGGGAAGGAGAAAACTCAATTTCCACAATTTCTTATTTGCGTCATTAAAATAATACAATTGCAAATATAAGATTCATCCCGTACAAGCAAAGGATTTGTTTCTGGATTAAAGGCATAAAGACTGCAAGCTGTTATTGGAGCTCAGTGTAGGCATGTGAGCAGGATGGTGATACAGGACAGTGTCGCCATCAACTAATTAGATTCATAACATCAGGCTGAATGTGGAGGCCACATGATGAATATGTTACCCCAGTGTGACTTCTCCAGCGGGACTCTGGAATACATCAACAGCTCACAAAATGTGCCCTCAGGCAAGATGCTGAACATTTCGCCTTGGAGCAGTATAGCTCAATGGGTCATTTGCTTTGCTATAAAAATAGTGGCCTTCTAGAGAGCATTATTGCATTAGCTTGTAAATTACTCTCTCAAAATGTCACTGTTAGTATTGTGGTGAGATCGAAGGTGTAATATGTCATTTTTATGTTAAAATACTTCTCTTTTCTTAGTTTAATATGCGAAGATAATTGTAGTTTAGCAATTTCTCAGCTCATTCCCAACCAGCAGCAACACTGCCGCAACCATTGCTAGTCTGACCAATCACGGACCAATACAAAAACCTTGCATGTCCAAACCTGCTACTTGTCAGGAAATGGGAAAAAAAATACTGCATTTTTTTTAAAAAAATAATTACACACTGTGTCATCACAAGTTAATAATTAAATATGGTCAGACACTTGCATGTGTTATTATATTATTAACATTTTACCAAAATCAAACTCAAATGAAGTTAAGTTTTTGACCAGTGAATGTTGGACATATGTGTTTTGTCCATCATAACAGCTGCATCTTAGGCAGTAAGTGTATTGCTTTACATTTTTATCCACTTACAGGTTATAGAGTTTATCATCTATGTGGGTGTTCAGTTTTTGTTTTTGTTTTATTTTGTCATTTGGCCAAAATCTCATGTTATAAAAGATGAAGTGCTTCGCACAGGCTATTTAAAGGGTTAATTCACTCAAAAATGAAAATTTACTGTTAATTTACTCACCCTCAGGCCATCAAAGATGAAGGTGGGGTTTTTTTCAGTATAAATGTAAAGAAGATTTTTAGCTGGTGATTTATTTAATGCAAGTCAATGGCTATCGTCACTTTGAGAGTCAAAAAAACATAAACAGGCAAAAGAAAAAAATTAATAGCTATAGCTCCTGACGATACATTGAGGTCTTATGAAGCGAAACTATCAGTCTGTGCAAGAAACTCAGTATTATTTACAACAATATTACCTGTAATCCACAGCCTCGGCAAACGGTCCTGACCGCGTTCATGGCAGTCTGGAGCGTGAGCTTCCTGTTGCATATTGACGTACACTGTAAAAAGTGAACATGTGCAATTGTTGCTTTAAGGAGGTATTTCTACCTGATTCTACCTACAAATTCTAATTTTGTTGTTGTAATCTACTTCAGTCAGTTTGATATAACATAAAACAAGGGAAAGCTGTTTTAACTTAACTGAGTTACATTGATCCAACATACAATTTCCATTAAAGCTCAGGATGGACACATTCAACACATGCGCACCTGTTCCTTGCTGATCTGCGAATTTTGCTTCAACAAGAAATTGTGATTTGGGTTTATTAAACACATTAAATTGCATCAAAGTGAAAATCGCAATTGAGAGCGATACTCTTCACAACAATGGTAACCACAAAATTCAATAACAGAAACTCCTCTAAATGTCCACCTGAACATTAAACATTAACATAAACTACCAACATCTTTCCCACTCTTCTAATGCAGTCCCTTGCAAAGCATGCTGGGAACTACAGATCCACTGCACAGGGCTGCGTTTCTCAAAGGCATCGTGAGCTATGTTGATCGTAGAGACCATTGGTGGCAAAGGCCCTACGATGGACTGCATTAGGAGAGATTGACTCTCAAAGTGATGGTAGCCATTGACTGACATTATATGAATCACCAAGGACCATGGTTTCAGTTAAAAATCTTCTTTACTATATTCTACTGAAGGGGGAAAAAAAACAAAAAAAAACTACATCTTAGATGGCCTGAGGGTCAGTAAATTAACAGCAAATTTTAATTTTGGGGTGAACTATCCCTTTAAGACAGTATTGGCTATGCCTTGATGATACAAAAACAAACAAACAAACAAACAAAAAAATATTAGCCTTTATATATATATATATATATATATATATATATATATATATATATATATGCTTTCCCTAAGCTCAGGAGTGAAGTGCAGTGAAGTGTTAGTAAAGTGGGTTGTAAATTACCATTTGGGTGTAAATGTGATTAGGATTAGATTAAATTTTACTTTTAAAATTATTATTATACAACCCGGACGTTTTTTAAATTTGAATAAAATGAAAACTAAAAGACTTTCAAATCACATGAGCCAATATTTTATTCACAATAGAACAGAGATAACATAACAAATGTTTAAACAGAGAAATTTTACACTTTTATCCACTAAATGAGCTCATTTCAAATTTGATGCCTGCTACAGGTCTCAAAAAAGTTAGCATGGGGGCAACAAATGGCTGAAAAAGCAAGAAATTTTGAAAAGATTCAGCTGGGAAAACATCTAGCAACTAACTAAGTAAATTGATATCAGGTCTGTAACATGATTAGCTATAAAAGGGATGTCTTAGAGAGGCAGAGTCTCTCAGAAGTAAAGATGGGCAGAGCTGTGAAAGAGTGCGTAAAAAGATTGTGGAATAATTTAAAAACAATGTTCCTCAACATCAAATTGCAAAGGCTTTGCAAATCTCATCATCTACAGTGCATAACATCATCAAAAGATTCAGAGAAACTGGAGAAATCTCTGTGCGTAAGGGACAAGGCTGAAGACCTTTATTGGATGCCTGTGGTCTTCGGGCCCTCAGACGACACTGCATCACTCATCGGCATGATTGTGTCAATGACATTACTAAATGGGCCCAGGAATACTTCCAGAAACCACTGTCGGTAAACACAATCCGCCGTGCCATCTGCAGATGCCAACTAAAGCCATATGTGAACGTGGTCCAGAAGCGCCGTCATGTCCTGTGGGCCAAGGCTCATTTAAAATGGACTGTTTCAAAGTGGAAAAGTGTTCTATGGTCAGACGAGTCCAAATTTGACATTCTTGTTGGAAATCACGGACGGCATGTCCTCAAGGCTAAAGAGGAGGGAGACCTTCCAGCGTGTCATCAGCGTTCAGTTCAAAAGCCAGCATCTCTGATGGTATGGGGGTGCATAAGTGCATACGGTATGGGAAGCTTGCATTTTTTGGAAGGCACTATGAATGCTGAATGATATATAAAGGTTTTAGAGCAACATATGCTCCCCTCCAGACGACGTCTATTTCAGGGAAGGCCTTGTGTATTTCAGCAGGACAATGCAAAACCACATAATGCAGCTATTACAACAGCATGGCTTCGTCGTAGAAGAGCCGGGTGCTGAATTGGCCTGCCTGCAGTCCAGATCTTTCACCTATAGAGAAAAATATGTCAAAGATGACGACGAACTCTTCAGCAGCTGGAAACCTATATGAGCCAAGAATGGGACCAAATTTTAACAAAACTCCAGAAACTCATAACCTCGAGGCCCAGACGTCTTCAAACTGTTTTGAAAAGAAGAGGAGATGTTACACCATGGTAAACATGCCCCCGTCCCAACTATTTTGAGACCTGTAGCAGGCATCAAATTTGAAATGAGCTCATTTCGTGCATAAAATTGTAAAATTTCTCAGTTTAAATATTCGTTATGTTATCTATGTTCTATTGTTAATAAAATGTTGGCTCATGTGATTTGAAAGTCTTTTAGTTTTTATTTTATTCAAATTTAAAAAACGTCCCAACATTTCCGGAATTCGGGTTGTATTTTATTTAGTACAATTTCAAGTTTTTAATTATAAATAATTTAGTTTTATATAATACTACTAATAATATTCATCAATAAATAAATAATCATTGCCCAACCATTAAGCATTTTATAAATAACAGTAGATAGTAAAAGAAATACTCAAGGTGGTAACCCAGAAAACACTTTATTTTATGTATATACGCTTCTCTTTTATGCTTCAGAAACACTCAGTTTGAAAGGTCATGCCTTTGCTTCACTTATGCTGTGCTTTTGTGTGCAGTATGAAGCAGGTTTATAATTTGTATTTTTCTGTAAACATGTTATAATAGCACAGGTCTACAGTATTGTTTTTCAACCAACTAGTAATAAGATGATTTTTTTCCTATAAATGTAGCAGTTTCTTCTCCCACAGGCGCAGTCCAATATCAAACACACCAGCTCCTCCTCTCACTCAATGACCTGTCATTACAAATATATCTCTTCAATATATACAACCTCTCGATTGTCAACAACCCCCAACTTACCACATATGAATGTCTAATTTCTATAGCATCAAAGCATATGCTGGATGAGGCCCCCGGTCCCACAGATCCAGGATGGCGGCCAGGCGAGAGGCCCCTCTGATGCTGAGCAACCAATGGTGCTGGCTTTGACAGACCATCTGTAAGTATGTCACGTTGGATTATAGTTCAGTAGGGTGAGTGGAAGAAGGGGAAAGGGATATCACAATAGGGATGGAGGGAATGAGAAAATAGATGAGGGGATATAGGTGAAAAGATCAAACCCACTCCAGGAGTGAAGCCTCAATCAGACAGGTTCTTATCCTGGAAGAGAAGACTTAATCCTCCCATCCATCTCTCCGTTCTTCTCTCCCTTATCAAGCCGGCTGCCTGGCTGAGTTGCCGAGGGACACGGGTACCGTGACAACAGGGGTTTTGTGGTCCCTATGGGAACCCAGTGATGAGACTGATCTAGGTGCACAAAAACCCCAGGGTTTAGGAACAGTGTCTCTGTGGATGTAGGAGGATGGGCGCACACACACCACAAATGTAATACATACAAAAACACACTGACATAGATCACATATTTTGGTATATTTTGGTAAATTGTGATATACTGTGGTATATTTTGGTGTGTGTGTGTGTGTGTGTGTGCATAAAATATTACAATAAAATTGGTTACACTTTATTATAAGTAACTTTACTTATAATAAACTATAAGTAACTTTGCAACTGCATGTCTCTGTCTGTTGTTGGGGGACCATAGAAATAAAGTGTTATCATATATTTTATACAAAGTAAAAAATTTTATATTAAGATTTATTATTATAATTATTATTATTTAAAGGGTTAGTTCACCCAAAAATGAAAATTCTGTCATTTATTACTCACCCTCGTGTCGCTCCACACCCGTAAGACCTTCATTCGTCTTCAGAACACAAATTAAGATATTTTTGATAAAATCCGATGACTCAGTGAGGCCTGCATTGCCAGCAAGATAATTAACACTTTCAATGCCCAGAAAGCTATTAAAGACATATTTAAAAAAGTTCATGTGACTACAGTGGTTCAACCTTAATGTTATGAAGCGACAAGAATAATTTTTGTGCACCAAAAAAAAAAAAATAACGACTTTATTCAACATACCTAGTGATGACCAATTTCAAAACACTGCTTCATGAAGCTTAGAAGCTTTACAAATCTTTTGTTTCGAATCAGTGGTTCGGAGTGTGTATCAAACTGCCAAAGTCACGTGATTTCAGTAAACGAGGCTTTGTTACGTCATAAGTCTTTCAAAACGTTTCGAAATTTCAATGGTTCACGTGACTTTGGCAGTTTGATTCACGCTCCGAACCACTGATTCGAAACAAAAGATTCGTAAAGCTTCGAAGCTTCATGAAGCAGTGTTTTGAAATCGCCATCACTAGATATTGTTGAATAAAGTCGTTATTTTGTTTTTTTGACGCACAAAAAGTATTCTCATCGCTTCATAACATTAAGATTGAACCACTGTACTCACATGAACTGTTTTAAATATGTCTTTAATAGCTTTCTGGGCATTTGAAAGTGTAAATTATCTTGCTGGCAATGGAGGCCTCACTGAGCCATCGGATTTTATCAAAAATATCTTAATTTGTGTTCCAAAGATGAACGAAGGGTCTTACGGGTGTGGAACAACATGAGGGTGAGTAATTAATAACAGAATTTTCATTTTTGGGTGAACTAACCCTTTAGGCCTGAAATAGTGGACCAAAGCTTCAAAAATGTTCTGAGTGATTAACATTGCAAATTTTAACTAATGCCACAATGCCATATGCTCTCTTTATTTACCTCTATTTCTTATTATATATTTATTCACATAATTTATTAACAAAGGAATTAATTTGAATATATTTGCTAACATATATATATATATAAACTTTTTTTTTTTAAAATTAGAACTTTTTTTTTTTTTTTTTTTTACAAACAATTTTTCCAAATGAGCATGTTTCAGAACGTCCCCAAAGGAAGGTTTTATTTCAGATTTAGCACACATCAGAGAGATCGCTTCACCTGCCTCAGCATACCTCCTGGAATGCACAGATGGTCATCTAATGCTTGACATTCAGCAAATGATGACAAGAATGGTGCGATGCCATTTCTCCACTCTGTGATCTCTCTGTTTCTAGAGGACAAGAACTGAAACAGATGTGATAGCCGGATATAAGCGAACCTTCACTAATGTATAGAAACTGCAGAGGCCACTGTCTGTGACCAGAGCTTCAAGAATGTTCTGGGTGATGAACAAGCAAATTTTAACTAATGCCACAGTGCCATATGCTCTGCAATCTCTCAGCAAAACAACCTCTGACTCTGCTGAAAGGTGTGGAACTGCAGAATACGCCTGGTTGACCTTCAAATACTTTGTAAGGGTGTGAGGAGTTTGATTTAGCTTGATTAGCCGATGATATGTTTGGTTTGAATTTTTGGAATCACATAAACACATCGGATCAAATAACACTTCAGTCTTTTCACTTTGCTGGCAAGCTCATTCATGCATTTCATTAGGGACACATCATTTTACTCCAATTTAAAAAGCTTTAACCTTAAAGATAAAAGATAAAATTCAATTCAATTTATTTATATAGCATTTTTCAGATATCATTTCAAGGCAGCTTTACAGAAAATACATGTTAGTGTAATTTGTTATCAGAAGTGTCCATATGTCCAGAAATGTACAGTTCGAAGATAATACAAATCATGCAGTTAGCTAACATCAGGTATTCGTTTAGGCAGAAACAATATGCTCATTAAAGCAATTATTACAAGTTGTGATTATAATGATTACAATGTATAGAAAATTTGGCAGTTGTGTATGTTGATTCAGAGTTGGCATCCTCACAGGTGTTGCCGTCATCTTTTCACAGGTGTTGGGCCATCTGAAATCTTCGTAAGAGGTTGGATCCTAACTGGAGCTGGGCTAATCTCTAGTTACCACAGGATGGGCATCCGAGGTAGAAACAGAAAAGCAAATGGAAAATAATTAGCATAGCTGCTGTTCATAACATTTCAAGCAAAAGATAATCATGTGCATTTCATCTGATATAACTGGAATACAGGGTTATGAGATGTATTATGCGCATGCTTGGCTGAAGAGATGTGTCTTTAATCTAGATTTAAACCAAGAGAGTGTGTCTGAGCACCAAACATTATCAGGAAGGCTATTCTAGAGTTTAGGAGCCAAATCTGAAAACGCTCTCCCTCCTTTAGTGGACTTAGATATCCTAGATACTACCAAAAGTCCTGAGTTTGTGATCTTAAAAAGCATGATGGATTGTAGGGCAATAGAAGATTAGTTAAATACACAGGAGCTGGCCTGGTAAGAACTCGAGCAGGCGGAAACTGATTCCATGTTTTCTAACAATATTACATTTTCAATATACATGCTGCTACATGTATATTGAAAATAGCAGAGGGCCTAACACAGACCCTTGTGGCACTCCATAATTTACTGACGTTAACTTGGATAATTCCCAGTTTAAATAAACAAAATTGTAACAATAGGTATGATAATGTCTGATAGGTATGATCTAAACCATCTTAATGTCTGTCCCTGAATACCTTGGTCAGTTTCTGTGCTATGATAAAGCATTGCATTTGTTCTTGAGGGGCGATAATTGAGGCTGAATCATAAAATGCTGTCAGTGCTTGTATTTCTGGTGTTTTCAATATTCTCAGTAAAGAAATTCATAAAGTCATTACTACTAAGCTGTGATGGAATATTCAGTTCAGCCACTTTACTAAATAAAAACCTTGGATTGTTTTGGTTATTTTCTATGAGTTTGCAGAGATTCTCGGCCCTGGCTGCTTTTAGAGCCTTTATGTAATCAAACTTCATAAGTATGATTTAAAATGCAATTAAATTGCAAAACAGGGTTGTTTTATAAAATACAAGGGACTATAGTGTAGAGAACTACCATGATTAATAATTTTAGAGCCCATACAATTCGCAGAAATCTAAAAAATTCAGTTTGTGTATGATATAATACCCAGAGTGACTGTCATAAGCACTTACTATGAATATGCTAATTTGTTTATTAGGCATATTTATGAATATTTTTGACAGTGAAGCTCTGGTGTGGAAGGCTCTCCTGAGAAAATTATGGAGTTTAATAAGGTTGGAAGTAAAGCAATACAGAGATCCGCATAAATATTGCAATGAGGTCTCAACTATTCCCCTGAGCGCTCTCTTGGCAACAGAACAGGTGAATAATGCATGGAAAATCCTTGGAGAAATAGTGGTATATTTTTGAGCAAAGCACACTGGGAATTTTTTAGACTGTTTTTTTTTTTTTTTTTTTTGACGAATAAGAGGTATTTCTAGCTACACATCACATTTCCCTGTAGGACAGAATAACCACAAATGAGATTTCTTTAATATCTCAATTGTTTCTTCTAGACAGCTATTACATTAAATTGAAAGTAATCTGAGACTTTTGCCTATGTCTCTTGCTTCTCAGATTTTTCTCTTGAGAAAAACACACCAGTGATTTCATTTGTCTTCTCTGGAGTTTTAGAAGACATCTCAACATCAACAAAGTTGATACTGAAAATAAACAAAAAAGCCAGATAAATAGATAGATGCATGCTATTGGTCATCTTTTATTTGTGAACTTATTTCTATTTACCTATATTCAGTTAAGACGAAGAAAAAATGAAAATTCAGTGAGTTGATAAAGAAGAAAAGATAAATTTAATCCTATTGGCTCAATATGAGATGGCTTGTGTAGCCATATTACATTTGGTGTGTTTGATGTTGTATTGGCTATTTGGAATATTTCACAACTTTGGTTAATGAGGTGAAACTGTTGGGCCCACATTCAATTTAATATCTTTTTTTACAGGCAACTTTGATCTATTCCATGAAATTAGAATATTAACATGATTTTTCCTTCCAAGATGTAAATGAAATATAAAACTCTCTAGAGGGTGAAATTCAATAATTTATTTATTATCACAAATGGTGGATTTTTATATTTTTATAACTTCTTATTTTTTTGCATGGCTAATGAAGTATATACATGCTTGAACTCATTTGTTGTATTTTTTCGGTTATCTACACTGAAATATACAACATCTTTTTATAAATGAGGCATCATTATAAACAGGGTTCAACAAACTAATAAAATCTAATTAAATTCTAATATGCCTGATATCTTCATCCTTCATTTGCTTCAAAATTTTAGAGCAAATAGCACCACATGAAAATTAGCTTGCTAATTGTAATAACTGTGCAGCTTTGTACCTTGAAATTGACTCAAGGTTCACAGGGATGATGTGAATAGCACGGACCCCTCTGCTCCATGCTTCTACACACCCCTTTCAACTCATAAACAAATGTCCCACATCTAAAGCATTCCCATAATTGTTATGCTAACCTTGGAGAAGGGAACCAAGCCATTAGCATTTGAAGGAGCTAAATATTAGCCAAGAAAGAGGCTTCTCTCTTTTATAAAGGCACTATGAAGAAAAAGTGCCTCAGAATCCAACCATCTGTGCCATCCATCCTCTGCACAAAGAGAAGAAAATATTTCACCATAACCTAGAAAAAAAAAGGTTAGTCTGTTTTAATGATTTATGTATTTAATAAGCAGATGTGTATGAATTTAGAAATTACATTAATGTGTGCGTTGTTGTTTTTCTTCACCAGGCTCATTGGAAAAATGTGCAACTGCAAAAACTTACCTATACTATGCACTAGTGGCAGTAAAACACCAAATTATGATAACAGGGACAGATTATCAATTAATAAAGACTTATTTTCATGTTTCCTTGCACAATACTATGTTATGACTTCAATACACTTGCAGACTAATACAGTTAGATGTTTGCATCACATAACCAGCTCCATATTTATGGCTATTAAGGCATAGTAAACTTGCTCGGTAGCTCACCTGGTACAGCACTGAACATTAATATTGAGCACATTTTTAGCATCACTCACTGGACATTTCACTTTGAAAGTGTTGCAAAACATGAACACACCAAGAAGCAGAATAATATAATTTTGCAAAAATGTCAACAGGCACTTTATTCCAATGAGCCTAGGTTTTTTCTTCTGTGATTTTCACCTTAACCTGTTATTTCTAAAACAAATACTTTGAAATTTCTTGTTCCATGTTATCCTACAAAACCTGAGAAAACTATTTCTCAGATGTCACACACATGTTGCTGCCAACTTACAATTTACACATTTGTGGAAGCATTTTACATGATTCTTCAACACCTGGAATTACTCGCATCGCTTTCAATTTCCTACGAATTCTTTATTAAAGGTGCTCTATGTAAGAATGACAGCTAGTGGTTGAAATGGGTACTGCAGTCCAAATTCAAAATATTGTTTGCTCCGCCCCCTCCTCCTCAGACTCGACACTCTCGCGGGTTGCCAGTTTGAAGACACGCAACAGGAGCGAGCTCAATTGACATTGGAAGGCAAGGAGACTTACACACTCTAAGATAATTAGTTGATTTATTGATTTATGATGAGTTGATATCGCATTTTAATAAGCTCCCGTTCATAGAGATTTTTAGATTGATGCTGAGGCTTTTTAGGTCGGGTAGAATCTGCGATCTCTGACCCAGTTTGTTCGCTGGCTTCCATGGCTGCAATTCGCTGCATGTGTTTTCCGCCAACTGGCAACCCGGGGTGGAGAAATACTATTGGGTAAATTGGCAACGTGCGGTCTTGCACAGACCAAAACAAAAGCAGAAATTCCGACACGGAACGCAAATTTCAAATAAAATAACTGGCTGTAGCAATGGTTTTCAGAGAAACGAGTATGTGAACTCAGCATGTTTAATAAATATCTGCAAACATATTATGGTATTTTTAAACTTTAGTACAGTCAAAAACTTACATAGTGCACCTTTAAAACTTTCATTGCTAGGGCTGGAAAGTTTAATAAAAACCAGAAAGACAATTTGCCAACCGACAAAACAGCAAATATTGATTTAGGACATGGCCGTTTCTCAGCCCAAGAGGACAGGAGCAATCTCTGAACACCGGAGAATAATTCGGGTGAATGAGGGGATTAAAAGGGAAATCAGATGAAAGACTGTGGATGGGGGGATGAGGGTGAAAAGATGAGTTAATGAGTAGGGATCAGGCTTTGGCCTCTCACACTCATTACAACCCACACTACTAATCCTGCACCATTCCCACAAGTGCGCTGTTTTGTTCCCTTAAAAAACATTCCTTCACAAACTCTGAGAAAGGCAGTAGGCGTGTGGATCTGTGTATATGTGTGTGTGTGTGTGTGTGTGTGTGTGTAAAACTGAGGATAAGAGGTGGGGACAATCAACGAGAGGGAAAATAACTGACAAGAGATATGACCGGAATTTCTAGAAACAATGATATTCAACTAGCCATTTTCTCACTCTCTCCCTCTCTAAAGGGGTGATGTTCATATAGACACCCTCTCCCCCCTCCCTTGTTCCTTCTCTTAGAATTAGCCGAGCATTCCATTCCGCGCGGTAGTGGTGTTAGGATCGGGATCAGAGCTGGGAAGAGGCCGTCAGCAGCACTCAGGGGTTGCTCGAAAGAAAGGAACAGCAGATGGTGGCCTTTAGTGAGGGCCCTGCTCTTTCAGACCACAGGACGCACGGAACTATATGAGAAAAAGAGCTCTCTTTAACTAATGCCCATTCTCACTTTCTCTAACCAGTGTGTAGGTATGAACCTTCGCTAGCAGATGGTAAGATCATTGAGAGCTATTAATTCTTCGAGAGGGTAACATGTTCTCTTAGGAGACTGGTTCCTCTGTAGAAAACGCTGGGTTTCAGTAAAAGAAAATAATTAAAAAGTAGCGACAAGACTTTTTCAGGATGACTTAAATTGTAAAAAAAAAAAACAAAAAAAAAAACATAAGTAAACTGAATATTTTTTTTTTTAATGTTTCCCCTCAACAACTATTGTTTTATTAAAGAACAACTTCTGGAATTTCATAAATTTAATTGTGGTTAATTAATTTAATAAACTATCTGTTAATAAAAAATTTGAAAACAAGCAGCTTTGTCTAACAGGCTGTCTGGAATTTGCAGACAAGTGGACTGATACAACAGTGAAAAGTCCCGTAGAACCTGATTTCATCAAGTGTAACACGTTCCTGAATCAACATCTTTGTTGATCCTGGAATAACATTCCAAACAATGAGTTGGATTTGAGGGAAGTTTACAGTTTATTTCAAGCTTTGTCAAGGCTTACATTTGTTGTGTAATTGTTCTGGTGCAACTTCACATGATCAACAAGGTGCACGGAAAGAAAAAACAAGTTATTTTTAGACAATACCAGCAACACTTGTGATGTCAAGGGGTCAGAACAAACAAAAGATGGAGCTGAAAAAAGGAATATTGTTTTATTTTTAAACCTTTTAGCCCTGATAAAGGCCTGTGCGCCGAAATGCGTTGGCAAAATAAAACAATATCACTTTTTCAGCTCCATCTTTTGTTTGTTCTGACCCCTTGATGTCACAAGTGTTGCTGGTATTGTCCAAAAATAAGTTTAGGCTTACAAGCAAGGTTAGGTGCTTCAACATCAGTGTTATTCACATTTCCCTCTGATTTTAGGGTTAACTTATGGGTAGGGTTAGGTTTAGGGGTAGGGATATGGTTAGGACAAAAAATTTCAGACAGGAATGTTGTTCTAGGATATGTTGACATAGGAATGTGTCTAACTCAGTGACGTTAGACTGTCTATCAGATCTGAATGCTTTTCAACCAATCAGATTTGATGACTGGAACTAACTGTTATATAAGCCCATTTATTTTAATATCCATGCTATACATGATTATATGTACAGTTGTCATAACTATAAAAGTCCAAAGATGAAGAAGAGTGAAAAGGTTGCGATTACGAGGGTATTTAATAATAAATCAAACTCAGATAATCCATAGGCGAAGGGGTGATATTTGGAGGGCTGGTTGGCTGGAGAGGCCAGGGAGGAACCGGAGATGACAGAAACCAGGGATGTGATGATGGGTGTAACCAGGGAGGAGCAGAAGGTGGTAGAAGCCAGAGTGATGCAATGTGATGATAGGATGATTCCCAGATGCCCAGCCTAGAGCCCCACAGTGGCGTAGCCAGAGGAAGGAACCATGGGGACGGATGATGGGGACGTTGCCGATGGGGAAGGAGCCCTGGGCACAGACAGAGTGTAGATGGAAACGTGCAACACTGCTGGCTTCGGAGGCCACGACGAAGCTGCCATGACGACCCCCCGAGGTGGAGCTGGAGATCCGCAGGGCTGAATCGGAAGCGGTGTGACTGAGGAATGTCGCGAAGCCTGAGGGAGGGCAGAGCTGGGCTGAGACACAGTGGTGGAGGGCCGGAGGGCCAGAGTGCAAGTTCATGGAGCTAGGCTGGCGAGGTCTGACCCAGGCAGAGCTGGCAGGTCAAGGGAGCCCGGTGACGTTGCTGGCCCGATGGTCGACAGAGGAGCCGAAAGAGGGAGGAGTGGAGGTGGAGGTGGAGGAGTTAGGGCGACGGGCCGAGGTGGAGTAGCAGGGACAGCAGCCGGAGGCGGAACCAGTGAATCCCCCAGCCCGGTTTGAGGATGGCTCATGGGATGCCCCAGGTGAATCCCGACGCAGCGAGGAGGTAAGGGAAGAACAATGGGGTAGACAGGAGATGACGAAGACAGGGCTGGAAGTAGAGGTGGTGGTAGAAGAGGGAGGTAGGGTGGAACCAACATATCAGGTTCCCAGTCCAGCACAAACTCACTCACTGTGGCAGGGTTGTGGGCAGGGAACTCCTCCATTCCCTCAAACTCCACTAGTATTTCCTCTGTCACGGGCTCGGTTGCCGGCTCGCACGCCAGGTCAGATGTAAGGGGCTCAGGCTCCAGTGCAATGGTGGGCACATCCACTTCTATTGGCATTGGCAGCTCCATCGTGGCAGACGTTGGCACTCCATCTTTTGGGGGCTCCGTGTGTCGCTATGTGTTGGAGGGTGGTGGTGGGCTGGGCTCTGTGTCCGGTGATGAGATGGACCGGGGGTAGAACCTCTCCAGACATAGCAGAATGGCATCCCTCCAGCTGAGTCCTTGCATGTCTGGGAGGTCTACTTGATGTTTATAGTTCGCCCCGATCCAATACAAAGTTTTGATGGTTTCATCATTAAATGGTGAACGAATGGCAAGGTGGCAAAATGGAAGAGTGTAGTCCATCAAATTTTGGCCTCTTCTGGTCAACGCAGCAAATTTAGCTGCATAATTCATTTTGCGGTTGGTTATTCACAACTATAAAAGTCCAAAGATGAAGAAGAGTCAAAAGGTTCCGATACAAGGATGTTTAATAATAAATCAAACTCAGATAATCCACAAGGTGTAACAGTGTGTATGTATAACACAAACAATAACCGACAATGAACTGAGGAAACACAGGAACTTAAGTATACAATGATAATGAACTCAAATACGAACAGCTATGATGATTAAATGAATATCCATGGTAACAAACAAGTGGTGGGAAACGTGAAAAAAGACAACAGGAAATAACGATAAGCAAACTATAAGTCCATGAAAATGAATTATTCGCTTCTATGTGTGACCTTCAAGTCAGATCTGAGACTTGATCTAAAGTGTCAGTTTTCTGGACAATTTTTTTCAACATTCATCCTCAACATTGACACAGTCCACAACTAAGCCTGATCTTCATGCCACATCATACTCAGTTTAGACAAAATGGCCAAGATATTGTCTTGAAGGTGCAGCTTCTTGAAAAATAAATGTGTAAGTAAGCATTTACTTACACAAAAGAGTAATGTGTTCATCTCCACAAAGCTAAAACAGATGGAAAAATTACCAGAATGAAATCATCAAGCTGTGAACATAATTTATCATAAGCTGGAGGGAAAAAGCATTGCAAAAATAACAAATGGGATCTGTTTTTCTGTGCTGGTCTAGAAAGTATGTGTAGCTAAATAATACATATAAGCAGTAGTTTTTGAGAGTTAAAGGAAAAGTTTACCCAAAAAAGACAATTCTGTATAATCATTTGCTCATTCTCATGTTGTTACAAATGTATGACTTTCTTTAGTGGAACACTTAGGGAGAATGTGTTGCTCTTTTCCAATTACAATAAACATGGATGAATGCTTTCAAAATTCAAAAAGAGATCCAGAAAGTGATTCTGAAACAGAAATCTTGACATCAGACAAACAATTATCCGATTCGTAAATAAGTCATTCTTCAGAACCTTTCCAAATAATTGGGCGATCCACTTCATAAAAACAGCCTAAATGATTCATTCACAAACTGGACTCATCTAGTTCTCAGTGATCCAGTCATAACAGACACAACACAAAGGAAGAATGACGAGAATTAGTGACTGATGACTTAAAGGTCCCCTATTATGCTTTTTCAGATATTACTTTGCATGTAGAGTTTAATATTTGTGAATGTAAAAGGTTTGCAAAGTTTCAATGAACAACGTGCATGACAAATGGAGTTATTGTCTCCCAAAAGAAAGAACCGATTCTAAGCTGCCTGAAAGGCGTCTTCTAATTCCAGTCTTACTTCCTGCACGAACCTACAGGTTTTTAACAAATTTGCACAATCCCCGCCTATGGTCTTCATTGGCCTGTTAGTTTCTGACACACCCTGAAAGCAGTAGACTAATCACAACTAGGGTTGCAAAATTCCGGGAATTTTCAAAGCCGGAAACTTTCCATGGGAATTAACGGGAATATATGGGAATTAACGGGAATTAATGGGAATAAACAAGGAATTTGCAAAATTGCAGGTTAGCCTATAACAAGGTACTTAAATGTAGTTGAAAAAAACATCTTGCAGCATAATTTTGGTTAAAACAACCAGATTTAATGCAATTTTAGTTGAATTTTTACCCTGCACATTCCTCAATCACATTCACTCAGCACACTACTTACTGCAGGGCTATTGAGGCCACACCCCCTGCATGCACTGTGCATTCCCCCAGTCCATAACATGCACATTTGATCAAAATTACAGAAAAACAGTAATATTGTGAAACATAACTACAATTTAAAATAATGGTTTTCTATTTTGATATACATAAAAATATAATGTATTTATGCAAAACTGAATTTTCAGCATCATTTCTCCAGTCTTCAGTGTCACATGATCCTTCAGAAATCATTCTAACATGCTAATTTGATACTCAGTTATCAATGTTGGAAACAGTTGTGCCGCTTAATATTTTTTATAACCTGTGATACTTTTTTCAGGATTCTTTGATGAATAAAAATTTAAAGAACAGCATTTATTTAAAATAGAAATCTTTTGTAACAACATACACTACCGTTCAAAATTTTGGGGTCAGTAATTTTTTTTCTTTCTTTTTTTGAAAGAAATGAATACTTTTATTCAGCAAGGATGTGTGAAATTGATAAAAAGTGATATTGTTAGAAAAGATTTCTATTTTGAATAAATTCTGTTCTTTTTAACTTTTTATTAATCAGTGAATCCTGAAAATAGTATTACAGGTTCCAAAAAAATATTCAGCAGCACAACTGTTTCCAACAATGATAATAACTGAGTATCAAATCAGCATATTAGAATGATTTCTGAAGGATCATATACACTGAAATAAATAACACATAACAATTGCTGCAGTAAAAATATATTTATTTTATATATTTACTAAATTAGAATTAATTGAATGCGAAAAATAAATAACTGTTATTTCATGTTATGACCAAACAAAATGTTTATATTTGTTTTTATATGATACATTTTATATAAATATTATAAATGTATATAAATTTCCCAAAATTTCCAATTAATTCCCATAAATTCTCATAAATTCCCATAAATTCCTGTTAAGTTTCCAAATTTGAATATTTCCAAAATTCCCCAGGTTAAGTTCCTGTGGAAAGTTTCTGGAAATTTATCGGAAACTTTCCGCCCCTTTGCAACCCTAATCACAACAGACTGACCATCTGACCAATCAGAGCAGAGTAGGCTCAGAGACCAGATCCTTGATTGAACCGTTTCAGACACTGTGAGAAAAGAGGTGATGCTGCAATGTATATTATGAGAAAATTAAAGTGTTTTTGACCTTGGATACAAGTAAACGTATTGTAGAAGATTCCAAAACAAAATTAGGAGCCTTTAAAGTAGCATAAAAGGGGTACTTTAAAATGCTATTCAAATCTATAATATTGCTTCAGAATACTTACAGTAAGTGGTAGTTTTGCGGTGTTTTTGCATCTTTTTTGAAGCTTCAAAATGTCAGTTCGCATTTGTTGTAATTGTATGGAAAAGAGTGAATACAGAATTTACATTTTTAGATGAATTAGGTGAACTAACTCACTGCAGATGAATCCTTATTTATTATGCAGGTGTGTGGGTGTGTTTATGTCTGTATGTTTATGCATGTGGGTTTATGTGTGCAAACACGCCCATCTTCAGAAGCAGACTAATGTTTGGAAAACACTGAGCTATCATTTATGCATCACTGCAACTGCAACCCCAGCTTAGACTGTCTGAGTCTGTGATAGACTTGCATAATGTGCTATAACTTCGATGCCATGGCAGGAAACCTACAAAAAGGGTGGAGCATGTATTTGCAGACGTATATGTCTACATGTGGATGTGTGAGAGTATTATAGCAACTGCTTGCACAGGTCTCTTTGTAAATACTGTAGCACTTGTGTAAATGAAGATGAGAGCTCTGTTGAGCAGGAGAATAAGAGACAGTCAGACCCACTAAATAAACTCCATCTCCAACAATGATAGACAGAAAAACAGCAACCGCCCATCACAATGATAACATTTTGCATCACTGATCAAATTTAATTGAAGTACATACAAAATTGCTGAGACTTATACTGAACATTATGATGGTTTGTTTAGTTTGGATATGGAGCTCAGCAGTAACATAACAGCAAGGAACAACACTGATCCAAAATGATCATGCAGACTAAGCAACCATTTTTATGCCTGCATCCTCTCAGCTGTCTGGGATAGGGAAGTTATAGCAGTTTACAGAAGTGAAAACTGCATCTGCTTAAACATCATTGTCATTTGTACTTTGTGTGGGAGATTTGTTGGAACTTTAAGTATAAGGTCATCAAAAATTTGGCCACAATTTACTTGGATAACATTTATTTTAGTTGTCATTCTGTCTATTGGTGTTTATTTCAATGAAAGATCATTGTTTTTTCATCTAAGAGGCCCCTGTGAACCAAATTTAATGTTTTCAGATACAGATACTGCATGTTAAATGCAATTAAATTAAATGTATTATAGTTTAAGTTTATATTAAATGTAATTATAGCTGAACTTTAGTGGGCTTTATTAAGTCTTAAAGGGTTAGTTCACCCAAAACTGAAAATTCTGTCATCATTTACTCACCCTCATGTCTTTCCAAACCCATAAGACTTTCATTCATCTTCAAAATACAAACGAAGATATTTTGTCCCCTTGGAATTATAAGGTTCTGACATTTTTGTCAAAACAGAGTTATTCACATAATTGTATTCTGTGACAACTTAAATCCAATGGAATTCAAAAACTTTGAAGCTCAATGTCTCAGAACTGCTCAGAACGCAGATAGAAACTTATAATTCCAAGTGGACGATTATTAATGAAATCGGAGCGATTTCTGTCCTGCCATAGACAGGCTACGCAACATACCACTTTGACGCTTCAAAAAGTTCATAAAGAGACTGTAAAACTAATCCTTATGAATTGAGCGGTTTAGTCCAAATTTTCTGAAGAAACATGATCTCTTTATATGATGAACAGATTTAATTTAGGCTTTTATTCACATATAAACATTCATCAACTCACACATCAGTTGTGGTAAACGGAAGTTCAAGCATGTTTGCTTGACGTGCAAGAACCAATGAGGTTCATTCTCGTGTTACACAGCACGTATAAGCTTCCGCAAGAACCAATGAGATTGGTTCTCAAGCAACGGTTGAGCTTCTGTTTATGTTCGCTGATCAGTGTTTATATTTGAATATAACACTAAATTCAATCTGTTATATCAAATAAAGTGAGAGTCTCTTCAGAAAATTTGGACTAAACCACTCAATTCATATGGATTAGTTTAACAATCTCTTTATGAACTTTTTGAAGTGTCAAACTGGTAGTTGCCTAGCTGTCAATGGAGAGAAAGAAATCTCTCAGATTTCATTAAAAAGATATCCATTTGTGTTCCGAAGAAGAACGAAAGTCTTACGGGTTAGGAACGACATGAGGGTGAGTGAATGATGACAAAATTTTTTTTTTGGGGGTGAACTAACCCTTTAATATGTCATTTCATTATTTTTATTGTTGAAAATGTACTGCCAAATGTACTCAAGGAATTATGTTAACTATAAATATACTTTAATGTCAAACTATAATATACTTTAATGTCATTTCTTTTAAAACTTGTGACATGTATTTGCACTTGTCATGATGAAGCAATTTAGTACATTCAAAATATATTAATTTTAAATATAATATTAAATAACACATATGGTTAACATTTTAATCAAGTACTTGATGTACTTGATACATGTGCTTTAGTTTATTAGCCAACAAATCAAAATAAGTGTGTCTTTAAAGCATGACAAGAGGTTATAAAAACAATTTTAATTTGACGTTATTACAAAGTGCACTTTTTAAAAGTGGCCTTTTGTTTTAATATTATATTATCTGCAAGTACATTTTTTTTTAAATGTACTTTCATGATTTGAAGTACACTACAAGTGCACATTTAAGTGCACTTCTTTTTCACAAGGGGATCCTTGTATTGTTCCACTGATCTTTTACCAAAGGCAGTAGATTAAAATGTACAGTCAAACCAAAAATTATTCAGACATTTTTGATATTTTTGATATATTTTTATTAGTGGGTGCAGGACACTATAGTTCATTTATGTAAGTGAGGATAGCAAAATAAAGTAAACTGTGACATATTATACCCAAAAATTCTTCATACAGTGGACTACCAGTAAAATTGACAAAAATTTGGAACCAAAAATTATTCAGACACTTTGACCTGACCATGTTTTGCTTAAGTGTTATCTGACATAAGATTAAGATTAAGATTATTTTTTTCTGACACAGTTTAACTCTGAGATCTTGTCATATTTTATTACCATTTTTTAAATATAGTGAATAAACTGTATTAATGAATGAAAAGTTCAAGGTGTCTGAATAAATTTTGGTTTGACTGTATATTTACAAAAAATTACAACTCTCTTCTATCTGCCATTGGTTGGACAAACACATAAACCCGCCCCCAAACTCACACCATTGGTTGAATCAGTGTTGCTGTTAGGCTGGTCAGAATGCACAAACAGAAAATTGTTTGATAGTGCCACAGATTCAGTGCATAAACTTTTCAGGGGAATCAGTCTATTATTTAGTTTCCTTTGCATATTAAGATGATATATTATAAAGTATTTTGACATCAAAAAATTACACACTTCACCTTTAAATAAAAAGAATGTGCAGACATTATACATTTACTCCCAGAGGTTGGTTTTCTTTCTCTAAAATTGACATTTAAGCATTCAAGAGGTTAATTTGCAAAGAAACTTGTATTTTGTAAGATGAAAAGACACATTTGATAAGTTCTGTAACGGTGCCTGCAGACATCAGGCGTTACAGTGTATCCTGTTGCCTGGGGGCTGAAAAAGAGAGTGAGAGGGAGACGGAGAGGTATTCTGGGAAAGGTTACCATCAAAGATTCATACACTTGTCTCTTTTGAAGAGCTGTCTTTGAAAGAGATAGTGAGATGTGTGTTCACTTCACCTGAATGGACACAAAGCCCATCCAGGGATAATGACACCATCAAAAGCCATAACTACCAGTACACAAAACACAGAATATAGACAGATTAAAAAGCCAACCAAAATATTAGCATATTAAAGAAAATCTGAATCATGCATTCAAAAACATTATGATCAATGTGTCAGTGACATAAAAGTGTCCATGTCAAAAAAAAAAAAAAAAAAAAAAAAGTTTTAAAATCTATTTTAAAACGTCTGCTATGTACATTCATACTATTTTCAAGAAAGGGTTAGTTCACCATAAAATGAAAATTCTGTCATTAATTACTCACCCTCATGTCATTCCAAACCTGTAAGACCTTCATTCATCTTCGGAACACAAATTAAGATATTTTGGAGGAAATCTGAGAGATTTCTCTTTCTCCCAGCTACGCAACTACCACTTTCAAGCCCCAGAAAGGTAGTAAAGTGTAGTAAAAGTAATCCATGTGACTCCAGTGGTTTAACCTCATTTTTATGAAGTGATGTGTGTGCTTCATTTGTGCAAAAAAACACAACATGTATGCGTCATGATGTTCTCATGAACACGCGTTGGAGGTAGTTACATAGGCTGTCAATGGAGGGACAGAAAGCTCTCAGATTTCATTAAAAAGATCTTTAATTCGATCTCCAACGATTGCAAAGGGAGCGTTCTTTGATCGCTTTCTTTATATAATTTAATCACCGTTTAAATAACAGAATATTTTCATCCTACTAAGAGAAACAACGTGAAGTTGACCTTTTAGTCACTGCTTTGATTTACTGACACATAGACAAAGAACATCTGACATGAATCATTACATATCAGATCAGGCATTAGAACAGTAGGAGTAACACAGTTACTTACATGTTGTTGCATTACTGTCGAGTCCATATCGTAAAAGTCTGTTTGCAAAGCCTGCACCGAAATGCGATTGATTTACCAAAGAATCCACAGTGAAATACCAAAAAGAAATAAATAAAGCTCAACTGCGACATTCACATTGTTGAAAATAGATAACCATATTCCTAGCATGTGTGTGTGTGTGTGTGTGTGTGTATACAGTTGTGGTCAGAATTATTGGCACCCTTGGTAAATATGATCAAAGATGACTATAAAAATAAATCTGCATTGTTTATCCTTTTGATCTTTAATTCATAAAATTAGCAAAAATCTAACCTTTCATTGAAGGAAAAGAATTGAAAGTGGGGGGGAAATCACATTATGAAATAAATGTTTTTCTCCAAAACATGTTGGCCACAATTTTTTATGAGTAAAATATCTCTGAAGTATATTCCCATTCATATTTACATTTTTTAGCGCACCAGGGTGATCATGAACATGAAATTGTCCAGCCATGACTTCCTGTTCCACAGGAGTATAAACATGAGGAAACACAAAGGCCAAATTCCCGTAATCATTCATCACAATGAGTAAAACCAAAGAATATAGTTCTGATGTGCAGCAAAAGATTGTTGAGCTTCACAAAATAGAAAGTGGCTGTAAGAAAATAGCTAAAGCATTGAAAATCCCCACTTCCACTATCAGGGCAATAATTAAGAAGTTCCAATCAACTAAAGATGTTACAAATCTGCCTGGAAGAGGACGTGTGTCTAAATCATCCTAATGCGCGGTGAGGAGGAAAGTTTGAGTGGACAAAGACTCTCCAAGGATCACAGCTGGAGAATTGCAGAGATTAGTTGAGTCTTGAGTCTCAGAAAGCCTAAAAATAATTATCAAACAGCACCTACATCCCCACAAGTTGTTTGGGAGGGTTTCAAGAAAAATCCCCTGCTCTCATCCAGAAACAATCTCTAGCACATTCAGTTGTCAGACAAGACTGGAACTTCAAACAGGACTGGCTTCTATGGTCAGATGAAACTAAAAAAAGAGCTTTTTGGCAGCAAACCCACCAGATGGGTTTGGTGCACACATGGATAAAAAGTACCCCATGCCCACGGTTAAATATACTGCTGGATCTTTAATGTTGTGGGCTTATTTTTCTGCTGGAGGTCCTGGACATCTTGTTCAGATACATGGTATCATGCATTCTATCAAATACCAACAGATAAAAAATCAAAACCTGACCGCTTCTGCTAGAAATCCAATAATGGGCCGTGGTTGGATCTTCCATCAGGACAATGATCCAAAACAAACATCAAAACCAACACAAAAATGTGTCACTGAGCACAAAATGAAGCTTCTGCCATGGCCATCCCAGTCCCCTGACCTGAACCCTAAAGAAAATGAGTGGAGTGAACTGAAGAGAAGAAGCACCAACATGGAGCTGGGAATCTGAAGGATCTGTAGAGATTCTGCATGAAGGAATGGTCTCTGATCTCTTGTCAGGTGTTCTCCAAACTCATCAGGCATTATAGGTGAAGACTCAGAGCTGGTATCTTGGCAAAAGGAGTTTGCAAAAATTACGGAATAAAAGGGTGCGAATAATTGTGGCCAACGTGTTTTGGGGAAAACATTTATTTCATAATGTGATTTTCCCCCCACTTTCAATTCTTTTCCTTCAATGAAAGGTTATAATTTTGCTAATTTTATGAATTAAAGATCAAAAGGATAAACAATGCAGATTTATTTTTACAGTCATCTTAGATCATTTTTATCAAGGGTGCCAATAATTCTGACTGAAAACTGAATTCTGCATGCTGAATAAAATCATCTATTTAAAGCCTCTCAGTCCTGAGTTAGATGTGTGATGTGGCAAACATTCCTGTAATGGCCTTGCATATAGCCTTGTAAATGAAGTATTACCAACCAAAGCAAGTTCTGACTAAACAAGAATAGAATGCCGAGGATTTTTGTTGTGATGTGCTAATTGCAGGGCTTTATGCATCGTAAGTGGTTTTGTTTTCAAAGGAGGACGCCAGCGCTCCGTTTTGAGGACCCCTTTTCATAACATGACGGATAGCGCTATTTGCAAACTCTTTGCACCTGCTAAGCTTCAGGGTGTTTGGCCAGCCCACCTGCAGAAGGGAAGTAGAATTTTTCATGACAAAGACTCATGATTACCTAATACATATCACACACATACAAATTCTACCCAGGCAGAATGCTACACGATTCCATGCATCAAAGTGAGAGGAAAGGCAAAGCGGATTCTAACTTGTTGCCACCAGCGGGGAAGCATTTCCATCGCCTTGGCAACTTGCCACAGATGTGAGACTATTTGAAGGTGGGCTGCTGTGAATAAGTGACATCACGGGACTGGCGCCGGTCCGTCTGTAGTGCGAGACCCATGCTTTTACAGTAAAGACTATGGGAACATGGTCTACACTGTGGCAAGGCTGGCACACAAAATGAATGAAATGAGTTAGGCTAAATGGAGATTCATTCATGCTTCATAAACAAAAACCTCTTCTGGAGAATGCTTGATAGAAGGACGCCTACAGTAGAATATGGTAATGTTCATGACTCCATGACCAATCATAGCCTTTATGAGCGACTGGATGTGGTCATAAACACTTCAAGTGTTCATCGAACACAATATCCTGCTCTTTCAGTGCTTCAATGTGAAGTGTTTGAGCACTTCACAAGAAGTTTGCAAATGAGTATGTACTGATTCCTTTTTGTTTTACAAAATGGCTTTCCTATTGTAATTAGAGATATTTTTCAGTTCATTGATGTAGCTTCCATATTTCCAAGCACGTTATGATAAAAAATATATATTTTTATGGCAGCACTTTATAATAGTTGTCAACAGGCCATTACTTCATGTTCAGTTATAAATATTTATACTACAGGGTTGTTGAATGCTCAATTCGGTTGCCAAACGTTAAGGTGTGCAGTTATTTTCCAGTAAACACACAGCTAAAGTAGTTCCAGGCAGGTTTTGACCGCATTACAGTTCCATATCACTGCGCCAAATTATTTCAGTTATTTCAATGTCCCTGCAGCTTACAGCAACGAAAGAACCAAAACCCACAAAGACACTGACCAAGCAAATAAACATAACAAATGAAGAACTATTACAATGATTTTTCCCACAAAATTACGTTTTATTATCTATGGAAAGCACGCTTTCTTTTTAAATGCACACACATACATTACAGACACACACTCTCTCACACATACACACACACGGAAACATACAGAAACTTGTTACACACATTCTCTCTCTTTATCTCTTTATCTGTGTGACGGAAACACTTTTTTATATAACACGTGACAACTTGCCCCAATAAAAACTGCCTCACAAGAGATTGATGAAAATCTCTTTCCTGAGAACACAGTTCATACTTTCAAGGTAACACTATACAGTAAGTTTCCATTTGGTAACGTTAGGTATTTACATTAGTTAACATGAACAATTAAAATACTTCTAAAGTAGGCCTATTTATTAATCTTAGTGTGTGTTAATTTGAACATTTAATATTAAAATCAATACTTGTATCTGTTAATATTTTTAATGGACCTGCACTAACATGAACTAAGAATAAACAGTTTTATTTTTTGTATTTTTATTAACTAACGTTAACAAAGATTAATAAATACTGCAGCAAATGCATTGGTAATGTTAGTTAATGCATTAATAAACGTTAACTATTGTAAAGTGTTATTATTATTGTTGTAAAGTGTTACCACTTTCAGTTAAAATCTGCCTTCATTAGTTGTCCCTTGATGTAATAGTAAAATTTTAATGTGTTCACGTGTTTAGTTCAAAATCTATAGCAAACATTTTAATTTGAAGAACAGAATTCACAAAACAGGCTAATAATAATAATAATTTAAAGGGGGTTTGAACTATATGTGTTTGAAATTAGCATAGGCCTACAAACCCACTTTCAGTGATAATTTTCATAATTTAATTTTTGATTAAAAAACGGGGTGCTGAGATATTGCCCCTTGTGACAACATGCCCCGGTATCCCCCGTGTTGTTTAAAAGGCTAACAATGAAATCATGTTTGTTCATTATTAGCGAATGAACATTTTTGTATCTTTTTCATAATTTCTGCTTTGGAAACACACATACATAAATCCACACGCGGATAAACACACACACACACACACACAGAAACGTTTCACCCAGCAGCCTCTTATGTGCGCTCGAGCCCCTCCGCAGTTACAGGTCGCGCGCTGCTCCATCATCACAGGAGCTCGTGACTGACCGGTTTCTCCTCGCGCAGGACTGTCAAAGCTCGAGCGGGTGGCGCCTCCCCTTTTCCGCTATATATGACCAGCCTCAACTCCTCCGCTGTTTTACACTGTGCGTTCACACTCAGAGAGGAGATGTGGTCAGGATAGAACTGCGCTCCTTTTCTTGCGTACACCAAATTGCGTTTTTACCCGAAACCTCTTGTTGCGTCCCGCGCGCGTTTGTTGTTGTTTTTCCCCCTTCTCGTTTAGCTCTTTGTGGTTTTTATTTATTACAATGAAGGCCAGCGCACCAGTTCGCCCTCATAAGGTTTCTTCTGGCTGCAGTCAGCTCTCCTTGCGTTATTTGACGGAGCCCAGCCGATGCAAAATGGAAGAGGAGGATCTTTTCTGTCTGCAGTACGACATGAACGACTGTTACAGCCGACTCAAGCGCCTGGTGCCCACTATTCCGCAGGATAAGAAAGTCAGTAAAGTGGAGATCCTCCAGCATGTCATTGACTATATCCTGGACCTGCAGTTGGCGTTGGAGACGCACCCGGCTCTCCTGAAACAGACGAGCCCACCCGCCTCCACACGGACCCCTCTCACACAAATCAACACAGAGCAGGTAAGCAGGACATTCACTTTAAGACTGCGCTGATAATGGCTGTGCACAGCAGCCTCATTACGCACGGAAGTGACAATAGTGTGTTTCTGTTTCTAACTGCACCAAACCCACACAAATGATCCAGACTGCTGGAGGCCTGTGTTTCCTTGTTCTTTGGCAAAATGTTAAAACAATTTAATTTCTTCTTAGTGTTCAATTTTGTTCATTTATCTAATCTTATTTATAGCCTGCATTTATAATATATATCATCTTAAGGATATGTATGCCTATTGTATTATATCTAAACCTTTGTATGTGTGTGTATATATGCATATTTATTACTCTATGATCATTATTATTATTTTAATTGACTCCATACAATAGCTCACTGATGGTTATTGTGGCCCTCATGTCATCTCACCATTAGCCGCAGTAAGAATGAACGCACCTGTTTCCTTTGCTTTCAGAGGACGACGGGTGTCAATAAGGAAGACTCAATTTTGTGTCGCTGAAATGTTGCACACCGGTGAGTACATGAAGTTCAATATGAAATATTCTCAAAGGGCTCATGTCTGGTTACGTATAATAATTCTTCCGATACACTGGGGAATTCTCACTGGGAAATCGGTCCTTCAGCACTTCTATTCTCATGAATATACTGCTTGTATTTATTTTAAAATGATTTCTCATCACAATTATTGTCACACATTCCTTTACTTTTAAAACATGAAATGGCTCCTAAATTATTTCATTGCCATTTTTGCCAAAATTAATCATTATTTTGCCAATTTCTCTGTAAAAAAATATATTCATGATTTGTTATCACAACATTTTTTCTTTTGTCAAATCAACTTGGATAATTAATGTGGTTCAGATAACATAATATTTTGAGTTTCTGTTGATTAAATCAATCGCCTTCATTGTATTAACTCAAATTTTTAATTTCAATGAACTCAACATTTTAAGGAAACCAGATAACTTACTTTTTTAAGTTAAACCAACAATTCTTTTTTACAGTGTACATTAAAATACACCAAATATTTCAATCAGCCTGCATTAAGATTATTTCAGACAAGCTTGAACACATGCAGCAGTGGGAAAAGCCACAGAAATGCTTTTCATTACCCAGAATTCACAGCTAAAGAACAGGGCTGAACTGTCAGGATAATTGGGTAACAGACTTCTAATAGAGCTGGCTGTACATGCAGCTGCAATGGCTATTATTAATAGAGTCATGACAGTAAAAACCGCATGGATAGAAGTTATTACCATAATATTCCTGTTAGTATGAATGCCGGTTTTTGTAACAATCTGTCTGCTTGCGCTTTCCGCTCTGGCTGGACTGTAACTCTGGCTCCAGGACGCTGGCAGCCGCTCGAACCCAGCTGTACGTTGCGCAATAACGGTCTTCCTAACAGAGGGGTTAGTTGGTAGCGTCCGGGACGTTAGCTGCGTGTGTGAGGTTAGCGGTCCGGGCCCGTGTTAGCACTGCGCTTGTTGTTTGACCTGGTTTGTTTTGGGTTGTTGATCAAGCATGCCCTCTGTTTTGTCGGTGGCGCCACTCAGTCTGGAGCACACGGTTCACACACCCCTTCTATTCATTCCTCTCTCACAGGTGTGCACTGAACCCATCCAAAGCCAAGCCCAGCTTCACCAGGGAATCCAACACACACCAGGCCCAATCGCAGGGGAGCAGCACTGAAACTAATAGCTACTAAATCATAATATGTAAACATTTTAACGTCAGCTGTCAAAGATGCGGTGAAGCCAGCCAGATTTCTCCTGTGCCCATTCTGTTCTCTCTCAGTGGGGGAAATGCTGAATTTGGACAGAGAATCCAATCCCCCCTCCTTCACACCTCTGAAATTTCAATTTTAAAGACAGCTCAGATAAAAACCTGCATCTAATTTTACTAAAACCATCAGACTGTAAAGCTTTATGAATCAAAATGTAAACATCTGACATCTATTGTTAGGTGATTTGTGCTGAACAGGGATTTCCCTGCTGTTTAATATTGTAAAGAACTACGATAAGTGTTGACTTAAATAATGCTGTACATAACAAGGAGGATGTTCTATAAATGTATGTGTAAAAGAATATATGTTCAACCAGCTGATTGTAATTATTCTAAAATATTTTTTATCAAAAATGTTTCGTTCTGTAAATATTGTGTTTTCACATAAGTGTAGTGAATGATTACATGATGTTCTGCTAATAAAGGTCTCACATCATAAACTGATTTGCTTGTGCTCGGCTTTCTGTCCATTAAATTAGCTGTGAGCGCAATTACTAAAACATTACATACATTAAACTGTTATTGGATTCCTGTGGTAGAAACTGTTTCATTTAAATCAGTTAACATCACTGCAGTGGAATATTATTATACTTTAATTTATAGAATACATTATTTGAAGTGAATAAATGAGAACATTTCTAAACAATAACTCAAGCATAAGAGAAAGGCATTTCTTTGTACAAAAACCTCTTCAAACAAATAACACATCAGCTCTGTTTTCAACAGAAGTTGTATACAGTTTCACCAATTTCGTCAATCTCATTTTAGGTGGAAAATAATTTCATAGCATGCCTATGTGAGCTGTGATATAACAGAAGTAATTCAGGCCTAAATGTGTGCAGAATATTGTCCTGTTGTACTATTACATCTCAAATCGCTGCTGTATGTGTGATCTTTGGACTACATTTTCATTTTTAACTCAAATGTGCGTATTCAAGTTTGCCCTTTTTGCCTACAGAAGCACAACAAATAATTAATTTTTAATAATTTTATACACTGTAAAAAGTGGTAACCTGTAATTGTTTATGTTAAAGAGCTATTTCTAGCTGATTTTACCCTTAAATTATTTTTGTTGGTGTAACTTAATATATTTCAGTTGGTTCAGCAATGTTAAATAGATTTGTTTTATTTGAATAAAATCAATTAATGTAGAAGTTTCCACATGAAGCACATTTATTAAGTTACCTTTTCTTTCTCAGTGTAGGTCACTTAAAGTCTCACTTTATATAATTGTATTTATCCTGTAACCACAGTGGATAAAATACATAATGTTTGAGGGAATGAAAAATGTCTGTCATTTATTTCTGCTTATTCTCTCTCTGTCCTGGATCTGACTCTTTCTTGTTTGTCATTTCTTGCTGGCAAACAAAAATATATGAAACATTTTTCTTGGCCTGTATTTTTATCAGACTGCACTGAAGATACTGTACAGCGGCCTTCACTGTCAGAACACACTGACACTCACAGGAATCCCGAAAAACATGGTGATAAAGTGACAAAAATATTATAATGTATCTGATATTATATTACAGATAAAAGTATCTGGCTATTTGTCACTGTTTAGGAAAACTACAATAGAAAAAAATCTCAGCTCATCTCATCTTTTGATTTAAATACTCCAACCCAAGAAAAATCTTTAATAAAATTAAAAAAAAAAAAAAAAAAAGATTGCATTGTTCATTGTTTATCTGTGGACTGTCTTACGATTGAGCCTGCAGTCTCTTCTCTGATTGTGCCCCCTAATGGACTAATCTATTTTACAGTAGATTATGTAAAAAAAAAGAAGAAAAAGAAACAATAAGACAGTTGAACGAAATATGCAGATTTTGCAGGTTATTCTACATTTTATCTCTGCTAACATTGTTTGCATAGTAAAATCAATTCCGACAAAAGAAAACCCCAAGCATTTTTGCACAGTTAGCAATTCCCCCTTTCTCTCTTTATCCCTCTCAAGGTTAAAAACAACGGAGCCCGTAGATGTCCGTGGGATACTGTAGATACCGCCTGCAGATTTGCAGCATATCCCAGCATGCTCTGAGGTCACAGCGTCACATGTTCTCAGATTCTCAGGTTTTGTGCTTCTCAGCTATTTTCAGCCTCACCGAAATGAGAAATTCCAAAAGGGCAGGGGAATATTGAGAGAGAGAGAAAAAAGATGTGACCCGCTGCCACCGTACACACTAATAGAGGCTCCTGAGGGCCCCTCATTCCCAGCAGGTACAAAATGCACCTGTGTTGCTACTACATACAAAGCAAACATGCTTGTGTTGTTCAGGTTTAGCACAAACGGAAACAGCCACACCTCCCCGAGCTGTCAATCATTTGATCTAGGTTTATATATGATCAGCTTTCGGATTCTAGTCCATTAAACAGTTTAATTAAATTAATATTTCAGAATATTTTTCACCTAAGGAGACCTACATCCTTCCTTTTTCCTCTTAAACAGTAATCAATTTGATTACTTTCCATAATAATTTTCCATCAACAAGTCGGAAAGCGTGTTTATAAGTCTGCATTACACTCTTTGTTTGATTGTACACTTGGCGCTTTTCTCTGGTGGCGCCTTGTCTGGCTCTAAGCAGCGAAGAGGGTGACTGTGGAAAATGATCACATCCTGTTTGATAAGAATAGGCCTCCGTGTAGCGTTGGTCAAACTCAACAGAGCAGCAGTCAAACAAGGATCAGTGGTCTGGAAATGTTTTCGGCCAACAGAGTTATTATCAAAACAAGCAGCTTGGGCTGCTGTTGTAAAGTCGGGATTGTTTGAACAGGTGTGAGACAGTATGACATTGTGTGTGTGCGTGTGGGTAAATGTGTGTGTGTGTGCATCTGTCTGTTTTAAACTGTATTCAATAATAAAAGGGATCATTCGAAAAACAGCAGGCCAGGTTGTGCAGTAAAAGATCAATATTTTTAAGATTCTTTATGTAATTATACACTGCTAACGTTGCTGGATTGATGTTGCTCATGATCTTAAAAAATATTACATCTAAAAGCTTAAATGCATGAAATTATCTATCTATCTATCTATCTATCTATCTATCTATCTATCTATCTATCGTTCAAAAAATTTGGGGTCAGTAATATTTTTTTAAAAGAAATTAATACTTATATTCAGCAAAGATGCATTAAATTGTTCAGTAAAGTGACAGTAGAGACATTTCTAATGTTAAAAAAATTCTATTTCAAATAAATATTTTTTTAATTTTCTATGAATCCTGAAAAAAAAATATTGTGGTTTCCACAAAAAAATATTAAGCAGCACAGTTGTTTTTAACATTAAATAATAATTATTTTTGTGCACTAAATCAGAATGATTTCTGAAGGATAATGTGACGCTGAAAACTGAAGTGGCTGATGAAAATTCAGCTTTGCCATCATTTTAAAATATTACTGTTTATATATTATGAAAATTAGTATTTAGTAATATTTAGTTTCAATAGATAGACAAGATAATGACGCAGCCAATATAATAAACAGTTGGAACTGTTTAAAAAGCTGTTTAATCTAATAAGCATGTCCAGAGTTTGCAAGGCTGTAATTGAAACAATTTGTGTTATATACTATTATTTTAAATGGAAAACAGTTAGCCTAATAATAAATATTAAACAAGGTGTGTCTGAACTTTTTTGGTTGTAAATACGCCATTAAATCCAGGCATCCGTGACTCCCATTTTGGGTACTCGATTTTAAAACTGTACTTCCACAAACATGCAAAATAGTCATTTAAACAGTCAGCACCCCCTTTTGCATTAAAAACACAATCTAGTCCTATATGATTTGCCTCTCAACCATGAACATTTAGTCTTCACTTTATGGTCATCAAGGGGCTTCATTCCCTTTCCTCCAGCTTCCTTGACCCCCCACAGAGAGAGATGGACAGGGAGAGATGGAGCGAGCGAGCGGAACACGCCGGGTCCTGAACAGCACCTGATTACAGGCTAATAGCCTCAGAGTGATTGAACATCTCAGGCTTCTGGCTAATTGGTGCTATTTAAAGTAGCTATTAGCACACAATGGCAGTCACTCACTCATAAACAAAGACAAGATCTGGCCCCTGAAAATATGGCAAGATGGAAAGATTATTTAAATTTGGAACGATTAGAATACCGATTTACCAGTATTGAGGAGTAGCTAACAAAAAGCTCCTTTCATTATAGATTTTCCAATAACAAGCTATATCTCATATGTATATATATATATATATATATATATATATTTATATTTATATATATATATGTGTGTGTGTGTGTGTGTGTGTGTGTGTGTGTGACCCTGGACCACAAAACCAGTCATAAGTCGCACAGGTATATTTATAGCAATAGCCAACAATACATTGTATGGGTCAAAATTATCGATATATATATATATATATATATATATAATAAAACAAGCTATATAATTTATTTTTCATTAGTCAGGTGTATCTGCCACAAAACCAATGAAGATATCAATTCATGTCAATTAATGTGAAAACATTAATTACACTAAATGCAATTAATAAAATACCAAAGAAAAACGTTTTATATAAACATGTATATAGTTATTTTTACATGTATATAGGAACAGCAGTGTTAAACTAAACATTTTGCTACAAAAACATAAAAAACAAGGAATTAATTTATTAAAATAAATCTTAAATATAAAATATAACTCTTATATATATAAAATTAGACCACTCTGGACCACAAAACCAGTCATAAGGGTCATTTTTTTTATTGAGATTTATAAACCATCTGAAAGCTGAATAAATAAGCTTTCCATCGATGTATGGTTTGTTAATATTTGGCCGAGATACTATTTGAAAATCTGGAATCTGAGGGTGCAAAAAAATCAAAATATTGAGAAAATCGCCTTTAAAGTTGTCCAAATGAAGTCCTTAGCAATGCATATCCACTCACAAATATAGATTTTTGATATATTTACATTAGGAAATGTACAAAATATCTTCATGGAACATGATTTTTACTTAATATCATAATGATTTTTGGCATAAAAGAAAAAAAAAAATATATATATATATATATATATATATATAAAACGATCAACATATAATTACTTGGGACTTGGGTTAAAGACAACATTTTTAAAAATCATAAATAAAACATTATTGCTACAAAAGAGTCAGATACAGTACCACAGAATTATACTGTGCATTTTATTTACATCATATCATGAATGGATAAAATGTAAATAATAATAATAAAAATATTTTAAATAAAATTATGAAACATTAAAAAATCAATATAAGGTCACTAAATTGAAATGAACTACTGTAAATATTAACAATACATTGCTGTTCTCAGCTCACTCTCTGCCATTAGTGTTGAAAATAGTTTTTGGATTCAGTCGGTGTTCAAGCGTATTTACGGTCTGTGAGGTTGAGGTGTGTTTGGTAATTCTTAGTTTGAGGGGCGCTTCTCAAAAGCCTCTTGATTAATTCAAGACAAGTATGAGTTTTTATAAATAAAGCACATTGGCTCAATATAGATATAGATATTGAATCTATGTCATTATGCAGCAGCATATGGAAGCACTTTGAGGGCTTGCGTGTCTGATTGTAAGTAAAATAGGTCTACGCTGTGAGCGTGTCTCTTTCAGCCGCCAAAACACCTCATTCATTCAAAATCAATGTTTCTTATTGTGCCAGGCAGCAGAATAATCATACGGGAGAGAAGAAAGAAAATGAAAAGAGAAAATAGGAGGACAAATGATTAGAAGAAAGAAGAAAAATGTAAAATATAAAAGAGTGGGGAGCGTAGTATGAAAGAGAAAGTAATGAAAGAGAAAAGGCTCGGGTAGATTCATTGCCAACATTCAGGTCCTGAGAGACGGAGAATGAATTACAGAAATGAGCCCTGTAAACCATGCCAGGCCTTTGCCTCTCATTCAAATGACTCCTCCCCCCATTCACCCTTCTATCCCTGGAGAACGAGTGATTAGAGAGGAGGGTGAGGGATCTGGATCACTGCTGTCAGGAAGGGACGCCAGCCGTGCTAGAGGAACACGACCCTGAGGTGGAATGATCACACGGGCAATATGTCACAGCAAATGCCGGTGCAGGGTGCCAGGGCCACATCCACAGGTTTTCTGGCACACAGACACTTGGCACCATGTTCATACGCCTGCTGATTATGCCTGACATGAAAGGGCTGAACCACTTGTGGTACTGTGAGATAGATTTTTTTCAGGGTGTTCTTTCCATGCTATATGTGAACTGAAAGTCATATACCACCAGTCAAAAGTTTGGAAGGTTTTGAAAGAAGTCTCGTATTCTCACCAAGGTTGCATTTATTTAATACGAAATACAGGTTAAAAAGGAATATTGTAAAATATTATTACTGGGAAATATTATTACTTTTTGCTAATTGAATATATTACAAAATGTAATTTATTCCTGTGATGGCAAAGCTGAATTTTCAGCATCATTACTCCAGTTTTCAATGTCACATGATCCTTCAGAAATCATTCTGATATGATAATTTGGTGCTCAAGAAACATTTATTATTATTAATGTTCAAAACAGTTTGTTGCTTAACATTTATGTGGAAACTGTGATACGCTACCGTTCAAAAGTTTGGGGCAATCCACAAAGCAGCAAAAGCTGTTTTCAGCATTGATAATAATAATAACCATTATTAATAATTGAGCACCAATAATAATTGATAAAAATTGAGCACCAAATCAGTATATTTGAATGATTTCTGAGGGATCATGTGACACTGAAGACTGGAGTAATGATGCTGAAAATTCAGCTTTGACATCAGTAATAAATTATACTTTGAAATATATTAAAATAGAAAACAGCTCTTTTGATTATAATAATATTTTACAGTACTGTTTTTATTTTTCAAATAAATGCATCCTTGCTGAGCATGAGAAATTCAGAAACATTAAAAAAAATCTGAATTATTCATAACTTTTGACCTGCATATATGTATATATATATTTTCCATATATTCCGATTTCCATTCCATATACTCAAACTTCAAATTATAAATACAATAATTTCCTGAACGGCATGGCATAATTTCCTCAATGGCATGCCATAATATATGTAATATATAGGACAAATGATTAAAGAAATAATAAATAATAATAAATATATATACTGTATATACAGTCAAACCAAAAATTATTCAGACATTTTTGATATATTTTTACTAGTGGGTGCAGGACACTATAGTTCATTTATGTAAGTGAGGATAGCAAAATAAAGTAAACTGTGACATATTATACCCAAAAATTTTTCATACAGTGGACTACCAGTAAAATTAATAAAAATTTGGGACCAAAAATTATTCAGACACTTTGACCTGACCATATATATATATATATATATATATATATTTAAATATATATGTGTGTGTGTGTGTGTGTGTGTGTGTAATTGTTTTTAATGATATTGACTATCTTTACAAATTTAGGGAATAAACAGTGCTCTCTCTCTCTCTCTCTCTCTCTCTCTCTCTCTCTCTCTATATATATATATATATATATATATATATATATATATATGATGCTCCTCTTTTGCAATCGCACCTGCTAGTGGAGAAAAGCTCATTTCAGGCTAAGCTAATGTGTAACTGAAATTACGTTAAAGAAAAGTGCACTCGGTGTGGATGTGGAGTTGGTGTGGCCCGAGGGGATTCGTGTCAGAGAGGCGTCATCCGTCGGCCCGGAATGATATATGAAACCTTCTGTTCATAATTCACATGTATTAAGTTAGAAGATGCATTCTGTCCAATAACAGTAGACTTCAATTCGTCACGTCTATGAAATGAAACAATATCAGAGCAACGCTCAAAAAATATTTATTGTCCAACATATGCTTTTATATCTGAATGGAATTAATCTTTGTGAGAAAAAAATGACAGCCTGATTATATTATATTATATTATATTATATTATATTATATTACAATTTATAGTCATAAAAAAAATTTTATGATATTGACTCCTTTATATCTTTCCAAATTTTGATGATAAATGCATTGATCTATAACATTATGGCTTTGTGCTGTTCTATGGTTTGCCCAGGCTGCTTAATTTGGCACCTAATTCAGATGTTAATTTGTTCCAGTTGAGAGGTCACTTTAAAAAGGTTTTTTCATTGACTCAGGATTATTGGCCAGATGGGCAGCCCATTAGAACATGGTTGTTTGTGTGTTTGGGATTCCCGTGATATGACCAGCGCTGGCAATAACAACAACATTCCTCACCGTGGTAACCCGAGGTTGTCATGGACAGAACTCTCGATGTGATTCTTTTTAACCCAAGCATTGTTCAAGTCAGTCGGTTTCATTTCAGCAAACCAGTGAGGAATGTAACAACAACAACAAGTTCTCAGAATCAACTGTAGATTATGCATAAACAACAGGGATGCTATAATAAAATATAATTTGTGACAGTGAATCAGGCATTTATCATAACTTCAATGCATGTTATGACAAATGCATCTGAAAAAAGAATCTTTCTCCCTGTGTGGCACCATTTTTTTATATAAACTTTTGTGAAATATTCTCTTCACGTCAGTTTTTGTAAACTCAGGAAGCTCATTCAGTGCATTCAGTCAATGCTTGTAAATTAACTAATTAAATGAGTGCTGCATGAATAAAGAAAGTAATAATGTTGGCTTCTCTTATATTCTCACACTTAATTAAAATGGACACAATCTGAATTATGTGAATGTTTATTTGACTTGATAATTTTTGTGGAAGCTCCTGCCACATTAATTTTATTTTAAACCTGAATCTATGAACTTTACCTCACAGATCCAGTTGTTATACAAATGACAAAAACACTACTTTTTTTTTTTTTTTTTTTTCACAGCTTTAATCAGGATTAAAAATGATGAATTATTGTAATACACAACTCACTAATATTTCAATTTTTGAGTTTTGGTCATAAAATTATAAATGGTAAACTTTCATGCTTTTGAAAGAAGTCTCTTCTGCTCACAAAGGCTGCATTTATTTGACTGAAAATACAATAAAAACAGCAATATTATGAAATATTATTACAATTTAAAAGAACTGTTTAAATATACTGTAAAATATAATTTATTCCTGTGATGCAGAGCTGAATTTTCAGCATCATTACTCCAGTCTTGATCCTTCAGAAATCATTCTAATATGTCGATTTGATGCTCAAGAAATATTACTTATTATTATTAATGTTGAAAAACATTGTGATACATTTCTTTAAAGAATAGAAAGTTTAAAGAAACAGCATTTATTTAAAATAAAAATATTTTATGGCATTATAAATGTCTTTAATGTCACTTTTGATCAATATAATGCATCCTTGCTGAATAAAAGTATTAATTTATTTCAATAATAATATTACTGACTGACCCTAAATATTTGGGTAGAAAATCTGAAACAGAACTCAACCCTAAAAAAAGATAAATAAACAAAAAAGTGCATTCAACTGAATCATTTAAATACACAAAACAATCACTGTATGTTATTTGCCTGGCACAATATCCACTGAATCTGTAACATTATTTTTCTGTAAATACAGTGATCTTGCATTTTGCTCAGAGGACAAACAGACAGAGGGGCAGGATGGTTTTGTGGATCCCATAATCCTTTCTTTATTAGAGCAGGAAAAGATGTAGCAGAGGTGCCAGCTGTTCTGCTCTCATCTTGGCCTGGCTTGGCAGGGTGGCATGGCGACAGTCTCCACTGCACTCCAGTGTTATCACAGGCTATATCTGAAGGCAGGAGGACACTGGCGGTCTCCACGGCTCCTATCGGCCACCACATTATCTCCACTGGAGTGAGGGTAGATGGGCTGCCACATAAACCATCCCGTCTCTCTATCTGTCTGTCTGTTTGTCTCTTTCGCTTCCTCTCTCTCTAGCTCATTAGTATTAAGGAAATGAAAGATCCCTAAAGCTGGCAGCAGCTGGAGTGAAAAATGAGGCCCACTCAGCCACCAATCTCTCATTTAGCATTTTAATGTGCTCGTACTGTAAAGTGGAGAAAATGCCAAGCTTTAGATTCTCACAGAACTTGACTATATGATCTTCATTAGCTTCTTGTCAGAGGTTATAATGTTTAAGAACTATTTTTCAATGACAAGTTGTTGTTTTGTTCCAAAGAAGGACTTCTTAATAAATCAAATAAATAAAAATAAAATAATAAAATGAAAATCAACCTCTTATGCCTTAATTTGCATACTACACATTATATTTTCTTAATTAATGAATCTGAAATCTCGCTATATGTGAGTCGCTTGTTCACTACTTTTCAAAAGTTTGGGGTTGGTAAGATGTTTAGGCTTTATTTTATTTTTATTTATTTTTTGTCAAAAATACAGTAAAACATTAATACTGTGAAATACTATTACAATTTAAATACATGTTTTATATTTTATATATTTCTTTTATATATTTTTATATATTTTCTATTTTATTTATATATATATATATATATATTATATTTTATATATTTAAAATTTAATGATCCTTAAGAAATCATTCTGCTGATTTGGTGCTTAAGAAACATTTCCAAATATAGCTGCGAGCAGCAATTATTGGGGTTCAAGCACTTGAAGGCCTTTAAGCACATGCGTAAAAAGGTATACTGTTTTAATTAGCAAGCCTGTAACCATCTTGATCATAGATGGAAAAGACCATTTACAGCCAATACAGGCAATTTACCATAGGAAATTTATGGTTTATAAATCTTTTTAACAGTTATCGGGGTTGAGCCAAAAACCTAGGACTAGTTCTCCAAAGTTGGTTTTTGAAATAATCTCCAATATTTAACGAACAATTTGAGGGACAGCGGTGGTCCTAGAGGCAAAGTTGCTCAGAATGAGTAGTTCTACCATGTGGTACAAATGTCGTGGACGTGCTGGAAAAATCACGTGATACACGATACGCGAAGGCGCCCCTCGGTGGCCGATTTCTTTCGAATTTCTCACAGGCATCTAGGGCCGAGAGTCAAACAGGCCCAGTGAGTTTCGTTCCGATTGGCCTCTGTTAACCTTATCTGATAGCTGCTCAATTTTCAGTGGCCGATGGTGGCCATGTTTTTTGAGATGTGTCAATGTCCTCATAGACAGTCATGGCACCTCAGAAGAAGACACTGCATGCCAATTTTCAAGTCGATCGGTGAAGTAGTTATAGCCATTTTCATGTTTTTTTTTTTTCCTGTTTTAGCGCCAACAAGTGGCCAGTCGCCACATCCTTTTTCACGCGATCAAATATTGAGCTCGTACATAGATGTGCTGAGTTTGGTTCCGATCGGGTCAAAAACCTAGGACTAGTTCGCAAAAGTAGGTTTTTCAAAAAATCCAAAATACCCCAAATTTTTGCTAGAACAATGAGCAAATCCGAGGCATACATCTTGTCTTGAGCCAAGGATTTCAACGACATAAGACACTTGAGCCTACGCCTTTAGGAGTTATGAGCTATTTCGTACTTTTGACCGCTGTAGCACCCCCGTCACTACCAGCCCTCGAAGTTTCAAGTCTCTTTGACTTACAGTTTGGTCTGCCCGATCACTTTTAGGGGAGAATGCTGATCCTTGGAAATGTTAACAATTACAGGTTTCAGCTCTACGCGCTTGAACCCCTAATTATTGTCAATTTCGAAAATGGTTGTGCTGGTTAAAGGCACAATATGTAATTTTTGCTGCTAGAGGTCGCTTATTCAAAACAAAGGCTTAGCTTTATGACACCGTGATTGAGAGTGGAATTATGGGAGGTGTTGTCTTCATATCCACAGCCGATGGAAAGGAATCGGCCAGAAATCATGTTTATTGATGAGCTAATGTATTAAAGTTTTATTAACGTTTTTGTGGTATAAAGCAGGGTGCGCCGAGAGCCACGGGAGTCCAGCAGAGCTTTTATTATGCTTATGCCGTAGTCGAAACTGGAAATTGAGTCTAACACGGATATGACGTCTTTAACAGGTGAAGAAATGGCATTTCTTGTATGAAATGGCATACAAGTATCATAGAAGTCCAAATATCATATGATAGTTTTGTGTGAGAAACAGGCCAAAATTAAGATGTTATTCAATGATAATCCTCCCCTCCTGTGAACTTTTATCCATTGCATCTGAATAATTGAGTCAGTGATTTGAACTTGAAAATCAGAATCAGTTTTATGAAATGGATCAACCAGTTCACTGAAAAGATCAGATTCAGATGAATGATTCATTCAAATCTGACATTATTTATTCTCACATAAATTCTCATGAATGCACCAAGCTGAGCTAGGGATTTTCAGTGAATAAAGTCTTCAGTTTTGGTCTGTTCAACACACAAATCTATCATGAATATAGCAGGACATAGTGAAGTTATATGGTTAAATTTAATGAGACTTTTCTGGTGGTTTTGCATCCTTTTTGAAGCTTAAAATGCGTAGTCCCTGTTCATTAGGAAAACAGAAGGCAGTAAATTCTTCAAAATTGTCTCCTCTTGTGTTCCACGCAAGAAAGAAAGCCCTACAGGTCTGGAAGGACATGAGGGTGAGCAAATGACAGAATTTTTGTTCTTGGCTGCACTATTTATTCAAGGCATCTTTAATTACTCTTTAAAAACATCTCTATTTTAAAAAATCAATTAGCATGCTAACAGATTAGCATACTCGATTAACACGCATACAGAGTGTCACTGTACAAACCAGGACTGTCCATTCATATGAGTGGAGAAAGTGGTTTGTCATTTGCAAGTATAAGGTGTTGACAGAATATCAGGCCGCTTTCAATTATCAGCCAAGCTCTTCAGTGACCGGCGCCAAGTCCAGACATAAAGAGACACTGCTGGACCAGGCTTGTCCGACATAACACAGCTGTGCGTCTGAAAAGCTGACAGCTGTGTGTGAGCGTGTGTGGATTTATGTGTGTGTGTGTGTGTGTTCCTTGAACCACAGTTCTTGATGTCACATCATCCATTAGCATTGGCAGAAAAATATGTATGAGTGTGTGTGTATGATATTTATAAAATAGCAGATTTTATGTGATGGTATAATGCTTACTGCTTAAATAATCTGACCAAATAAGGCGATATAATCTCTGCTGTGGCTCTAAATGTCTCATTTATGTTTATAAAAAAAAGAAAAAAAGTGTGGTGTACTGAAGGGACCAGCCGAGCGGGATTGGGATAATTGGCTAAACTGATGCCTGCATTTTGCCCGTTTTCAATGGACCCAAGAGGGGTCATGGATTCCTCTGGGCCTCCACCCAGCAACCGCATTTGGATCACTAGTGCAGCTGTGGCATATTAGCAAGGTGCCATCAATGCTAATTTATGCTGATTCAACTAAAAGCCTCTATGCCAAAGCAGCACCCTGTGCTTCAGAACCCCCCGAAATACATAATCCTGATTATTAAACCTCACATATGCGTTCTCTGTGTAAGACTAGCAAACGGTTTCTTTAACTCCTTTGTTTATTAGAGAAGTGGCTGTTCGTACACTTGCGCTGTAGTCACGCTCTCATGCAGTGAAGCATGTAGCCGTCAGCACAACAATCTGACTTATTTATTTATTTCACAGTGCAGATATTTATTAATTTGTTTTCATTTGCACTGTGGTTAGATTAAGTCTAATACAGCCCCCTCAGTAAGGCACTGCTCTATTTGCCCCATGTAAATTTCATCAGCTATTCAGGCCCATCCCTAATATGCTTAGACAGCTGAGAAACATGTATTATTCATAACTCTGGAATTTTTTCATATAACCATGGTGCCGCTCCCCAGGATGAGGTAGCGTTGTGGTAATATCCGAGGTTCATCCATATTCTGGAAATAATGAGATGGCTTGTATGGTTTATGAAATGTAATCCATCATGATTACAAAAACATCAAATCTTCCCCATTACTTGTATTATTCAATAGATTTGAGGGTATTTGCTTGTTATATGAAATTAAGATTATAGTTTGCTTGGGAAAATGACATCTTTTAGCTGCCCTGTCTATTTAGTTGTTGTTTCTATTTCATATTGTAGAACAGCATGTATAGTGAATGATACTGTGTGAATTGTGTCCCTGTTCACACGACAACACTACTTTTGAATTTAGTTTTGTATCATCTGTCTAAATAAAAATTCATGGACAAGGCTTGACATTTAAACACTCACAGCAATGGGAGAAACAACCTTATTAACATTTAAATCAATTTAAATATTTTAATATATTTTTTAAAATATTCTTCTAATCATATATATATTATATAGATGAATAGATATATAGATAGATAGATAAAATTCATGCAAAAAATTATATATATATAATTTTTCATAATTTCATAATAATTAAAAACGATTATGAAAATTTCTGAAACATACGTAAATACACAATATAATTGTTGTTCATGAATTATATATATATTATATATAATATAATTGTTTTGCATAAATTATATATACACTATATTGCCAAAAGTTTTGGGACGCCTGCCTTTACGTGCACATGAACTTTAATGACATCCCATTCTTAATCCGTAGGGTTTAATATGGAGTTGGCCCACCCTTTGCAGCTATAACAGCCTCAACTCTTCTGGGAAGGCTTTCCACAAGGTTTAGGAGTGTTTATGGGAATTTTTGACCATTCTTCTAGAAGCGTATTTGTGAGGTCAGGCAGTGATGTTGGACGAGAAGGCCTGGCTCGCAGTCTCCGCTCTAATTCATCCCAAAGGTGTTCTATCGGGTTGAGGTCAGGACTCTGTGCAGCCCAGTCAAGTTCCTCCACACCAAACTCGCTCATCCATGTCTTTATGGACCTTGCTTTGTGCACTGGTGCGCAGTCATGTTGGAACAGGAAGGGGCCATCCCCAAACTGTTCCCACAAAGTTGGGAGCCTGAAATTGTCCAAAATGTCTTGGTATGCTGAAGCATTAAGAGTTCCTTTCACTGGAATTAAGGGGCCAAGCCCAACCCCTGAAAAACAACCCCACACCATAATCCCCCCTCCACCAAACTTTACACTTGGCACAATGCAGTCAGGCAAGTACTGTTCTCCTGGCAACCGCCAAACCCAGACTCGTCCATCGGATTGCCAGACAGAGAAGCGTGATTTGTCACTCCAGAGAACACGTCTCCACTGCTTTAGAGTCCAGTGGCTGCGTGCTTTACACCACTGCATCCGACACTTTGCATTGCACTTGGTGATATAAGGCTTGGATGCAGCTGCTCGGCCATGGAAACCCATTCCATGAAGCTCTCTACGCACTGTTCTTGAGCTAATCTGAAGGCCACACGAAGACTCTGTAGAAAGTTGGCAACTTCCGCGCACCGTGCGCCTCAGCATGCACTGACCCCCTTCTGTGATTTTACATGGCCTACCACTTCATGGCTGAGTTGCTGTTGTTCCCAATTGCTTCCACTTTGTTATGATACCACTAACAGTTGACCGTGGAGTATTTAGTTGACCGCTTGAATTCACTGAGTTCCTAAAAGCGACTCATTCTTTCACAAATGTTTGTAGAAGCAGTCTGCATGCCTAGGTGCTTGATTTTATACACCTGTGGCCATGGAAGTGATTGGAACACCTGAATTCAATGATTTGGAGGGGTGTCCCAATACTTTTGGCAATATAGTGTATATAATTTATGCAAAAAAATTATATTATATAGGCCTATTTGTTTCATAAATGTAATATATATATATATATATATATATATATGTATATATGTATATATATATATATATATAGATAGATAGATAGATAGATAAAAATTAATGCAAAATAAATATATATTATAATAATAATAGTAATAATAATAATACTGCCTAATAATTAAAAATGATTATGAAAATTTCTAAAACATAAATATATAATATAATTGTTTTGCATGAATTATATATATATATATATATATATATATATATATATATATAAATTAGAAGGCCAGATATATAGTGAATAAATATAGCAAAAAAAATCAATCATATGATATTATTACATTAGAAATGGGGCTGCTTCGTGTATTATAATTGGAGAGGTTTAGTTTTAATGGTGTATACATGGTATAATGCTATATGTGACTTTTTGTCTTCTTGTGTTGTGGGTTTCTGTGAGTTTTGTGTTATAGGTTACAGGCTTTTGTTTTGCAGTATTTTTAAGGCTCTTTGTGTGGTATAAGAGCCTGAAGTTGTCAGGTTTCATCATCTGAATGGATTTAAAGGAGGAGGAAGCATGGCAGTCAGAGATGATTCTTCACTGATGAGTGGAATGCATTCATCTCAGGCAGTGCACTAATTGTTTGATTATACAGGGCTTCTCTTTAATGAAGCTCCTCTTTGGCATTTGGGAACATGGAGCGCCATCGAATTACCCACGCGACACTCACGCTGGGAAAGTTGATCACTCATTAGCAGTGACTGAGAGGTAAACAAGCTGAGAGTACAGTAGCAACACACACACACACATACAGTGTTTATTACTGAGACTCCCTGATCAGATCTAAATTCAATGCAGTCAAAATCACCCAGAGCTTATAATTCAGTATTCACCTCTCTCAATGAAAACAGAGAAAAAAGAAAAGGCATATCCAAGCTATACGTACTTACAACCCGAATTCCAGAAATGCTGGGATATGTTTTAAATTTGAATAAAATGAAAACTAAAAGACTTTCAAATCACATGAGCCAATATTTTATTCACAATAGAACAGATAACATAACAAATGTTTAAACTGAGAAATTTTACACTTTTATCCACTAAAAGAGCTCATTTCAAATTTGATGCCTGCTACAGGTCTCAAAAAAGTTGGCACTGGGGCAACAAATGGCTGAAAAAGCAAGATATTTTGAAAAGATTCAGCTGGGAGAACATCTTGCAACTAATTAAGTTAATTTATATCAGGTCTGTAACATTATTAGCTATAAAAGGGATGTCTTAGAGAGGCAGAGTCTCTCAGAAGTAAAGATGGGCAGAGCTGTGAAAGAGTGCGTAAAAAGATTGTGGAATACTTTAAAAACAATGTTCCTCAACGTCAAATTGCAAAGGCTTTGCAAATCTCATCATCTACAGTGCATAACATCATCAAAAGATTCAGAGAAACTGGAGAAATCTCTGTGCGTAAGGGACAAGGCCGAAGACCTTTATTGGATGCCCGTGGTCTTTGGGCCCTCAGACGACACTGCATCACTCTGCGGCATGATTTTGTCAATGACATTACTAAATGGGCCCAGGAATACTTCCAGAAACCACTGTCGGTAAACACAATCCGCCGTGCCATCTGCAGATGCCAACTAAAGCTCTATCATGCAAAAAGGAAGCCATATGTGAACATGGTCCAGAAGCGCCGTCGTGTCCTGTGGGCCAAGGCTTATTTAAAATGGACTGTTCCAAAGTGGAAAATTGTTCTATGGTCAGACGAGTCCAAATTTGACATTCTTGATTGAAATCACAGACGCCGTGTCCTCCGGGCTAAAGAGGAGGGAGACCTTCCGTGTTATCAGCATTCAGTTCAAAAGCCAGCATCTCTGATGGTATGGGGGTGCATAAGTGCATACGGTATGGGCAGCTTGCATGTTTTAGAAGGCACTATGAATGCTGAAAGGTATATAAAGGTTTTAGAGCAACATAAGCTCCCCTCCAGATGACGTCTATTTCAGGGAAGGCCTTGTGTATTTCAGTAGGACAATGCAAAACCACATACTGCAGCTATTACAACAGCATGGCTTCGTCGTAGAAGAGTCCGGGTGCTGAATTGGCCTGCCTGCAGTCCAGATCTTTCACTTATAGAGAAAAATACATCAAAGATGACTATGAACTCTTCAGCAGCTGGAAACCTTTATTAGGCAAGAATGGGACCAAATTCCAACACCAAAACTCCAGAAACTCATAACCTCGATGCCCAGATGTCTTCAAACTGTTTTGAAAAGAAGAGGAGATGCTACACCATGGTAAACATGCCCCCGTCCCAACTATTTTGAGACCTGTAGCAGGCATCAAATTTGAAATGAGCTCATTTTGTGCATAAAATTGTAAAATTTCTCTGTTTAAACATTAATGTTATCTATGTTCTATTGTGAATAAAATATTGGCTCATGTGATTTGAAAGTCTTTTAGTTTTCATTTTATTCAAATTTAAAAAACGTCCCAACATTTCCGGAATTCGGGTTGTATATATTTGCTTTTCTTGCAATCCACATCTTAGACAACTTCTATCAATAACATAAGAGAATGTTATTGCAGAATGATATAAGCAATAGATTATAATAGTAATACAATAACAATAATATAACAAAATAATATAACTCTTTATCAGTGTTGGGGGTAAACCATCCGTTATTGGCCTCTCTCACCAAGACTGCATTTATTTGATAAATTACAGTAAAAAAAAAAAATTGTGAAATAAAATGGCAAAGCTGTATTTTTATCAGCATCATTATTCCAGTCTTCAGTGTCACATGATCCTTCAGAAATCATTCTAATATTTTGATTTGGTGCTCAAGAAACATTTTTTTATTATCATAGTCAGAAATGGTTGTGCTGCTAAATCATACCTTCATAGCTTCGAAGAAAGAAAGAAAGAAAGAAAGAAAGAAAGAAAGAAAGAAAGATGAACCTTGAATGTAGTTAGTTTTAAAAATGTTTGTATTACTAAAAACACATTTCAATCATGACAACCCTTGGAATAGTTTTAGCATGTTATTGAATCTAGAAACTAGATCTGCTATACTGCTGCTGCTGTTGATTATTGCTGCTGCTGCAGCAGAGCAAATATGGAGTTGCTACTGCTAATACACAGACACACTGCTGTGAGCATGTAGGATACAGTATGCTGCTGCTGCATAAATAGACACACATAAATCCATATCTAGGCAGGTGGAGCTGGGGGAGGTGGAGGGTTTCAGAGGATCTTTGATAGCGTGCTGCAAGACTATACAGCAAACACTGAACCAGACTATTTAAATGTTGAGCAAGCAATCTCATTGGCTGCAGGATCAGCAGAGGCCAATCAAGCTTGTGCCATGCAGTAATGATGTGATTGCCTCCAGATTGCATGTAAAGGATCTATCAGCCTGCGCCCTCTAGAGTTTCATGACTGAACTAGATATTTATCTGTATGCACATTCAGTTAATATTTAGTTGTATCGCACATTTTGCATGCAACCCTTACCACGATTCATCAGGTTTAACCATTTAACTCTGCTGCACAGTTTATGATAAGAAACAATATAATTTTTTGTTTTTCTTTAATTGATGTGCTATATAAACATCAATAACCAAAAATCAGCATTTGACTCCAAACTAGCTAGCTTCTATTAGTGATAGTTTATTTATTTCTTTAGAAGGAAATAAGGAAAGAAAGAACGAGTGAGAGAAAGAAAAGAAGAGTGAGCAGAGAGAACCAGATGGTTAATCAGTAGTCATGACTGTTGCAATGAGACAAAAGTTAACGGGCTAAAGACCGACTCTGTTTTGTGAGGAGCGCAGGACTTCCTCCAAGCTTTGCCACCTCTTATTCCTACTTCAATACAGAGGTGACAGATAGAATGAGAAAGAGACAGGCAAATAAAGACAGAAGCAAATACTAGTAAGCCTACATTAAGCATTTAAAGAAACATGCTCGCTCGTGAAATAAAAACCATTTCAAAATACATACAAAAATATTATGCTGCCTTATAAGAAACTTTGTTTTTGGACAAACTCTAAGGCAACATTACATGTATCCATAGCGGACGTCCTGATTTTGCCGAGTTAGATGCGTTCCTTGGTCAACATATTTTGTTGATCCTGGAACAACATTCCTGTCCAAAAATTTAGTCCTAACCCTATCCCTACCCCTAAACCTTACCCTACCCAAAAGCTATCCTTAAAATCAGAGGGAAATGATAGGTGAATAACACTGATGTAGAAATACCTAACCCTGGTTTTAAGACTAAACTTGACATAAACTGTAAACTTGTCCCTCAAATCTGATTGGTTGATTGAAAAGTTGCACTTGGTGAAATCAGGTTCTGCATCCATAGCGGTAAAGGATAGTCATTGTGACAGGTTTATTGAAAAAATGGTAACACTTTACAATAAGGTCCCATTAGTTAAGTTAAATTATATATTATTATTAATATTAATAATACAGCTGTTCATTGTTAGTGCATTATTTTAATAATGTATTAGGAATAGCCAATTCGAATTAACATTAACTGAGGTTAATAAATGATTAGAAGTATTTTTTATAGTTCTCTTAACTAATCTACTTAAATAATGTTAACAAATGGAACCTTACTGTAAAATGTTACAGAAAATCTGTTTCTGAAATCTATTTTTACACTTAATAGAATATCATCATGTTAGCTTAGAAATGTTTACAACAGTCAAATCTCTTGTGCACTTCACATGAGTTTCACTATTTGTGTGTGCTGCCTATGTAGAGCATTCCAAATTAGTCATTTATGAGGCATAAAGAGACATTACATATGCAGAACTCCTTTTTGCATCTTCCTTTTTCCTAACAGTGGTTGCTCAGAATGCAGGCCGTTATACGCTTATTATCCACATATGGGTGGCTCTAATTAGAGCATTCTTCTGTGAGACACACTATGAGATCCTGGAGCATCTACTGTCCTGAGGCTTGTGAAGCAGCCCAGTGTTCTATCATAGCTATTGAACACAGTCACATTGCAGATGACAGTTCAGGGTCATAATTAATCATAGTGGACAGACATATGGCTGGAGTTTTGCTCCCCTGCATTTCATTCTGGATTTTAGATTGCTGAGGAAGAAAGACTGAATTTATTAGCGGTGCATGCTAAGGCAAGCTATTACTCCTCAACTTAGTAACTCATTTGTAACTGGATATTTATGATACATGTTTGCTAACACGTTTCAAAGAGATCAGTGTAAGAAACCTTAGCGTAATTTTAATTTTAGCGTAAAAAAATCCCATATCATTACATTGAAGAAGCAACCCAAGCCATATCTAGAGACCAGAATTATAGAGACTTTGAGTTGGCTCTTTTGCATTTGGCCAGTAAGCAATGCCCTAGCAATCGCATAATGCGCTAAAAATACTCACTATAACTAAGCAACCACAAAGCAATGGTTAATTTTTACTTTCATTTTTTTTCATTTGCTTTATTTGTGACCTAAATAACTAGTCTTAGGTCCCCACACTGGATCAGGGGACCTACTGTCTTTGAGAAGCGATTAAGGCTGTAAAAATAAACAGTGAGTAAAGATGCTTAGTTAATGTCCTTTCACTGTCTCATTTTCTCTTCCTCGCTTTCTCCTTTCATCCATCTGTGTTGGGTCCAGGTGTAGTGGCCTGATTCCGCGGGGTGTCATCGCGCAGTAAATGCTCGCTTTGGACCTCCTGGTGACTGAATTAGCCCTGTGTATATGGCCCATTGGTGTCAGGTGTGAGGTCATTATCCCGCCACACATGGATGGGACAGGTGTCTGAGAGGCTTTACACCACAGTTAGGTAGCAATAATGAGCCCTATTCTCTCTTTACCAAAGCCTCCTGTGTGTGTGTGTGCGTGTGTGTGTGGATGTGAGCACATGTAGAGAACTCCAGCTGGGACCCACAAACACACATACACACACACCAGCTCAGGGACAGCACACAAACACCTGACAGATGCATGCTGGGAGCTTCATTACCCCTCAAACAAAGGACACAAGACAATTATAGGAGCATGGGTGCGTCCCATACAGACGAACCGTCCGGATGATGGCAACAGCTCTGGGGCCCATGAGGAAATTGTGCCAAGAAACCGAGCGAGCGAAAGATTCCAGGTGCGATTAGCTCCATTTTGTTCCTATTACAGACAATTTTAAGGCTGTTAAGAAGGGTTTGGTTTATCATCATCGACAGAGTTAATATGTCCTAGATCTCCAGCAACTATAAAACATCATTTATTTAATACCTTTCAAAATAAATTGACGTGAGGCCCAGATGTCATCTTCAGGATTAATGTGTCCCACATTCTAGACATGACATATGAACAAAACAGTGGGATACCAGAAATATCAGTAGTATGAAGATGGCAGGAAACCTATTTTAAGAGCCAAGTTTTTATTCGAATACATCTAACATCTATCTAAATTTGTTCAGCTGTCCTGCTTACTTATAATAGTTATGTGTCCATTACAATAGAAAATATTCACTATTTTATTCAGTACTTTAAGTATAAAAATATTATTAAGTGGTGCCTCCTTACCCCTAGACTAAAGCCCAAAGTATACAGGGTTTTTACATGTACACTAAGGTATAAGTGTGATGTGAATTTCATCATCAGCACAGTACGCGCACAGGCTTGTACTCTGGACTCTAAGTTCGCACACGTGCCTTTTTTGAAATAATTAGTTTGTCCACAAATTGACAACACTGGCCTGGGCCATTGTTACACAGTCGAAAAATAAACTGAGAAGATGGAACAACAACAAACTACTCAAGATGATATACCCTTATATACTTCAAGCGCAATCAAAGAACAAACTGGTGTGATGTCATTTCGAACAAAATCAGGCCAAAATGAAGTTTGTTTGATGTTCGTGTCAGGAGTTCAAAACAGCTTGCCAAAGCGAACTTTCCAGAAAAGAAACTACCATTGGTCTGTGGCAGTTACGTATTTCAGTCTGTCGAGGTCAATTGTCCCTTCGCAAAGACCCGCCCCCCTTAGTTACTGTTGCTTTGTCCGACAAGCCATGGCGCTGTCACACCACACAGAGTGAAAAATACATCGCGGAGCAAACAGGACACTGATAACACGTCGACAGACAAGACAGAGCAGGTTACTTATGATATTAAACAAAGTCCCAGCTTTCAAATTGTGTAATTGTTTAAGAAATTCGAACAATAAAAACTTGTGGCTCTTTAATTTGTCGTGACAGATTGCTGTAGCGCCTCAGCTCAAGCGGCTCGTGAACCGATCATCTCTTCCTACTAGTTAATTTATAGCATCAAATAAACATGAATGAACATGAGAAGGAATGTTGTTTCAAACGCAGAAAGACGTCAGTACACACCGTTTTTCAAGTTCAAGTCCACCGAGGTTAATCTTCTAACTCCTGACTGCTATGTTGGACAAAATGGCGGATTCGGCGTTATGACTGGTTGGATCGCTTGTCAATCAAACTCCCGGCGAAGGGTCAATTGTCTGCGAGTAAAAACATGAATACACTGGAGAGCTGCTTTATCATAGAAACTGAAATTGTAATTCTAATTGAAAGAGACACTGACACTGTTTTTTTTTATGTTTAATACTGTAAAATTGCATGCTTTTAAACAATCTATTGTATAAAGTCAGTGGCGCCTCCAGGGAATGTTTAATGGGGTGGCCAGAGAGGGACAGTAAAAATCCTAGGGTGGCACAATAAATGTACACTGGAAAAAAGTGGCAACTGGCATTTGTAATTTCAAGATTTATTTCTACTTTATCTAACCCACAAAAATTACTTCTTTAATTTCTTTGATGTAATTTGTCAGTGTAATGTGTATGTTCAGTTTTGGTTTCGTTTTCACTGTGTTCTGTCCTTGTTTTGCCTGCCTGTGTTCCCTAGATAGTTTCCTTGGTTGTTAATTAGTTCTACGCACCTGTTTCTGTTCAGTTAATTATCTTCCCTGTGTATTTAAGCCCTGAGTTCTTTCTGTTCAGTGTTCTGTATTTTTAGAACCAGCTTGAACGAATGCACTAAGGCACGCCTGCCTGGTGTTGGTCCTCGGGGAGATTTCGTCGAGTTAGTGGAGTGGGTGCTGGTGAATTGCGGGTCCCCATTCACCATCTCTCCAGCCAAGGAGGATGTCACCAGTCCCACTCCAGACCCAGAGCCCAGCCAGCCACCTCCCAAGCCTTGCACAGAGCGAACACCAGAGCCCACCGCAGACAGAGAACCTGAGCCTGCCGCGATGACAGAGCCAGACAAGAGGACTGAGCCAACCATCACCTTGGAGCCAGTGTCAGCGCCAGGACACACGACTTGGGGGGGCTTTTATAATCCTCATAGGGGCTTGAAATCACATCCCGGGGGTGGGGGTTCAGATAATTGCAGGGGGGTGAGAAGAGGCTGTGTAGATGTGCCTCAGATCTTCCTGTTACCAGGTCCGCCTAGCCAAGTGGATCCCCTGGCTCTGCCTCCAGCCACTGAGCCCATCACTCCACCTCGGCTTGTCAACCAGTCGGCTTCGCCTTGGCTCCTCCCTCCCTCGGCTCCACCTGGGACTGTCATCTTTGCGGCTCCACTGGGCTCCCTCGTCCCTCCGGCTCCGTTTTAGTCAGACATCTCTCTGACTGCACCATGGACTTCCAGACCTTCAGCTACACTTCATCACTCCACCCCTTTGGCTCCCTCAGGCTCCACCTTCCCTCCATCCCCGCCTTGGTCCTCGGTCCCACCGGATTCACCTCAGTCCTCTGGCACCACCTCGGAAGCTTGTTGCTGCAGCTCGACCTCGGTCTCCAGAGCCATTGATGTCACATGGACTCATCGGCTCTTCATCTTTGGGTCATCAGCTCTATCTCTATCCATCGTCCCCCTGGCCTCCACAATGGCTCCTTCCTCCCTTGACTCCACCATGGGCCATCATCCTGGCTACTCTCTGAGTCCGTGCCTGGTTACTCCTGCTCCCCTCTCCTCCCTGGCTCCTCCCACAGTCATTGCCACCCTGGTTTCTCCCATCATCACTTTCATCTGTCTCTGGCCATGTGCCTGCTCCACGCACTCCTCCAGAGCCTCTTCCTCCCTCCTCAGTTGTTACGTGAACTTGTGAACTTGTTACGGCGTGGGGACGCGCCTTTCGGTAGGGGGGTGTAATGTAACGTATGTAATGTAATATTTATCAAAATGCTCCTCTCTAGAGTTATATTTTCAGTTAACGAGTTATGGTCATTGAATGGCTTTCCTGAGGTAAATGTGACGTTAAGTGACATGGGGTTCTGTAAATAGTATGGACGTACTCAAATCAGTGAATCATTTTTGCAACATAGTGAATCAATTTGGTGATGTATGCCAGACTTCTCCAATTGTTTAGTCCACTTAAACCCTGTCCCTTTCATTCAAATGTCTGCAAGCTCACATTCAGCTCTCCCTCCATCTAATCAACAACCAATGAAAAGTAGTCATCAACCTACATTTTTTTCTTTTTCAATAATTTCAGTTGGATGTAAGTCACAATATGGAAAAAAGTTCTGTCACTATACTTCCGTTACATTGTGATTTTAAGTCCTGTAAAAATGACAGCAGCCACAACAAAGACATCAATCTTGGCATCTCACCTCATTCTATCCTTACTGACACAACACATCATTGCTTTGAATGTGATCTGCATGATGTCCAGCTGTAGCATTGTGTCTGTCTGTGTGCATAACAGAGATGTGTTTATGTGCTTGCCTGATTGGATGAATTCATTTCCTAAGGACCACTTCCCATCAAGTGATCTGAAACTCTTTAGCCCAGAATGAGAGAGCACTCCTGCATGCATTGGTTAGTTAGTCTGAGTATGTGCTATTATCATTGTTATAAACACTTCTCAGAGCTCCACTCCACCAGAGTGTACAGTGCCTCAGATTGTTTGTGCGTATTTGTGTTTATTTGCACGTCTCTCAACAGCCTCACCACCCTCTTCCGCTCTGCCTCCGCTGCGCACCACTAATGCAACACAACATTAGCATAGCGTTTGATGTTGAGTTAGAAGACGTTTAGGCGCTCCGTGTTTAACAACTGTGTCAAGTGTTTGCACCGTCTACATGCTTCAATAACAACATCAAACAATACACAGTCACTGCAATTTTCCCAGTGCAGGAGCTGTTAGCTTTGTCTCCTCCATCTACGCCCTCTGAGGAAGAAATGGCCTCAGAGTGCAATGAATAATAAAGGACAAATCTCTTCGCCAACAGGGACCTCCATTATGGGCCAGAAGAAGACGGCACACTCAGAGCGGGCCACTGCAGGGAGCTGCATTCATCAGATTCTACCTTCCCCATTTTATTTGTGTATCTGCTCTTCCTTCTTCAGTCAGATAAAAAGAGCCATCGGGTGGACAGGCCAAGTCTGATGAATACAGAAGGGAAGGAGGAGGGTGGGAGATTAGAAGCCTGGAGAGAGAGAGAAAGAGCTCGCTGGAAAGTGAAAGATAAGAGGAAAGAGGTGAACAGGAACACTTGTCACTGCAGATGCTGGCTTTGATTTCGCCGAGAGGGAGGGAAGATGGTCGTGAGTGTGGCTGGACATAATGCAGTGGCCAAATGTGTAAGGTCTTCTTCGCAGAACTCTGTGATAGCACTGTTCCCTAAAGATTATGGAGTAACATGTTCATAAGGTCAGCAAACCAACAACAGTTCTTCTGCTAAATATTAAAGGAATGTTCGGGATTCAGTACAAGTTAAAGTCAATCAACAGCATTTGGGGCATAATGCTGTTTACTACAAAAATAATTACGACTTTCCCTCCTTTTCTTTAAGAAAAAAGGAAAGGTTAGGGATAATGTCTGTGAAATTTCAAGGGCAAAATCCAGAAAATCCAGAAAAGTTCCCAAAAGTTCATTTGTGCTTAAAGGTCCTGATATACTCTTGATGAAGTGCTTTTTCAAGCTCTTTAGACTTCCAAAATGAACTTTTTTGACTTGAAAGTTGTATAGGCAAACCATGCTAGGTTTGAAAGTGACTTGACTTCTGTGTGAGTTGTGCTTTATACATCGCTACACTATTGACAATGGACCTTTTTTGACCGTGAAATTTCGCCTGAATATTGCTATTGTGACCACACCTTTACAGTGAGGAACTTACATGCAAGTGAATAAGGGCCAGTAGTATAGCCACAAGATTTTACACAGATAAAGTTAGTAAGCTATTCTATAACATTAAAATCATGTTAGTATAAATATTGTTTACATCTTGTGGCTATACTTTTGAAACTGTGTATTTTAACATTAATGCATTTCCTTTTTTACTTACAACTTGCACTTACTTACAATTACTTACTTCAAAGTCTCACAGAATCAGAAGGTTTATTCAGACAGAGCAGCTACGTACTCCTTGACGTTTATAAAAGCTACATAAATGCCCTAATTAAACTAAGGCCTAATCCTGCCTAATCCAGTTTGTGAAACTGGGTTTAAAGTTTTAAGTCGACTTAAAAAGTCAACATTATGACTTAAAAAGTCAAAATTATGACATAAGTCGAAATTATGACATACTAAGTCGAAATTATGACATACTAAATTGAAATTATAAGACTAAAAATTTAAAATTATGCTGTTAAAAAGTTGAATTATCACATAGTAAGTCGATGTTATAGCATAAGTCAAAATTATGACATAAAAAGTTAATATCTCATACTGTAATAATTTTGAGTCAAAATTATTACATCATAACATGACTTTTTATCTCAAAATCTCAGTTTATTATGTTATAATTTCGACCTTTCATCTCATAATGATGACTTAGCATGTCATAATTTTTACATTTTATGTCATAATTATGATTTACCAGATCTTTTTTTTTTCTTCATATTGGACATTTTTTTCTTCACATGTACTTCATATTTGACTTTAATTAATGATTTAATAAACATGATTTAATTAATCATGACTGACTGCTAATAGCGCATTTCTACAATGGCATCGGTAACTGAAAACTGCTTTTGCTTGATGCTGCATCCACACCACTGGGTGGCAGTAAAAGTCCAAGACCACTATATGCACCAGCACATCATAAACAAAAAATTACACTGCATCCCAATTTGCCTACTAGGGGTGTAACAGTACATGTTTTCGTCCCGAACCGTCACGGTACGGACGTCATGGTTCGGTTCATGCAGTTAGATGACGAATACAGTCAGTCACAGGCGATTCCACACTCCAATCCAGAAGGGGGCGCGCGGTAATGCTTTTTAGTCTAACCACTTTTAACCAGCATTAACCACCAATAATCGCAATAAGCTCTGCGTTTTGTTACTTTCGATAAGAAACAAAGTGTCATCTTTCAAATTCTGTCCATTTTATCACGAAATTCAAACAATAAATTCCGTTTTGACGCTTTTTGATGTGGCGTAACAGATCGCTGTATAGGTGCCTCAGTTCAAACGGCAGCGCGGAGCGCGAGTGAACGCGATCATCCCTTCCTCTTCACTACTACAGAATGAACATGAAGGTATGTTGAAAGATACAGTACAACTTACTGAAATGTATCATATCTCGTGTAATCGCTCAGTATTTCAACCGCGGAAAGATGTCAGTAAAACAGTTTGTAAAACAGTTTTTTTCAATTGTAACTTTTATTATAGTAATGTGCAAGTAAGGGCTCCCTAATAGTTTACAGTATTAGCAGAGATAGATTTTTTTTTATAAAAAATTTTAATTATAATTGAATAAATTTAAAGACAGAGACACAGTTTCACAGAGGTACAGAGGTACGTACCGAACCGTCATTTTTGTGTACCGTTACACCCCTATTGCCTACATATACTATGGCTTAAAAGTATATACTGTTTTTGTGAAGAAAAAGTACATACTTTTGAATGTGTGCAGAAGAGTAGGCAAGCTTTGGGACATACTACACTGTAAACCCGAACAGTACTACTAACTTATAAAGATTGAGTACGCTGCAATTAAAGTCTGCTAAATCACTGATGCAACTTAAAACAATTACATTTTCTGAATGAGGAATTAAGTTTTATTTTTGTGTAGCTCAACATTTTTGAGTAAACCCTCATACTTAAAGTATTATTTTTAGTTTACTGAGCGATATAAAGTGATGTCACCCATGTCACGTCGTTGCCGATGTTACTGACGTAACCGACGTTATCAGAAGAGTCCATTCAACATTAAACTGAGGTGCAGCAGATTTCAAGTTCCCAGCATGCTTTGTTATTGTTTAATGTTCTATTATTTTGGTATTTAAATGTGTTTCTGTGAGTTTTGTAGGATTACCATCGTGGTGAAGAGTAGTGCCTGTGGTTAGGTCAAGAATGGGCTGTGAAACATCAAGGCTATATATACGGCATGTTAATTAACAGTTCATGCAAGTAAATGATAGTTTCTTTGATGATTACATTAGCGCATACTGGTGTGCTGTTGCTAACTAACATTTAACCGTAAAGATTAGGTGTTAGTTTATTCAATATTTCAATTAAATTGTAATTACAAAAAATAATATTTTTTTAGGTTCTTCTAAAATAATCTTTGAGTTGTTTACTTAAATGTTTTGAGTAATCTGAATTTATTGGGTTTTACGTATAGTTTTAAATACAGTGGACTTAAACATTAAATACAACTAAAATTTAAACATTTCAGTTTGACTTAATTGTTATTTATAATTATTCTTTACTTAAAAGATTTGAGTTGCTTTACTTAAATTTTTTGAGGTAATCGGTGTCTACAATAATTTTGAGTACTCTGAACTTATCGGATTTACAGTGTACTTATCATAACTGCGTGTTTAACAGACAACCCTGTCGCTTAGTTGTGTGCGTCCTGTCACCGTTTAAACTTTCCTGTCAATCATCTTGTCACAGTTAAGATCCTCCACATTCAATTCAATTTAATTTCCTACCTATTAGCCATTAAGAGTGTGCACGGATCTGCACGTCAGATTCTGACTGGAAAAAGTACACCATCCAGGTATCTTTAGAATACTCATTTCAACATACTACGATTTGGGACGTACTAATTCTAATTTTGAATACTATTTAAGACGGATAGTATGCGAATTGGAACGCACCATTAGTGACACATTGGGACTAATTTTCTCACTTTCTTGAATGTGAATAAAACCATTGTGTGTTCATGGAATACGATTGCAAGTGTGTTAACTGCCATGTCTATTTAGCATTAATTTGTGTGGCACATCCGCATTTTCACATTGACATGTCCTCGCAGTGGCAAGAGGAGACGATGGTGCCCTTTATGATATGAAGAGCAGGGAAAAGGTTATTCGCTAGAGGTTGATATGTGTCAATCACCCTTTGGAGAATGTTTGCTGTCACTGCCTCCTTCTCCGCACAACCTCACACACACACATATACACACATTCTGATAATGCTCCAAATATCAGGTGAGAGGAGAGAGAGCTGGCAGAAAAGAGATTGCCTGACCTTATTGTTTGCCTTCGTCTCCTCTTTGTTCTTCACAAATAAAGGTTTTTTAATAAACTGAAAGGGTCCTCCGCCACAGCCTGGGGAACCAATGAAAGGGAGCACTGAGGTATGGCACAATGTGGCAGCACAGAAAGAAGCAGCTCATCAGAAAATAACAAAGGTGCAAGTTAAAGATAAGGCTGCTGTCAGAGATTAATCCCACCAGCCTTGATTGTTTTCTTTAATACCGGCCCTGCTACGGCAAGCGATAAGTTTGCTGAGTAATTTAGTTTTTTCCCTATTTTTTTTTTTTCTGGAATAGGAGGTAGAAGGATAGGACAGGAAATAATATTCAGGTGTGCCCAGTAATTGATTTTCTCTTTTTCCTTCCTCTCTCTCCGTCTTACTTTGCACCAAATAAAATGAAAGCCAAAAGTGCTTTCGTTCCACTTTCTTTCGTCTTTTTTTTTCCCGCCCCTCACTTTCTCCGCAGATTAATAAACTTGCTTTATTCAAACCATTAAAGGATAAAGAGACTGCCTTGCGAGGCATTTTTGCGGGGGATTTTTTTAAAGCAAACTGAAAGCAGACCATCACCAGACGACATGACAAGCTTGAGGTGATTTGAGGTAGACTGTCTCTGTGTGATGAACATGGCTCAGATGGTGTTAATTAATTACATTACTGATGACGAGAGAAGAGACAGCCTAAGATGATAAATTTGCCTTATTCCTGATTGAATAACTCAAAAAGATATGCTCTGAATGAAAAAAAAAAGAGGTTTAGCAGGAGTTAGCAGAATATCAGAATTTTATAAAACTAAGCAATAATGTACAAGAGGTCATGCTAGATTGTCATTATAATCATGATATCCTACAATGCTGTTCAGTTTATAATATTTCCACTTATTACACAACGCTCTGGAAAACTTCATTCTGATCGGAATATTATGGAAGTCAGATACACTACTATTCAAAAGTTTGGGGTAAGTCAGTAAGACTTTAAAATAAATTAATACTTTTATTCAGCAAGGAAGCATTAAAGTGATCAAAAGTGACATTAAAGACTTTTACTTTGTTTAAAAAAAAAATGTCTATTTAAATGTTCTTTTGAACTTTCAATTCATCAAAGAATCCTGAAAAAGATATGGTTTTAATATTAAAGGCACAATATGTAATTTTTCACCACTAGAGGTCACTTATTCAAAACAAAGGCGTAGCTTGATAACGCCTTGATTTTGTGGAATCATGGGATGTGTTGTTTTCACGTCTACAGCCGGTGGAAAAGAATCGGGACGGGACTCAGGCAGAAATCATGTTCATGGATGAAATTATTAATGTTACTGTAGGATGAAGCAGAGCAGGACCGAGTGCTGTGGGAGCTGAACGAGGCCGCTGAAGCGATTGCTAATGAGAGGCGAACGTGAAACACGGCTCGAGAGCAGTGGAGCTCTTATTATGGCACAGTCGCCGCTTTTCCTTCTTCCAGTCAAGCGTATGTGGGGTAAAGCAGCGCTGTTTTATCATATTAGATACATTTGTGTGTTGAAAGTTGTTATAGTGCTACTCTGCGTTCGCTCAGTGGCTGCTATGAGACATTTGTTGCACACTAGTAAGCTAGATTGATATTAGTCATGGTAAAACATGGTACTCGCTGTAAATCAAGAAAACAAGATTTAAACAATAAGACTTACTGTGTTGAGCTATATAACATGATTAGTTTTCTGTCGATGAATGTATCAATCTAAACAGTTGCTCACCTGTTTAATAAAACACATGGGGCCAGATAAACTAACAGCTTGCGCCAGCACAAACCTTCTTTTGGCGTTTAAACTCGGGATTTACTAAAGACACGCAGTGAGAAATTAGCGCTGAAGAGGCGTGGACAGAGTTATTTTGTGGCTGACCTTATTGCATATGCATAGGAGTTTCCCTTTCAGACGCAAAATTAATGGGAGGAGAGTATTTAAATGAATCACGCAAAGTGATTTACTAAGATTTGCGCTCCTCAATTTACTGGTGTTTGCGCCTTTATTTACCGCCCGAAAATCTTTAACCAGACGCTAACTTGTAGATTGCATTGGTCATAATGGAAATGATCTGGCTGCATTTAATTTGTCGTCAGTAGATCACGTGCGGAACTTTCCACTTCCATCGGTGCTTTTTTGGAATTGTGCTCTCACGCTAATTTGCCCTGTTTAGTAAATCTGGACCATGATATATTAAAGTGTCTTTGGTGTTTCCATGGTTTCTACAAAATAAAACCGGAAACCGAGGGTAACGTGGGTATGATGTCATTGATAGGCGACGCACGGACACAGTTAAAATGGCCTATTTCTCTGGATTTAAGCATTCTTGGAAACATCTGGGATAATATAAGTACACAAGTCAACAAAATATATAACATTGTTCTAGTGGTTTTTGGATATTTTAATTCAAAAATCTTAGATATTGTGCCTTTAAGCAGCAAAAGAGTTTTCAATATTGATAATAATGATAAATATTACATGCGCACCAAATCAGCATATGACACTTATTTCTGAAGGATCATATGACACTGAAGACTTGTAATTACTTTTAAAAGTAATGCGTTACAATATTGCATTACTCCCTAAAAAAGTAACTAATTGTGTTAGTTACTTTTATGGAAAGTAGTGTTACGTTACTTTTTTCTTACTGGGCTTGCTATTTTGTTTTTTAATAAATAATAAAAAAAAGTTTTGACAAATATAAAGGCCCTTTCACACCAAAAGTGAAATGAATAAGATTCAGTCTGAAGGAAATGTCTGTACAGTAGAGGGGGCAGCTCAAACAAACATTTCCGATCTGCTGCCATTCTGGATCGCAGAAGAATAAGACGCAGAAGAAAATAGTTCAACACTCTTATTTCAGGCATTTTTGTTTATTGGTACAGTTGAATTGGATCATCAAAGGTCAGCAGCAAAGGCATTGGTTAATAAAGTGAGATTAAATACATAAAGTATATGTGTGTTATTTAACATATTTAAGTATTGCAGGTTTGCATAATATTCTGAGTTTGAATTTTACTGTTTTTAGTCATTTTCAGGAATACTGAGGAATACTGCAAGTGAGATGAGTAAATGCTCACATTTAGTCTAGAACTACAATTACCATCATGTTTATACAGCGCACACAACACCTCTGCACTTTACTATCGATTTCTCTCAACATTGGGACAGGAGAGCTGTCAGTCAATACATGGGAAAACAAAGTAAGTTGTGTTATTTATTTGAAAAAGTACCTCAGATATTTTGTTTAAATTTAAAAGTAATGCATTACTTTACTAGTTACTTGAAAAAGTAATCTGATTATTTAACTTTTGCTACTTATAATGCGTTACCCACTACACTGCTGAAGACTGCAATAATGGCTGCTAAAAATTCTGCTTTGACGTCACAAGATTAAATTTCAATAATTTGAAATATAATAAAATGTTAAACAGATACTTAAAATTGTAATAATATTTCATAATATTGCTGTTTTTACTGTGTGTTCGATCAAATACATGCAGCCTTAGTGAGCATAAGAGACTTAATATTATATTGCTTTTGTTAATAGTGTTGTAGTGTTGCTAGGCCAAGTGTTTTGTACATTGTAATTTTTTCTTTAAGATAATTTAAAATTATGGTAAAATTATGAAATAATTCCAGCTCAAATCAATATGTCCAATATATCATATGTATTTTTTATATATCAGGTTTATTTAGCGTAAATGACCAGCAGACCGTACATTATCCCTTACTTGCATAATAGATTGTCTCACTTATAACCCGAGGATCTAGAACCATCTTCTCTAGAGTTCTAGAAATCTGAGCACATCAAAAAAAAGGACTGACAATTGCGGCGCTGCGTCTGTGTTTGTTCAGTCTAGCGGAGTGGTGGTCTTGCTAATGGACATCCGTCTTAGTGACAACTGCCATCCAAATGAGCACTGCCAGATCTTGACATGCGTTGACATAATCAGCCGTAGGGTGAAGTGAACTCTGGGAAACTGGCAGGTGCGTAGCCCAGAATGCATCTTTCATTTCTCATGCTATCTATTCAGTGACACGTCTTCTTATAAATTCTTGCTCTGTTCACAATGCATTAGCAAATCTGCTTGATAATCTATTCTGCCCTCTTTTATTTGTTCCTTATTGTCTCTTTATCTATAGTATCTCTCTTTTTCTCTGTTGCCTTCCAGGCTCTTCTGAAGATGGACACACTCCAGGGCTGTTTTTCCAATTACAGAGTTCCCTTTGCAATGAAGGTCATCACAATTAGAGCACCATTTAGCTTCTCCCAGTCAAAAGCACAGAATAGCGGTTGCGACTGTGCAGAGTGACCGCTGGATTGTCATTGCAGCCCACTCAAGTGGCTCTTTTATGACTGCAGGCAAATGCATTAGAAGAAACCTGAAGATTAGCTGTGGGCGAACTGAAAAGACATCTTGGACAGAGAAAAAGCTTTCAAAATCAATATTAGCTAGCATCTATTGTGCACTCAGCAGTGGTTTGTGTATGGCAGCGGTGATGGAAAGTGAAGGGAGTTGTACAGATTCTACTATATAGGCCTATTACATTTCTCCATTATCGCCATTACAGATAAAGTGTAAATGGATGTAATCATGGTTATAACAGTGAGTTACCACTATAGAAAGAGGTGGGATGTTGTTTGGTATCTTCGGCACACCATTCTCTCCTAATTCCCTGTAGTATGAAGGATAACATACATATATAAGATAGCAGAAATATTATTTTTCATCTGCAGACTGAATGTTCATCAAAGTGCGTACTGTTTTCTTATGTTGTCTTTGGCTATTTTTAGACTGCCAGCAAAAATCCGCTTTTTTGCATATCAAGATTTTATCTAGATGGGTTTTTGAAAGTGTGGACAGCAAAAAAACACATGAAATCTGATTTTTGGACCACATTTAGAGGTGGTTCGAAATGCATTTCCAATCAGATGATGTCTGGATGCTCAAAACAGATTTCAAATTGTCCTTTGCGTCACTTTTAACGCGACACACAAGGATAACATCAAAACTGGTGAAGGAAATGATCGATTATTTGATCACTTGCAATTAATAGTGTGGCCAGTCTGCCTGAAAAGATTTGCCTCCTATCTGAACATAGCCTTTGTCAGTCTCACCCATGTTTTCCTTTCTCTCTCTCTCTGTGTGTGTGTGTGTGTGTGTGTGTATTAAGTCCTTTGTGTAGTGTTTGCATTTATCTTTATTCACATAACTGTGTTGCAGAGAAAATGAAAAAATAAAAAATCACTGATCCTCATATCCTTATTTCCTGTAGCATATTTACCGAGCCTTTGCGCTGTGTGTTTGGAGCAGATGGTGAGGGACTCAAGCTCCATGGTGGAGGGAAGGCGTCTAATTGCTTTAAGTAAATCGATACGGGACTGCAGCTAGCAGCAATCCCTCACTCTACATCAGCCTCTCACTACAATTACCACATTGATTGGCCACTGCTAATTGAAGACCTCGTTATTTCAGCCTTATGCAGTCATGGTTACACAGAGTTCAGACCCTAGCAAAATTTCTTTGTTCTTCTCCTGAAATTATTTATATATATATATATATATATTTCATGTTGTGCTCATTATCAGATCATGAGCACCAATGCCATGATGCTATTTTTTAATCTATTAATTTATTTAAAAATACATTAAAAACACAATTCATATAAACAATGACTTGAATACACATCTTATATGATGAACATGTTTATTATTTCTAAATCACAATTCATTAGGATATTTTTTTTTTTTTTTGGGGGGGGGGGGGGGGGCATAAAGTAAAGGTCTGTCCTGATATCATAATGAAGAGCCTTTTTAAGTAGTTTGGCATACTCATTATTATTTATTGTACAAATATTTATATTTAAAATTTATTGTTAATTCACTGCTTATTAATATTTGAGAATGTGGTGTAACCAACATGTAGATGCTATTTATGAATGAATAATTCATGATATTTGATCTTGAAGTTATCATGAAAAATATATTTACATTTCCTTAAAGAACAATTTTGTACACCCACATGTATTCAAAGTGTAAAGAAAATAATACATTTCACATCGTGATTATACTGCACCCTGTGACATTTTAGAGCCATTAAATTTAAACTTTTCTTGAAAATGGTATAAATATTTTTCAAAACCATATGAAACTAACGTATCATCATGGACCCTTTTTTTTTACCATTGACCCTAATTCTGATGTTTATCATTGTATTTACCATGATATGAATTTCTATGGTGTATTAATATTAGGGCTTTTCACACTGCGCTTAACCCTAGGTTATCGTCGTTCTAAACACAGCTTTTAACCCTGGGTAAAAAGAAAGTTTCACACTTGTAATTTAGAAGCGGAGTTAACACAGCTTTTTACCCGGGGTTATGAAACCCTGCTTTGCATTGTGGTGCCAAACGTGCACCCCGTGAAATGACGCGGTGTTAGAATGTTATGACTAACTTAGATGCTTAGCAACGGCGGCTAACCAATAGCTTGCATCATATCAACCCGGTATCACGACAAGACGTGAAATAATCACGTTGGTCCACGTTGGAAAACGTGTAGCTGTCACGGTTTAAGCCCCTCAGACGTGAAACTTACACGTTTGCGTTAACGTCTAGAGGAGAAATACCCGGATGTTGACACGCAATAGCCGTAAAAATCATAAAAGCCACGACCTATTTTGGTTTTCATTAAACCAATAAAAATGGAAAATTGCTGTATTGACGATCACTGAGCATACAATTTTACGTTAAGAAACGAGACAAATGTGACATACGGAACATTTTTTTTTATTATTTTCAAGGTGAAAATTATTAATTTGCCCTGATCTGATCCACGCCGAAAAAAAACGTGTAATGTCACGTTTTAATGAAGTAAAACCTTATTATTTATCTAATGTATTAGAGAGACTGTCCTCCGAAGAAAAACGACCCCATAGGTCGTTTGTGCAATCTTTTTTTCTGGTGTGTCGTCATCAATTGACCTTTGACTGTCATTCGATGAGAGGAAGGAGTGACCCAACATTGCACCGAACGTCGTAATCCAGGTGTGTTTTGTTTTATTTAATGTTTTTTTATGTTATCGTTCTGATTGTCTGCAATTCATGTGTAAGTAGTGCAGTTTGATGTTTTACTGTGGTATTTGTCGTTAAAAACACAGTAATAACATTTACCATGCTTTTACCACAGTAACTGCGGTTTTACTGTGTACTATTTGTAGTTAAGCATAGAAACCACAACCCTTACCATACTTTTACCATAGTAACCATAGTTTTACTGTGGTAGTTGTAGTTAAAACACAATAACACAACACTTACCATGGTTTTACCACAGTTACTGTACTTTTAATGTGGTATTTGTAGTTAAAACACAGTAACCACAACTTTTGCCAGGCCTTAAATACCTTTTTGTATTGTATTTGTCATTCAATATTTTTTCTGTCTTGCAGTTACTTCAGATGACATACTCCATCTCCATCTCCCACCACAACCTTTAATCCAACAGCTCTTTTAAGAAGCCATCTCTCTCAAAAGCTCACTTACTGTCCGTCTGTCTCTCTCTCTCTCTAATTCAAATTCAACTGAGCTTAAGTGGCATGACAGTATTGCCAAAGCAGTGGCCATTACATGAGCAATGAACAAAATAATGATTAAATAATACATAAAAAATAAGAATGAATAAATAAATACACGCTTAATTTTTTATACACAAGAAATAACAATAAAATTATTAAGACAATGTAAAAAAAACTATACATGCATTCAGACAGTTTAAGAATATTCTCACTTCTCTCTCTCTCTCTCTCTCTCTCTCTCTCTCTCTCTCTCTCAGCTTTTCTTTGCCTATTTTTCTGACCTGTAATCTAATTCATTTACATATATTTTTGCTCTCTTTCTTTCTTCTTCATTATGGCATATTTTTAAAACTCACAATTAAATTTGACCATTTCTGTCAGAAAGCTGCTTGTATTAACAGGGAACTTGAACTCAAATCTCCCAATGCTGATCTTGAAGAAGCTGCAGGGAGGCTGAACAAGTCCTTCAAAGGTTCAACCCTTCACAGGTATTGAACAGTCATTTTATGTGTTACTAACTAGTTTCCTTAACGTCCTTCCTCTCAGATATTTTGGTCACAGATCATTTTGAACTCACTGTCTCATCATGTATATATTTCTCTTTGTTTCAGACCAAAGGAAGGGCTGTCAGAGTCTTGTTGAACCTGTCTTGTTTGTGGAGAGGGATGAATTTGGCCATCTTGTGCATTTACGGAGAAGACAAAAGGCTGCGAAGGCAAACATTTCCAGTGGTATGTCTGTGTTGGTCTTAACCCTTGATTGAACATTACTGCAGTTACATTTTGCACAGCATTCAATGTTTCTCAAACTTTGTTTTACATACCACACGGCCCCATCAGCTAGAAGTAGTAATAATTCTTACAATTTACCAAGTCAGCAAATTCACATGATATTGTACAAGCGTACTCATACAAAACTCGTACAAATACCGCCTTCCTCTCATTCCGTTAAACTTACACACAGAATTCTTCCTTTCTCTGCCTATTTCTCTTCATCTTAGTCCTTTACTCCCTCACTCGCTTACACATTCTTTTTTGCTTTGTTGTAAGGTAGAAACAGAGAGTTTGCATAATGGATTCAGACTCTGAATCTGATGTATACAGATGAACTCAGGAGGCTGCTAGAGTTGCCAGTGAACTTGAGCTCGAAGCTGCTGAAACTGAAACGGCTGCTAGTGAAGCTCAGGAAGTTCTTGCCATGATCAGCCCTCCCCAGGTAAGGTTTGTAGAAAATTATAATCAATATTTATTTATCAAATCCTATGACCTGAATCTTTTGGTTAATGAACTTAATTATAACTGTCTTAATGTATATGTTTAAAGAACAGTAGTAATTAAATGTGGGGTCAATAGACATTTTCTTGTTTTACAGCTGAAATGGAAGACCAACAATGGAAAGAAAATCAGTCGCAGCAAGCCAGGCATACAAGTCCTGTTGGGGATTAGGAATGAACATGGCCATCTTGTGCCCGAACAGAAAAGACAGAAAAATGAAAAGGTGCACATTTCCATTATGTCTGTGTTCAAGCAATGTAGTTATATGTAGTACAGCATTTGATATTGATCTCTCAAAGGACTATTCGAATTAGCAGTTATCATTTTTCACATGTACATCTTTTTATAGCTCCTAGAATGAGCAAATCAGCTGTGCGATCATCTTTGGAATTTGGGCAGGAAATTACAGAAGTACTGAGTACTGACACCTGCACCTGTTTTCACCAGGAGTTATTATTGACTTATTGTTTTGTCTGATTGTTTGAAGGAGGATGAAGTCAGTGGATGAAGAAATAGGCATGTTGTATATGTACTAAAAAGTTTTCAATACATTACTGATTTGTTATGACTGCTTCTCATTTTCTACTTGTACAGAAAGACTACATCAAGAGGTAGAGGAGCACTAAAAACACTCAATGCTGAGGTCAGTCTTCACAGAACTGGTCAGTTCACATGGCCCAGACTGAAGAGAAGCGGGTCTGAGGTGCAGCACTCCAGCCTGAAACTATCAGTTATCTGCTGTGACTGCATTCCCAAACACCTCTACTGTGACAACTCAGATGTTATGGCCCATAAAAGTAAACATCACAACCGTGAGAACCGAGAGATAACCAATGGTAAGTCCAGTGCAACAATTATAAATAATAATATTATTGTTTATTGATTTACCACCTTCTAAATGCATGTTTTCTTGTGCTAGGACTTCATCCCCTGCTTGAGAAAAAGCTACACCGCATCAGTGGTGCTGATGAACTATTTGAGCTGTTTCATGTTCACATCACCGAGGACCACACATGGCCCATCGACACTGATGCGGTGCTGAAGAAGTTACCCTCAAATCGTTTTACACATGCACTGTGGAGCACCTCCTGACTGGCTGCATCCCTGCCTGGTATAGGAACAGCACCGCCCTGAACTGCAAAGCTCTGCAGAGAGCGTTACGAACTGCACAGAACATTGTTGGAGGTGAGCTTCCTCCAGGACATCTACACCAGCTGGTGTGTGAGGAAAGCACAGAGGATCATCAGAGACTCCAGCCACCCGAGCCGTGGACTGCTCTCACCGTTACCATCAGGCAGACATTACCGCAGAACCTGCACCAGCAGACTGCGAGACAAGTGCTTTCCACAGGCAATCAGACTGTACTGAACTCATACCAGTAACACCACACACAGCACACCCCACCAACCTCATATGAACTGCACTCTATCAGTTACATCAGTAACACTGACTGGACTCTGACTTACCCTGACATTCTGTTTGCACTAATTCATACAGTACTGCACTGCAAAAGTATATGTATAATGTGATTATGTTGTTTATTATTGTTTTCGTTACATACTCTGTGTATAGTATAATATTGTTCTCTACCTGTGTTGAGTCCCTTATGTATAATGTGTATATTGTTAATACTTTATATGTGTTGCATATATATTCTATACTTGTCATCCATACTGTCATGCTGTAGAGTTTGCACAAAAGAATTTCATCACCTGTACACTTGCGTTCATGTTATTGTGACAGTAAAGTGATTTGATTTGAATTGGTCACATGTCTTTTGGTCATTATTTGTACTGTACAGTGCTGGATAACATTTTGTAAATTGTTTAGAGACATGGAAGAAGAAGATTATGGTGGGGACATGGATAAGCAAGCAAGATAAAGAAAACCAGGAGATGATGAGAAGGAAACTGGATGTGATTCTGTGTTGCTCAAGACATTTCATTTCACCATGCATGATTTGTTGATTTAGTCATATTAATGACATATGGGACAATAATTTGCTAGAATGTTACCGTGGCATAGATGCTGTATCAAATAAAATAAATTTGCCAAATTTCAGATACATGAAGGGAAGGCTGAAAGATGTATTACAAGAGACTGCATGCGCTATATTGCTACAGGCACTTCGGGCGATGTACCAGGGAAAGATCAACATGGATCATGTACTATAAGCAAGATGAGCATGCACATTACTGATGTCCAGCACTTGAGGAGGACAAAGATGAGAAAATTTTGAAAGAGGTTTACAAATGAGGTCTTTTATATTATGATTCTTTGCATTGCATGAATTTTATGACTTGTGCACCATATAAACTACACACTGTCTGTACCTTGTCTTACTGAATGGCACATTGGCCTTGTGTAATAGTACAATGTAGTGTCTCAATATGTATTGGTGTCTTTGTTTACTGTTAACACTATTCTTGTTCTTGATCTAATTAAATAAATGGAGAAGCCCATTCCAAATGGGCATTTATGTTGATTTTTGGGGGTCTATTCTTGTTCTGTTATGTTAACTATAACTGGATGAACTTGCAACAACCTGCATAATGGCAAATTGTTGAAAAGACAATATAATGTATAATGTGACTCAACACACTTTGTTGTCCATGATGAGAATACAAATGTGTCTGTTTTACTGCCCTTCCACCCTTAGGGGCCCAGTAGAGTCCACTGAAAGAGCAAGAAAATGCACATTTCAAATGGCTGTAAATCAAAGTCTGATTATAGTATCAAAGAGAAAATTGGTATGACAACTACTTATGCTATGTTTACTAAATAATGTTGGACAGTTTTCAAATATATACAAAAGGGAGGTATAAAGGCATTTTAAAAAGTGCTCATAATAAAATACCATATTTCAGCCTACCTTTCAAATATGTCATAGAGGTTCGCACAATGAACATGATTAGATATCCCTTTTTTAATTAAAGATTATATATTTTTTTCCATTTCATTATTAAACGTTTTAAACTACATTACCCATAAGCCTCTGTTATTCTATCGATGGAACACGAAAAACATGGCGCTGTTATTTGTAGTTCAGTGTAGTACTTAGGGTTAGGGTTGGGATCTCGGTAAAGGGGTAATTTCTCACAACATAGCAACACCGCTTTGTTAACTGAATGCATTACTGACGTAATAATAACAGCAAAACGTACTTTGCAACATTAAACGTTTTTTAATATGGGTTAAAAGATTGTCCAATCACAGCGAATCCTGTGCGTGCCAAGGGAAGATCAGAGCCAATGACAACCCATTTGAACAGAAGCGTCACACTTACTTGTCCATATATGGTCATTTTTGACAGGATCTTCCAGGTTCTTGTGGTGAATGCACAGATTGTCAGTTAAACATTTATTTGTTGCTATTAAATATAAAACTAAAATGCCAGATTGCATTGCGGGGTTAACTTGATGCTACAATAGATTTGTTGATTACAGTGAAACATTTTTTTTCCAAGCAAGGGCCTAATGGTTTCCATTGTATACACTTATATTAATTAACGCACAACATTTAAGCTAAAAAATATTGCACTTGTATACTGTATGACAGAAATATTAAAAAAAATTCAAAATGTTTCCTTTGCTTACAATAAATAAATAAATAAAATAAATACTCCTCTGATAATTATTCAATCATTGCAGTATTTCTTGACCAAAGATAAGTGCAGCTACTATTGAAATGAAGTGCTTCTGTAACATTTACAGTGTAATTATAGTGAATTAAAGGCATACATTTAATTACTTCTGTGATTCCTGGAAATGGAACCTACCACCTTGCCATTGTTAGCTTACCAGATGAACTATAGAAATAGAAAAGTAAAAAAAAAAAGAAAGAAAGAAAAAAAAAGGATAATGATTGCACACATTTTGTAGTAATTTCCCATTTTTATTGATATGTCAATGTTTAAAGACAAAACAAAACAGCAACAGCCAGATACTTCTCCAGTTTGTGCCACTATGAAGAAAAGAAAACAAAAAAAGCAGTTGATTATTAAAAAAAGGCAAATTAAAATGGTTAATAACAATTATAATTATAAAAGTCAACTGTTTTCAGCAAGAAAATGCATTTTTAACATTCTAATTACCTTAAAGGTTTCAAACAGGACTACAACAATTAAGTGGCTTTTTAGTGGCTTTAGTAGCATTTTGTGGTATTTATGAATACAATATATAATTTTGACCAGCATACCAGATGGATAGTGAAAACTGAACTATGGGGGGGGGGAATTATATAGATAGATATATATATATATATATATATATATAACACACACACACATATATATATATATTTGTATGTATGTATATGTGTGTGTATATAATATTTATAAAAATATATTAGGGGTGAAACGGTTCTAGGTAAAAAATCGAACCGTTCGGTTCTCCACCCTCGGTTCGGCACGCGCTTGCACCGCGGTTCATCCCGAAACCTGACGACGCATCTATAATATGGTTTGTTGAAAACAACAACTTGTAAAACAGACAGGCGGATTCGGCTAATGAATGTTTCAGTCGATGGATAAAGATTCTGGCTTCCCACTATGTTACAACAGCGATGATCAAAAGAACATGGACAAAACAGTCACTGTGGGCAAATGTTCAATGCGAATGCCGAATGCTCTATGACCTGTCATTTACGCCTTCACCACCCGGGTGTTGATAGCGCACGAGCGCAGGTGAGACCTGAACAGCTCACGTTGCTATCTGTGTTTAAACTAAACTCATTTAAACCTTGCCAATTTAAACATTAATCCGTAAGACGCAAAAAAAAACTTGCGCATGCTGTGAGGAGATTTGTGTGTGTGTACTTATCTGAAGCGCGTACACGGAGAGCCGCGTCACAGCGCGCAATTACTCTCGCGCAAATTCTCTTTCAAGTCAATTATGTCAACATGACCATCTTAGCGAGTATCCTAACAAACATAGTAGGTTATGTCTTAGGTGAAAAACGACACAGACAACGCATGTGTATCAGTGTACCGGATCTTTGAATTATGTCTTAAAGGGACAGCAGTTGTATTCCTGCTCTCTGTGTTTTTAATGTTAATCAAACGACAAAAGACGAAGAAATCAATCTTAGCTCTCATGTATTTATTTGTGCTGTTTCTTGTAGTTAGGTTATTTGTCTTTATTTTATTTATTTTATTTGACAATTGTCCTATTTTTTACAGAACATAGCACATACCGAACAATGCCGAAACCATGACCCTGAAACGGTGATACAAACAGAACTGTGAGTAATCTGAACCGTTGCACCCCTAATATATATGTAGTATATATATTGAATTACATAATTACATAATATGCAATTCAATATATATGTAGTATATATATTGAATTACATAATTACATAATATGCTATTCAATAACATTAATTTGACAATTAAGGAAATAATGTTAAAAAGAAAGAAAAAAAAAGGTGATCATTTTTAAATTAACATTTTTATTTCCCCCCTCTTCCTCGGTGTTGGCGTGTAGAATACAGTGGGAGGGATGGTGGTAGTGACAGGACTGCTCACTGTAGAGATGGGAGTGTTCACTGTAGAGGAGAAATTAATAAAAGTAGACATGCTAAGAGCGGAAGTTGGCAGTAAGAGTGTAGAAGGGTTGAGAGCAGATGCGCCACACGACAGAGAGAGAGATGTGGAAACTTTTGGAAGGGTTGGCTCTTCATTGGGTCTGATATTGTAGAGAGCTGATGGAGAAGGATTAACTAATCCATGAGAAATCCTGCAAGACAGGAAGAAAGAGAATTTTATTAAAATCACAAGATGAACAATAAAAACATTGACAGCCAATCAGAATCTACCCGAATTCAAAGAGATTGAGCATTCAAAGTGGCAGACAACATAACTACAGCGTGTATAATAATAAACAGAACTTTATTTTCTGTTGGTGTGGACGCTAAAATAGTTATCATTATAGTTATTGTTCTTGGTGTGAACAGCCTTAAGTGATCTATTTTGGACAAATTAATCAAAGATCTGATGGGTCACGTGACATGTTAAACTAGCATTTACAGACTCTTGCTTCTTATACAGATGTGTTCAATGAAAATCAACATGGAAAAGTAAAGCAGACTATGAGGTGTGGACAGATTTCATACTGTTTGAATGAGAAGAGACGGCACCAGTTTGTAAAGGTTATTAAGAATACCATGGAATTAATATAAACTTTCTAATATAAACAACCCGACTACTTATAATGGGCACAGTCTGCACGAGAGTTGAGGCAATTGGCCAATGACAGCAGGAGTAAAACAAGTCATAGAATTTTGTACAAGTACGCTTGTACAATATCATATGAATTTGCTGACTTGGTAAATTGTAAGAATTATTACTACTTCTAGCTGATGGGGCCGTGTGGTATGTAAAACAAAGTTTAAGAAACATTGAATGCTGTGCAAAATGTAACTGCAGTAATGTTCAATCAAGGGTTAAGACCAACACAGACATACCACTGGAAATGTTTGCCTTCCCAGCCTTTTGTCTTCTCCGTAAACGCACAAGATGGCCAAATTCATCCCTCTCCACAAACAAGACAGGTTCAACAAGACTCTGACAGCCCTTCCTTTGGTCTGAAACAAAGAGAAATATATACATGATGAGACAGTGAGTTCAAAATGATCTGTGACCAAAATATCTGAGAGGAAGGACGTTAAGGAAACTAGTTAGTAATAAATGACTGTTCAATACCTGTGAAGGGTTGAACCTTTGAAGGACTTGTTCAGCCTCCCTGCAGCTTCTTCAAGATCAGCATTGGGAGATTTGAGTTCAAGTTCCCTGTTAATACAAGCAGCTTTCTGACAGAAATGGTCAAATTTAATTCTGAGTTTTAAAAATATGCCATAATGAATAAGAAAGAAAGAGAGCAAAAATATATGTAAATGAATTACAGATTACAGGTCAGAAAAATAGGCAAGCAAAAGCTGAGAGAGAGAGAGAAGTGAGAATATTCTTAAACTGTCTGAATGCATGTATAGTTTTTTTTACATTGTCGTAATAATTTTATTGTTATTTCTTGTGTATAAAAAAATTATTAGTGTATTTATTTATTCATTCTTATTTTTTTATGTATTATTTAATGATTATTTTGTTCATTGCTCATGTAATGGCCACTGCTTTGGCAATACTGTCATGCCACTTAAGCTCAGTTGAATTTGAATTAGAGAGAGAGAGAGACAGACAGACAGTAAGTGAGCTTTTGAGAGAGATGGCTTCTTAAAAGAGCTGTTGGATTAAAGGTTGTGGTGGGAGATGGAGATGGAGTATGTCATCTGAAGTAACTGCAAGACAGAAAAAATATTGAATGACAATTACAATACAAAAAGGTATTTAAGGCATGGCAAAAGTTGTGGTTATTGTGTTTTAACTACAAATACCACATTAAAAGTACAGTAACTGTGGTAAAAGCATGGTAAGTGTTGTGTTACTGTGCATTAACTACAACTACCACAGTAAAACGTCAAACTGCACTTACTTACACATGAATTGCAGACAATCAGAACAATAACATAAAAAAAAACATTAAATAAAACAAAACACCTGGATTACGACGTTCGGTGCAATGTTGGGTCACTCCTTCCTCTCATCGAATGACAGTCAAAGGTCAATTGATGACGACACACCAGAAAAAAAGATTGTACAAACGACCTATGGGGTCGTTTTTCTTCGGAGGACAGTCTCTCTAATACATTAGATAAATAATAAGGTTTTACTTCATTAAAACGTGACATTACATGTTTTTTTTCGGCGTGGATCAGATCAGGGCAAATTAATAATTTTCACCTTGAAAATAATAAAAAAAAATGTTCCATGTCACATTTGTCTCGTTTCTTAACGTAGAATTGTATGCTCAGTGATCGTCAATACAGCAGTTTTCCATTTTTATTGGTTTAATGAAAACCAAAATAGGTCGTGGCTTTTATGATTTTTATGGCTATTGCGTGTCAACATCCGGGTATTTCTCCACTAGACATGTTAACGCAAACGTGTAAGTTTCACGTCTGAGGGGCTTAAACCGTGACAGCTACACGTTTTCCAACGTGGACCAACGTGATTATTTCACGTCTTGCCGTGATACCGGGTTGATCGTATTCACATGCTTTAGACAGTCACAGAAACACTGCACATTGTATATAAACAGTAAATTCGGTGTTTGAGAGGAAAAATGTAAAATGCTGACAGAAAACGCGACAATTTGAGAGACAGTTTCATTCTTACTTTTATAGTCCGAAAATCCATTTAGTATAAACTCGATAGTACAGTCATAGATTGTATATTATAGGGAGATGAGAGGGTCTGTATCTCTTACCATTGGAGAAAGCGTAACGGCTAACTTAATCACGTGCGGCACCTCTCAGCCTATCGCGTAATGGCTTCTGGTCTCCTTTCCTGCGTACCGCCACAGCCGGAGCGTTAGCATTAGCTGTTACGCTTTTTTGGCTAAAGGTTGCAGGCTTGCCTTCCAGGGGCTTTGGTACAGTTGGCAATATAAGGATGCACAATGCTAAAGATATGTAAACAAATCACGTGGTGCGTTTATCCAATCAATGACACTAACACCGCAAATATGCAAACAGTAACCCAGGGTTTAGGAATGTACAATGTGAAACGAAAGCTTATGAATACCCAGGATTAAAATTATGAGCAGTGTGAAACGTGAAGCATGATAACCCGTTTACCCGGGGTTTAGAATGACCCAGGGTTTACTACTTCAAGTGTGAAAAGCCCTATTGTTATTTTGGTAACACTTTACAATAAGGTTCATTAGTTAACTACATTAGTTAACATGAACTAATAATGATCTGCACTTTTACAGCATTTATTAAGCTTTGTTAATGTTAATTTCAACATTTACTAATACATTATTAAAATCAAGAGTTGTATTTGTTAACAGTTAATGCACTGTGAACTAACATGAACAAACAATGAACAAACAACTGCTGTATTTTTATTAACTAACGTTAACAAAGATTAATAAACACAAATGTACTGCTGATAGTTCATGTTAGTTAATACATTAACTAGGCTAATGTTAACAAATGAACCTTATTGTAAAGTGTTACAGTTATCTCTATTATCTGTTTTATGTTTTATTATTTTTATTAGTTGCTTGTTGATATTCAATAGCACTTGAATTATTTTCTCTTTTAATAATAAAAAATGACATAGGCTACATAAAGTGAAATTATACAATATTTATAATTTTACAATATTATTACTCTTTTAGCATAATCAGGTCTCTCTAACAGAATGGCAAATGTCAAAACACATCTTAAGACAAAACACAATGCGTCTTCGCAAGAGAATTTGCTTTGTGGAACGTCTAACAATATAGCCATTAAAAATGTGTTCAAGATTCATGGAATTACGTTGCTGTAAATTGTTCGTTTTCAACAGGTTAGCAGAGATAAGCTCGCAGCCATGCCCACCGCCACGATGACCCTTCTCTGTTGGCTCATCTTTATTTCCCATGAGCCCCGGTTAAAAATGACCTTCCATGCCTCTCCTCTCTGCTCCAAAACCCCTCGAAGAATAATAAGGGCGCCAGACACATTAATTAGACGCTCTATTTAGATAAATGTCTGCGAGCGAATGTGAGGTAGTTATTAATATTTCATATTAAAATAATTAAATTCAATTTTTCATTTGAGTGAAATAGAACATCTACATTAGCGTGCATTGCTTTCTCTTCTTACCTCCTTCCTGGTGTGTCCATTTTTATTAAAGCCTTTTTTTCTTTTGCACACATTTTCCTGCTCTTGTACTTGCAATGTTCCCTCTGCAACACTGATTGGGTCAAAGTGCCACATGGAGAGAAGGTACAGGAAATGACTGTTAATTAAAGAGCTGACAGCTCGCATGTAGCTTGCTGTGTGTGTGAATAGGAGTGTGCGTGTGTGTGTGTGTGTGTGTGTGTGAACGACATTGTGAATGTGTGTGTGTCTGTCTGAACCCGAATACATGGACCAGCCTTGATCAAATAGGTAACTAGATCTGTCAAAAGACATTTTTGCCACGGTATACTTTCCTCAATTGTTTCAATAAAATTCTAAATCAGCCTTATAGTTCCCTCATCTTCGGTTTGCGTCCCTTTTCCCATCCTTTAGATTCTCATCTCATCTTCTGCGGTATCACATTGTAGAGCACTTTTGTGCCCCTGATCTCTTCAAGGTTCAAATCCATCAGCAAAAATCTTAAATGCTTCCATTGTCTCTTGTGTGGGAGGTCAGTTCTCTGTTTCACCTGACCAGAAAGAGCTAAATGGTTGCCAGGGAGACTGGAGATCATTTGTGCGTATGTGTGTGTGTGTGTGTATGCGTATTTCTTATGTGTGCAGCGCTTCTAATGCTTCTATCAGCCTTTAGTCATGCTGGTGTTATTTGGAGCAATAATACCAAGCCTGACAGTCTCTCTCCTGTCCGATACTCAATAGCATAAAAGACACCCCTGACCTTTAAAAGAGAGGACTAATAGATGAATGAAAGGAGCCAGGAAGTATGAGCAGTAAGGGCAGCCTCCTGTGGGCGAAAAAAGCCATTCCAACACAGGAAGTACAATAGATGCAGAGCCGCAGCAATCACAGAGTGTTACACAGAGAATAAATTCATTACTGCTGCAATAAATGGAGCAGAACACCTATACAGCGAGAACAAAGAGCGCAGACTTCAATAGCTACTGTGAAACATTTATATTCCTATATGTAGTTTTTATGAATTGTGCACAGATTGAATTCAGGTAATTTTGGCCAATTTATTTGAGTTCAAGCATAAAAATGTTATAAATGTATGGGGTCCAAAATCCTGAGACTTAATTGTATGAGATATTTAGTAATTTCATATATGAATGAATTAATTTATATTTTAAAAATAAGTAAAAATGATATGAAATTTAAAATGACGTGTTTAAGAATTTCACATGCTCATTGTACAAATTTGATGGATGACTTTTGACAATGAAATATGGTTTAAAATCCATTGCATTTTATACAAGTATATTTTTACAAGTATAAAGAATTTATACAAGTATAGGGAATAAAATAATTTTTAAAATTATTATTTAGTGCCCTTCAGAAGCTAGTCAAACCAAAATTTATTCAGACACCTTGAACATTTCATTCATTAATTCAGTTTATTCACTATAGTTTAAAAAAATGGTAATAAAATATGACAAGATCTCAGAGTTAAACTGTGTCAGAAAAAAATTAATCTTAATTATGTCAGATAACACTTAAGCAAAACATGGTCAGGTCAAAGTGTCTGAATAATTTTTGGTTCCAAATTTTTATAAATTTTACTGGTAGTCCACTGTATGAAGAATTTTTGGGTATAATATGTCACAGTTTACTTTATTTTCGCTGTCCTCACTTACATAAATGAACTATAGTGTCCTGCACCCACTAGTAAAAATATATCAAAAATGTCTGAATAATTTTTGGTTTGACTGTACATATTTACATATAAGACAAAATAATTTACACCAATCATCCTGTTCAAAATTTTACATCTTGTTTCTTAATATAGTGTTTTGTCAGCATCACGACATGCATGCGTTGTGCTGTGAACAGGCGTCGGCCAATACTGAGCCGACAATATATAGGAGAATGACAAATTTGTTGAATAAAGTCGTTATTTTTGCTTTGTTTTTGCACACAAAAAGTATTCTCGTCACTTCATAACATTAAGGTTGAACCACTGTAGTGACGTTGACTATTTTAACAATGTCTTTACTACTTGTCTGGACCTTGAATGTAGTAATTTCGTTGCTTTCTATTCAGGATTAAAAAAAAAAAAAAACTCTTGGATTTCATCAAAAATATCTTAATTTGTGTTCCGAATATGAACAAAGGTCTTACAGATTTGGAACGACATGACGGTGAATACTTAATGACAGAAATTTCATTTTTGGGTGAACTATCCCTTTAACATGACACACAACTAATGAATATTAATAAATGTTTGTAATAAATAAATGTTTGTTCCTTTTTTGAGTCTCTCAATGAGTAACTGGAACATTAGCCACAGTTAGGATGAGCTCAAATATGCAGAAGATGCTGGAAAATCAAAGAATGTGCAGGACCTGGTTTTAGTTTCACTACTCAAGACAAAGCAGGGATTAATTCACAATTTATACAAAACATACAAACTATGAACATCAAGGAAGCTACACACCATAATAAGCTTAATAAACTTTTGAAGAGGCTCATTTCAACAAGTATACAGTACATGTAAATATCCTTTATGTGATAAAAGCTTAATCAGGGCACTACTAAAATGCAATTTTTTAATGATAAACTAAACACCTTTCAGATGGTGCAAGGGCTAGGCAGAATCTTAAATATTTTTACATTTAATTTTTTTTTTCTGTTTATTTTCTGTATTTTTAATCCCAGATTTTTGTGGTCTCAGACATTTGAACCCACTCATTTTTTTTTTTTTTTTTTTTTTGATATTTAAATCAGGAAAAAAGCAAAAGGTTTTCTTACCCACGCAATCAATTTATACAATGATAACACACCTTCAAACTGCAAAACCACAACATTGTGCACCTACAGTTCTCAAATCTCAGATAAGTTTAAAAGATTTTGGCCTTTCAGTCTCCATAGCATCTTTTCAGATAAATGTTAAATAATGTGCATTTGTTCATGAGTTAGCAGTTTGTGTACGCTAAAAGGCCGGCTGATGATTAGGCAGATATGGGGAGTATTTAGCATGTTATTCTCCCCCTGCTCTCTTTTGGACTCCTCCTTGGCTCTGTGCCTAGTGAGTGTAATTTGGATGAGTACTGCTCGCTTGCCTTTGGGCTCATTAACAACAATATAAACAGTAATTACAGTGATCGCCTAATTAATTCATTGAAAAACGGGCGAAAAAAGGAAAACACTGAATGGTTAAGAAGCAAGCGCAAATCTTTTGCCAAGATAACAATTTTATGGCAACATTGTTGTCATAATTAGCAATTTCATGTGCCACAATACAACTTCAATAATTACAACACTTTTTCTAGAATTCATTTATGAGAATTCACTGCTTATTGTTTGTGCCCATCATTTGTGTGATTTTCTTTTCTCTGATATCTTTTGATAAAAATTAACATTTACAATCTACTTCTTTTGTTCCAGAGGCATTAGTGCCTTTTTTCCCCGTCTGGACATCTATGATGATTCTGCAGTGTGGTTAGTCTAGAGAGAGAGAGAGAGAGAGAGAGAGAGAGAGAGAGAGAGAGAGAGAGAGAGAGAGAGAGAGAGAGAGAGAGAGAGAGAGAGAGAGAGAGAGAGAGAGAGAGAGAGAGAATGTTCACGTGACTCTTAGCTCTTCATTACTGGTCTTAATTAGCTTAATTAGTGTAATTACTTAATTGTGGTTAGTTAAAAAATGATAAATACCTACCGGTAAAAGATGAATCGCTTGTAAGAAAAATTAATGAGCTTATATTTCATTAATATAACTTTGACTATTGAAATTTCATTCATCTTTTTTTCTTATTTAATACACTAAAAAATGCTGGGCTAAAACAACCCAAGTTGGGTTGAAAATGGACAAACCCAGCGCTTGGGTTAAATGTTTGCTCAACCTGCTGGGTAGTTTTATTTAACCCAACTATTGTTTAAAAATTACTATATGGCTGTCTTAAAATAAACCCAAAATAGGTTGGAAATTAAAAATCAAACACATAATTACTAGAGGCAACGATAATAATCAAAAGGTGAACATTTATTAATAAGCAATTTAATAAATGTTTATTGTTTAATTATTATTCATTAAACCTATTAATAAATATTCATTTATTAAACATATTAATAAATGTTAATTTCCAACATATTTTGGGTTCATTTTAAGCAAGCAATACAGTAATTTTTAAACAATAGTTGAGTAAAATAAAACTACCCAGCAGGTTGGGCACACATTTAACCCAACCGCTGGGTTAAAACAACCGATTCTCTGGGTTAAAACAACCCAATTGAACAAACTTGGGTTGTTTTTAACCCAATATTTTTTTAGAGTGTAGTCTCACCTATATTATCTAGTGTGTGTTACTTTCTTACACAATAAACAAAATAATAATATTAGCTTTTGATTATGTGTTAAAAGTTGAAAATATATTACAGGCCTGCATAGATAGATCCAGATGATTTTTTTAAGTGTGCATGTTGATCCGAGACTGTTTTTAATACCCTAACAAGATATTTTAGTGACGGACACTGATCATAGATCAGCAGTGAAAGAAGGGCAGAAAGCATGAATGAGCTTCTGGGCCACAAAGAAACCAGGCTGTAGTGGTGCCAGCTGACTGGTCGCCAGCAATGGAAACTTCCCACAATTAACACAAATTACTGACAGTCTGCCAGCTATCAGCGCCTGGCATCAGCCTCGGGCCTGGCAGCCATGCAGAAATAGGAGGTGGGATCATATACAACAATGATAATGTGTGCTTCTGTGTGTTCATCCATTATCACCAGTGTCACTGCCAATATGTGTCTCATGTCTCTGCATGTCATTTCTAAGTGGCACACGAGTGGTGTGTGTGTGTGTGTGTGTGTGTGTGTAAAAATTACTCATGAAAAAAAAATAAAATTAATTATTCTCTATTATAAGTTGTAATGTGTACTTTAAACATGCCCAATTTCAAAAGGCAAATTGAACTGTTTATTTCCCTGAAGTCCACCTGCATATCCAATCAGAAAAGATTATTTAACTTCTCTTGCCCAATTTTTATTTAGCAATCCTATATCACTGATATTGTCCAAATCCATCTAGTCTGTAAGAGGAAAAACAGAAGGATGTGATGTGACACAAAGGTTCAAAATGAGAAATTTGGCCATTTTGATTAGTTCCACACATAAAACCACAGAAAAGGCACAAATGGCTGCAGATTTCAACTGGTAGAACAGCGTTATAGCTCCATCTAATGTTGAAAAGAGGATGGCAGATTTCTAGCACCTCTGTGCAGAGACTGATCACACTGGAAAATGTTGTTTTATGAAGAGTTTGTGAAGTCCCTTCCTTGCAATAATCATTAAAAACAATGTTTTGAAAATCTAAAACTAAATTTTGTTATGTCCTACATGAGTCTAGGGGTTTAAGCGGACACAACAATATTAAAGGATTTAAAGAGCACTAGTCTGAGCCGTGCAACACCTTAAACAACCAAATCAAATCATAGTCATTATTTTTATTTACATCCTGTAAAACAGAGACAAGGTATTCAAAACTACTTAAATAGGAAATGGTAGCTTCAGGATTGGGCAAAGCCAAAATAACAAATAAAAGAGGGAATGGGAATAAAACCTTTAACTAAACTGCTCAAAGTAAGCAATAAGGTACAAGAGGCTGTGCTGTATCATGAATAAGTCATGGCTGAAGGGCGTTGTTAGGCACGACGCGAAGCGGAGACTAATTCACGATACAGCACTAGACTTTTATATTGAAAAGACTGAATTGTTGTGAACACGGTACAAGACGCAACTGACAAATGCTTTGACTAGCGCTGTCAGTCACGGGAAAACCCCTTAACTGTTAAAAGGACAAGATATTGCAGCGGACATTTAAACAGATTTTTTATTATGAACATAGGACTGACCTGAAGGAAAATGCTAAATCTGAATGCAGGTAATAAACTCGCTCAATCGATCTCTTTCTCACAATACTCTTCTACATAATACAGTAAGCTTCAATGAACAATATCAACTGAGAACAATTTACGTTGCTAAGAGTGGTTGCTAAGGGTGTTGTGTAGTGATACACAGAACCGTTGGGTGAAGCGGTCATAGCCGTGTTTTATCGTGAATAAAACACAGCTATTGACCAATCAGAATCAAGGACAGGAACTAACCATTTTATAATAATACATAAAAAAAAAAACCTAGGGTCCTAGAAATGTGGTCCTGAAACAGCAGCCTCCGGTAGGGCTGGGTATCGTTTAAAAATTTTCGATACCGATACCTTGATTTCACCGAACCGGTTCCTGAATGATACTTTTTTCGATACCGATTTTATGAAATCTTTTTAACAAGATTACATTACCTCAAAAAAAATTTTGGTTTTCCTGGTATCGAGGCAATTCAGTCAGTGCCTAAAAAGTATTGAACTCGATACCCAGCCCTAGCCTCCGGTATTGCAGGAATAGGCCTACCCTACTCATCCATTTTTCAAACCGCTGGTCCAATGTGGGTAGAGCGTAATTTAATATAGGTATACATTCTTTTTTAATTAATTATTAAATTGTTTAGTTACATGTGGTTATATGTTTCCATGGCAGAGTTCAAGATAAATCTTTTCATTTCTACTGGAGTTGCCAGTTTGCTAAGTTTTAAATGATTATTAAACAGCAAGCACAAACTATACAAATGTAGCAGCTCTTCTAGAGCACTCAGTGTCTGAATTCACTCACTTGTTTTCATTCACTCCTTCAAGTGAACTATATTAGTGGACTAATGTTGGGAATGGTGAATGAGGGTATAGGGGGCGATTTCGGACAGGTCTTTAGGATGACTAGAAAGTTCCAGGCAGGTGGTTGGAGTTACACTCTGCTGGACAGTTGAGTTTGACACGTGTGTCTCCCTGATTAGGGAGACATCTAAAATGTGCAGTGTTGCGGGTATGCCTACTTCAGGAACAGGATTGGGAAACACTGGACTAAATGGCTCATGACTCGACTTGGACTTCAACTGCATGACTCCACAATGACTTTATAAAAACACTATCTATCTATCTAAATCATTGCGACATCAATTGATAATCAAAATGCAAGCCACGGAACAATAACTGATCAGAGTTTTGATTGCATGACACAGAAAAAATGCAGCGAGCCGAAGGTAGAAGAGAGTCTCCTAAGATTGTTTCTTGGACCTATAAGCACTTCGAAATTGACCACATTCATAAAACGAGATTTGCTGTAGACCTATGCACAATTTGTAAAGGATATTGGACACGAGTAGGCCTATCACAACCTCGAACTTCATTCTCCACTTCAAAAAGGAAAAGCTAACCTGTTTGTTATAATTATTATGACTAATACCAGAGAGAATATTGAGCAAAACTGCATGCTTCTTTATACAAAATCATGTTTTCAGCTTAAAGGATTAGTTTGCCCAAAAATGAAATTTCTGTCATTAATTACTCACCCTCATGTCATTCCAAACCCGTAAGACCTTCGTTCATCTTCGGAACACAAATTAAGATATTTTTGATGAAATCCAAGAGGTTTTTCATCCCCCATAGAAAGCAACTTAATTACCATATTCAAGGCCCTGAAAGGTATTAAAGACATCGTTAAAATAGTCCACGTGACTGCAGTGGTTCAACCTTAATGTTATGAAGCAACGAGAATACTTTTTGTGCACAAAAACAAAACAAAAAGAACGACTTTATTCAACAATTTCCTCTCTACCCTGTCACTTTCCTACGCAGTTTACGTTGAAGACACAGTGCAGAGCTTCCGTGTTCTGTTAGAACGCCGACTCAGTATTAGCTGGCTCCTGCGTCAGCATCAGTGTTGCCAATTGCTTTCAGTTGAAAGTAGCTAAAACTGGTCGCTAAATATCGCTAGATGACGTCACAATGGCGAGTCCACTGATCTATATTAATATAAATATAGATCAGTGGGCGAGTCACAGAATATAGCTAAGGTTTGTCCAAGAAGTTGCTAGATTTGTCGCTAGGCTTTTGAAAAAAGTTTCAAAAGGCTCGGGGAAGTCGCTAAATCTAGTGACAAAATTGCATGTGTCGTGCTGCTCACGTGAACAGCGTCGGTCAATACTGAGCTGGCTTTGTGAAGTAAACACGGAAGCTCTGCACTGTGTTAACTGCATAGGAGACTGACAGGGTAGAGAAGAAATTGTTGAATAAAGTCGATTGTACTGCACACTGTAAAGACAGTAACGATGGCGTCAATTTTACTATATCAATCTGAGAGCAAGTTTGATGATGAAACATTGGAGAAACTAGTTATTAAACCCGAACCTCCATCGCAAGGAAAACTTGAGCAGGACGTTTCTCAGTGATATGCTATCAGTTTGACGCACAATATGAGATGTTGTAACTGTTATTCCTCACCATCAGCATTAACAAGTGTATCAACAAACCTATATTTCTAATTTTTTGCGGTGCACATGTGGGAACTGTATCATTTAACTGTATCAATAATACTGCGAATGACTGATGTAACATTATAGTTTGTAAAACAAATCTTGCTCGCTCCATCATTTATCATTACTCAGAGTTGTAAGAACGACAGACAATCTGCATTAATAATGGAAACAATTTTAGGTAATAGTGAGCCACAGCTAATTTGCATAAGTATTTCAGTAAGACAGTGATAAGGTGAGTTAGCTGGTTAGCCGGAGAACTAGCACAATATAAAACACAAAACTATGTATTTTGAACACCCAGTAGAAAATATATACATCAATAATTATTTATACTTACAGGCTGTGATTCTGAGGAGCAAGTTGGTCCAGATAAAGTGGCTATTGTCCTATCTTTAATTCGAATTCCTAACGATTCGTTTAGGCTGTTCAGAGTCGATTCTTTCTTTTGAGAGACACTAACTTTATTTATCGTGCACTTTCGGCTTCACAACTTTGCAGATCGTTTACATTTACAGACAGCTACATTACACATTGCATGAAAGGTAATATTCAAAAAAGCATAATGAGGCACTTTAACACCACTTGCTTCGTTCCTGAATGAATCAGCTGTGTTGAATGAATACTGACTCACTCATTAAGACAGTAACTTGCCGCCGCCTACTGGCGGTTTTAATTTCATAATTGAACGTTTAATTCATTTTATTGCATCATTTAATATTTATACATTAATAATTTAATATTTAAAATATTAATCTCATAACATTATTTAGGATATGCAGTTGTAATTGCAGTCATGCTACCTCTATGATGCACACACTTAAAAGGGGGGAAATATCAGCCCTTAATGTGATAAATCATAGAAAATATAAGCAACATTAAACATATGGAATTTACTGTAAAACTAATATAATTAATGTTTATGCATCGCACTTTTGCATTTACCTCAAATGTTTTTACCCTAATTTTATTAGCCTATAATAAATCAGAATTATAATAATGTTTTATTATAAATTATTATTATTATTATAAATGTATAATTTAAAAAGTTCATTTCTGAGGAAAAAATAAATAAGTTGGTTGTGGCAAATATAAACTATATTTGTTATTTGGTAATGTGACTTGACTTGATCCTTAGCAGGACTCGATTACATTTTGTATTTAATCTAAATCTAATTATGAATGCTAAAATTCAGATTTTGCCTTTTAATAATTTTTTACTCGTTAGGCTATAACTATAACATGCAGGAGTTGCTCTTAAAAATTTGATGAAAATGTAGTAAACTGTTTGATAAATGTTACTGTAACACTAGACACCACTAGATGTCAGTAAATTCATAGATTTGAGAATATTTTCCCTATGACGTTTAATTCTTGCCATTTGGGTAAAAAAATACAGGTATACATTTACGAAATATGCATAATGTCAAATCAGACGGTTTCGTATTACAAACTGCATATTTAATCCATGTTATATTATTTAATATTAACAATTAGAATAAATTAAAATAAATAAATACTAAAATCCAACATGTGGATTTGATGACTAATATTAAGACTGTTATAGGAAATCTAAAAACGTAGCCTATTTGAAAACAAAAGGTAGGCGAAAATGCACCAAGATTCTCTGAATTATACAACAAAAACGATATCAATAATGTCTAAGAATAAAATCCTCGAGCTTGTTGCTCCTCTGCAGCTGTGAGGAAGGCGTGCCGCGCGGATGACGTCATCAAACATTTCTCGTGCCACATTCACCAAACGGCGCGAGGGCATACATACGCTTTCGGTTTATTTTCTCAGTTCTCGTTTTGTTCTCTGCTGTCACATTGGACCCTATAGCTGATTTTGATTCTAGGCTTACTCCAGCCGTCTGCATAAAGTTTGTTACCGTAAGTCTATTTTTCTTGTTTTCCTAAACTTTTCTTCAAGTTTGTCGCTGTTTGTCGTCCTTTCTCTGATCTCTGTGTTTGTTTTGTTGTTCAACTCATCACTGTCGACTATGATAAACAACGTTAAAGCAGCTAAAGAGTCTGACTAACAACAAACAGAGTTTCTTGTTATTAATAACCGATAACGTCGTGTGTGTTTTTAACACAATTCGTTCTGTTTTGCGCTGACATAACGTGTGCTTTTAGCCAGTTAGCTTGATAGTAGGAAGTCTTCTCAAACCTCAACTTGTTAAATAAGGTCTATTGAAAACTAAACCGAAGGGAAGCTCGTTATACTCAGTTAAACTGCACTTCCAGCTCGTGACGCAAAAGAGTTTGACTGGCTTCTGAAGAAGAAAATGAGTTTGTCATGTATTACCGTTATGGATTAACAAGAACAGAGGATCCCTCAGTGTTTTGATAACGGCTGTTATCTGAACAGGACATGAACTCTAGAGCAGTCCCTTGAAAAGACTGCTTAATGTTTCCTTATTTAAATATGCTTGTTGTAGATGTTGACACGTTTTGAGTGAAGGTTCATCTAATTGTGTGTTGGATTTCTATCATTGAGGACTTCCAGAGCTCAAATGGATGTCATGCTATGTCATCCTTCAGACATGTGAGGTTTGACATTGAAATATCGTTTAATGTTTATTCAAGTGTCATGAAATGAGTCAATGGTTTTTGTCTTAGTGTGAGGTTGTTTTGATTATGAAAAACCCTAGGAGGTATACTTAATGTGAAATATTTGCTAGATTCATTGTGATACTGAAGAAATCCTTTTAAAATAGCTATATATTTTTTTTAACAGCTTGAATGCTTCATTTTAAACTTTTTTTTTTTTCACTAACCATGTTTGAAGAGTCCATTCATGCCCATTACTTTTCCCAAAAAAGATGAAGTCCTGTGTAGTTTCATGACTGTGGTTGAGGAGCCGAGATCTGCCTCCTCCCTCATTCTCCCACTAATGCAGACCAGATGGAAATTAGAGCCACTGATGCAAGCCAAGTGATAACACTCACAACCGTGTGTTCCCATGCCAAATCCCCCCCCCAAAAAAACACACGCACGTCTGTGCTATCTGTTGGCCAATTTCACTAATGCATATAATTTACTGTGAAAGAAGGAGTTGGCATACAGAAGCCAAGACGGCTGAGCATCCTGCTGTCACTTTGCATGAAGAAGAACCACTTAGAACACGCATAACATGTTGTGGAGGTGTGTCAACCTCGCAGGCCGTGAAGCTCAGCAGCACTATGGGTTGTCACCCGATGCTAGCAGGCTGGCATGCGTTACAGTGCCGATTGTGGTCAAAGAACATGTAAATATGTGGTCTCATAAAAAAATTGACAGTGGTATTCCTATCAGGGCTTGATGCTAGCTTACTTTTTTCTCAAGGTGCACATGCTCTCCTAAGGTTAAAAAAAAAAAAAATGTAGGGAGCATGAAATATCTTTAGTGTGAGCCAAAATGACTTCCACTGTGGAGGGAGCTGGTTTAATTCTTTTGTCTTCCATTGGTGGTAACTAATGACCTGGGATGGTAATGCTAACACCCTAAGCCCTTGATCAGTTTGGAATCTGCTATGGAGCCGATTTATTATTTACAGTATTTTTCCTTCTACATCTGTTTACGCACCATTCTGTAGGCTTGTATGTATGCTTGGGCCTTTAAAAAAATTTAAATATTAATATTAATATTAAATATAAAATATACAAATAAAAATATACAAAAATACACAAACGAAATTTATAACAATACAATAAACTATAACTGTGTAAAAAAACAAAAAAACAAAAAAACAGTCAGCTTAAGGTAGTTACAAGTATTATATGCGGTTAAATGTCAATTTCTCTAATATCATACACTCTGCTGTGACGTTACAATCGTGTTGCATTGTAGTCTATGGATCTGCCTGAAGTGTACATGTTGAGTAGACTCGTTCACTCGGCCAAAATCGAGGGGTCCCTTGTCCACTGAAGTTGAACGCACTTCAAAATGGTGGCGGGGATTTCCCTGAGGGGAGATGCTTAGGGAAGTTTGTGATTGTCTAAAAAGAGACTTAAATGCAAAAATTAAAATTATCCCATGATTTACTCACCCTCAAGCCATCCTAGGTGTATATGACTATCTTCTTTCAGACGAACACAATTGGAGATGTATTTAAAAAAATATCATAAAAAAATAATCCATACGGCTCCAGGGGGTTAATAAAGGCCTTCTGAAGTGAAGCGATGAGTTTTTGTACGAAAAATATACATATTTAAAACTTCATTAACTATAATAACTAGCTTCCGGCAGATGGACGATTTGCGGCGGAAGAGTAACCTCTGACCCGACGCATGACGCAATGACAAACGCAGAAGCTCAGAGGATAGAGCAAAACAAAACACTGGTCATGAATTAGAAGTCTAAAATGAGAAATTTTAAAGATAAATGGCGGAGGATTTCGATATAAGAAAAGAGGAGCTTGAGTTTGTTGCACAGCCCTATTTGTTTAAATCGCGAGAAGCGTCTAAGCTTACGATACTCCTACATCCTGCGTCATACATAGCTTCGGGGTTTACTCATTTGGCACAAGTCGACTTGTGCAGTATGCATATGGTTTCTGCCGGAAGCTAGTTGTTTTAATTTATAAAGTTTTAAAGATGGATATTTTTCTTACAAAAACCCATCGATTCCCTTTATTAACCCCCTGTAGCCGTATGGATTATTTTTTATAATGGATGGATGCATTTTTTTGGCTTCAAAGTCTCGCCCCCCATTCACTGCCATTATAAAGCTTAGAAGAGCCAGGATATTTTTCAAATGTATCTCTGATTGTGTTTGTCTGAAAGAAAATGGTCATATACACCTAGGGTGGCTTGAGGGTGAGTAAATCATGGGAAGATTTTCATTTTTGGGTGAACTATCCCTTTAAGATCTAACATGCATTTTAGTCTGGGACTAGGCTTAAGCTTTGTTTTTGAAACCAGGGATATATTTTATAAAACTTTTTTTTTTTTAGACATTTTAAGGACCTGTAGGGACTTTTGCACATGCTCCTAAACACAATTTACAGTTCACACACATCTATTTTAGTCGCAAATTCGAGTGAAACGCTCACACTGTCGAGCCCTGCCTATTTAAATATCAATTCAGCCCTAATATATTGTATTTCATAGCTTGTGTGTTTGAGGTGTTTATTGAACCAGGTTCAGTAAACATCAAAGCGCTGATGAAGAGTCGACGGCAGATGTACATACAAAAGCAGCCAGAGCAGTAGGTTCTGTTGTTTTATTTTTTGTAGCTGTTGAACAACATAAGAACAATGAGGGGATGAGTCAAGATTTCTGTTGCTTAGAAACAAGAGCACCCACCCAGAAGACACCAACCTCTTTTTTTTTTTTTCTTTTTTTATCAGCATCAACCCCTTTTTTCAATAAATAGTTTTTTTTTTTTCTGCTCTCTTTTTCATAATTCAACCCCCAATTGTGATATCTTGTATAAAACAAGTGTCTTCTCTAATGGGAATTTTTGTGTGGTCTTTCAGGTGAAGAGTTCACTGGTCGGCAGCTAAAGAAAGCAGCCTGGTCAGCTGGTCAAGCTTGTGGATTTCTTCTGGCACTTGGTGAGGATCTTTGTTTCTTTAAGAATAACTTTCATGATAAATCTATTGGTAAATCTGTTCCAGAACATTTGGTAGGTTTTGTTTTAACCAGAAAAGGCCTTACAGACTGTGGTGATCGTCAAAAAGGAAGGAAGTGACCTTGAGGTTTATGTTGTTGTATTACTTAATCGGTTTCATTTGTTTTTAGGTAGTAATGACTCTTTCAAGAACATAACTTTCTTTAAGCTGCTGTTGCCTAGTTACAGAAAGGAAATAAAAGCCCACCTGTGTCACTCAAATCAGTACATTTCTAGCATGGTGACTGCCTATTGAGAGCACTGAAATGTCAGTTTTGAGTCATGACGTGTTTTTCTTGTCAACACCAAGAACTCAGTACCGTCCAAACAATTTTAGGCTGACAGACATTCATTGTCATGGTGAGCTATATGCAGATCTTGAAATTGTAAAGAATAGTGGATAATAACTGACCATTCCTGACTGTCTTATTGCGTGTTCTCTAAACTGGTGAAGATCAGCTGACTTTCACAAGGATTTTCTTATGAAAACCACTCTAGTGTCGTTGCCCAAATCATGGTGCTATGCCTGAATGATTACGCCTACTGGCTCTCATATCCGTGATCATGAATTGCCTGCAGAGCTTGAAGTCTCACGTCTGCTGTTTTTTCACTGGCTGCAAGGCTGTACTCCTGTTTGCATTCTTCTTTTTCCCAAAACCCTGCATTAGAGTCTCAGAATATGTTGTATGGATGACCTTTTCCAGACCATTAACATAAAAGCCATCCTGTTGGTTAGAGCTGCACCATTCTGGATAAAGTCACGATTCTCCAACGATTCTACAGACAACAGAAAACTAAATAAAATAACAGTTTATTAGAGGTTCTGACAAAATATTAATTGCTGCGGTCTATTTAAAAATGTTTAATTAGAATGAATTATTTAAAAAAAAAAATAATAATAAAAAAAAATGGTTGGAATGAATTCAATGACATAAAGACTTCACTTGTTTCAATGACTAGATGAATCACCTTTTTTTTCTTTTTCTTTTTTTTTCAACTGCTAACACACAAAATCTGCAACCTGACACTCAAATACCAGAACCACAGACCAAATCTGCAAAACCACACGCTAATTCTCGTTCTTTGACTCAGTTTTCAGTTTCATAAAACACTTTTTGCAAAACACAACACACAATTCTCTATGTAACACACAAAAATCTAACAAGAAGTATCTTGATTTCTTTTTTCAAACACAACCATTGTTTCTGTCCAACTACACATGGTTGATGTATTTCTTTTCTTTCATACTGTGTAATACTGTATTCACAACCACAAATGCTTACAGTAAAAAAAAAAAAAAATGTTTGATTTCGATCATGCTTTCGTGTTTACCATGAGTGTTTCAGCATCTCTCTACTTTCAATCTTGTACAGAAATGTACATAGGAGCTCATGAAAGAAGAGCTTTAGGTATAACTGTGTGAATAACTGTGTATATGATATATCCAAAAATAGAATATTATGGCAAAGGTGTTTGCAACATAAGACAAATATTTGCTTTTGAGATGTGTTTGTGATATTTTGAATGCAGTGCTTCATTTTGCAAGAGATGTGAGGCATTTTGCATTTTGTATGTGCAATTCTTGGATTTGTGTGTAAAGTTTTGAAAAAAAGAGGCAAAGTTTTGAAAATGTGTGTAAGCAGTTGAAAAAACTGTATCAGATCTCTTAAATGAATGGTTCAATGACTTACTCATAAAGACTTCATTTGTTTCATTACTGGCTGAATCAGGGTTTTTGAACAAATCTCTTGAATGAATGATTCAATGATAAATACAAGTCACTTGTCGCCACCTATCGTTATTTGAAGTGCCAAGTTACTTTCAAAAGGGAATCTGCTCTATTTTGATCACAACTGTAGACATCAGTGTTTATATCTGAACTATAACCTTTTATCCCGGTACTTCTGTGATAATTTGAATTATTGTAAGACAGAAATAACAATACTGTGTGGTTGAAAAGACTGTCTGTGAAGCTGTTTCACACCTATACACTTAAGAGGAGGGTGAACCAACTCAGGGTAAGGCTAAGGAGATTCCTCTTTAAAAACATTTAAATAGAAAGTCATGAAATAGTTTCATGTTACATGTCGCCTAGCAACAACCTACACATTCCAGCATAAACTCTCCCGATAAATTATTTTTTTTGAACAAAAGAGCAAGCATACTATATGTGTGCTTTGGTATGGCAGCCAATTTGAATAATAAATAATCATTGCCTTAACTAATGCAGCAAAACAAGTTTTATTCAAATTCTGAATCGATTATATATATCACATAGAAAGCACGCAAAGAGCGCTCCCTTTATAATCGCTAAAAAGCTGTCACTCATCTCAGTTCATCATGATCACAAAGTTCCGCTATCAATGAGTTTGACTGCACAATGAATCTCTTATTTAGCCTGTTGGTAAAACTGCGTGAAACTTCTTCTTTCCTTAAAAAGTGTTATGTTAAGAGGCTCTCAAAAACAGTTTGTCATAGTAATAAGATGTAAATAGCATCATGACAAGTGTAAAATTATACCAGGGTTAACCATATCTGTGAAACCAGAACTTAACATTGCACTAGATATTTTTGACTCCTAATTTGACTGCTCTGCCTAATCCGTTATCTTTAAAAAAATAAAAAATAAAAAAAAATACAGCCCAAAAATGGCATTACACTACTGTGTATTCAGTAGGTAAATTAACTTCATTGGTGAATTCATTCTCAATTGAGATGTGTTATGGAAGTGCTTGATGCATTGGTGAAACATGGTGGAAGGCAAATTGAGCAGTCCAAGCAAAATCCATGTGTGTAAAACTCCCATCATTATAATATAAGATATAGTGTAACATTTACATTTTATGTATGTTTTTGCATTGTTAAATATCATCCACAAAATTCAGTGGAAAATAATCTCTCTCGACAAAACAGTGTTTCAAAATTTAAAAAATCATTCTTGACTTGATAAATGTCTTTATTTTGTGTTTCTGACACGTTGCTTGTGGTAAAACCGCAGTAAAAATAGTGGTCTATTAGAAGGTATTTAGATTAACCTCTTAAACCCAAAGTGTACCACAGAGAAACTCAGCTTTTTAATGCGTGTAACCGTTTTGATCAACTCTTAACAAGCGCCGAGTCGTCCCTCTAAACCAGAGTATACTGCTGGCGGGCGACACCCTACGAAAAATTAACAATCATATTTTTCAAAACTATTGCCTTGATCAACACAAAATGGTTGTCATTTGAAAGCTTAGAGTCTGAACTGAACAATGCATGTTAATTTGATTAACTCTTTAGTGCTTATTTGCTGTTAAATAATTTTTTTCATAATTTATGAATTTCTTTTTGTACTATGTACTGTAATGTCAGAAACATCATACAGCTCAGATAGTCATGTGTCATATATCATTTGAAAGGGCTCACAGATTAGAATACAACAAGCATAATTGTTTTGTGCTTTGAGCGTGTTTTTGTTTTTATGTTGTTTCTTTACTTTTGTGTATGTCACTTAGAAAAAACAACTCTTCCTCAAGCCCTTCAGGCTTAAAGCGTTAAGTTAAATTTTGCAATCTAAGATGAGAAATAGCTTGCAGCGATCTATAAATAATCTTAAGCCCAATCTTTTTTTCCACTTTATCTGAGGACAGAGGTATTCAAAACCTGGCTTAACTCCATAGCTGATCTCATTTAACCCAGTGGTCGTGTTATCGCATTGCTGATTTAGCCCACACAACACTATCTCTGCCCAGTGGGTTCGTTAAAAGGTGGTTTCGCTGAGGCAGTTAAACATTGTTTTTCTGTCCATGTTTAAAAGACTTGGCTCAGTCGAAAAGCCTTAGGTTATTTAAAACTGAAAAAGCAACACCTTTTGATGCTGCTGGTACTTTGTCATAAGTCCTCTATTGTCTGCTGTTGGCTGAATCCCAGAATTGCAGTGATGCCCAGACTAGTGCTAGATGTGTTCTCTTTGCTTTATATGGTTGGAAGAACTGACTGAAGAACTTGTAAGTAGTACTCTAAAATTAATATTTGAAGAGTTCAGATGCAAAAACCTCTAAGTCCGTCTGACACATTTTCTTTTAAACAGTGTTGGGGAGTAGCTAGCTACAAGTAGCGACGCTACTAGCTTAACTACATTTTTCAGTAGCTTGTCAGTAGCTCAGTTACTTTTAAAACAGTGTAGCTTTTCCAGTAGCTAACTACTTTTTTCAGCAAGTAGCAGTGTAGCGCGACCAAAAGCTACATTCCATTTGCTTTCTGATGAGTCACGAGCCTATAAATGCAGTGAAGCAGCGCAGCATTGTCTTCTTACTAGATCACAAACTAAATTTGTTAATTACCGCCATCTGTTGTTATATAACGCATCTTGTGGCTTTACAGTCCGTCAACCAACAGGAGATCATCTGAAAGGATGTACATGAGTGGATATTTCACTTGAGTCGACTGTAAGTTATGCAAACCAGTAGGGGTGTAACGGTACACGTATTCGCACCGAACCATTTCGTTACAGGGCTTTCGGTACGGCGCACATGTGTACCGAATGCATTACATTGCAACATTAAGGTCTCCTGTTTGGAAACACTTCGGTTTCCCGGTGAATTACGACAATGGTCAAAGACAGGTGGATAAGACGAAAGTAGTACACGACAAATACAGCATTGTAGCCTAACCACCAATAATTGCAATAAGCTCTGCGTTTTGTTACTTTCGATAAGAAACAAGTTGTCAAATTCAAAGTTCTTCAAATTCTGCCCACGAAATTCAAACAGAAAATACCGCTTTGATGCGCTTTGATGTGGCGTGACATATCTCTGTATAGACGCCTCAGTTCAACCGGCAGCGCGGAACGCGAGTGAACGTGATCCTCTCTTCCTCTTTAATACTAGTTACAGAATAAACATGAATGAACATCTGAAGGTATGTTGAAAGAGACAGTACAACTTACTGAAACGTATCATATCTCGTGTAATCGTTCAATCCATGTTTCAACAGCGGAAAGACATAAATAAAACAGCTTGTAAACAATGTCACATAGCATTTACCTCAGAAATGCCATTCAGTGTCCTCCACAGCTTGTTAGTTTGCAAGAGAAATGAACTCTTTCACTTAATATATGCACTGTATTAGCCTATATATTTCATTATATTTTATTTAACCTGTTAGTGATGTTTTGATTATTTAATGTATGTTTAAATAAATCTGTCTTGAAAATGACAGCCACTGTGTATAAATGATTATATTTCAACAATGAATTGGAGTAAAAACATAATTTAATAATTAGATTTAGAAGTTAATGCAATTTAGAAGTTAATGCAAACGCTGCCTTATGTACAGCTTACATGTTTGCATACAATTTGTCATTTGAGTGTTGATTATTATACTAAAAATAAATAGCAACTGAATTTAGGTTAGTTTGGGCTCTGTTGTTAACCTTTAATATAGTAATATGCAAGTAAGGGCTCCATACAGTTTACAGCGTTAGCAGACATAATAATTTTTATCCTTAAGAAACTTTTAGCTATAATTTAATTTATTTAAAGACAGAGACACAATTTGTTCAGTAAACTACTGTTTAATAAAAAAAAAAAAGCAATTTTATGTTTAGTTTTCTCCCCACCTGCTGTACCGAATCCATACCGAAATGTGACTTCAGAACCGAGGTACGTACCGAACTGTGAGTTTTGTGTACCGTTATACCCCTACAAACCAGAGATTAAAATGCTGTCTACGTCGAAGAATCAAAGCACATACAGGAGGTGAATAATATACTTTTTTAAATGAATCACTTATCCTGCTTTATTGCACTCTATATCAAATGTCTATTTCTGATTTAATTACAAAGATGACCCGCTATGGTTTAATCTGTCCCGCCACAGTTTTGTAATGAACCTAAAGATCACTACTTGAACAGAAAATAAAATTGCGATATAGTAGTGCACTTATCACATGCCAAAGGCTGGTTGCGGCAGGATTCCAAGCAAAACGCACTGTTCACGCGAACAGCTCATGATTTGTGTCTCAGCGCGGTTCTATTCAATAAAAATGAAAAAATGTTCCAATCAACCTGAATTTACCCTACTCTTTGAAATCATAATTGCATTGCATTATGTTTTAAACCCCAAATAGTTTACTTATAACATTCTTCATTAACAATTATTCAGTTATTTGTAACAATGTCATTGTAAAAAAATAAAAGGTAGTAGTTTCAATATAGCTAGCTACTTTTTGTTAGTAACTTGTAGTGTAGCTAACTACTTAGCTTGAATATAACTTAACTACTTTAACTTATGAGTAGCTTGTCAAGCTACAGTTTCAGAGTAGCTTCCCCAACACTGCTTTTAAATTAGCATTTTTTTATCAGGCTCCTATAGGTTCAGTAATTTCACTTTAATGGCAATGAAAAGGTTATTAGTCAGTTATTGAAATGCCTTATTTTCAAATGTCACTTTAGTCAATTCATTGGCATTTAACAAATTTGCTGCAAAACCTCTAAGTCCACCTCTTTGGACAACAAGACAATCAGTTTCTGTCAGTTTTACAGCAGCAAAAGGAACACTGTTGTGTTTACTTGCTACTTGTGAAATCCTGTTATTGCCACTTTAACGATGGACAAAACATGATAACTTGCAGCTCAGCAATTGAAAGCCGGCTCATACGCACACCGTCATTCATCTTGAAATCATATGATTCGATTTGCGTCTTCCGATTGGTTCTTCTGGACTTAGAGGCTTTTGCTGACAAAGTGAAGTGACATTCAGTGGTTTCTGCCAACGAACCGGTATTTCTGAATGGGATTACACTGAGATTTAGCGGATTTGAAGCGAAAGTATTTGATGAATGTATACTGTGTGTAGAAAGCATTCGCTCAATATCATTCTCATTTTTGACGGAAATGCCATTTAGCGGCTTTTGCATCTGAAGTCTTCATTTATGTATTAATTATTTATTTAACATTTAATATAATATATATTCAAATATTTTAATATTTTAGTTTTTGTTTTAGTTATTATTAGAAGTCTTGACATTAGCATAACTAAAATAAGCATTAATATTGAGACTTTTATATAAATATAAGCCAAATGCAACCATGCAAAAGTGGTATTCAAAGTACCATCATAAAGAAAGAATCAAACAGAAATAAATAATCTATTTTTTTGTTCACCTCAAATATGTGGAAAATATTTGCTCAGGGCCTATTTGAACACCTGTTCTTTTGTATGTGCATGGGTCAGGTTTAATAGGCACAGCAATAATCTGTGGTAACCTAATGTTTTGTTTGTGGAAAAATTTGCAGATTAATTTTTGCATGTTGTTTTTAAAGAGCAGGTTCTTTGTCTATGTCTGTGACCACAAATGTGAACTGGACTTAAACAAGACTCTGGAGTGATGTGACATGAACTCAGGCCTCAGTGACTTTCATACCTTTAATACTACTTAATCAATGGTGGCTACTAAAAAGAGTGTGTGACCAGAATGGTGAAGTCAGGAAAATGTGTGCTTTTCTGCTGCAGTGCTTTGTAAGTGTGAGAAATTCAAACAGAGAAAACTGTTCTGACTGGCTATTTGCGTCATAGCTCATTTACGTTTTTTTTTTGGACGGACAAATTACTTGTCGCTGAAATCTAGCTGTGTCGTGCCTGGTTAGGATATGGTTATTAGTCCTTGATAGTCATGAAGTTTCCATTGGTCCAGTCATCTCCGTTATTACATAATCATCAAGGTATTTGTTTGAGAAAATCTGTGGTCATTGAGGATGTTGACATGAATTAAGCTCCCAGCCACATCCCCATTCTCACATTCAAATGTCATCTCGCACCAGCTGAGTGGAATCAATGAAAACTCAAATGCAACATGACAACAAGGTGTTTTTGCTGATGGAAAAATGTATTTTGGTGTTCTGTGAGTAATTGGTTGAGTATTTAAGGGTAGAAGAGGTTTTTCCTTCATGTTCTGATTCACTATGAAAGCACTCTTCTGCACATCGTGAACAGAAAACAATGAATCAAGAGTGAGACTGCAGGATAATGCCCAGCTCTGTGGGAGGCATACAGACAGCCATTCGTCGATAATGTTTTATCAAAGGCTGGGCCGATGCCGTCATTGCTTGAATAATGATGTCTGTAAATGTCATTATTCTCCAGGTGGTCTGTTGAAAGGAAGTCAATAACAGATCGCTCAGCTAAACACAAACTCTGTCAACAGACGCATGCCTACACACTGAAACCAATACTGCAGCACATGGCATTGACTATTGGCAGAACCTGGGCTTCATGTCTTTGGATATTATGTGGATGGAATGTGTGGTGGAACGCTTTCACTTTTTCATTCAACATTGGGAATGTTTGACCTCTGCGATTAAATAAGATTAAAGAGTCACATTTTTTGCATTGTAAAGTTTTTACAGTCATTTTATGCTTTGGATGTTACCATAGACATTGCTCTATTGTATTAATTTTATTTGGGCAGGACATAAATAGGGTCTTTACAAGCCTTAAATTTGATTTTAAAAACCCTGCAGATACCCTGTAAATAAAATTTAATGATGGCATTAGTCAAACACTTTAGTGTCAACAAATGGTTTATGTCCGTTTATAGAAATGCCTTGGGTATCTACATCACTTTATTATGAGGAATCAAATTGTCTTTGATCTTTTGAGATAAGAGCTCATTGTACCACCATGAAGACGCGCTGAATTTCTTCCGTACCAGTAAACATGCTTCTTTGTGAGTGTCAGGTATTGTTTCTTCCACGACAAACGGAAGTGAAACAACATAAAACATGCATCTGTTAAACTTAAAGTTTAAAGTTCTCCTATTAGTATTGGTTGTTGTTGCTGATTGGCTTATGGACTAATTTAAAAGGCTCACACAAAAATTAAAATGGTCATTTAACAACTAACCCTCATGTTGTTCCAAATTCTTGAGATTTTCATTCGCCTTCAAAACACACATATAGAAATATAGATTATACAAATAAAGATATTTTTAACATTCTTTCATAATTTTTGCCCATCCATTGAACAATGTTAGGGTGAGTAAATGATGACAGAATTTTTGGGTGAACTACCCCTTTAAACACTTCTGATTGACCATTGATGGATTGGGTCATTCCGTGTCAAATCAACCAAATTTTGTAAACTTCCCCCTCTCAAATTTTTGATTTTTGTTAATATTTTTTCTGTAGAAAGACAAGCATACACTATATTGCCAAAAGTTTTGGGACGCCTGTCTTTACATGCACATGAACACATCCCATTCTTAATCCGTAGGGTTTAATATGGAGTTGGCCCACCCTTTGCCGCTATAACAGCTTCAACTCTTCTGGGAAGGCTTTCCACAAGGTTTAGGAGTGTTTATGGGAATTTTTGACCATTCTTCTAGAAGCGCATTTGTGTTGGCGAGAAGACCTGGCTCGCAGTCTCCGCTCTAATTCATCCCAAAGGTGTTCTATCGGGTTGAGGTCAGGACTCTGTGCAGGCCAGTCAAGTTCCTCCACACCAAGCTCACTCATCCATGTCTTTATGGACCTTGCATTGTGCACTGGTGCGCAGTCATTTTGGAACAGGAAGAGGTCATCCCCAAACTGTTCCCACAAAGTTGGGAGCATGAAATTGTCCAAAATGTCTTGGTATGCTGAAGCATTAAGAGTTCCTTTCACTGGAACTAAGGGGCCAAGCCCAACCCCTGAAAAACAACCCCACACCATAATCCCCCCTCCACCAAACTTTATACTTGGCACAATGCAGTACCGTTCTCCTGGCAACCGCCAAACCCAGACTCGTCCATCAGATTGCCAGACAGAGAAGCGTGATTCATCACTCCAGAGAACACGTCTCCACTGCTCTAGAGTCCAGTGGCGGCGTGCTTTACACCACTGCATCCGACGCTTTGCATTGCTCTTGGTGATGTAAGGCTTGGATGCAGCTGCTCAGCTATGGAAACCCATTCCATGAAGCTCTCTACGACACTGTTCTTGAGCTAATCTGAAGGCCACACGAAGTTTGGAGGTCTGTAGCTATTGACTCTGCAGAAAGTTGGCGACTTCTTCGCACTGTGCGCCTCAGCATGCGCTGAACCCGCTCTGTGATTTTACGTGGACTTCTACTTCGTGGCTTGAGTTGCTGTTGTTCCCAATTGCTTCCACTTTATGGTACCACTAACAGTTGACCGTGGAATATTTAGTAGTGAGGAAATTTCATGAATTGACCTAATGCACAGGTGGCAACCTATCACGGTACCACGCTTGAATTTACTGAGCTCCTGAGAGCGACCCATTCTTTCACAAATGTTTGTAGAAGCAGTCTGCATGCCTAGGTGCTTGATTTTATACACATGTGGCCATGGAAGTGATTGGAATACCTGAATTCATTGATTTGGAGGGGTGTTCCAATACTTATAGTCTAGTGTAGATTGTGATAGCAATCCATCTAAATTTTCATCAATCCTGCTTCTTCTTGTGTGAGCGTGATTTGAACTCGAATAACATTCCGTAGTCCAGAAACTTTCTTTAGATAAAGTTTAATAAAATTAACTGGAAAAATGTTACACTGTCAAAAAACTGTTTCGCTCCACCACTGCTTCACAAAACACTAGCGGTCTTTTCCGGAAATGACATCATTGTCAATATGAGATGAAATATAAAAGTAAATAATTTAATGTGTAATTATTTTACAATTGCTTAAAACACATAATTATTTATTCCACATCTAAATAGAAAACAAATAACATATGGCTTTTACACATCCGGCCCCTAATTGGTTGGGCAGGAGACCAAACAATTATTATATACATTAATACTAAGAGCCATTAAATTTGAACATTTATGGATAAGAAATAACTACTTAGTTCTTCCACATTTTTCTTCGGTTATCTTAACTCTTGATAGTTGTTCATACTTAAATTGCCTCTTGAATTAAGCACAATTTATTTACAGGTCTCTCCAGTATATTTGTTTTGGTTTTTAACTTTACACGGCGTACAGTTCCACTGGAGTCTGGTAAGGTTTGAATTACTCTTCCCATTATCCATGAATTGCGGGGGGAAGAACTGTCCACAACTAACACCACATCACCAGGTTCAAAATTCCTTTTTAATCTTGACCATTCACTGCGTTCCTGAAGAATGGGCAAGTACTCATGAGTCCATCTGCTCCAGAACAAATCGGCGAAATATTGGACTTGTCTCCAACGTTTTCTCGCATATTGGTCCTCCTTGTTAAAGACACCTGGTGGTAAGCTGGTTTAGTTTTCAACAACAGTAAATAGTTAGGCATCAGAGGCTCAAGGTCATTTGGATCTTCTGAGGTACTAGTTATTGGTCTGTTGTTGATGATGCTTTAAACCTCGCACATGATGGTTTGAAGACTGTCATCAGTGATAGTCTGTTCCTTTAAGAGAGTGCCGAGTATCTTTCTTACAGTACAGATTTGACACTCCCAAACCCCACCTTGATGAGAAGCAGCTGGACTGTTGAAGATCCATTTAATCCCTTTCTGTAACATGGCGTTTTCAATTTTGTTATGGTCCAGGTTTCTCAGTGCTTCAAGTTTTTCAGGCTCAGTGACTTTTTCTCCATTGTTGATCTGTATTTTTGCATTTGCTCCTGTAGCAGGGACACTTGTTTTTCTGGGTCTTTCTCTGATTGGGCAATAGACTCTTGAAACTGTCTTCTTGCTTTACATAAATGTAAAAGGGTTTCTTTGAGTCTAAGCATCCATGCCACTGCCTTCTTTAGATGAAACCAACTTGAGTAGTAATCAATCAGCTTACTTACAATGTTCTTGTTTTCTTTGATGTTGAGAACGTTAACTTTGATTTCACCTTTAATTTCAGGGTCTTGTTGTGTACCTTGACTCGTTAGATCTCGTCTTTGTGGCCATTCTTCCTCTGGTTTCAACAAAAAGTCGGGTCCTTTAATCCAAGTTTCCGCTTGAGCAAAGTCCTTTGCTTTAAGACCTCTGGTAGCTTGATCAGCAGAGTTTAGTGATGTCTTGACAAACCTCCATTGTAATGGACTAGTAGCATCTCGTATGAGTGAGATCCTGTTTGCTACAAATGTTTTGTCATCTAACTGAGCACTGTAGTGCTGTCCGTCCAGAAAACCGACTGCTGTAGTGGAATTTGAAGCTCTTGTCTCTTAGTATTTTGTCTACTTTGACAGCTATGGTTGCTGCTGTCAGCTCAAGTCTAGGGATTGTGATTTGTTTGAGTGGGCTAACTCTTGACTTTCCCATCAACAAGGAACAATGTTTCTGATTTTGTTCATTTGTAAGTACCAGATAAGTTGCTGTGCCACAAGCACTCTCGCTGGCATCAGAGAAATGATGCAATTGCGCTTCTGCTGTTTTTCCAAACTTCTCTGGTTTCACGCACCTTTTGATCTGGAAGTCTGAGAGGTGATTTAGATCTTCTAGCCATCTGACCCACTGATCAGCTCGCTTGCCCTCAATCTCTTCATCCCATCCATATCCTTGTTTGCACAAATCCTTTTTTTTGGAGTTTTCTGCAGTGTTTTCTTTCTTGATGGGTCCATTCACCACCCAGCCAAGTGCAGTTTTCACAGCATAAGGTCCGTCTTGTTGGCTGTTTATGATGTACCATGGCTCCATTGCCTTTGAATTGTTGGCTCCAATCAGAAGGTCTACATTTGCATCAATGTTAGGTATGCTTACTTCGCTCAAGAATGGCCATTTTCTGATGTCTTCTTGTTTAGGAATGTTCTCGTTTTGAACAGGGATACTGCCGTGTGTGAAGACTTTAGGTAGCTCATAATACTTTGTGTCTTCCAGCGCACACACTTCCAAGTCTGTGAGGATGAAACTGTTTACTAGCTTCTGCTCTCCTGGCTTATCTTGACACATAGTGCTCAGCAGAATTTGAGTTGGCTTCCCTTTCAGGTTCAGTTTCCTTTGCAGTTCCTCAGTACAAAATGTAGCTGTACTTCCTGCATCCAGGAAAGCATATGTTTCTACATATCTGTCACTCTTATTCGACTTGACTTTTACTGGCACTATTGACAGCACGCAGTTATCTCCTCCAGACTCTGTGTTCTCACTTGATTGGTGGTTAAGGGAGACTTGGGCACATGAGATCTTCTTGTCTGGTGTTTCAACATCTTTTGTACCTTTTTGGTTCTCTTTAATGTGTAGAATGTCTGGGTGTTTTTGGGAACAATCCTTACATTCCATTCTCTTTTTGCAAGTCTTGCTAAGATGGCCTTGAGTTAAGCATCCAAAACATAAGCCCTTTGACTTCAGGAACTCCACACGTACCTTATGTGGCTGCTCTTTTATTTCACTGCATGACTCAAGAGCATGATCCTTTGTGTAAAACATACATGGTTTTTCAAAGGCATCGAGGCTCTTGGGTGGACTGACTTATTTCCTTGACACAATTTGAGGTCTTCTTTCCTCCATGCAAATGTTGGTTGCAAAGCTGCTCTTTGTTATTCCTTTTTTAGTAGGAAACCTTTCTTTATGATTCACCTTTGCTGTTACAACATTGTGATGATCCAGTATGTCACTGAAGAGAGGGTCCATGGCCACTTTAGCTTGACGATCAATAAAGTCAACTAAATGGGTAAATCTTGCTCTTACTCCTTGTCGCTCTTTGATGTCGTAAGCTTCTGATCGCCACCTTTCTTTCATCTTGTATGGTAGCTTTGAAAGTATAACTCTCATATTGGTAGGATTGTCCATTTCCTCCATGAACTCTCCATCTTCCATTGTATTCCGACAACCAATCAGGAATAGAGCATATGCACTCAAAGCTTTACCTTCATCAGACTTGATCTGAGGCCACTTTAAAGCTTTTTCAATATAAGCACTTGCTATGATTAGCTCATCTCCATAATGCCTTTGGAGCAACCGTTTTGCTTCCTTGAAACCTCTGCTTGATGGCATATATTCACAGCTTCTTACAATCTCTTGTGGCTCTCCAGCAGTGTATTGTTCGAGGTAATATAACTTGTCCTTTTCATTGTCTATCTTGTGTTCTATGGTATGCTCAAAGGACCTGATGAAGGATTTGAAAGTCAATGGATCACCAGTAAACACTTGGATGTCTTTACTTGGAAGCTGAATTTGTCTTTGCTGTTTCACTAGCAATTCGGTCAAGTCATTTTGCTTATGCATAATTTGAATAATGCTGTCATCTGCTTGACGATTATTGCTGTGGCCTGTAGCTCTTGATGTGTCTAATTGTGGTGGTGCAAGCAACACTGGATTTGAGATGGTCTTCATTTTACTTTTCTCCACAAATGAATGACCTGGTGAATCGTCACTCTGCTCTGGTTTCAACTCTGATTGCTTCTGGTGGATTCCCCTTCTTGGTTTAGATTGTATGCTGCTTCTGCCATCATCTGATCGTTCATACTCTTTTAGGACCTTTAATTTAGCACTGCTTTCTGCAAGAGCTGTTTCTATTTCAAGTTCCTATATTTTTGCTCTGAGCTGCATCTTTTCAATTTCAAGTTGTTGCTTTTTCTTTAGGGATGCTGCCCTTGCTAGCAGAGCTGCACGTTTCGATTCTTCTCGTGCACAAGCTGACGATACTGAGGAGGAAACTGATCCACTTTCAATATCTGAATCATGCTTCTTTTTAGATTCACTCTTGTTCGCAGATACCTGTGAGGCACTGTCGTGAGGACTAACATCATCCTCCATATCAAGATTGTCATTTTGGCCTTTTTTATCACCAACAGCAGCAATCCAGTTTTCTGTTTTCTTTTCAAAAAGTCTCAGGGAATCCATTTTAGGCTGAAACCAGTTTTGTTGATCTGCAATCTTTTCATCTTCAGGCAAAAGATCTTGAACTTGCAGATTTAACTCAGTAAAGTCGGTTAGCAATTGTGCAAAGTCAAGTTGCATCAACTCTTGTACATTCTGCAGACTTTCCTCATCAATCATCAACTTTTCAATGGCTTTGCTTTTACTAGTAAGAGCAGACAATTTCAATCTTCTTAGTCCGATGCGTCTGTGAAGCTGCTCTTCTAACGCTCTTTCAGTGGGTTTAAGCGCCCTCTTGTGTTCAAAAACTGCAACGTCCTCTCCCCCTTCAGCCATCTTATTTCCATCAATGCACAAACTGCTTGCAGACGATTAAAAGTATGCACAATACCTTTCTGTATAAACCGTATGCATTTCAGCTTCTTCAAACATGCATTGCGTCCATTTTATAGCTGATTTAAAAGTCCGTTACCTCATTCAAAGAGCGGAACTTAAACAAGCAGCGACGTTCTTCTCTGTGACGCAGTTTCAAATCCACTGAATAAAACATTGTGACGCAGTTTTAAATCCACTGGAGAATAAAGCACTGTCCATTATTCATAGTCCACGATCGTGAAACATTTCAGTGTTCATTCACAGATGATGATTTCTTTGATATTCTTGCCGTCGATTCAAATGCGCGCCGCCCGCGCACTTTCACTTTCGTTCTCCATATCCACAGCGAGTTTTTTGACTTTCTTTGTGATAGCAATCCATCTAAATTTTCATCAATCCTGCTGCTTCTTCTTGTGTGAGCGTGATTTGAACTCGAATAACATTCCGTAGTCCAGAAACTTTCTTTAGATAAAGTTTAATACCAAAATTAACTGGAAAAATGTTACACGGTTTCGCTCCACCATTGCTTCACAAAACACTAGCGGTCTTTTCCGGAAATGTCATCATTGTCAATATGAGATGAAATACACATATTAAATTATTTACTTTTATAATTATTTTACAATTGCTTAATACACATAATTTATTTATTTCACATCTAAATAAAAAAAAAAAAATAACATATGGCTCTTACATAGATAGTGATGAAAGCCAAAATATTAAATTTCACAGATGTACTGAGTAATCCAATCTTGTAGAGGGGGGTCAAAATGACAATTTTCACCTAAGATTTGGAGCCAAATGGGGTGTAAAATTACTTAGATGGCAGCGTCATTATTTTATTGTTACACAATGATTGGTGGGTCCGTTAGTAAAATCTGTTGACTTTAGCAATCTTTGTTTCATTATATGCCAACAGTGACAGTTCAAAAATGAGAAAAGCACTTCTTGTTTTTGTTTTGTTTAGTTTTTTGCCTCAGGTTTGCATGCCTGTATCTCAGGAAGTATTAAATATATCTTTTATATCCCTTTAGATTCTGGTTCTTAAACTTTCCTTTTGGTATCTTCATTTTAAAGGCCCTCGATGGTTCAGTCTCAGAGATATGAGGATCTCAATGCAGCTCTACGACATCTGTGATTTTTAATATTTTGGTTTTCTTCTTCATATTTTTCATCAGAAAAATACAAAGTCAAATTTTTTTAGCTGGGAACCGCTGGTTGAGTTGACACAAAATGAACCCAGATGCAAAGTGCCAGTTACAGTAGGTCCTGAGCAGCGATGGTGTGAGGACCCTATTGGAATTGTTTCGTTTTATGTTTAAGCAAGTGTGCCACGCACGGCCTAAAAAGTGAAGCCAGTGCATTTCGATTGCCCCTGGTGGCTGGCTGCAGTGTAGGTCATAAACCCCACCCTCACCATGTAATTGAATGGGAACTGAAAAATCCACTTAGACTTCAAGAGTTTTCCAATAAGTTTGGTTTTAGTTATTTGATGCTATTAAAAACAGGGTGTAACATCATGATTGACAGCTGTGCTTGCGATTGAGTCTGCGGGAGTGTGGGCGGGACCTTGATACCGCGGCTCCACCTCAGGATCACTACTGCGCAGACTCAGGCTTCGAATGACGTAATCAGCAACAGCCATTTCTGGTATATTTTGGCTTTGTGTTTCCACAGTGGAAAGAAGCAGAGACGCGCTATCCATCATTTTTTACAGTCTGTGTGTTCAAGTTGTTTTTGCATTAATCACAACAGCATAATTGCGATTTGTTTCAATTGATGGTGCAGTCAGGGCTGATTATTTCCTATCAATCAAAAGGGTGCGGAAAAATGTGTTCAGACTGCAACTCATACATACTGTGTGTGAAGAAAATCACACTTGTGTTGAATTTTAACACATTAACATTAAAAATAGTGACGTAAAAGCAGGCTCTTATTGATCCTATGAATCACCCGTAGTTCAAGCCAGGTTTGCCAGGTCTGCGTTTTTTTTGCTACATCAAATATTATTTGTAGCGCCTCCCATCCAATAATCGCAAAAAGCTTTGTTACTTCTGATAAGAATAAAAGTTTAAGTTTTCAAATTTTGTCCATTTTATCATGAAATTCAAACAATATATGGCGTTTTGACGCTCTTAAAGGTGACGTGTCAGATCGCTGTAATGCCTCAGTTCAGGCGGCAGCGCGGAGCGCGAGTCTTTTCTTCCTCTTCAATACAAGTTATATCTCGAAAAACATGAATGAACATTAAAGGTATGTTGAAAGATTTAGTACAACTTACCGGAATGTATCATGTCTCATGTAATCACTTTATTTGTGTTTCAACCGCGGAAAGACGTCAATAAAACAGCTTGTGAACAATGTCACATCATGTCACTTTTACCTCAGGAATGTTTTCTAATGTTCACAGTTCTTTAGCTATCTACATATAAAAAAAAAAAAACACTAGAGAGGAGCTTATTTACTGTTAATTATGTTTGTGTAAATTTGCCTTGAAGACAACAAGTGCGCATGAAAACTACCTTATGTGATACTAAGTTTTATACAAACATTTCAGTTTTTATTTGAGTGTAATTATCATATCTGAAAATAAACAGCAGATGAATATAATACCTCTGTTGTTAATTGTAACCTCTAATATTGTAGTGTACCAAATGAGAGGGTTCCCTGTATAGTTTGTAATATTATTTGCGAGAGATTTTTTTTTTCCTTAAGAAAAACCGGTATCGGCCGATATCATTCTGACTAATCGGCTATCAGTATAGGCAGAGAAATTTAGTATCGGTGCATCTCTACAAATTATAGTTGTGTAGACATGATACTTTGCATTAAACACTTTCCAGTTTAATTATTTTTGTTCATTCATGATGCAGCATATACTTAAGTGATGTGCGTTGTCTTGTGAAGCTGAGCTGTTTTGAAACAGTCTGTAGTAAGAAATGTTAATGACTTTGGCAACTTTCCCTTAATGTTTTAAATGTTTTTCATTTTTTGGACCGTTTTGACAGGAAAAGTTTCATGAGTTATGTAATATGTTCATGAGAAGTTTGATAGGAGTGTAACTTGACGCCAGCAGTGTGGTGACTGCTAGCGTGACACGCTGTTGAGACAGAGTTGGGAGGGGTAACTAAGTGCTGGTGACAGCCCTGACTTCACACACTGCATGAGATAGATTCTGGCTTTAGATGGCGAAAGAGGGGGCATAACAGAAGCATGCTTTTGGCAAAGGTCCTTAAACTAAAAGCAAGGACTCTCTCTCTCTCTCTCTCTCTCTCTCTCTCTCTATATATATATATATATATATATATATATATATATATATATATATATATATATATATAATGGTAAACCTATTTTAGCTACACTGATTTGACTTTAAAATTCTGGAGTAAGTTTTAGATTCTTGTATTGGGTGGCAGCAGACCACTGTTTCCTGAATGCATAAAATAAAATACCATCTTGCGTAATAATGAAATGACTTACTGTGAAATCAACCTGTTAAACCAGTTTGGGATACTAGATAGAGATCAGATATCTAGAAAATAGGGCTTATTTTTTTAAGAATTGTTTATGAAAGTTCCATTTAAATCTGCAGAGCTGTTATATAAGACCTGACAAAGAAACACTGACCTGCAACAGAGACCAGCAATGACGGTGTAAAACCGCCAACCTTGTCCATTATGTTAAACCACTACAGCTTCTCTTTCCTCCCACATTTTTTAAGTACTGGATGCATTTCCTTCATTAATGCCAAATACATTGGCTCACATATTCACACCCCCTGTTACATTCATACTTCATCATAAATTCATCATTAGTTTAGTCCATTCAATCATTTTTTCCCAAGATTGAAAAATGTCACTCTCTAGCAACCCTTCGTAAAAAAAAAATTAATAAAAAAAAAAATTAAAAATCTGCTAATAAATGTTCCTTATTTTGTGGTGTTTGAACTTAAAAATAAATGGTTTTTACAGCCTGTCAGGTTCATGTTGTAGGCTAATCCTCACACTCCGACCAAAAAAATCTAACATCTTATATGCAATGATTTCTGCACTCCTGGATTTGATAGAAACCTTTTATATTAGACGCCTATTACTGTCTCAACTTCAGAATGGCACTTACAGAGACAAAAAAAATGACATTTGAGGGAATTCTCTCAAAATAATTTGCCACGCATGGGCATAGTGTTGTCAAAATTATCGATATTTCAAAAAAAAAAAAAAATATATATATATATATACTGAAATGTCTGAAATGATTCAAATAATCCTTTTCTGCAATATCGCTAAATTGATACCACCTGCGTGTTCTTGACCTCTCTTCTCTCCGACCGCAAATTGACAGTTTTGACACACACCCGCCGCCTCTCACTCACTCGTCTTATTCACTTTGGTCGAATAGTGTTGGTGTTACAGGTCCTGAATTTCATTGTGGGGGTTACAGGTATTGTGAATTTATTTTTTTTTTACTCATTTGTGTAGGTTTCACGCACACACTGAAAACACACACACCACTGATCCACACAAGTGGCGCGCACATAAAGACGCCTCAAACAGCTTGTGAGTACCAAATTTAGCTCTTTTTTTGTGGCTTATTGTGCTTAAATGGTCAATTACACACAACATTGTCAAAATTCCTGTCTTGGCAAGTATTCAGGAAAACGCAGTTTTAGAACGTAAATTGAGAAAGAAAGTGCATGTTGTGTAGCAGTATATTGGATCCATGCCTAAGCTCGTAAAGTTACAGCAGCCTAATATACCTGCTGCTGTCTGTCATGTTAATCAGAGAACAAAAGAGAAAATCACTCTTTGCTTTTACATTTGATTACTTTATTCAATTTCTGTAGTATTTCTTACATGAATACTACTGTTAGACCCACCTGAAAAACTTAAAGCCATGTTTAGTTCATTTGCCTCTTTGTTCTATTGTATTTATTTGTGCTGTCTTTTGCAATTAGTTTATTTGTTCTTATTTTATTACTGACTGTTTACTTGTCTTTTTTTTTTTTTTTTTTTTTTTTTTTTTAAATTCAGTTCAGTTTCAAATAAAGCCGCCCTGTGCTGTAAGCTATTGCAACAAAGTTACTTAAATTAAAAATTATGATGATAATAAAAATATCCGGTATTTCAGGTATCGTATTGAGGTTAGAAATTCAAGTATCATGACAACACTAGGGCATAGTTTAAGATAGATTGAGAAGCACCCAAGATGTTCAAATCCAGAAGTCATCAACAGTGTTTAACATGCCTGTCCATGTGCGTTCATCTGAATTGAATTGTAAAAGGAATCACCCACGCGGCTCTGTTGACAGAATAGAACCACTGCAGAGGGATGAATCACTCATTCTTTCATTGTTTCGTGACCATCTGCACTCTGGGTAAGGTGTGGTGGTGGTGGTGGGGGGTGGGGGGGGTTGGTTAGGCTCCACATGATGAACAGCAACGCTGTAACAAATGCATCCATCGCATCTCTGCTTCCCTCCCTGCCTGCCTATATGAAATAAGAGGTTCTGCTGTGTGAGTGGGCAAAGTCGTGACAGTTGTCTCTGCCGTGAGGAAGAGAACTGAAACACTCGTAGGAGTGCAGCTGCCCACACACTTTCATATAAACCTATGTGCGTCCACGACTGTACAACCTGCACACCTCAACAGTCTCCCACATCTCCATAGCAGGTGTCCAAGGAAATGGGCATTCAGAGGTTCATTCTAAAACGCTGTATGCATGTCCATTGTGGGAATGATTGCGTTTCTGTGCATGATGTCAAATATCAATGCCAAAATTATGTAATTTGCGCTTTATAATAATAGAAATGAACCCAGCTCAAATAGTTTGCATGTTATTATTTTATACTCCTTAGACTTTATGTAACAATTTTATGTAACAAAGTGACATCTTGGTTGGTCCTGCACCTCTGTTTTACTCATTTGAATATAGATCGGTGGCTAAACTACCAGCAGTGCAAGCCAGACACTCACTACTCTGAGTTTCCTTGAATATTCTTTGTGGTCTCTTTGTGGTCTTATTCTTAGTAAAAGATATATGGTTTATTAAGTCTAATACCTGACTCTAAAACTCAACAATCAAGTTATCATAATGACTTATTTTAGACAATGAATCGCACTGTCCTTTGCATGTTTAGTTCTATCTTGGGAAATATCATTTAGCTATCTGAATATGAAATAATTGGCTACTTCCAAAGAAGCATGAACATACACATTGCACTAGGGTTGTCACGGTACCAAAATTCTACTAGTCCTGTAGTCTGAGAATCTCATGGTTCTTGGTACCAATTTCAGTACCATAGCAAAAACTGTTGGAATTATTTTAACTATTTGAAAATAAATTAATTAAAAGTTCATTATTTATGATAATAAATAATATATGCAATAATACATTATAATTAATACATGTAAACGGCATGTAGCCTTCAAATGTTTGTAAGTAAACATTGTTTATAAAAAGATTAAGTGAAAAATTAGTAATAAAATGAAGGATAAAGAAACACATACACATCACATAGAATAAGTCAAGTCACCAACAGTGACATAATAAGTGCCAGGTGTGTTTGCATTTACACTCTAAGACTTAATTCACATCTATTTTGACATCAGGGGCCAGTTGCATTAACATAGCTATTATGTTAAAGGGTTAGTTCAACCAAAAATGAAATTTCTGTTATTAATTACTCACCCTCATGTTGTTCAAAACCCGTAAGACCTTCGTTCATCTTCGAAGCGAAATTAAGATATTTTTGATGAAATCCAAGAGGTTTCTTTATCCCCCATAGAAAGCAATGTAATTACCACATTTAAGGTAGAGGTCTGCATTCCTGCGGGACCCGATAAGATTTCTTGCTGCGCAGGATTAAATTTTGAATGAAAGGCAGATTGCGGTCGGTAACTTTAGTGTACTTTAGGCGGGAGCGGGCGGTCTGACAATAACCCAATAAATAATGATGCTTTGACATCAGCGCATCTGTGCTTGAACTTGAAGTGAACAAAACTTTCTGCAGTGGTGGCGTTCACACAGTCCCCAGTTCCCTGTCCTGAGAAACCTGGCAAGATATGTTCTTTGCATTAGAGGTCTGCGCGAGTGCACCTTCAGAGAACATTCAACCTTTGTGATCGGATTTTGAAGGATAGACGTTCTGAAACGGTCATCAGTCAGCGTCATTCTGTTCTTGTTAAAAAAGATTTCATTTTGCAGTATAGCTAGTAAGCCAACAGTTTTCGTTCATGTAATTTTGGCATAGCCTATAGTTTTGAGGGACATGTTGTAGGCTATTTAATTTAGCCTATTTTTCTCTGTGATATTTAGCCTATTATTCTTTTGTGACATTTTTTTCTCTGACATTTTTTAGGGTGTTGACAGCATCATAAGACAAATAACAAATAAAAATCTTGGATATGCAACATTTTATATTTGTTATCCCCAGTCACTCTCTTTCTTTAGGGGAAGTTTAAACGCGAGATTCTGGAAACGATCTTTAGCGGGACCCGTCGGGTCGGGAAGAAAATCTATATGCGGATAGCGGGTGAACACAGAGTGAATTTTATGCGGGAGCGGGTGCGTGCGGAATAGAACCATTGCGGGAGCGGGGCGGGAGCAGGACAAAAAAAAGTCCCGCGCAGACCTCTAATTTAAGGTCCAGAAAAGTAGTAAAGACATTGTTAAAATAATCCACGTGTCTACAGTGGTTCAACCTTAATGTTATAAAGCGACGAGAATACTTTTTGGGCGCAAAAGACTGTCTTAAAGGGTTAGTTCACCCAAAAATAAAAATTCTGTCATTAATTACTCACCTTCATGTCGTTCCAAACCCGTAAGACCTTCGTTCAGCTTCGGAACACAAATGAAGATCTTTTTGATGAAATCTGAGATCTTTCTATCCCTCCATAGACAGCCTACGCAATTAAAACGTTGATGCTTTAAAAAGTTCACATAAGTTCATCATAAAACTAATCCATATGAACTGAGCGGTTTAGTCCAGATTTTCTGAAGAGACTCGATCGCTTTTTATGATAAACAGATTTAATTTAGGCTTTTACTCTCATATAAACATTGATCAGCGAACGTAAACAGAAGCTCAACCAAACCTGAATGACGCACGAGAACAAACTTCTGGCAGAAGCTCAAATGTGTTGGATAACCAATGAGGTTTGTTCTCGTGTGTTACGTAGAACGTTTGAGCTTCATAGTACACAATGCCGAGTTTAAAGACTCCCTTTGGTGAAAATCAAGTTTGTCTATGTGGTGTTTTTAAAGTCCCCCGTAGTCAATCATTTTATCCCATAAAACTCATCTTTGATCACCAAAATCACATATTTAAAAAAAAAAAAAAAAAAAAAATCCTGTGGAAAAAATTTCTTCATGCCTTAAAATAGCTTGAATGTAACTCTACACCCTTGCTTCATTTATTATACACAGATCTATGAATATGCTAATTAGCCCAGCCTACACTCACTCACATGAGCTCAGAATACCTGTTCCTCTCGCTCAACTTACTGAGGTAAACGTTGCACAATGGTATCGCTTTTTAAAACTTCGGACACGTGACGGTAATTAATATGATTAGCCTTTTGCTTGACTACATTATCAAACAGCTGCTAATAATGTGTTGCTAATGTTACACAAGCCATATTCCCGTTCTTCATCTCAGAATCAGACATCTGCCTTCTAAAAATCAGTATCCTTAGACACGCTTTGAACAACTCAGAACGTCAGTGGAGAAAGGCATATAGTTCATCATAACATTGTAATAAACATCATACACCCACTATGTTGCTAAATCTACCTGATTTTTCATATCTACAGAAAAATATACCGGGATAACCTGGCTTCTCTTGAGACTCCCCTGCTTCAGAGTGGTCATAGTTAATGATATGCTAGAGCCTGCCGGCACGTTGACATGATTGGTTACAGTGTAGTTTGTGATGTCACAAACACCAGTGATTTCAAACTGTGTTTTTGAAACTATCTTTAGATCACTGCAGTTTTAAAGAGAAAATACTCAGAAATGGTGTTATGAATTTGCACATGGTTTGTCTTAAAGCATATTAAAAACACCACATAGACATATAAACAACATTAAAAACTTGATTTTCACCACAGGGGGACTTTAATATTTAAGACAAACCATGTGCAAATTCACCATTGCCGAGTATTTTCTCCTTAAATCTGCAGTGTACCAAAGAAAGTCTCAAAACATGGTTTGAAACTGCCCCTAATTCCTACCGTCACGAACATGTAACCAATCCCATCAATGTTTGGGGTGGGGCTTTTCCTCTCATTTCTAGGGATACTGATTTTTAGAAGGCAGCTGTGTGACTCTGAGATGGTGAATCTGTTATAAATATTCTGTTATAATCAATAAAGTTGTCTACACTGCACAATGAATCTCTTATTTACTTAATGTCTACACTGTTAATGAGCGGATTCGCGAGTGTGAAGCACTTGAAGAACAAATTTCTGGATTCTGACTAAATTAACCCTCTGATGGGCCACTGTGTTCAAGAGATCAAACATATCTGTGATTTCACTATAATTCACTCTTCCTCTTCTGACTCATTTTCTGGTTCAAACATAAATGGCTGAATTAAACTAATATTTCCACTTGCCATTGTGTAGCTTTTTCTACGGTTGATCGAGTGGATCAGGCAGTCCTAGCTGGTGCGAGTGAGTGGAGGCGGGGACTAATGTGCATATTCATGGATACATTTATACTACATGAAGCAAGGGTGTAGAGTTACATTCAAGCTATTTTAAGGCATGAATAAATTTTCACAGGAAAAAAAGTTTAAATATGTCATTGTGATTATCAAAGATGAGTTTTAAGGGATAAATTTATTGACTGCAGGGGGACTTATAAGCTAGGTTAGTACAAAAGCTAGAACAGAGGTGAAATGCAGAAAAGTACTTTTTTAAGCATAAATTTAAGTTATTGTAAATGCCTTTATTATGATTGAATTATTGAAGTGCTTTTGGAAGAGGTGTGTTTTCATCCTTTTCTGTGATGGTCTGTTATACAGTTCATAACACATTTATGCCTTTTCTATGTGTGGCACAATCTATTTGTCAATCTATAGTGCTGTTTTTAATTTAATTATCTTTCCTGCAACCTCTTGCTGACTAGATGTGACCAGTGACTTGAGAAAGTTGAGAAGTTTAACTATATGCAAATGAACATCAGCTTTGGGGAGCAATATGAGAGAAGATGTGGATATGTGTCAGTACTACATATATTGTTCTTGGATATACTAATGCTGGTCCTGATGATTTATACGACCTTTAGAGCACAGGTTCTAGTCTTAAGTGTCATTTAAGTGGTCCGTTGGCATGAATGTTTCTTTAAGTGAAAGATCAGGACAGATCACTTTAAAGGGCTCTGCAAATAGTGGTTGTTATGTTTTGCTATGGTCTGTTTAGTAACTAAAGGGACTTATACAATGGCCTGTTTCCATTTGTGTTCATCACACTAGAGGCCAAACTTTTAAGGACAAGCTTGCTATTAATAGAAATTGTTATGGGTCACACAAAATTATTACTCTGCACTCTAATCCTGGTCATACTGTGACCATGTAGTCTGAAGAAACAGAAGAGATTCAGTAACGGTTTGCAAACTTCAAACTTGCACAATAGCTTTAATACTCGTTTTTCCACTGCAGTGATGTATTTTCAAGGTTAGTTCAGTGAGTGTAAAGAGCATTTGTGTGGAAATTCCATTCAGTGCATGTAATACAAGGAAAAACTCAGGTAACTGCTCCAGTGGAAAACTAGATTATGGATGGTAAATCTATGACTGAATGAGAATGGTTTGGTGTGAAGACCAGTAGAATCAAACGGTTTATGGGTGTCACCTGAGGAACCTTCTGCTCTCTTCTCATTTTTGAGTGGTACATGTCAAAGTTTCTGGTTGGAGCATGCCTTTTGAGGGGTGTGGAAATAGATGACTGATGCTCTAAAGCCTCCAGCTGAACCTAGTGGATCTACGGCCAAGCTGTAGTTCAGCTACAACCTATGCACTTTTGTCCCCTTCCTCACTCCCTATAAGAGGATGTCTTACCAGATATAGTTTGAGGAGGAGAGGAAACACTTGAGTAATTGTAGTGCTTAATATTGTGGCTTAGAGAGTGCAAGTCCCTCCTTTCAGTTAAAAGACCCAATTGTGTTTTTGATAGAGGCATTGCCTGTTTGTTTACTCCTAGAATGTGAGGGCAAGTTGAGTGAACCAGTCTCAATTTTTAGTGCGTGTGAGATTTTAGCTAAAGAATCAAACTGTATGATGCCATTGTTGTCAGATTTTATTGCTGAATCTATTATTGAAACATTCTTGACACACAATTTATTTTCATTTAAGTAGAATTGTATGTCCATTGCCTATACTGGACTTACTGGGAGTTTAGTTACCAGAGTGATTGTTTGAGGATTTCAGTGTTCACTGGATCTAACCCACAGGTGTCAAACTCAGTTCCTGGAGGGCCACAGCCCTGCAAAGTTTAGCTTCAACCCTAATTAAACACCTGATTCAGCTAATCAAGTCCTTAAGGCCAATTTGAAAACTACAGGTATGTGTGTTCGGAGCAGGGTTAGAACTAAACTCTGCAGGGCTGCGGCCCTCCAGGAACTGTGTTTGACACCCCTGATCTAACCCAATTGTAAGTGTGCAAAGGTTTTAATGCTCAGTTGCTGTTGCTGTGTTGTATATCATCGCTGTCGGGCGGAAACCTTGTATTTCCAAAAACGCTACTTTTCAGGAAATGGAAAAAAACACTTTTTTAAATAATTAAACACTGCGTTGTCAAAGTTGATATTGTGGCTTTATGTATGTTGTCAGAAACTTGCGTGTGTCATTAGATTATTAACATTTTACCAAAATCAAACCAAAAAGGTTTTTGACCAGCGAATTTCGGACATACGTGTTTTGTTCGTCAACGGCCATATTTGCGGCAGTGACTGCATCACATTACATTTTTATCAGGTTATAAAGTTTACCGTAGCTATGTGGGCACTCACTTTTTTTTTTTTTCTGTCATTTGGCCAAAATCTCATGTTATTAAAAATGAAGTACCACACATAGGCTATTTAAAAGTGCTGTAGGCGATTTCTCAAATTCGTTGTTGAACACTGTTGATATTTGAAATCAACCCAAACAAACTCACCCCTCTCTTCATTGCTCTGCCTCCAAAACTCACACTCCAATCCTAACCACCCGGCCCGATCGCTGCTGACATGCGAGGTGAATGCACTACCAGTGATGCTAAATACCACATTCTCTATAGCGGGCGTCAGTGTGCAGTAATTTAACTGCAAAACTCTCACTGTTACACACGCAATGCAAGTGGATATCTGTTTGTCACAGCTGACGCGCAACAAAATGCTTCACGAAAAATAAAGCACAGATGATGAACGAACGACAAGGAAGCACAAAAAATTAATGTACAGTACACAAGAGTAAATACAAACAAGTGTTCGTTGTTAGTCGCAAACAGCACAGCAGCTCCAGACAATCAAAACTCAGTGTTACTTACATGAGAAGGAATCAAAGCAGCCTCTCAAAAAATGTAATGACGCGTCAATTCCATGCGGACTGCAAGTGCTGTGATTGGTCTGCTAGAAGCTATATATACATTATACATACATATATATATATATATATATATAATACACACACACACACACACACACACACACACACACACAGTGTTTCCTCTAGGATTTTTTTCCAGCTGTGGTGGCAGGCCTATTTTCACAGGGGGAGGGGCCGTCACCCATGGGTGATGCCCCCTTCCCCCTGGTGGTTAAACCTCCCCACCCAATCTATAGTCGTCATCTATGGCAAAAATACTATTATAAATTAGGTTAGTGGATAATTCAGCAGCAAAAGTTATTCTAGAAAAATGATGAATGCACAATTTTATAAAATCTGAACATTTAGTGAAAAAGTGAAATTAATTTAAGTTAAAGCTAAATCATCTGAATAAGGCTTGAAATGCAAGCTGCTCTTACTCTTATTGAGTCAGTTATCTGACTCCAAGTTTTCAGCATCCCATTACCCTAAACTCTCACTGGTAGTCTTTCATAATCCAAAGCATTTTTTTGTGCAGGAGTGTGTGATGTGCAGCAGTAAGCACCTTATCTAATGCACTGCCATGACATTTTAGACGCACATTCTTGGGTTATCTTGACAGGCAAATGTAAGAAAACCTGTGTTCGTCACACTGAAATTCATTCATGGTTTATGCAAAGCAAGAAGAGTAAGACAGTAAAAAAGACTTCTTGCACTGGAAAAAGATACTGTAGGGTATGCGTTGAAATTCATTTAGCAAATAAAATGTTTATTTCTTTCATTTATGGTCCAGTATTCACGTTCATTTTAATCGTTACATTATAGTATATTTTACTTTTCCTTTAGTTGTCTGTGATGTCATGTATGACATTAAATACATGTTAATCCCTTCCTTAATTTTTACTTTGTTCAGTGTGATTCCAGAGGGTTAGACCAAGATAAAAAAAAATATTGTATCCAAGTATATTTGTTTTGTATGTTGGTTTTCAACACCTAGTTCAAGACTGCATTCATTAGGAAATGGTTTAATTGTGAATTTTGTCCCCAAAACTGCAAGTGCGATATCATATCTTTTTCTTTTCTTTTCTTTTCTTTTTTTAAATTTGTCGGGAAAAAGAACCCAGTTTAGGTTGCATTAACAACAAATTTTAGCCTCAGTATTTGAAGTTGGACAGTGTCAGAAAGAACCTAGGACAAAATTAATTCTGACATGAAGCATAAGAACTCCTCGCATTGGCCTACACGTTCTATGAAAAGCTCTCGCTGCTCTCACAGCAGAGCACCACTTAACAACCAAACAATCAGACTTGCTAACTAACAGATAATCACAATATAATCAAATGTTTCTTCATGCAGCAATCTTTGCATCTAAGCCATTAGCATTTCTTGTCAAATACCAATTTTACATGTCTTGCAAGCTGCTGGCCATTGTGGCAGGTAGATTAATTACCCAGAATTACCCACCACTGCCCTAAAAGCACCCACATTTGGCTAGTGTGTGGTAATTTCATGGTCACTTTTTGTAATTGTTTAAATTTTGCTTAATAACAGGCTCACTTTGTGACAGCTTACCACATATATTGTGACAGCATAGGGCATGTTGTCACAAAAGTTCATAGAGTATTGAGTGAACTGTATCTTTTTGTATACATTTTCTTTTTTTTTTTCTCATCCCTGGGCATTGTTTGTACAGACGTTAAACTTATGTAAGTCCATGCAGAACTGATTAATATAAGAGCTTTTTATTTTCTGAGTATGCCTGGTGCTAATCCAGAATTATAGTCAATTTGATTATTATTTTACCAAAATATTTTTACCATTCAGACTGGTGTCAGACCTGGAGACTGGTGTGTTCCTGTCTTTCTTTCAACAGAGTGCATGTGGTGTCTATTACATCCAAAACCATTTATTTTTCTGAGTTTGAAATATAAATTGACACTGGCTGGCTGTTAGTCCACCCCACCAGAAACAAATTTCTTTTATTTTGCTTGCTTCAAGCATTTTATTCCCTGTTCTCATTTATTTGGCAACTTATTTTTCCTTTCATGGTCTTGAACAAACTTCCGCTCCCCCTACTCTACCCATCAACTCTTTGGGGGATGCTCCCCCTCTTTCTGTGCCAAATCTCTCCCCCCATGGTGCTCTTATTTTCTGACCTTGCCCTTTTTCTGTTGTCATCCTTTCTTGCCTCATTTTAGAGGCTTGGTTACCTCTATTCAACTATCCACCAGATGGTATTCAAATTAGACCCCTTGCATGAAAGCAGATTTTTCCACGCTCTTGGTCTGGAGAGTGGGCGGGTTCACCCTGAAATAGTGACCCAGAGACCCCTGTGCTTCTCTTTCCGCTGTCTGTAAAGGAATGCAGAGACCAGGACTCACTCCCTTGGCTGCCAGGCCAGTGCAGCCCGCAGAATATTTTTCTGAAAGACACAAATACAAAAATGTGCTGCAAAGTTATGTTGAAAGGGTAACCACACATATGCTGACAACCTAATGTTAGAGTTTAATTGTGTTTCATCCCTGAATGGTGATTAGAGTGAAAAGTGTTTTATGACTAGAGCACATTATTTTTACACTGTTCTTATTTAAAAAGCAATATTTCGGTTTCTAAATCCTGCAAATCTTCCCCTAAATCAAGTTTGGGAGAAGTTCTTAGCTCCAGCACACTTTAACACTGTTAATATACTTTCCTTTGAAACCAGTCATTATTTTGCGCAATTTCGGGTCTGTAAGAGATCGCCCATCTCTAGATATTGTTGAATAAAGTCGTTGTTTTGTTTTTTTGGCGCACAAAAAGTATTCTCGTCGCTTCATAACATTAAGGTTGAACCACTGTAGTCACATAAACTGTTTTAAATATGTCTTTAGTAGCTTTCTGGGCATTGAAAGTGTTAATTATCTTGCTGGCAATGGAGGCCTCACTGAGCCATCAGATTTTATCAAAAATATCTTAATTTGTGTTGCGAAGATTAACGAAGGTCTTACGGGTGTGGAACAACATGAGGGTGAGTAATTAATAACAGAATTTTCATTTTTGGGTGAACTGACCCTTTAACCCAGAGTAAAGGAATGTTTCACACTTGTAATTTAGAAGCGGGGCTAGCACCGCTTTTTACCCGGAGTTATGAAACCTTGCTCTGGTGCAGGGTTAGCACTTCTTTTGCGATGTTAACGACACATTGAGGTGCCAAACTTGTACAGTGTGAAACGCTGTGGAGTTAGAATGTTACAGCTAGACGCTTGGCAACACACAACCAATCACGTACTCATATTTGGGTTAAACCTTAATCTGTGTCATTCTCCAATGCTGTTTACGTTCAGTGCTTCCAGGTTCTACGTCAGAACGCTGACTCATTATTGGCCGGCTCCTGCGTTGTGCTGCTCAATCGAACAGCGTCAACCAGAGTCCCCACTGTAAACACGGGAAATCTTGCAAAATCACTTGAGACTTCAGAATAAACATGGCGGATGATATGCAGGAAGAAATTGCAATGATAGTGTTTGGAATGATTTTGGTATGTTTTACAGGACATGTTGTATAAACACTCGAGCTGTTGCCACAAATCAAACAAACTGATCCCCCATCTCTGCTGTTCAATTCCATTTAACTTTGTGCTGTGCCATGACTGCGTTTGTTATGCTTCCGTCTTCTGTCAGCTCACTTTCTGATTGGATATCGTTTCGTTTCACGTGATAATCTCCAGAGCATGTGTGCGTTTGTCCTTGGGGTTTCCCCCACACATCAGGATTTCTGATTGTAAATATACAACATGATTCACAATCGGGGCGGCTCTGACGTTCTTCTGAGCAGATTCAGTCACTTTTAACACACCTCACACCACAGGAAAATCTGTTAAGATAATCTGTAGAACCATCAAGATAATCAGGACATTACCTGGGATTGTCAGAAGGGGAGAAATCGGCCCAAAATCAGCCCGATTATCTTGTGGTGTGTTCAAAATTGCTTTAAGCTGCCTGTTAAGACAAGCCTGGCCTGCACTAGATTGCTCAATTTTAGCAGCTCTAGTTGTAATTCTTTACAAGTATTGACTTTGAGCTGGACTTTAAACATTAAAGGTTCACTTTCAGTTTAAGGAATTTGATGAAATACTGTCATTGCATCACACAAAAGCAAAATGTTCTTCGTTCTCATGCAGTGTGATAACACACTAGGATTGTAATGTTGACATCATGAAGTTGAAGTCTGTTTATGTTCTGCCTTCCTCTGTGGTTCTGATTACTAAAGAATGCTTATAATCTAGATCCAAAGTCTCATGGGAACCATTGACTCAGCACCAGCCACTGTTCCTGCCATAACTGAGAAGCATGTCTGAAACAGCACTGCTTTTCATACCGCAACGCTTCTCTATGCAGTGCATTACACTGATGATTTTTGTGTATTCTCGTTGCGCAAATTGTTGCACACTTCATGCGGTTTCTCTTTCATCGTTAGACGCAGCTTCCTGTCTACACTGAAGCTTTTCTTCTACAACACTCGATCATTATGACTGTGGGATTAGACTGTGGTTTTGTGAGGGTCTCTTTCACTGCAGCTCTGACAGATGACCTATTGAAATCACTATAGAACTGTCTGCCTGTTGCCAGGGCAACACTAGCTCGCTTCTGCTTTTCATGCGCTCATGTGACCGGCTGTTGACGTCACCGGGGGAGGGACGCTGCCAGAGTTTGGTCCACTCTTGACTGCATAGGGCTTCGAAGAATCTTGAGGACTTGTTGAATTCACACGGTTAGTCTTAGTCTTGGTGGTTTCTTTTCACTGTCTGTTTCCACTATCATCATCGTCGTCAGGTATAAATATCCGGGTTATGGACTGTTGAAGGCAGTGGATTGCAGGGGATAAATAGAAATAGTAAAAGAGGTAAGTCATACTGCTTATTTTTCTTTTGTAGCAATGGTTTTTAAGGATTTATGTAAGCGTGTGATATCACAGAAGTAGTGAGATGTTATGCAAGATGTCAGTGTGATTATTCGTGCACAGCTGTTGCATGCAGGCTCACATTGCGCATTGGGGATCTATGAATAGGAGAAAGGATGTAGTTTAGTGTACCCTTTCTGTCATTCACTCGATAAACTCCCCTACACACAGAGATCATCTCCTCCAATGTTTCCCTATCCTATCCATCTCTTCATGTTATGGGTTTGTTTGTGGACAGGTTGAATGAATTGGAGAGAGATCTAAATTTCGTCATATTGTCATAGCAAAAACAGCTACATTACAGAGCCTCAAGGGAAAGGAGGAGAGATGTTTCCAAATTCTTCCTCTACTCTTCCCCAACTTTTCATTTTCACCTTCCCCCACACTTTCCCTGCTCGCTTAACTCGTGCATGTGGGTGAGCGTGTGTGTAAAGAATGCTCTCTCTGAGGAGACGCACTTACACTGAATACCAGAATAGCCCCATCCCCCCTGTCGCATTGAACGTGGGTGGAGGGTGATCTGTGGCAGGAAGAAAACATTTATTGCTAATTGCTCGAGTTTTTTTGTAGGCTCAACGGTTGGCTTTATTCAAAAATAATTGTGTTATCACTTTAAACCCAAGAAAAGAGCTTTCCATCAGACAGTGCATTTTGCACTTTCATTAAAGTAAAAGATTCCTTGGTAACACTTTAGTATGGGGAACAATTCTCACTTTTAACTTGTTGCTTGTTAGCTTGCATTTTGGCTGTTTATTAGTACTTATAAAGCACATATTAATGCCTTGTTCTGCATGACTATATTCTACATCCTACCCAATACCTAAACTTAAATGCTACAACTACCTTGCTAACTATTAATAAGCAGTAAATTAAGAGTTTATTGAGGCAAAAGTCATAGTTAATAGTGAATATGTGTTCCCCATACCAAAGAGTTACCAATTCCTTCTGATCCTAATGAAAGGATCATCATATACATCACTAACTAATTTAACAAGAGCTAATTTAACCTAACAACCTACCTGAGGTGCAGACTCGAAGCGACTCAATGCTCTGTTTGACTCCTGCTGCGAGACATATTGGTTATTAGATGTTATCGGGTCCCTGTAGTGATGTGGCAGTATTTCCTATACACACACTCGTGCACACACGGCCTACTGGTAGTTCAGAAACACATGGCACCAAAGACAAACACACTTCTGCGTTGGAGGCCTGCTGGCAGTAGGGATGAGAGACACTGCTGGCAGCTTGTTCATCACGGCCCACGTGTGTGGGAGGAGATTTTCCTCGCTGCAACCACTGCTATTGTGTGTTATCAGCCCTGTCTGTTAGTACAGCGTTTGTCTGTGTGTGTATGCGCAGTGTGTAGGTGGTGCGTGTGTGTTGTGTGTATCTATTAAATGGCTTAAATACACAGAGTGCCAAATGAACATGATTTTTTTCCATTATCAAGCCTCTAAGTGCTGTTTTAATAGCATTTTCCCTGTCAGTATCAGTCTGATGAGCACTTAATGCCATAATGTATGCATCTCAAACCTACGCTACTAGTGTTTACTGAAGCACTCTTTCATTTTCAAAATCAAAACTAAGTAAAATAAATTTTGCCATTTCAGGAGACTCTGAAATAACTTGAATTTTTCTGTTGCAAGTGCTCAAAAAACCTAGTGTTAAGGCCTGTTCACACCAAGACGAATGTTTGACACAAAACTAATTATCGCATACAATCTGGATTCTTCCTTTCTATCTCCTTTCACACAATAAAGCCGGTAAATTCCCATAATCTTACAAGATTGATTTTCCAATAAATACACAAATGTGCTGTTCGCACAAGAAGCGGCTTTATCCACCTCCACCTTCATCCACCTGGATGAGAAGCACTTTAGTTTCACTATCTGTCAAACATTTTGTTTTTACTTCTGATTAATAGATGTAAGGGGATGATCACACAGAACATTTTTTTTTTTTTTTTTTTTTTTTTTTTGCTTTTTTTTTTGCTTTTTTAAAAACTTGAGATGCATAATAGTACTACATTTACTATAGTACGCAAAAGTAACTACAGAGTTGCAGTTGCAGCGCTGATGAATGGAAAAGAAGGCAGGGTCTCGAATGTAAGAAGTGGCGCAACAATCAGACGTCCACCTATTCTATTCTGTCCTATCTTATCCTATTCGTAATCCTATTCATTGTTCATGCATAGCATCATACCGCCTATATAATTTACTGGTAATTTTACCAGTGTTTTATAAAAAAAATATCCTATTCACAAAGGGTGTAACGATACCCTCATGTCACGATTCGATACATATCACGATACTGAACTCACGATACGATATTATTGCGATACTTCAAGACATATGGTGAAAGGATAACAAAAAATGTGCTGTTGATTTAAAATGCTAAATTTGGTATTACATTGAATAGGCTTGGACTTGGTGCTGGTAACCCAATGCACAGGACAATGGTGACACCAGAATAAAAATATTCATGATTCTGAAGCTGAAAATACAGAATTATTTTAGAGTAATATGTTTGCACTCTGTCATTGACTAGATGCATTTAAAATAATGTAAGCCACTTTTTATTGGTAACATAAGACATTTGTTATTATCAGGACCCACAATATTCCCCCATTTCGTTATTATACATTATATTCAACGTTATATGTAGTGTAGTACTGACACTAAAACTGAAATTGTAAAATTGATTTTTTTCCTCACACAGTAATTTTCATTTTGGGTGAACTATACACAATGCATATTGTCACTATCCACAATATATATTGTTGCATTTTTGTATTGCAATATATTGACATGATATATTGTTACGCCCCTACTTTTCACACATGATCTCTCAACAGAAATGTAGAGGTAATTTGCCAGTAAAGACTTTGTGTGAAAGTGGCTAATGTCACTTTGTCTGTTTGTGAGCACCACCAAGTTGAACTTTTGGTAACACTTTAGTATAGGGAACACGTATAAACTATTAACTACGACTTTTCCCTCAATAAACTTCTAATTTACTGCTTATTAATAGTTAGTAAGGTAGTTGTTAAGTTTAGGTATTGGGTAGGATTAAGAATGTAGAATAAGGTCATGCAGAATAAGGCATTAATATGTGCTTAATATGTACTAATAAATAGCCAATATTCTAGTAATATGCATGTTAATAAGCAACTAGTTAAAAGATCCTAAAATAAAGTGTTACCGAACTTTTATATAATAACAATGCCTCCAGGCATAAAATATACAAATCTTATTGGTTGGTCAGTTTTATTTGCAGTGCAATGGAAGACCTCTGTAACAAAAATCTGTAACAGCATGCAAATGTTTGTGTTAGTCTGAAGAGATGAATTAACAGCCGTTTGTTTAAATTATCACACCAAATTTTTGCACTGAACATTTGCCTTGGTGTGAACAGGCCTTTACTTGTGTTTAGCAGGTGCTTTTCATCCAAAGTGACTTGCGTTTAGAGATCTGCACTAGGCTGCAATAACCTGAACCTGGCCCAAAAATGACACGTCACATTTTAAAACTTTAAATCACTTACTCTTTTTATTAACTTGACTGACTGCTGATTCTTACAACTCCTTTTCAAATAGTCTATAGAGTCTAAAGATTACAATTTGTATATTATTAGGAATATTAATATTTTATTTTTTATAACCCAGTCCATTGAAAACTGAACAGATCCTAACATGATACTCAACAGTTTGTCAAATCCTGTAAAGCTTGGGTTGGGTGCCAGACCTCTACTTTCTGTACACTAATTGTAGGGTTGATAAACAGCTTATCTAGAAAGAAAAAAAGAGAAAAAACCATGTTGCTCTGACAGGCTCTGCCACTACTACTCACTGTGTTTTAATTAGGGTTGGGTATCCATTTTAGAACCGGTTCCATATTTCCAAGATTCGATAAGACGTGCATTTCGATTCTGCTTTACAATTCCTGTGTTCACATTTTAATGTGATTTTAAACCATTTTAGTGCAAGAAGACGTGAAAGGGAACTCACACTGTTTTGCGTGCCTCGCACAGTCGCATACATCTGAAGCGTGGCCTGGCCACAGAGAGCCACTGTTCCCGTACATGTTCCCGGCCTGTGTCCGTTCTCGAACCGTTCTGTGCATTTCCACTGCAGAAAAGGTAGTTCCGGGCCGGAATTGACTTCTCTTTCGTGTTTCCTTGTGCTTGAACAGACCAATATGCACAAAATTATAATTTATGAAGCGACAAGAATACTTTTTGTGATGACTTTATTCAACAATGTTTTGTCTTCGGTGTCATTCTTTTACACTGTTTACGTTCAGCGCTTCCAGGTTATACGTCAGAATGGCGGCTTATTATTGGCCGACGCTGTTCACGTGATGTTATTCAGCTACAACGGAAGGTTTTCAAAAAGACACAGAATAAATGTGACCCTGGACCACAAAACCAGTCGCATGGGTATATTTGTAGCAATAGCCAACAATACACTATGGGTCAAAATTATCGATTTTTCTTTTATGCCAAAAATCATTAGGATATTAAGTAAAGATCATGTTCCATGAAGATATTTTGTAAATTTCCTACCATTAATGTATCAAAAATGTATTTTTGTGAGTGGATATGCATTGCCAAGGACTTCATTTGGGCAACTTTAAAGGCGATTTTCTCAATATTTAGATTTTTTTTTGCACCCTCAGATTCCAGATTTTCAAATAGTTGTATCTCGGCCAAACATCCTATCCTAACAAACCATACATCAATGGAAAGCTTATTTATTCAGCTTTCAGATGATGTATAATTCTCAGTTTCAAAAAATTGAACCTTGTGACTGGTGTTGTGGTCCAGAGTCACAAATATGTTTGATAATCTAAATGTTTGACACTTTGTTTACCCCATTAGAATTGATAAAATTCAAACGATACCCAACCCTAGTTTTAATGATGGGTCACTTCTGCAAAGCTTTTGCCTTGAGTAATATTGTTATTATGCAACTCTCACTATGCAGAAGATGCAACCTATTTAAACTTGGGGGGAAGTTCTTATAAGTTCAGACTGTTCACAGGCTCTGTAAGGAACTGGTTACAAGCTTGTTGTTCATTCTTAAAATGTAAAATGGAGAGAAATGGCCTCAGGCAGCACTGGCACTGAATAAATCTGACTGTATAAGAATCATCCGAAATGTTACCAGTACAGAGAGTGTGCCCACGCAAGAGAGCAGAAAAAAAAGAGATTTCCTGTACTCTTTGGTGTGAATTTGAAACCTAAGAAAGTTCCTCTTACCTCTGTGCTATAGGTGTTGCTTAGATAAAAGAACAATGAGAAATGTATAAGTTAAAAGAACTTTAGGCTAATGATTCTATATTACTTTGGCCATAAATAGTAAACAGGTTTAAAAACTCCATGTTTCTTGTTCACAGCCGCAAGAAGCCAAAAACTGGATATCACTGTCAGTCATCACAATTTCAGCAGTGACGCACACAGAACTAGAGATGGGTGATAAAAACATAATGATAGTTATCACAATATAATTTTCCTCAATGCAATTAAAACAAAAGTTCCATAAATGTTCAATCTAATGTTTACAACTTAAAATAAATAAAGATGAAACATTTATTGTGATAATTATTGATATTGACTGATATGAGAAATTTTGTGATACTTTTTTGGGCCATATCGCCCAGCCCTACATGGAACTATCATTTTTAAATGCAGTTGTCACTTTTGAAGCGTGTACGTGACTCTTCTTCCTCTTAGCAGCATGAAAAATAAAACTGTTATTCAAATTGTGAATAGAATATAAGGAAAGCAACTAAAGGCTGTTCACTTTATAGTATAGAAGTATATAGTATAGCTCACTTTATAGTATAGAAGCTGTCAATCACTTCATTTCAAGTGAGTCCTGCAATGGCCTGAGACTGAATGGCCATAGCTATCATGAGGGTTTGAAATTATAACTTTTTCACTCACCGGCCAATTTGGCTACTAAATTTAAGTTACCGGCCATTCAGAACTTCTACTAGCCAAAAAAAAAAAAAAAAGATGAACTATGTCACAGCTATGCTATATATGGCAATGGCTTTTTAAATGCTTTCTTATCAACAAATAGCATGTAAATTAAAGTTAAAAATTTAAATTAAAGTGGCATGAGACAGCCAAGTATGGGAAACCATACTCAGAATTTGTCCTCTGCATTTTATCCATCTAAGTTAGTGCACACACATTAGGAAGTAGTGAGTAATGAACACCTGCAAGGGTAACTTCCATATTACATCAGAAGAACATCACATGCTGCACAATACAATAGAAATTACAAAAAAAGAGAGAAAAGAGAAAGAAAGGAAGAAAACAACAGAGAGGGTACATAATATCTATTATATTATAATATATTGTTGTTTTAGGTAAACAGATAAATAGAATACAAAGAACATCAAACACCACACGGAACAAAACAAACTTTTGGTCTGTCACTCGCACCCAGTTTGCCAATGGTATTAAAACTTCTAATTTTCTTTTCTTGGTTCCCTTCGTTGCTTGGCGGGTCTTTCCTTTTTTCATTGGGTTTACCCCAGGCAAGTATCGCCACATTATTATGTTTTTTTTAATCTTTCCCATTTGTTCAATGCAAATAAGCGTGCCGTTATTTGTTGTGTAGCGACGCGTATGTTTAAGCAAGCCAGAAATGCACAGATTCTGCGCAAATACACTGTATTTAATATATCATGACTCACGAGTTGAGTATTTGTGCTAAATTTGCACCGATTTGGCTTACACGAACTTCACCTGCAGAGTGAGTGAACATAAGTAACCCGCCAAATTGGCTAGTGGTTTGACAGAGTTATTTGACAGAGAATTTTTAATTTCAAACCCTTGCTATCATACACTCAAAAGACATGTCTGTGATTAGCTACAATGCTCAACATCTTTTGCAAATCTGTAATCTCAGTAACTGTAATCTCACAGTGAATTTTCAGATTATTTGTGCAGCACTACTGTGACATATATAAAAGTAGCGCCGGTATGTAGGAGATCAGTTTAAAAAAAAAAACTTAAGTGAAATCTTATCACAAGTGGGTTTTATCACAAGTAATACCTTCCCTTGAAATCTGTGCAAAGCAATATTAAAATGTGTTCTAAATTTGACACACCACAGAAAAATGTTAACCACCCAGCCAAATTTGAATGATTAAAAAAACTGCCAAGTAAATGAAATTAGTTATCAAAATCTTGAAAAAAATAAGCAGTATTCTCTGCTCTCAAACGCTGAGGCGTGTTCCGCTGTCGGCGCTGAAACCACACCTACTCACGAGAAAGATGCCGTCTCTCTCAACTAACTTGTCTGAGTCAAGAATCATGTTAGAGGGGTGCAAAATTTAGTAGAGTTACTTACTAATTATAACATAAGCACACAAGGCAACTTGCACTCATTGGTGGGCACGTACTGCCGACTGTGGACCAGATATCGTGCCGCGAGATGGGAGGATGAAGACCGAGGCTGTTCAGCCCCATTCACCAATAACAGCGGATTATCAGTTGTTTCTGATGAAAGTTTGTAAAACTATCTGGTGTAAAATTATCGCTGCAGAGGCGGATGTTGGTGGTGATTGTCAGCTAGGGCTGTCACTAGCGATTTATTTTTGGTAGTCGAGTAATCGGTTGATTATTTTGACGATTAATTGAGTAATTTGATTTTTTTTTTTTTTTTTTTTTGTATTTTTTTTTTTTTTGGCGGTAATAAAAGTAGACCTAAGCAAACAATCCGCTTGTTAAGTCATGACGTAAGGAACGCCCTTTCTGGGTCTAAGCCTCGAGTCGTCTCACTTGAGAATGCCATCTAGACGGCCGTTTATGAGCGCTATTTAATCATATTCAACATTTAACATTTTAAAAAGTTAAACATTTAAAATACTTGCAGTCTACACAACAGTCTCCATGCTCACAGCGTTACAGACATTAATATTTTAACGATTTATAAAAGATGAATCACTGTCTGGCCATCTGGGATTTTGGTATGGAGATAAAGGTTATGATTATAATTTTTTTGGTAGTATTACACCACATCGTGTGTGTATATTAGCACCGTTTGTTGTTTTCTTGTGGTATAGAGCGTTTGGACCCGGAAGCGCTGCCGCGTGACGTCAGACTTAACAACCGTATAGCCTATAAAATGACTTAAAATACATATGTAATAACAGCTGCTCTCAGCTGTTTCAAATAAAATATCAAAATCAAGTAATCATATAGTTTTATAGAAAAACAGCTAGTTAGCAAAATGTAGGCGGTAATGACAGTAACTCACGATTGAGCGGGCGAGTCACTGATGCTAATGTTGTTATTGTAGTGTTAGGGGCGGGGCCATGCTCGTTTTAGCCCCACCCAAAAAATTTGAATTGGTGAAAAACTGTAACGCTCTAACTCCACAATTCAGTACTACATAGTTCACAGTCTTTGTAATGCGTTTCAGCAATACATTTGTAACATTTATAATGTGTTTAGAAACAATTCTCAGAATTGACTTTACACAGACTTTAACAAAAGTTTCTAGAATGAGTTTTTGCACTTGGGATTAGAATGATCTTCAGGTTGTGTATTAGGGCTGCACAATATATTGAAATATCGCAAATGTTCATATAGCGATATGCATATCACAACGGCTTGCGTTATCTAAATGATTTTGATAGGCTACTTCAAAAAGTTGCAAAAAGTCAAAGTTTTTGGTTGACTCGTAGCAGAGAATAGACTGGGCACGTGACTGTTACTTAAGTGTGACTTGCTTGACGTTAAAGGATTGGTTCACTTTAGAATGAAAATTTCCTGATAATTCGTGTCTTTCTTCAGTCGAAAAGAAATTAAGGTTTTTGAGGGAAACATTCCAGGATTTTTCTCCATATAGTGGACTTAACTGGGGTACAATGGGTTGAAGGTCCAAACTGCAGTTTCAGTGCAGCTTCAAAGCGCTCTACACGATCTCAGCTGAGGAATAAGGGTCTAGCGAAACGATCAGTCATTTTCTAAAAAAATAAAAATGATTTACCACAAATGCTCATCTTGCACTAGCTCTGCGATGTGCCATGTATTACAAAATCACGTTGGAAAGGTCACGCGTGACGTAGGGGGAAGTCTTTCTCTTTCTGAACTCCACCCCAAAAAAAACAAGAAACTGACCTTGATCAATTATATGAATACTCATGGAGGGAAATGCAGCCAGGCTCCTAGTTTAGACTGGTGCCATGGATAATGAGGGCAAGGCCTGCACTGCTGGACAGAACTGTGACTGAATGGCAGAGCTAAATAAATAATGCTAAAACACTGCTGTTTACTTTAAGAAGTTTTAGTGATGCTTTCTTTTCCCAGAAAGAATGTGAAACTTGTATGTATATATTGGTTATATAATTTTCAGTTTTTAAATATATTTAAATATAATTTTAATTGATTTTACACACTCAAAGCATTATCGTATCGGATTAAGTTATCGCATATTGCATTTTCTTCAATATCGTACAGCCCTATTGTGTATATTTCTGTCTCTGCTTGTCTTTGAGTAGATATGATGAACTTTGTTAGTATGTCTGCTGTTTCCATTTCAATTCCCTTTCAGTTGCTGAAAGTGTCTCAGGACAAAAAAAAATGCATTGTGAAAGAGGTTTGGATTTGCTCTCAGTTTGAAATGAATAGGAGTCATTTTTTGCCCTGTTTATGTCCAGCTCATTCTCTGCAGGGCTCCTCATGTCAGAAAATATCCTCCACCATGCTGAGAGCTGGACACAGCTGTTCTTGTTTTGTTACGCTCATGAGTGTTGCACACTACTTTTTCCCCCATTTGTACATTTCTGGAATGATGCTGTAGTTTATATAAATGTAATTTATAGCTTTAAGTCTGTCACTAGATATGCATTTTTTTTTTTATTTGTCTTCAAATATGGAGTGGCCTAACCTAGAGAGAACTGAAATGATTAAAAATTGTACCTTTATTATCACCATATTTCTGGTAATTCTCACATCAAATGCATTGCCATTGCTAAAAATACGGTTCTCAGAAAACTTGGAAATGGATACTGTAGCGTTCCTTCTTAGTTTGCACTATTTATGAAGTGTTAGTGGGAAGTGTTAATAGTCATTCTGTTTGTTTCCTTGGCTCTCCTCTCTCTGTGGGAAACTTTTTTTTTTTTTTTTTTTTCCTGTGCTATTGTTTATTTGTTGGCACGCCAACATGAAATGCCTGGTATTATTATATTAGTCATTCTTTAGGCCGGTTTCTTGGTTTCAGTTCCCTTTTTTCAAACGTGGTCTCAGTCTTTCTTTTCTGAACTCCAAAAAAAAATGCAAAACTGACCTTGATCAATTATATAAATACTCATGGAGGGAAATGCAGCCAGGCTCCTAGTTTAGACTGGTGCCATGGATAATGAGGGCAAGGCCTGCACTGCTGGACAGAACTGTGACTGAAAGGGAGAGTCCTTGTTACACTTTTCATCCACAGAACTAGATGGTTCTGCTGCAAAAGATCTTGAGGTTATACCTGTATGTTGTCTTACAGGTTGTCCAGGTATGATCTTGTAGACACTGCTAATAAAGAGAAAGATAATTTAGCCTAATGATTAGGACTGCTAAAACCTTTATTCATATTGCATTTAGGATTCCATCAAGTCATTTCACATATCGATTTTCATTGTTCATTTATTTTATGCTGTTCAATCTGAATATGCGTAAACTCTTCTACGAGACATATGAGACATAGTACTGGATAAAAGTGTAATAAACCATGCACAAGAGATTGAAACTGCTGAACCATGTTCCTCTACTGTCTATTTCTCTGTGCAGTGACGGTGGATGAATGTGAGCACAATGAATGATTTGAAAAGCTACAAGAGTTGGTGACTACACCAGTAAGGTTGTCATCACAACAGATCATCATTGTTGCCCTGTGTTATGTCACCCAGACAATTCAGGAGAAAAACAAAATATCAGAGACAGGACATCGTTGCACTCATGGCAGAATAGGTCAGGATATTCAGTGGAACAAGTAATTGTTTCCTTTCAGGAGAGGATGGTTTCCTCTTTAACCTCTAGAGCATTTCAGTTTCCTTGTGATCACAGAAATCAGGCAGCACTGTTTTTAGGCTTAAAGTTCTGTTCATATAAGCAGTTAAAACGTTTGGAATAATTACTAATGAATGCTAAGAGGTAGTAATTTGCTAGTTCTCTATAGTTCGAAGTCCCCACGATCATGAAAATTCTGGATATGTCAAGGAATTTTAAGATTAAGATTTTCAGGCTTGGAAATGTTGTGTTTTCTAGTTATGCTTAGTTCTGAAGTATATATTTGGTAATCGCTATAAAATCTTTATCCAGTAATCAAGAACAACTGGAAAAGTTGTGGATTCACTGGACAAAAGGTGCAGGATCATTACATCATGGCAAGAGGCTGAAAGCAGCAACAGTGTGGACATCAAAGATCAACCTCTGTTCATCAAGACCTCAATTAGATGAATTTCTGTCATTAGCAAATTACCACCCAGATCGAGGGCCTTATTTTTTGAAGATCTGCTTTCAACCTGCCGATATGAATGTTTGTGGCCATTATACAACGTTTCATGAAGGGAAAACAGGATTTTGTTTCCACCAGTGCCCTGCAGTGTTATTTTGGTATAATTTATGTATTATATTAAGTACAATTTATATAGTATAATTAGTATAATATATATTGTTATAGTATTTATTCATATTTTGAATTAGCTTTTTTGTTCATGTGCTTTTATCATTTTTAATTTTTGTTTTTTTTAAATATTTCTTTTTATCTTTATTTTTTCAGATATAGTAATTGTAGTACTTCAACTTATTACAGTACTTCAACATTTCTGATGTAAAGTTTTAGTTCACCCAAAAATGAAAATTATTCCATGATTTACTCACCCTCAAGCCATCCTAGGTGTGTATGATCTTCTTTCAGACAAACACAATCAGAGATATTTTTAGAAATATCCTTGCTCCTCCAAGCTTTATAATAGTTGTGAATGGGGGGGCCACATTTTGAAGCCAAAAAAATGCATCGATCCATCATAAAAATAATCCATATGGCACCAGGGGGTTAATAAAGGCCTTCTGAAGCAAAGTGATGGGTTTTTGTAAGAAAAATATCCATATTTAAAACTTTAACTATAATAACTAGCTTCCGGCGGACAGTCGAAGGCATCACTTTGCAGCGGAAGAGTGAACTGTGACCCAACGTAACGACGAATGCGGAAGCTCAGAGGATAGAGCAAAACAAAACACCGGTCACGAATTAGAAGTCTAAAACGATAATTTTTTAAAGAGAAATGTCGGAGGATTTTGATATAAGAACCGCGAGAGGCGTCTAAGCTTACGATACTCCTACATCCTGTGTCATACATCGCTTCACGGGTTACTCTTGTAGCGCAAGTCAACTTGGGCAGTATGTGTACGGTCATCTATTGGAAGCTAAATATTTGAATTTATAAAGTTTTAAATGTGGATATTTTTCTTATAAAAATGCATCTTCCCTTCAAAATGCCTTTATTAACCCCCTGTAGCCGTATGGATCTGATGGGGGGCAAACCCCTCACCCACCCCGCCCTTCACTACCATTATTACTTGGAAGAGCCAGGATATTTTTAAATATATCTCCGATTGTGTTCATCTGAAAGAAGATAGTCATATACATCTAGGATGGCTTGAGGGTGAGTAAATCGTGGGATAATTTTCATTTTTGGATGAACTATCCCTCTAATATTTATTTTATTTCAGCTTTATTTCAATTACAAAAAACAATTTTTGAATAGTTTTAGTTAACAGTGAAACACTGGTGTCCTGCTAGATATGTTTTCCTTTTCTTGTCTAATTAACTTGACCAAATCCTAACACACTCTTGTCAGCTAAGATCCAGATAAGATGTGGTTCTGTTCTGCTGTAGAAGTGATAGGTTGAGGTGTGACTGAAATGTTTTTTTCCCCCAAACATACTCCTAGCTAATGATTTAAAGATTACGTTTGCTTGCACTGGATCACAAACAAACCAAACTATGGGTAGGAATGGTCAGAAATTCAATAGTTTCCCTGTGCAACACTTTCACTGTACCATTAGTCTCTTCTCTCCAAACAACTGAAATCCCAATTTTATAAGGAAATCCATTTGGAGCAGCAGTGTTGCATCTAGAGATGCAAACATCTGTAGTCTCATTGATTTGTTGTTTTCTCTCAGCTAACCAATGCTGCATGGAGTGTCTGTTTCCATAGCAACATGGCAAGAGGTCACAGAGTTTCATTATTGTACATGATGACAGCATTGCTAACTGCGTTGTAATTAAGCCCCAGTCTGTCCTCTTTGTTTAAATTTGATGTTCAGTTTAATCAGGAGGATTTATGCTGGATGCTAATAAATGCCTGTCAGCCATGACACCTCTTAGCTGAAAACTATTTCTTAGCACATTACATATTAAATATAAGATGTGAATGTAGCTCATAGCTAATGCAGTGTGACCTCATCATCTGCTTTCCTTATCAGTTTGCAGTTAAAGATAGTTTAAACACGTATAGCACTATAAATATTCATTTGGAGACAAACAATCGACCGTTTCAGTCTTCAACCCAAGGGCTTCTTGTTTGGACTCCATGTTCTGAACTCTTTCATGTGACTGTTGTTCTGTGTTTACCGCTAATGGCTTCTATCATTAGACTGAATGGCCAGGTTCCTGGGCAGACACGCAGTGATTCAATAGGGAATTTGGTTCCTGTATGCTTTTATATGTAGTTAAAGAACAATTTGGTTGTCCTGATTCTGTCCTCCTCTGGTTCCAGTCTTTCTGTTTGCTTTTAATCTTGTTCTTTGTTCAATGTTGAAATAGCGTGAAGTACAAATATTATTAGTCAAACGAAAAAAGGTGTGTCTGGGTTTTGCCTTGAGTTAATGATGTATTTTACAAAGCATCATTTGTTCCATGACACAAACGTCAGTACCAAACCTTCATTTCTAGTTTAAAGTCAGCATGAAATCAAAATTGATAACTCTTATTTTTTTTTATGGAATATTGTAGTATTTATCATCAATAATTTATCCGTGCACTTTATTATTATTTTTTTTAAAATTCATGTGCCCTCGTAATCTTTAATCAAAAACATTAACCTGCCCTCCCCCCTCAAAACGGCTCATCGTCTCTTCCTGTCACATGCTATGGCGCGAGGGCGGAGCTATCTGGAACTGCCAGCAGATCCAGTGATGTAAGGGGAAAATGCTGTCGCTGATGCCAGTCATTGGGGTGTGTACAGTACCCTCAAACATTGAGCGCGTCCTCCATCAGGTTCCTTTCAGTCAGTCAGGCTGCGTGTGCACGGGAGCAGAGCAAGCGACCAGAGCGTTTTTAGACTCATTCCTATGGAAGTTGAGCATCACGCTTAACTTATGCGTGAGCATGAGACTCAACTTCCATAGGAATGAACCAAAAATGCTCGCTCTGCGCCAACGGGGGGACACCGTCAGTCAGTCATTCTCTCTCTCGGTGCACGCTCTCTCGCTGTTTAGTGCCGTTAACCGTCCTCGTCATCCTCAATAAATAAAGTTCTTACAGTAACGTAAGGGTGCTCTGCTCGCACTGATTCCGGTGGAGAGAAATCCCCCACTGACTGCAAACAGGCATTCAGATCTGCCTCCATTTTGTTAGCAACACCCAACTTCCAACGATCCAATCAATTTCCAAAGGACAAAATCAAGTCCCGCCCTCTCATTTCAGATGCCGTTTCACTCGGATAGATGTCACAGTAGAGAAGAAAAGACAATCGCAACTTCCGCTTCATGCTGACTTTAAGGAGTTCCTGAATACTGTGAAATTCATATAATATTCATATATTTATATATTCATATAATATAAAAAATATAAGAGCAATAAAACTGCCATTTGTCATCTCTACAGTGTTCACTACCATTCAAAAGTTTAGGGTCGGCAAGATTTTTTTTATATTTTTGGAAAAAAAAAAAAAAAATCTTTTTTTTTTTTTATAGAAATACAGTAAAAACGGTAATATTGTGAAATTATTACAAAATTAATTTAAAATAACTGATGTATTTTACATGTTTTTTTCTGATGTATTTTAAAATAAAATTTATGATGTCAAAGCTGAGTTTTCAGCATCATTCTCTCATCAATAGTCTTCAGTGTCACATGATCCTTCAGAAATCATTCTAATGTGCAGATTTGCTGCTCAAGAAACATTTCATATTTATTTTGACAATTGAAAATGGTTGTGCAGTTTAATATTTTTGTGGAAACGGTGATACATTTTTTCCAGGGTTATTTGTTTAAAAAGTTTAAAAGAACAACATTTATTTGAGACAGTAATTTTATTCTTAATTTTATGTACTGTCAATTTTATGTATCCTTGCTGAATAAAAGTGTTAATATGACTTCTGTATTATGTATTAGTTTATGTACATATATTTTGTAACAGAATTTACCAAACATCCCAAACAATGCTGTGTGCTGGGTTAAATGAGTCAGTCAGTCCTGAGAGCTTATAAAATGTGTAAATGAATCAAAACAGTGCCAGGAATTCATCTGTTACACACACAAACAAAGATCTGCTGCAAGGAGATGGCCATTCCGACGCCTTTACGCCTGTAACCCAAATCCTTTTAAATTCAGACTTGGAATAGCTATGATTTATGTTCAGAATAGTTTTTCAAAAAATCTATTTGTCTGAAACTGGCATAGAGAATCTAAAGAAACTGATGGATGTAGACATGTGCCGATTTTCTGTAATACGATATATCACGATAATGAATATGCACAATATTGTTATCGTGGGCACTTCAAAATACTGTGAATAATTATTTATTATGAATTATTCAGATTTTTATAATACATTTTAAGAATACTTTCCCCATCAACCGTATAAAATGCACTACACCGCTGTATGCTGCGTTGAAGGGACACACGCACTCAGTTGTAAACAAGCCCAACGTGCATGAGAAGCAGATGGCGGAACGAGTGAAGGAGACGCACTGAATGAAAGTGCACGTTCACTCTCTAACAGCAGCGGGCGCTGATGGAACAGCAGAAATGCAGCGGTTACCCCAGAAGCCTGTAAACAAAGCAGCTGTGCTACTGAACAGTATTTAAGTAAGCAATAAGGTACGAGAGGCTGTGCTGTATTGTGAATAAGTCATGGCTGAAGGGCGTTGTTAGGCACGACACGAAGCAACTTATTTCAATATCGTGATAATACCTTATACCGTGATAAAAGCTTCAGCAATTATTGCAACATGAAAATTTGATACCGTCACATGCCTAGATGGATGGAAGATTCAAAATAGTTTCAGTGGTTGACGAAACAGCTGTTTCAGCACTACTAGCTTATATACTAGTAGCCTCATGCCTCTAAGCGAGAGAATTAATAAAGCTTAATCAGACACCAGGCACTGGATTCGAGAAAAATTATAATGATTATAAAGTTCAGAAAACCTCAGTGCTCAGTCTTGCATTCATACAGGAGGCTGTCTGGCAATATGATGGCAATTTTTTCCAGAATCAAAGCCCAGTGTGAATGTGGCTCTTTTTAGACTGCACCTGTTCCATGATGAAATTGCTACGACATTTGCCTGATTATTATTTGGTCTGTTTTTGTGAGCTTTAAGGGATTTTGTTTTGTGTTTTCGTTTTCAGTTACAAGTTTTATGAAGCGAATGAAAGGTTTTTCCCTACATTACACCAAACAGTTAAGACAGGATGTAGTGTACTTGTGTGGGTCATTCAGAAAAGCAGTTTTAGATCTACAAGTGTTCTTACGTTTAAAGAGCTACACTCCAGTTCTAATGAAACAGTGAGTGCCATCTCCTCTTCTGCCCTAACCTTCACCCCTCAGTTCTAGTGAACGATTCATTCGGCTCATTTAAAAGTATTTACATTTTACACTGTGTATTGTTTCTGTGTGTGTGTGTGTGTGTGTGTGTGTGTGCATGCATGTGTCTGCCTAGAACATTAGTAAGACAGTTGTCTGATTAGTCCAAAGATCCATGACCCAACTGAGAAACAGGAGTCACTTCCTGCATATAGACGCATCAGAAGTCACGTAACAGCTGATGCTCTCCAGACCTTCCGGCATGAATGGAGGCTCTACAGCTGGGGACTGTGAATGACCTGTTTCATGGACACATTTTTCATTTTTGTTTTGCCGTTTTTATTGATTGCTAGACTTTTATGTCTAGATATGTTTTGTCCTTTTTAGATTTATCAGAATGTTTTTGTTGGTTTTGTTTTGGCATGTCTTTATTTATGTTCTGGCTCCTTTGTCTGATACTAAATCCTGAAATGTGTAGTTAACTATTGCAACTTTTATAAAGGAGAAACCTGAAGTACTGTGAGATATGGAGGTAGAAGTATTATATATTATTATAATTTGTCTCCCAAATGACCAGATCTCAATATCAAGCCTTTAGAAGCAGTTTGAGTACAGAGGAAAGTGTCCTAGTGTTTGATTGTTTTTTGTTTTGTTTTTTTTCTTAACAGGATTTTTGTGGATATTATCATTCTGCAGAAAGGAAATATCTCTAGGGATCTATGTTTGCATGATAAAAGGTGTCTTGTCTTGTAAAATCGACTCATATTCCTAGGAGTATATATATAATATGATTTCTGGTATCGTTATGGAGCCCCACAACACAATCTTCTTTAGATGATGATGATGCAGCTGCTGTGCAAAATGGATTACTGAGCAGAGGAATTTGTGTATGGCTTTATAGTTTTGCTTTGTGTATCTTCTGTTGTTGGATGTAATTGGTCTGTATGGGTTAGGGTGAAAAGTTTTAATTGTCAAAAGTTACTGCAGTGTTTAATTGTTGCTAAGATTTTGTCATATGTAGTGAATAATGAGGAATGGGGATGTGCCCAAAGCCTAATTCCGAATTTGGAAAGACATGGAAAATGAATAACACATTCTGTGGAGTCCCTAAAGGGACATTGTTAGGCTTGCTGCGATAGTCGGTTACATTACTGTACATCAGATTTCACTTATCACGTGAAGATAGTAAGGAGAGATGACTGACAAGATGATGTCGGAGGATTTGATGCACAACCGATCCTGAGCGTCATTGATGAATATCTTATCTTGTCAAATGTGTGGTCAGTACTGCTGCTCCCTATACACAGAGCGAACGTGCATTCAAAAGCGATTTCAATACCCTTTATGTTGATAGCGGCTCCCTGATGACCGCAAATAATATACAACATAATTACCCAACTGTATAATTGCAAGGGAATGCAAAAGCATTGAAATATGTTTGTGTTTTTTTTTCTCCCATTTTTGCCATCACCATGTCCCTTTAGGGGCTCCGTAGATTGCGTATCCGGCTTTGGGCACATCCCTAATGAGGAGGCAGAGCACATTTTTCTGAATTAGAACATTTAAAGCCAGTGATACCATGACTATTTCAGTGACTGGCTTGAATGGGTATTGTTGAAAAATTAGGCTCGTGCCCCGTTCACACATACAGTGATTTTAGCTCTGCAGGTCACCACACAGATCTGTTTTGACACGTTTTTTTTGTGTGTGTGTCCCGTCCATTGTCAAACATCACAATTTCAGAATCAATCCCACATATGGTTGTCACTCCTGAAACTTTGCAATGTACTTGGCAGCACTTTTATTCAAGTTATGAATGGGTTATATATAGAAAGCGAGTGAAGAGAGTGCCCCCTTTATAATAAATGAAGCTGAAATCACTTCAGTTCAGCCTCAGTGTAAGCTCACTGACTGAGTGAAAACTCCCATTATAATCAAAAAATCTGTCTATACTGCACAATGAATCCCTTATGTACATTGTGTTTATACTTTGGTTATAACAAAATTATTTGCGAGCGTGCGGAGCTCACGCTGAACAAACTGGTGTATTTAGCGGATTCTGACTAACTTAAATGCCTCTGATTGGCCATTGCATTCACACACTCAACAAACATGTGATTGAAGAGAAGTTTATGTTGTATCCAATGTTGCCTACATTATGCTACAGTATCTTACAGTAAGATATGGATTGCAATCACATGTGCTCCAGTGCCTTGATTTCTGTTGATAGTCGTTATATTATGTTGCTACTCATTGTCGTGGTTAACCTTACTAACTTGCATGACTGGACACACTTGACAGTCACTAATGTTACTGGAAATCACAAGCTCTCATTGAAAATTACATCATAAAGTGCCATTTTATGGCTTTATTTCATCTGTTGCTTTATTTGTTTTCTTAGCTGAACGCTCTAGAAGCGTTCAGTTTCAGAGCTGGTTGGCTGGCACTAGAGTGTAGCAACATTCAAAGATGGTCTCTGATTAGCCAAGTCTTTCATCTTATCAGGATGTATTTGATTGACGAGGGCAAGTCTCTTCATGGAATAAATATGCAATCAGATCCATTGTATGTATCTCCAGAGGAAAACCACATAGATATAGCTCAAAAATTATCTTCATGGGTATAGCTTACACTCTTAAAAATAAAGGTTCCTTATTGGCATTGATGGTTCCATGCAGAACCTTTACTGCCCATGTGACCCTTCCATTGCACAAAAGGCTCTTTATAGTGCAAAAAAGATTCTTTAGATATTTGAAATGTTCTTCACACTAGGAAAAAAACTGCATTTTAGAACCGAGGGGGAAAAAACAATCTGTTCACTCTGAGCAGAATCAGAATTTTAACATTTCTGTTCATGCGTTCATTCTGTAACATTACCATTCAGAAAACGCTCGTAGGCAATACAGCCTGTGCATAGCACTTCATCTTTTATAGCACAAGATTTTGGCCAAATGTATTAAAGGGGTCATGAACTGCATTGTTTTATTGTTTTTATAATGTTTCCTGGGGTGCACTTATAATGTTACTATGCTGTTTACATCAAAAATTGTCATCATTTAGAAATAAAAGGCATTTTTCCTACCCTGATTTTAGCCCTCTTATCTGAACGCTGCTGTGATTGGCTAACATCTTTGCATTTGAAATAGCTAAGTATTACTCTCTCAAACTTTTAGCAAGTTTTTACTATTACAGCTCTCAAGGATAACTAACCGTGAAAAGTGTTGCATTACATTTAGATCTATGGCATTATATTTATATTGTGGCATAAAATGTTGCAGAGATGAACATTGTAGCCGATCACAGACATGTTGTTGAACGCATGAAAGCAGTGATCTCATCATTGCAACTCAATTTCTGCATACTAACAAATGCTTTCAATGCAAACGCATTGTAACTAAGAGATTCGTTGAATAAAACGTAGTTTTGGCGTGTGTCCAGAACTCAGTCACTGATAAACTTGCACTGTTTGATTGACGGCTCCAGCGCACGCTGTTTGATTGACAACTCTTCCGATTGTAAAGGGAGCGTTCTTTGATCGCTTTCTTTATATAATTTAATCACCGTTTAAATAACAGATTATTTTTATCATACTAAGAGAAACAACGTAAAGTTGACTGTTTAGTCAGGGGTTTGATTTACACATAGACAAAGAAAATCTGACATGAATCATTACATATCAGATCAGGCATTAGAAATAACACAGTTACTTACATGTTGTTGCATTACTTTCAAGTCCATATCATAAAAGTCTGTTTGCAAAGCCTGTGCTGAAATGCAATTGATTTACTAAAGAATCCACAGTGAAATACCGAATACAAATAAATAAAGCTCAACTGAGACATTCACATTGTTGAAAATAAATAACCATATTCCTAGCATTAGGATCCTTTGAAAGGTAATGTTATTTTTGTCCTGTATAGCTATTCTCTCCTCGTCATTTCACTAACATGCCAGTGGGCGAGGCTAACAATGCAATGAAGAAATAGGCGTTGATTTCTACTGCGGAGGTGCCGTTTCACCTATCTATGTCATAGATAGGCACATTCCAGGATCAGTCGTTCGCTGGGCCTGGTGTCAATAAAAGCTTTTATTGGACTAACAAGGAAGTTTTCAGTTCTGAAACTTAAAGTATATTTTTATAGTACGATGACCTCTTATATATCAAAAGCTCCATTTATGACCCCTTTAAATGAAAGGAAAAACTGAGCAGCCACACAGCTACAATAAACTTTGTAACCTGTAATTGATCATAATGCGGTGCACATACTGCCTCAGATGTGGCCTTTCTAATAACTGATAAAACACAAATCTCCTGGTGACATTCGCTGGTGAAAAACCTTGTAACTCAATTGAGCTTAATTTTGGTAAAATGTTAATAATATAATGACACATGCAAGTGTTTGACCATACAAATAAGACACAATAATCATTTTAATCATTTTAATTGTTTTTTTTTTTTTTTGTTTTTTTTTTTTAAAGTTTTTTGTTGTTGTTGTTGTTTTCATCTCCTGAATAGTAGCGTTTCTACACTAACCTGCAATTTTCACTGGTTTTAAAACACACCACATTGGATATTACCTGCCTTTCATTTTCACTTAAATGTAGTGCTTTAACGGTTGGTGACATCTTGTGAAAAACTCCTGAGATCCAAAAGCTAATGCCAGTGCATTGCTATTGTGACTTACCTATGATGAGTTGACAGCTAAGCATGGGAATTTCACTCACGTTGGATGCGTCAACGTCACATTTTTTGCATAGGCCGTACTATTTGAATTCATAATTGGTTGACTGCTAAATTGAAATATTGAAAAGAACGATAAAATAATTGTATTAATTGGTTAATGGTAATTTCAAATAAGTGTTTCTGTTCAGAACGATTAAACTTGATTTCATTTTTGTTTGTTCCTGTTAATTTCGTTCGTTTCCTTTTTTGTTTTTGTTGTTTTGAACCGGTTCAGAGCCCTGATCTAGGGTACTCTATGAACAAAATTGAAATGTGGATGATGGAACTTCATCAAAATAGGGCTGTTATTGCATTCTTGACTGTGCCACAAATAAATTAGGATGATGGACATTTTACATAATGGATCATAGCAGAATAGGGTACCACAATATGTAGAGTTGAGTGTATAGAGCTTTCCATCTATGCTCATTTTCTCTCTTCCCTTTCTTTTGCCAGCGCTGTCTCGTGAAACGAAAACATGGGGAAGCAGAACAGCAAGCTCCGCCCTGAGGTGATGCAGGACCTGCTGGAGAGCACGGACTTTACGGAGCATGAGATCCAGGAATGGTACAAAGGCTTTCTACGGGACTGTCCCAGTGGCAACCTCTCCATGGAGGAATTTAAGAAAATCTACGGAAACTTCTTTCCTTATGGAGACGCCTCAAAGTTTGCAGAGCACGTGTTCCGTACTTTTGATGCGAATGGCGATGGCACGATAGACTTTCGGGAGTTCATAATTGCACTGAGTGTCACGTCACGAGGGAAGCTGGAACAAAAGCTCAAGTGGGCGTTTAGCATGTATGATTTGGATGGAAACGGATACATCAGCAAGTCAGAGATGCTTGAGATTGTGCAGGTATGTCAGGCTACCTAAAGCTTTTAAGATTTTAATTTAATGTTGGCACTCTTTAAATGCTTTTATCATCATCACCATGACTGCTGAAGTCTGAAATAGAATCAGATATCGCTTAAGGAGACACAAAAGAGATCCCAACCGAGTCGTGCTATGCCCAATTTTCACATCGCATATGTTGTTATTTCTCACTTGCAGAATGTAGTGCGTTAGCAGCAAGGATAGCCGTGGTGTTAGACTGTCAGGAAGCTCCATACTGTAAAGAAAGCCCAAGTCTTATTTCTGTTTCTGATAAACAGGCTTTCATCAAAGTGCACTCCTTCACATGGTTATGTTTGCTGTCATTGCAGTTGGCATGATTTATCTTTGCTTTCTTGCTGCAAATTGTAATTGTAAGCAGCAAGTTATGGCTCAGATCTTGAGGCCCTGTTGAAACCAAACCAAGTTTGAAGACTTGTAACTTATAGATTACATTGTACCAGGATATTTTACTTTAACTAGAAAAAAAAAGAAAATGTTACACCCACAAATGCTATTAAAATAACATTAAAGGGTTAGTTCACCCAAAAATGAAAACTATCCCATGATTTACTCACCCTAAAGCCATCCTAGGTGTATATGACTATCTTCTTTCAGACGAACACAGTCGGAGATATATTAAAAAAAAATCCTGGCTCCTCCGAGCTTTATAATGATAGTGAATGGTTTAGTTGACACATTTCATATAACTTATAACGTATAAAAATTTAATTTACTTCTGTTTTGTTGGGTATAAAGGATGCAGTATGAGACCATCATCTTTCATGTCTTGATGGCTTTTTTATTTTTTTATTTATTTTGATGCATGGTTCACCTCCTCTCCTGGAAGGCTGATGTAAATCTAATGATGTGCTGAATGTCTTGTCCTCTTTTAATGATGTATAGCCAGGTAGTGTGTTAAAGAGGAGCCCTGTAATGGAGCCCATCTGTAGAGGGAAGACTCAATAACTTGAAGACCTGCACTTTACAGCACATACATTTCTTCCTCAGATGTTAAAGTTATGGGAAAATATTGTTGATTATATAAAATATATATTTTTTTCATTTATTTTAAATTGCAACAAATGCTAAACTATACAACAGTAATGCAGGTCTAACATTTAAATTTGCAATGCATAAAAACTGATGTACTAAATTAATGAATGTAAGATTTCTTTGTGGCTAATGGGATTTGTAAGGTTCTATTTCTTATTAAGCTACTTTGGAGCAGAATTTATTTTGAAAAGTTCTATACAATTATATTGTAGTTGAAAAATTTCAGTTGAGTACCTGTTGCCTTGCTGAAGATCATCATACTGGACATGTTTCTGGACGATCTTTATACATGCCACATTAGTTGTCTGTAGATTCTGTGTGTTTCTCTGCTGTCAGTCATGTGCTGGTATTCACTGCCTCATCTCTGAGTGTGTAGTCAGTACTGTTAGTGCACTAGGTCTTATTCTAACTATCACACTTTTATTCCTTTTGATAGTAAAGTCTTTTAAGTGTTGATTTGAGCAGGAGCTATTAGAGGCAATAATTAGAGGGGAGAAACGTATCTGTTATATGGGATAGTTCCCCCAAAATTGAAAATCCTGTCATCATTTACTCACCCTCAAGTTATTCCAAACCTGTAATATTTAAAAGAATATAATATATAAAATCTACGAATTTTGCAGAATGTCGGTAACCAAACAGTTGATAGGACCCCATTGACTTCCATAGTATTGTATTGTTTTGTTTTTGTTTTGTTTGGTTACCCATATTCTTCAAAATATCTTCTTTTGTATTCAGCAAAAGAAAGAAATTCATCCAGGTTTGGAACAACTCGAGGATGAGTAAATGATGACAGAATTTTCATTTTTGGGTGAACTATCCCTTTAAGGCTTTCTACCTCGTTATATTGAATCTGCTAGATTTATTGTGCTGTCTGGCTCACATATTAAAATTTAACGTTTTACACACTTGGAGTATGATAATGCTGATGTTTGTTAGAGTAGCATTTAAATATGGGATTACTGTATTTTGTGATGTGATATTATTTTTGATGGAGGGAATCTCTTGTGTATTCTCTCTCCCACAGGCAATTTATAAGATGGTATCATCAGTGATGAAGATGCCAGAGGATGAGTCCACACCTGAGAAGAGAACAGAGAAGATCTTCAGACAAATGGACACCAACCGGGATGGTAAACCCTTTTTTCCCCTTCATCATGAAACCTATTTGGCAGTGGTATATGAAAAATGACATACAATACGTGGTGGCCTTTTAGGGTTGAAATCATCGACCAAAACAGGGATGTTTTGTTAGCGCTTCTCCGATGGCACGTTTTGACTGTCAACATACTGAAATGTATCGTCAACATGCTTCTGTTTCAGTTTTGCTTAAAATGAATTCGTTTTGGCTTGACATTTATATAGCAACTTTTTTTTTCCATTCTCATTCTGTTCTGAATACCATTAAATTTAAAGGATTTATTGTGGAGTGAAGGGAACTTAAATAGCCTATAGCTATGTTTATAGTGTTTATAATGTTTGTAAACATTTTGCTTTATTTATTTATTAATTATTTATTTAGGCCTACAGGTATTTTACATTAATGTAATAATAAAATGTGACTTAACTTTTTTTTCTTAACCATGCAGCAAAACATTTTCAAAATATCTTTAAAAATTACAATTCAACCGATAATATCGGACAAAATTCTAACAGTTAATTATGAGCATCCTTAGTCCATAGCTCATTAATTAGCCTGTAAAAATAATTTATTCATTATTTAATGTATGTTTGAATAAATCTTTCAAGATAAATTTTTATTACAGCCACCATTTAAATGTTTATCATTCAACAACGAATTAAAGGTACAGTGTGTAAATTTTAGCGGCATCTAAGCTGCAACCAACGGCAGCTCACCCCTCCCTTTCGCATGATTTGGGAAGCTACGGTGGCTGTCTGGCTGACACAAGTCAAAGATGTCGTCGTTTGAGACAGCAGAGAGTGCGTTAGCGAGTCAAGCAATGAGGTTTATTCTTACTTCTAACAAAAAACGATCTTTGCTTCTAATAAACCAGACGACTACTAACTACTGCTTCTTTTTCGTGTGTATTCAACATAGTGACGATTCAAGCTGCCTCTAAAAACACGAACGATTTAGAAGAACAAAAACATAGTGACTAAACACGCTCTGTAGAGTGTTTGTCCGTTTAGGGCAGCTATATAAATATGCCAGCGCATAATGGCGACTTAACATGTAAGGGGACCCGTGATGTATGAGATACAAACCCGATTCCAAAAAAGTTGGGACACTGTACAAATTGTGAATAAAAAAGGAATGCAATGATGTGGAAGTTTCAAATTTCAATATTTTATTCAGAATACAACATAAATGACATATCAAATATTTAAACTGAGAAAATGTGTCATTTTAAGGGAAAAATAAGTTGATTTTAAATTTCATGGCATCAACACATCTCAAAAAAGTTGGGACAAGGCCATGTTTACCACTGTGTGGCATCCCCTCTTCTTTTTATAACAGTCTGCAAACGTCTGGGGACTGAGGAGACAAGTTGCTCAAGTTTAGGAATAGGAATGTTGTCCCATTCTTGTCTAATACAGGCTTCTAGTTGCTCAACTGTCTTAGGTCTTCTTTGTCGCATCTTCCTCTTTATGATGCGCCAAATGTTTTCTATGGGTGAAAGATCTGGACTGCAGGCTGGCCATTTCAGTACCCGGATCCTTCTTCTACGCAGCCATGATGTTGTAATTGATGCAGTATGTGGTCTGGCATTGTCATGTTGGAAAATGCAAGGTCTCCCCTGAAAGAGACAACGTCTGGATGGGAGCATATGTTGTTCTAGAACTTGGATATACCTTTCAGCATTGATGGTGCCTTTCCAGATGTGTAAGCTGCCCATGCCACATGCACTCATGCAACCCCATACCATCAGAGATGCAGGCTTCTGAACTGAGCACTGATAACAACTTGGGTTGTCCTTGTCCTCTTTAGTCCGGATGACATGGCGTCCCAGCTTTCCAAAAAGAACTTCAAATTTTGATTCGTCTGACCACAGAACAGTTTTCCACTTTGCCACAGTCCATTTTAAATGAGCCTTGGCCCAGAGAAAACGCCTGCGCTTCTGGATCATGTTTAGATATGGCTTCTTTTTTGACCTATAGAGTCTTAGCCGGCAACGGCGAATGGCACGGTGGATTGTGTTCACCGACAATGTTTTCTGGAAGTATTCCTGAGCCCATGTTGTGATTTCCATTACAGTAGCATTCCTGTATGTGATGCAGTGCCGTCTAAGGGCCCGAAGATCACGGGCATCCAGTATGGTTTTCCGGCCTTGTTACCTTTACGCACAGAGATTGTTCCAGATTCTCTGAATCTTTGGATGATATTATGCACTGTAGATGATGATAACTTCAAACTCTTTGCAATTTTTCTCTGAGAAACTCCTTTCTGATATTGCTCCACTATTTTTCGCCGCAGCATTGGGGGAATTGGTGATCCTCTGCCCATCTTGACTTCTGAGAGACACTGCCACTCTGAGAGGCTCTTTTTATACCCAATCATGTTGCCAATTGACCTAAGAAGTTGCAAATTGGTCCTCCAGCTGTTCATTATATGTACATTTAACTTTTCCAGCCTCTTATTGCTACCTGTCCCAACTTTTTTGGAATGTGTAGCTCTCATGAAATCCAAAATGAGCCAATATTTGGCATGACATTTCAAAATGTCTCACTTTCAACATTTGATATGTTATCTATATTCTATTGTGAATAAAAGTTTATGAGATTTGTAAATTATTGCATTCCTTTTTTATTCACAATTTGTACAGTGTCCCAACTTTTTTGGAATCGGGTTTGTAGAAATGGCTCATTCTAAGGTAATAAAAACAAAACAGTTCATTATGTAAGGTCTTTATACACCGCTGAAAACAGTTATGTATATTATATTGCATTTCTGTCAATAGATCCTCCCAAATTTTACACATTGTACCTTTAAAGACATAATTATATCTCTAAAAAGTTGATATAAAAACTGATATAAAAGCTATTGAAATGTTTCTATACGATTCAGTGATGAGTGTTGATTAAATTTAATTTCTGTTTTTCGGTTCTGGGTGTTTTGGTAAAAAAAAAAAAAATATTTTGGTGCATCAGTATGTGAAATTGTTTTTTTAGTTTTTTTTATTACAAAAAAAAATTCTAGCACTGTTTTCTTGTGTAAAGTCTGTGTGCTTGTTTGTGCACTCTAACAAAACCCATTTAAATGCATTATGCCATTATAAAAGGTCTGAGATTGAGTGATTTGAAAAGCCCCATTAGCTGTTAAACAAGGCTGTCTACGTGCGTGTGCATGAAATTGATGATCAAAAACCAAACAGATCCGAGTATACAGAAAAGACAGTCTGATTCTATAGTCAGTTGAACTTTTGCGTTTCCTGCTCTCTCGTGACCAGAGTCACATGGGACAGAGATTGTGCATATATTTGTGTATCTGTGGGCAGTTGTCTGCATAAGCAGCATAAGCGTGTTCTCACTCAGATACTTTATTAATCACAGTGAGGAAATCAAAGAACATAAAAACAGCACTACAAATGAACATGGTCTGATCAAAATAAACCGTGCAGTCCAAGCATGAACTACAATGACATGAGCGATGAATGCTAACGTTATCACAGAGGACCTGTTCTGTACTATTTCATCACTGCTCACTGGAATAACAGTGTCTGTATGCATCCTTTGATTCTTAGCATTCCTTCGCCACCTCTCACTTTTGAATGCAGGGAGACGGCAGTGCCACCTGCTGACTGATGCTGTACATGCCACTTTTGGGCAGCTTCAATCACTACATGTTTTTAGGGATGCCCCATATGAAAAATCGAACCCCTCATATTATATCCGATATTAAAATTTTACTATTTTTGTTGAAATAAAATAACAATAAAAACTAAAATAAATTATTTTAAATTCTACAAGTCAATTTAGAAACAACATTATAATAAACAGTTTATAAATGGATATTGATTTTGAGATTAAGATTAAAGATTACATTTAACAGTGTTATTAATTACTATTTTAAAAAATAGTGACAAAATCCTGCCCTTTTTTTAACCCGAAGACCTGAAAGCTTATTAGATTTAACAGAAACACTAAAATGTCTTCCATTTGTTTCCATAACACATTAGTTGATTCAGATTCTTACACAACAAGCCGGATATCGGAAAGCTAGCCATCATTTTTCTATTGTAAATAATATGATCTTCTAAGAGCCTGTGTCCTCTCCTGTTTTATTCTAGGAAAACTGTCTCTGGAGGAGTTCATCAAAGGGGCAAAGAGTGACCCGTCCATCGTGCGTCTGCTACAGTGTGACCCCAGCAGTGCAGGACAGTTCTGAGATCAGCCTCCTCTCATGCTTCAACCTTTTATTTATTTATGGGTTTTAATTTAGTTTTTGATATAGTCGCAGGGAAATGATGGAGGGTCAGGTTTTTTTCCAGACTAGGGCATCTGGGTCTCATCAGACTGAGCTTGGCCAGATCTAGTAACACACACACACGCGTGCGTGCACAGAGTTATTGGCTGCGTTATCTCTGTAGGAAGCCGCAAGAGGCCTGTGATGGAGTGAATTAGGGGAACTAGAGCATTCATCTGAGCTCGAAACACTTCCTGATTAGAAAAGAGGTTTCATGTCATGTTAAATACATAGTTTTATTCTTATTTTCTCTCTGTATTAGATGCGACAGTTTTAACAAAGGCAGGAATTTAAGATGGGAAATAGAGAAGATAATGTTTTATTCCTAATTCTTTTTTAATGAATAAATCTGATGCCTGAATCGTTGCTCAAGCAGTGGCATCACTCTAGTTTTTGTGTGTAAACACCTCAGCCTTAGAGATCCGAATATTGGGGGAGTTTTTAACTTTATTTAGATTAGATTATATCGTTTCGATCAACTCATAGTTTGGCCAGCTATTATTGGCAGATCACAGTATTATTATCCAATGGGACCAATAAATCAGGCATGCAGATTTTGTAATTGTACACAGAAGATTCCCCGCATTATGTTTAAGATCTAAAGAGCCTTATTAGTGCTGGAAGCGCACATTCAATTCTGTGTGGATTAGTTTGGTTTTAGTCGTACAGTCTACTGTTCAGATGACATGAATTGAACTGCGTTCTCTTTTTCCAGTTTTCTAATGTTTGTACTCTAGTAACTGTAGGCCTGTATATAAATCTGAAATATCAGACACGCATGCAAAACTGTACTCAAGAGTTCCATCTTAGGATGCAGCGATCGGTTTTATTGACGTTTTTAGCAAAAGCATGTAACACCAAGTTTATCTGCATTTGTGGACAGGAGAGTATTTGTGTAATTTGTATGCATGTGTTGTGGTTAATATCAGTTACAGCCCTGTTTGCTCACCCTGGTTATAGGTGTCGTGATGCATCGTTTGCATTATTGCAGAACGTTTTTGTTATTGAACAAGAACTAAAGCTTTATTGATTCAAAGCTATACTTTGATTATTAGAATCACTTTTATCTGCTTACAGTCAGTCTTTAACTCTGGATTGTACACATGAGCATCAAGTTACTGAATTGCCTTAAACGCACTCAAGTGTTTCTGTGGGTGAGTGGTTTTTATATGGCTTTTTTTTTTTTTTTAATCAAGCTTCAGTTGCAGTAAATTTGCTTGCATCTGAAATTAAATTCCTTCACATGTTGGAGAGATTAACTCTGCTCTTCCCATTCACCTCTTTAACAGATGTAATTATGTTGACGGCCTCTCATTGTGTTGTCAAAAGTACCAACTTTGATACCAAGTCGGTACTGAAATTTTAAAAATGTGACGCTTTGAGTGCCGTTGAGCGGATTCGTAAACACCTCTGATTGGCTATTGTGTTCACGCGCTCATCAGATATGTCTGTGATTGGCTACAATGATCAACGCTTCAAAAACATAGTCATCAATGACGCTCTTCACCGAGCGCTTACACAGATACACACGGGAGCGTTTGAGCACTTTCAAATTCAGACACTCACATGTGTTTTCAAATGCTCCCGTGAGTTGATCATTGTAGCAGACATATATGTTGAGCACATGAATGCAATGGCCAATCAGAGGTGTTTACAAATCCGCTCAACAGCGCTTAAAGCATCACATTTTAAAAAATTTCAGTATCGAAGTCGGTACTTTTGACAACACTCGGAAATAAGACCCATTGCTTTTCAAATGCCCCTTGCACTCGTGTGGTATCTATACCTGTATACATTTCACTTGAATTCAACAGTAGTTAGAAAGCATTTATTCAGAACTCCTAATAGTTCCCATATCACCCCCTGTCCTGCTTTTAGTAATCATGCCGAAGCCTCAGAGATCCACGCTCCTCCTTCTGCTGATGTTCAGTGTTTTTGAATGTCCCTGTGAACGTCAAATGCCTCAACCACAGTGCATTTGGTTCTGCTATACTGTTAATGAACATAATTGAATGTTTTTATTTTACTCATTGAACAACTGCTGTTTTTTGTAAAAATAATGAAAAAAAGAAAAGTTAAAGTGGCAGGTCAAAACTGCTCTTATTTCATGTTTTATGCATATTTTATGTAGTTTTTTTTTTTTTTTTTTCGTTTTCTTTTTAAACATCTGACGTAACATTTCTGTATCACAATTATATCGTGGTCAGGTGCCAAAAATATGAATGCAGTATTGTATAAATTTATACTGTACAATTGTTATTTGTCAAACAAATTGTTTGTAATTGTTGCATTTTGTAGATTTTGTATGGTAATCTGTATTTTGTGACTGTAGATTTGAGACATAGAAATTTGTTTTGGTTATCATATTGAGCGGAAATTAAATCTGGAGAGAACAGAGTGTGTTGTTTTTGCATTTTTTGCTTTTAGAATAACTTTTTCCCCAAAAGTGGTTGAAATGTAGTAGTTCCTACTTTGGCCACAAGATGTCAGCTTAGAAAAGGTTCCATATAGAACCTTAAAGGGTTCTGTCAGGTGCTTCATTTATAGAACCTTTTAGGGGTTCCCATCATGGGATCATTTTATGGATTTATTTATTTTTTATTTTTTTTATTATTATTATTATTTAAATGGCTCGTAAATATACTTTATCACTGGAAAAAAATTAAATAACCTGTTAAACATGAAAGCATTATGCAATAATTTAAGACATTTCTCCTTATATAGAACCTTTATGGCATAAAGGGTTCTTTAAATTGAGTCTGGAACCCTAGGGTTCTATGTAGAAACATTTCTTATTTTTATTTATTATTTATTTATTTATTACTGGTTGATTCTTAAATTATTACATTTGATTCACCCTGATCCTTATGTGGTTGCATTCTTGGGCTCAATTATTAAAATCTAAACATAAATGGATGAAAAGCAAGTAAACACTACAAATAATTTATTTATTTTGTATAGTTATGCATTCTAAAATATTCTATCATTTAACTGGATATTTGTTACATTTGTTTCCTCAAAATTGTCCTCTCCTAAAATAGCACTGACTTCATACTTTTGTTTGACACATTTAAAATTCCATCACTTTTGAAAGTCTTTTATTCTTCCCAATGTTGTGAGTGCTGTTGAGACGTCCTGCCCAGCCCAGGGGCTTCAGTGAGGAAACATTACACATGTCTGAGACTCTCGCTGCTACTCTGGGCAACTCTATATCTGTCTTTGTGGAGCTGTAAGATTAGACAGGTGATGAAACATTTCCACTCCTACCCACCACCTTTATGTAACTATATATAGTGCCTTGCAAAAGTATTTGTACCCCTTCAATTTTTTTTCACATTTTGTTTCGCATCAATCTACAATCCATACACTATAATGTAAACACAAAACAAAAAACAGATTTGTAATAAATCTGTCAATTTACTAAAAAACTGAAATAATTACATTGAAATTAGAATGCTCCTGAGCTAAATTTCAAGTGTCCCAGAAAAGGGTATGAATACTTTTCTGGGACACTTGAAATTCACTTGAAATTTAGCTCAGGAGCATTCTAATTTCACTTATAGATGTTACCACACTTTGAGTGGAGTTAACCTGTGTTATAAAATGCATGCTCTGAATAAAAATGTATACCAGCAAAAACCAAGCCATGAGGTCAAAAGAACTGCATGTAGAGCTCAGAGTCAGGATTGTTTCAAGACACAAATCTGGGAAAGAAAAAATATTCTGCATTGAAGTTTTTAAAGAAGCATGTAGTCTCCATAATCCTTAATGGAAGAAGTTTGGAACAACCAGGACGCTTCCTAGAGCTGACCTCCTGGCCAAACGGAGCAATTGATGGAGAAGGGCCTTGGTTAGAGTGGTGACCAAGAAGCTGATGGTCACTCTAGTTGAGCTCCATGATCATATGTGGAGGACAAAGATCACTGCAACACTCCACCGATCAGGGCTTTATGGCAGAGTGGCCAGACTCAAGTGTCTCCTCAGTGAAGACACATGAAAACCCACTTGGAATTAGCAAAATATCAGCTAAAGGACTCTCTCAGACTGTGAGAAACAAGATTCTCTGGTCTGATGAACCTCAGTTCCAAGCATCATGTCTGGAGGAAACCAGACACTGCTCATCACCTGCACAATACCATCCCAAGAGTAAAGTGTGGTGGAGCAGCATCATGCTGTGGGGTTTTTTTTTAGCGGCAGGGACTGGGGGATTCGTCAGAGTAGAAGGAAAGTTCAATGCAGCAAAATATAGAGATATTCTTAATGAAAACCTGGCCCAGTGTTCAGAACCTCAGACTGGTCCACTCTCCAAAAGGACAATGACCCTAAGCACAAGACAATGCAAGAGTGGCTTATGGACAATTCTGTGAATGTCCTTGAGTGGCCCATGCAGCCAGAGCCCAAACATGAACCTAGTCGAACATCTCTGGAGAATCCTGAAAATGTCTGTCCACCGATGGTCCCCATCCAACCTGAGAAAGCTTGAGAGGATCTGAGGAGAAGAATGGCAGAAAATCACCAAATGCAGAAGATTGTTGCACCATACCCAAAAAGACTTGAGGCACAAAAGGTGCTTCAACCGAGTACTGAGTTAAGGGTACAAATACTTATGCAATGTACTTATTTCAGTTTCTCCATATTGTAAGTACTTCAAAGCACTTACGAATGATGTCCTTCATACAGTCAAGATTTATACTTCCAGCAACAGCAAAGAACCCCCATAACTAGACTGGACCACCACCATGTTTGACCCTGGAGATGGTGTTCTTCTGCTCATAAGCTTTGCAGCTTTGCCGAATGCCACTCTTGACCAAGAAGAACATAAAAGGCCAACTTGAATATGCTTAAATTCATTTGGATATACCTGTGGGGTTGTGGAAGAATGTTTTATGGAGGGATGTGACCAAACTGGAACTTTTTGGACCCATGGATCTGGTGCAAAAAAGGCAAAGCTTATGAGCAGAAGAACACCATCTCCAGGGTCAAACATGGAGGTGCTCCAGTCTTGTTATGGGGGTTCTTTGCTGTTCCAGGAAGTAAAAATATTGACTGTATGAAGGACATCATGAATTCTTTGAAGTATCAAGCCATTTTGGCAATGATGCCTTCGGTGCAGAGACTGAAGCTTGATGATCAATGGACTTTCCTGCAGGACAGCCGTCCCAAAGTATACATCCAAATCTACTTAAGCTGGGTTCAGGGATCAGTCGTAGAATGTTCTTGAGAGGCCTGTACAGTCTTCAGATTGAAATCTCATTGAAAATATTTGGTGGAATTTGTAGAAAGCAGTGGTAACATGGAAACCAAAGACTATCAGTGATCTGGAAGCTTTTTCCAAGCGAGGAATGGGCCAAGATTGCATTAGATAGGTGACAGAAGCTTCAAAGCACTTACAGGCAGCGTTTATTGAAGGTTATAAAGAATAAAAGATTCTGCACAAAATTTGACTTTTGGGGGTTGAATAATTTTGTACACGTATGTTTAGAGCCAGTTTAATATTTTTTTTTTTTCTTTTCTTTTCATTTTTCATCAACTTTACATTCTCGGAATCACTCAAATGTGTATTAAGAAACTTTGTATAATAGTTTACTGATGCCTTTGATGAATGGTTTTCATAAAAAAAAATTCTCAGCAGCAAAATGTCTTGCAAGTTAAGGGGGTTGAATAATTTTGAATGCAACTGTATATATATATATATGGAGTAATAGATGGGGCGAGAACAATACCATATTAAATAGTTTTGTATTTTCAGGAGGCACAAGTCACTGTTGTTGTAAACTTTTCTGGTTTCTGTAGCAGTAAATTGGGGCGGGCCTTGTTCTCAGGCTCAGGCAAGAGATGACATCATGTGAATCATGTGAGTCAGCAGGGTTAGTCCTGAATTGCTCTCTGATATTTTCCCATCAAATTGCATTTAAGGCCTATGTTATATATGTGACAGTAAGCATGTACAAACATAAAAGTCTTAAAAAGGTAGTGTGTGAGAAAGATTTTCTTAATTTGAATTATCTAATAATTAACAGACACACAACACGAGTATAGTACTGCATATGACGTTATAAGAAGACAACTCTCTCCAGAAGTCTCTATGTTTATTGGACAGGTGCGACTGGTAAAATGTGTCAAATCAGTGTGTGCGTTTGTGATGTATAAACTACTGTCACTTTTGCTAACAAAGCAGAATCGTTACCTGTCAAACAGGTAGAAGCTGAAGCGTTTCTCCAGGTCAAAACAGGTTATTTTTCTTTTGAGGCATGCCACGCCTCTTGTGAAATGTCCCATGAAGTGTGATAAGGATGCGGATCAAGTAGAACCTAGTGTTTTGTTTTTTATTATTATTATTATTCATGACAGGACAAGACAAGCAATTTAAAACTATGAAAAACAGACTGATAATAAATGTATTTTTATATGCCTCTGTATCTAATGTTGGTGAAAATTATGAAATATTTTTTTGCACTCAGGTGTCAGTTTCGGTTCCCATGACTGACATCAGTAGGTCATTAGTAGGTTTCACCTCACTTCTAGTCTTGTTGAAGCCTGCTCATCTATGATCAGTCATGTACATATAACCACTGAAAACACTGAATTTTTTTGTCATAGACTATCATGTTTTTTCTCATTAAAAGCATACATGGTACAGAAGCTGAGCCCAGGCCAGGCAAATCCCAGATACCCCAATCCAAGCAAAGAAAGAGCACATTTGAAGTCTTTAAAACAGAGCCACACCTATTAGTCTAACAGACACTTTTATTTGCAGCCCTAACAAACAAATAGCAGTCTGCTGGTCAACAATAGCTGTATTTGGATAAGCTCAGACAGAGGGCTAAACGTGAACAAACATTCCCTTTCCCAACAAGAACAACTCAATGGAAACAGAAGTCATATTTCATTATACTCGGTTAAAAATAGGCTAAAGTAATCTGCTCTGCCAGCTGTCAATGTTATGTACAGTACAGACCTCAGAATCTCGCTCCTTGCTGAGCTTCTACAATCATTCATTTTGTTTTATCTTTTTTACTCTGTAAACAAAACGTATTATATATAGGTTATTTGTTTAACCAACATTTAAACGTTTGTCATAAAACACGCCTCTCGAGTGATATTGCGCAATTAATGAAAAACTCCCACGAACAAAATGCGATTATTTCAGATGCTTGTTTTAACAGTATAACGTGCAGTTAGCTGACACGCCTTCTATACTATACAGCCAATCACCATTTCCGAATCAAAGCAGCTGCGTGGGGATTGGCTGGTTCGTCCCCTCCTTCAGGTAATGAGAGCGCACCTTTGCTTGCTCACAATAACAGTCACCTTGAGACTTCCTAGAATTAACACAATTTACCGCTTGATCCTGAATGTTCGGCTGCTCTCCTTTGTGTGGAACAGACGGAGGATGCTGTAATGAGAGTCGGATGCGAGAAGTTGTTTGACCTGTAGTCCGAGTTTTCTTTCAGCCGTTCCCTGCGACTCACCTGCCGCATCTTCACCGACCTGAAAGTCCAGTTTCACTGTGGGAGCCCCGCACTGCACATGGCTCAGGAGGAGAAGTAAGTCGCCAATGTAAACACTAATACAATCTATAAGAAATTGCAAACTTAAGTGAATTAAACAGCAAGAAGTTTTTAGTCATGACGTGTTGTATCTTCATATGTGACGTCACGTCATCGTAGCAGGTTGTTTTGTTTGAAAAAAAAAATGCTAAGTAAATTTTGTTTCTGCATGCTTTGATCCAGTGGTTCTTTTATTACAATACCTAAAGATACCCCAAAAGGAAAAGGGAAGAGGCCCAAGAATAGAACCCTGAGGAACTCCCACTATATTTTATTGTTATTAATTAATTAATTAATTATATAAATAGTTTTATATATATATTTATTTAGATGATTAGGGGTTCCAAACTGTATATACATTGCAACAGGAAAGAACAATTTTGACAGATTGATGGTTTTTCTTTTCCTTTTCCTCTTCTGTTTGTGTTTGTTTGCTGTAGAACAACTATAACGGTGGGCCCGGGCAGGTGTCTTATATTAGCTAACATCCTTGTACAGCCCCTCCCATGCAACCCTTCCTCACTGTAGTATCAATATCCAGCAGGATATAGTCCATTGTCCCACAGAAAAAAAAGCAGTTGTGTGGAAAATGTAAAAGGATAGTTCTGGGAATTTCAGTTGTATGATCCAGTCCTTTGTAAACTTCATGAACCCTAAGGTATAGAGAGAGGTGGTATTATTGGGATCAAGCCTGTTGTCCACACTGTTTGTTTGTTTGTGTATTTATTTATTTATTTATTTTTTACATTATTTTGATAATATTTTGCCTTTTTTGTCTATACTTCAGATTGTTCGATGTATGTATATGTATATCTTCAATCTTGTTTTCTAATAAACTTTGATAAATAACTTTATACTATACTACATGTGTGTGTGTGTGTATATATATATATATATATATATATACACACACACACACACTGTATATACAGTCAAACCAAAAATTATTCAGACAATTTTTTTGGGTTTTTTTTTTTGGATATATTCTTACTAGTGGGTGCAGGACACTATAGTTCATTTATGTAAGTGAGGATAGCAAAATAAAGTAAACTGTGACATATTATACCCAAAAATTCTTCATACAGTGGACTACTAGTAAAATTGATAAAAATTTGGAACCAAAAATTATTCAGACACTTTGACCTGACCATGTTTTGCTTAAGTGTTATCTGACATAATTAAGATTATTTTTTTCTGACACAGTTTAACTCTGAGATCTTGTCATATTTTATTACCATTTTGTAAGGTTTCCAAACTTTTGACAGGTACTGTATATCATACTCGTACCTAGACCATTTTTAAAATAGCATGCCTGTATTTTACAGTAAGCGTCTGGTTGTGGTGGTCCCTAATGAGATAAGCATTCCATCCCGCCGTGCCTTCACGAGTGAAGATGAGGCATGGAAATCCTACTTGGAGAATCCACTGACCGCTGCCACCAAGGCCATGATGAGCATTAATGGAGATGAGGATAGTGTGGCCGCCCTGGGAATCCTTTATGATTACTATAAGGTCAGAGGTCATCTGTAACACTACAGTTAAGAAGGAAATAAATGTGCCTGTTAGGGGTGTAAATATTTGAAGACATTGTGTCAAGAAGTTATTATACCATCACTTTTCCTTCAGGTTCCTAAAGAGAAGAGGCTCCTACCAGTACCCAAACTTCCAGAAGATCATGAAAAGAGGTCAGTCAAGCACACAAGCATATAAGCATAACAATTTGAGTGAAAGGTTGAACTGAAAAATTAACATGAACGTGATCCATGTTATCCAGCATGAGTTGAGAATGATCCAAAGACCATCTTGTGCTTTGATAGTAGCAAGTAAATCATTTGCTTGCATTTTATTTTTTGAAATCTTAAATATTTCTTCATTTTAGGCCATAAATTTCTAGGTAGCTATAAACGAAAAAGAAAATTCCATGTTCCGATTGGAATAATTTGGACTAACCCCTTTGATTTCTGACCTCTTTCTTTCAGCCGGATCGGTCAAGATGGTTTTGAGTCCACGGAGAATCGTATTCATGTCCTGAAGTCACTTCCAGTCAACCTGTCCTTAAATACGGACATGCACAGTGCAGAAAGTAAACAAGACCTGTTCAATACAGTGCCGGTTGAGGAGGGTGTTGTGGCCACTGTGAAGGCTGAGGTTTACGCCCAGTCATTCTCCAACCATCACCAGCAGCAGGGGCTTCAGTATCAGCGCTTGCACTACCACTCGGCTTTGCAGGATTCAGCGAGCGCCAGCCACGACGGATACATGAAGGATGAACAGTGTAGTACACCAGACAGTAGCACCTTTGAGGACTCCTACCCTGAGGAAACTATGGTGAGGTTTCTAACAGTTTATGACAATCACTGGTAATGGTAGCTACAGGCCATTATACATCTCAGGGATAATATGTAATGGGATTTAGACCAATTTGTTTCTTCAGGACGTTCACATGTCCATCATATCATGTTTTTCAGAAGTACAGGGTGCCCACCACACTAGGCGCTGCAAACTTCAGCCAGGAACATTCAGGGGTGTAAGTACAGCATGCCAAACCCTTAATCTTTATTTACACTACTGAATTTGGGGGTCTGTAAGATCTTATGCTCACCAAGGCTGCATTTATTTGATTAAAATGCAGTAAAAACAGTAATATTGTGAAATATTATTATTGTGCTGCTTAATAATATGTTGGTGTAGCACTGAGCATAGCTTTTTTTTCACAAATATGGACCAACAAAGTGTTTTTTACTTTCTAAATTTGTTCTATTCACACAAAAGTATTCCTATCCTCTCCTAGAGAATTGTTCCAGTACAATATAGAAGCGAGTCGCTCTGTGCGCGAGAAGGCCGGAGAGGGGCCCATGATCTATCTGAACAAAGGCCAGTTCTATGGCGTCACTCTCAGTGAGACCGGGGCCAACAAGGGTCTTCGTCATCCCATCAGTAAAGTGCGGGTAAGTTCTGCTGTTACCATGACAAGCACTCTTAACCCTGTTGCATATTTGATATTAAGGACCAGAACCATTGTAATGTAACTCTTGTCTCTCTCAGAGTGTAGTGATGGTGGTGTTTGGACAGGAGAAGTGTCGAGATGAGCAGCTAAAACACTGGAACTACTGGCACACCCGTCAGCACACGGCCAAACAGAGAGTCCTTGACATAGGTGAGATTCTGCTTTATGTATATCTTTTACATATGTCTTAAAGTGCCCCAATTATGTTATTTTAAAGGTTTCTAATTTTGTTTCAAAGGTCTCCTACATGCATCCAAGGTCAAAAAACACTTTAATTTTCTCATAATATACATTGCAGTATCACCTCTTTTCTCACAGTGTCTGAAACAGTTCGTTAAAGGATTCAGTCTCTCTAAATCCCGCCTTTCCGAGAGCCTACTCTGCTCTGATTGGTCAGATGGCCCAGTCTGTTGTGATTGGTTTTACTGTATCAATTCGAGCCCGAGTCCTCACGCAAAGTGGATTTGCTTTCACAGCACAGAAAAACTGCATCTTCTCGAGACAACACAAACCAAACTCTTCCAGCTAAAACTACAGTGTTTGAAGGCATTATGCATATTAGTTACAAACATACATAGGTTCGTGAAGAAAGTAAGACTGAAATTACTGATGACTAGTTTCAAGGAGTTCAGAATCAGTTCTTTCTTTTGGGAGACAATAACTCAATTTAACTTCACTTTGATCTTTGAAACTTTGTAGACCTTTTACATTCACAAACAGCTGTATTACACACTACACGAAAGGTAATATCCCAAAAAGCATAATGGGGCACTTTAAACATTCACATTTTTTGCACATCCAAATTTCTGCGAAATTTCATGGTCAAAAATGTCCATTGACCATAGTCAATAGTGTAGCAATGTGTGAAGCACAACTCACACAGAAGTCACTTTCAAACCAAGCAGCTTTTTGTTGGTCAGCACGGTGAATCTGTGAGACCAACTTGAACCATTGTGAAATCTTTTTCCCTCACTCACTGCAAAAAATGATTTTCTGCCTCAGTTTTTGTCAAGTACAAATATCTAAACATTCTTAAATCAAGATACATTTACTTGAGAAGAAAAATGACGCAAGATAACAGTCTTGTTGCCAGAAAAAGGAATCAAAATTAAGTGACTTTATGCTTAAAACAAGAAAAAAATATCTGCCACTGGGGTAAGAAAAATAAAGTTGTTTTCTCTTTAAATTAAAGGATTAGTTCACTTCAGAATTAAATTTCCTGATAATTTACTCACCCCCATGTCATCCGAGATGTTTGTCATTCTTTCTTCAGTCGAAAAGAAATTAAGGTTTTTAAGGGAAACATTCCAGGATTTTTCTCCATATAATGGACTTCAGTGGGGTACAACGGTTTGAAGGTCCAAATTGCAGTTTCAGTGCAGCTTCAAAGGGCTCTACATGATCCCAGCCGAGGAATGATCAGTCATTTTCTAAAAAAAAAATTATATACTTTTTAACCACAAATGCTCGTCTTGCACTGCTCCGCAATACACCACGCATTACGTAATCACGTTGGAAAGGTCACGCGTGACGTGGGTTTGAAGTACCGAGCAAGTGTTTACTAAGTCAAATGCCCTTTACAAAAAAAGGTAAAACAACGTTGTCGGACGATTTTGAAGTTGGAGGAGAAAATGAGATGTAGTTTTTCGCACTACCGCGGTACTTCTGCCTACATCACGCGTGACCTTTCCAACGTGATTACGTAATGCGTAGCGCATCGCAGAGCTAGTGCAAGATGAACATTTGTGGTTAAAAAGTATAAAATTTTTATTTTTTTAGAAAATGGCCGATCATTTTGCTAGATAAGACCCTTATTCGTCAGCTGGGATCATGTAGAACCCTTTGAAGCTGCATTGAAACTCCAAATTGGACCTTCAACCCGTTGTACCCCGGTGAAGTACACTATGTGGAGAAAAATCCTGGTAATTTCCTGGTAATTTCTTTTCGACTGAAGAAAGAATGACATAAACATCTCGGATGACATGGGGGTGAGTAAATTATCAGGAAATTTTAATTCTGAAGTGAACTAATCCTTTAAGGGTGAGTAAATGATGACAGAATTTTCAGGTGAAAATGCGCAAAATTCCCAATAGTGTGGATTCCTGTTAAAATGACTAAATTTCACCTGCAATAATTCGCAGAACAACAGTAAATATGACTGTACCTTAAGAATTATACCTACCCAGTGTTTCGGGGTGTGTCTTTGTATGTGTGACTCTGTGTGTGCATCATTATAGGCTATTCTTTTTTCTCTTTTATTCTCTGCATCTGTATCACTGGGATACCAGATAACTGGAGTCCCCTCCTTTTGTTCATTTTTTTTTTTTTTTTTCTTCCCAATTCTTCATTCACAATATTTGAGGTGTATCCTAAAAAAGGGTCTGCAACTTTAGCACAATGCTTAGGGCAAAGTATTCCATCATAAGTCCCAGTTGGGAACCATAAGGACAATGGGGGGTCAGGTTAAAGGAAGGGGGGTGTTGACACCTGGGGGGCACTGTGATGGTCTTCTCCATGGCAGCTGGCAACCTGACGTGGTTTGGGCATGATTTTGGAAGAAAGAAACCCGATCTGCTGATCCTGATGTTGTCCTGATTTGAATAACAGTATCCAGGGATTTTTCATAGTGCCTGAGGCTGAAGATCAGGATTTGAATAGGAGCGTTAACCGTTGGGGGGGGAGGTTGAATCCTCAGACAAACGGGGGCTTGGGAAAGGGTCCTGCTCTTTTGTAAACGGAAGGCTTGAGTAACATCTGCCATACATTTAAGCGGAGTTGTATTTACACAGCAGGCAGGTACCATGTCATAGACGTGAAGCGTGTAATAGAACGCCCGCGTCTGAGGTCAAAATTCATCTCGCTTTTTTTTTTTTTTTTTTTTTTTTTTTTTTTTTGTTTTTTTTTTGAATCTTTAAATGACTCTGAATATAACCTGAAGTGCTCAAATTTGTTTGCAGCTTTGCATACTATATACATATTTTACTTGGGGCAAAACAAGAAAATGCTGTCTTTCCCACATTTATCTTGTCTTCGTGAAAATGTAGCATTTTACAACTAATAGCAGCATAACTATTTGAGTGACAAGTTTAACTTGAAAACTGGCATGAATTTGAGAATGTCTTAGTATTTAGTCCACCTTATGCTTTAATAAGAGCAGCACTCAAGCTGGCAAAACCTGATGATCATGTTCTCCAGCATGATTTGAGATTTGAGATTGTGCTTCAAGAACTGGACTTTAGCGCTAAGGAGTTCAAAAGGTCACAAACTTGATTAGAGACTTAATGATGTAGAATAAAACATGTAAATAATATAAATAATGTAAAATAATATTAAATATTTCTTATTCATTTACATCATGTCATTTCTTATTTAAAAAAAATCATAATAAATAAAAAAAATAAAATGAATACAATTTAAAATAAATTTTAAATTCAGTATTTTCAACTTTTTTATAATCAAATATAAATATAAATAGATACATCTATTTTATACTATATTTATTTTAGTCATTTTAATGTATTTTATTCAATTTATTTTATTTTTCCAAATAAGATCATGAATCCCAGATTTACCATGTAACCTCATACATTTCAAAATAAAAGTTTTTATATTATTTTTCTAAATTTAATTAGATACATTTATTAGGTTCAATTTATTTTGTTCATCGAAATAAGATCTTGAATCCCAACTTTTATAAAAAAAAAATATATATATATATATATATATATATAATATATACATAATTTATTTAAATGTATATAATTTTATTCATTTTAATGTAAATTATTTTTATTCATCTAAATAAGACCTTGAATCTCAGATTTTTCATGTGGCTTAAGACATTTGAACCCCACTGTACACTGTCAAAGGGTTAATTCACCCAAAAATGAAAATTCTGTCATCACTGCACCCTCATGTTGTTCCATCCAAACCCGTAAGACTTTCCTTCATTTTCAGAACACAATTGGAGATGTTTTTTGAAGAAATCTGTGTGATTTCTGTCCCTCCATAGTCAGCTACATAACTACCACTTCGACGCTTGAAAAAGTTCATAGAGATCGTAAAACTAATCCATATGAATTGAGCGGTTTAGTCCAAATTTTCTGAAAAGACTCGATCACTTTATATGATGAACAGATTGAAATTGTTTTTATTCACATATAAACACTGATCAGTGAACATAAACAGAAGCTCAAACGAACCTGCTTGATGCGCGAGAACAAACCTCATTGGGTCTCGTACGCGTCAAATAAACATGCTTGAGCTTCCGTTTATCATAACTGATGTGTGCGTTGATGAATGTGTATATATGTGAATAAAAGCCTAAATTAAATCTGTTCATCATATAAAGCGATCGAGTCTCTTCAGAGAATTTGAACTAAACCGCTCAATTCATATGGATTCATTTTACGATCTATGAACTTTTTGAAGCGTCAAAGTGTCAGTTGTGTATCTGTCAATAGAGGGAGAGAAATATCTTAATTTGTGTTCCAAAGATAAATCTTATGGGTCTTGGAACAACATGAGGATGAGTAATTAATGACAGAATTTAAATTTTTGGTTGAACTAACCCTTTAAGGCCTTAAAGAAATTATACTAAAGAAAGATTACAACTTAAAATTATAAAATATAACTAATATATTGTTTTCATAAACTCATTTTTCACCCCTCAGCTGACTATAAAGAGAGCTTTAACACCATTGGCAACATTGAGGAAATCGCATACAATGCTGTGTCCTTCACCTGGGATGTCAATGAAGAGGCAAAGGTGAGACTTCAGTTTTGATTCTCAGAGTTTTTACCTGGATGTTAAGTTTGTTGTGTGTGGGTCAAGCTGAAGTTGTTTGATATCAGCCGCTCAGCCTAAGGAGATTCCAACTCCCTTCTCCTCCTCTTCCCTGCAGCATCATATTCACTGTCAGGAGGATTTTTCCTTCTTAGTTCCAGTGCTTAACAAGCTTACTTTAAGTGCACACTTAAGGGAGGAGGTCCACCCAGTGCTCATGGTCAATATTTGTCTTTTAAAATTGGGCTTTTGAAGACGCCTGATATGTAATTTTAATAGTCAGTGGAAGAGGCCCTAATCTTTGCGATTTGATTTTTTTTTTTTTTTTTTTTTTTTTGATAAAGATTGCAAAAATATAAACATTTACATAATTTCAATTTTAAGAGCCAACTGATGATGATTTGATAGTGTAGACGGATGTTGTAAGATTTCAGTGATACCTGGTATTTGTTCAACCATCATTTGCTCACATGCACCCACATGCACACACAGAAACACAGAGCCCACACTATAAAGATTTGTTGTGAAAGATTTGTCCGTGTAAGCGTTTGCTAACGGATTTCTGTCAGAATTGATCACGTGGCCCTGAGAAAGCAAGTGGTTCTCATAACGTTGAACAACAAGCTCCTCTATGAAACAACAGCTACAGGCACAGGCATGAAAGGACGGGAGACCGTCAGTGGGAAACTATTTTCGCCTCGGGCTGAAGGATTCGCTAGCTTTCATCTTTCAACAGTCGTTTTTCCAGTGTCTCTTGATGTATTGGCATAAAACAGGTTACAGTTGGGAATATTTCAAATCAATTTAGTTTTGCTTACTATTTGAATAAACCGCAGACAGGCACACAATGTAAGAGTGGTTATGTGGTTTTGTTTTAAGTCGCCATTTAGAGATTTTGTTTTAAGATTTAACATTCAACAGAAGAAGATTGATTATTCCATATTAAAGGTCACAACTGATAAAAAGTTTTGTCTGCAAAGAAGCTGGATAGATGTTTTTCAGATTAGAGATAGACTACTGCTAAAAAGATTTTCAAAGGAAAACTCACATTTTTGTAAAATCCGGGAGACAATCCCATAATAGCTTTTTATTCAGGACTAGTCTATTAATCAGACCGTCTGTAAAGTGTGAAGCTGAGGTGTAATTTCACTGCCACCTCTAACATGTTTTCTGAACATATGTCTGCCATTGGTCAAACAGATAGTCCCACCCCCTAAAAGTACGCCATTGGTTGAACCAGTGCGCATCTTTGCAGCTTTTATAAGCATTTCACGCATGTGCGAAGACGCTGTGTTAAGTTAAAAAGAGGTTAGGGGGTGATTTTTTTTTTTTTTTTTTTTTTTTGTACATATGTGCAAGATGGGCATATTGACTAGCACTTCATTCAAAAGAAGTTTTAAAAACATGCAGTGGAAAAATGGAAGACACAAAAATGGGAAAAAAACACAAGGTCTTGAGACACGTTTTTTAAAAGTTAAACTTCTGCCACATGTTTAGAATGCTGTCATGTGTGAGACGCTGTCAAAGACGCAAGACTTGAGCACAACAGTCAAAAACATCCGTCTAGCATATTTACAGAAAAACAATGGAAAAGCAGCAGAAAGGGACGGCCCCTTACTGCGCTGTTTTCTAGTTTTTAAAGGGTTAGTTCACTCAAAAAAGAAATTTCTGTCATTAATTACTCACCCTCATGTTGTTCCACACCCGTAACACCTTCATTCACTGGTTCAACACAAATTAAGATATTTTTGATGATATCTGAAAGGTTTCTGATTTCCCCATACACAGCAATATCCCAGAAAGGTAGTAAAGACACTGTTAAAATAGTCCATGTGACTACAGTAGTTCAACCTTAATGTTATGAAGCGATGAGAATACGTTTTGTGCGCAAAAACAAACAAAAATAATGACTTTATTAAACAATTTCTTCTCTTCTATGTCAGTCTCCTATGCTGTTTACGTAGTAAATAGTACTTTCAGGTTCTACGTCAGAACGCCGACTCAGTATTGGCCGGCTCCTGCATCAGCATCACACGCATGCGTCGTGCTGCTCACGTGTTCAGCGACGTAGAACCTGGAAACGCTGCAAAGTATTCTCGTCACTTCATAACATTAAGGTTGAACCACTGTCTTCACTCTGCCCAGTCTTTACTACTTTTCTGGGCCTTAAAATTTGGAATAACATTGCTGTGTATAGGGAGATCAGAAATCTTTCAGATTTCATCAAAAATCTCTTAATTTGTGCTCTGAAGATGAACGAAGGTCTTACAGGTTTGGAACGACATGCGGGTGACTAATTAATTACAGAAATGTCATTTTTGGGTGAACTAACCCTTGAATGCACCAACATATTCTGTGTGAACAGCCCCTTACTGCATTTGTTTTCCTTTTTTAAAAATGCGCAAATGTTTTCAGTGCACTTACTGCACTGTTTTCTAGTTTTTACACGCAAAAATGCAAATATTCCCCTAATAGTTGAGCAGCTTGGTGTGGAAAAACTGGCCTCTGGCTCTCCTGTCATAAGATAAGACATAATTGCTTGGCCATACGTGACCTTTTCCAAGCTCAGAAATGCATGTTTTGTCAAGCTGACTTTTGCACGTATCTTATTTTTTCCAGGTTTTCATTACGGTGAACTGTCTGAGCACAGATTTCTCCTCACAGAAGGGAGTCAAAGGTCTTCCACTTATGATCCAGATTGACACCTACAGTTATAATAACAGGAGTAACAGACCCATCCACAGAGCCTACGCACAGATCAAGGTCTTCTGTGACAAGGTTGGTGCTGCGTCAATGTGATTGTTGTCGGTCATATACCTGCATTTGAATAACAGACCTCAGTCATTTTAGTGGCAGTGACAGTGGCAATTTCCTGTTTGCCATTGCCATTTCCTGTAGTGGCTGTAATTATACGACCAACATGTAGTGTAGATATACTACATTATATACTAAACTTAGTGGAGTATTATTTAGTAAATTTCATTTCTATTTGTTCATTTTTCCAATCTCTTTCTACTGTCCTTTCCATTCAATATATATGTGTAACAACAACAACAAAGGCACCACTAAACGCTTTATAACAAGGTTATTTACACATTTAACATGTACTACATTCTAACTTGGGTATCATGAATTAATATCTTTTTCATGCATTTGTTCATCTTAGTTCATTTAATTTTATTTATAAAAATACCTTTGTACATTGTAATATCCAAGACACAATCCAAGATTTAAAAATGCTTATAAGTTAATAATTCATGTTAACTATTATGTAATGTTAATGTATACGCAGTCCTATTGCATTGTTACCAATATATAGTGAATAAATCGCAAGCATAATAATCTTCCATGGATAGACTACCCTATATATCATTCACTTTCCTAACCAATCCTAAACTAACTTCTTTTCACTTAATAGTAAGTAGTGGTGTCTTCACTTGTGAAATTTCAGAGCATTTACTAATAACTATATTTATGTATATTGAACATTTTATAACACAACTCTGCATAGTGTAAGGGTCTTTATTTAATTTAATATTTTTACTTTTTCTTTCTACCAAGATGATTCTGAAAGAAAATGCCCAGAGCCTACTGTTATACTGTAACAAACGCTACTTTCACATGCATCTGACTGACAGATAAACCACACGCTCATGTCGTTAATGTTGTGGTTATTTCCGCAAACAGTTTGCTTCACACATTCAGTTTATCACTTTATCATTCAAATGATCTGTGCACATACATTTTAGACACTAACATTAAGTTCTTGCTTCGTCCATGCAAGAAATGCATGTCATTGAATCATCTGGGTTTTCTAGCATATTTACTTCAACTGCTCAGGTAATGTCAATGGCATGACTCAATTCAGGGGTGGCTAAAATTACAATTTAAAATCAGAATATGAGCATAGCTCACTTACATATTCGAAACTTTGGAGATACTGATTCAGCAAACTATTATTAAGCTCCAGTGAGTGGCAAAGTATGTTTAACTCTTTAATGCAAGTGCCAGGCGCTGCCCTGTTAGTTTGAAAAGTACCAGGTAAAAAGCCAGCTCGCTCTCGTTGCTCTGGCAGCCCTGAACAACATTAACAGCCAGTATGATCACACACTCATGTCTTCTCTACAGGGAGCTGAGCGAAAAATCCGGGATGAGGAGAAAAAGCAGCTCCGGAAGAAGGTCAAAGGTCAGACTGTTGGCCAGGGCCATGATGGTGAGAGTTCTGTCAATCAACCAAACATTCATTTATGCAAACCTGAACATGTGGTGCCATTATCCTTAGATGCTGTATCAATGAATCATACATTTTTAATTAAATGATGGATAAAATGCACTTCAGTCATGACAACTCTCAGGATAGTTGAACAACATTTTATTAATGTATTTAATAGATTGTACATTGGTTTGGTCTTGGCGGACTAGATCTGCTACCCTGCTGCTGCTGCAGAGCAAGTATGACTTGCTTTTGCTAAATGAATCGTGTTCACGATTTAGCAAATAGAGGGAAAAAATAGTAAATCGTTCGCACGATTTAGCAAATCGAGGGAACGATTTAGCAAATTGAGAGAACGAAATAGTAAATCGTGTGCACGATTTAGCAAATCGAGGGAACGAAATAGTAAATTGTGTGCACGATTTCGCAAATCGAGGGAACGAAATAGTAAATCGTCCACATAATTTAGAACGAAATAGTAACTAGTGCGCACAATTTAGCAAATCGAGGGAACGAAATAGTAAATCGTCCACATGATTTAGAACAAAATACTAAATCGTGCACACGATTTAGCAAATCGAAGGAACGAAATGGTAAATTGTGCGCACGATTTCGCAAATCGAGGGAACGAAATAGTAAATCGTCCACATAATTTAGAACGAAATAGTAACTAGTGCGCACAATTTAGCAAATCGAGGGAACGAAATAGTAAATCGTCCACATGATTTAGAATGAAATAGTAAATTGTGTGCACGATTTCGCAAATCGAGGGAACGAAATAGTAAATCGTCCACATAATTTAGAACGAAATAGTAACTAGTGCGCACAATTTAGCAAATCGAGGGAACGAAATAGTAAATCGTCCACATGATTTAGAATGAAATAGTAAATAGTGCACACAATTTAGCAAATCGAGGGAACGAAATAGTAAATTGTGCGCACGATTTAGCAAATCGAGGCAACGAAATAGTAAATCGTCCACATGGTTTAGAACGAAATAGTAAACTGTGCACACGATTTAGCAAATCGAGGGAACGAATTAGTAAATTGTGCGCACAATTTACTTAGTTTTTTTCTTCCATGTCATGTGCGGGGCTCCATACTTTTGGATGCACTGTGGTTATAAAGGGAAGTAGTAATGGATACGTGAAAGTTTCATGGCTGAACTATTCATATAGTCGTCACATTTTAGGTGAAAACCTGTAGTGCAACTTTTTTTTTTTTGTCATATTCTTATTCATCACAAAATGTCTATGACCTTTTTTTGTCCTTGGTGTCTCATGAATATATGTTTCAACTTGCTGATTTTTGTCTTGAGTCATTGCTTTTCTTTCACCCTGTTAGGTAAAAGAGGAAGTTTTGCCACTTTACCTCAAAAAAGGCCAGATATTACACTTTTCAAAACTATGACAGACCTGGAGTCCCAGCCTGTCCTCTTCATCCCCGATGTCCATTTGAACAACCTCCAGAGAGCCGGTCAGGTGAGGAGGAATGATCAATGCAGTGCTTAAAGTGATACTAAAGTCGTTTCAGTACTGAATTGTTGGGTATTGATGTGGAATACTCAGAAGTGATAATTAAGGTGTAGTCTCTAAGTAGTTAATAGTGACTTGTAGGATATTTTGAAAGCACAGTCATTATTATGTAGAGCATGTGCAGTTTTAAGTCTCTATAATGTTTTGTACTCTCTTTGTGTATAGGTGTTCAGCTTTGGCGTTGAAGAAATGGAGAATGATGGGTCAGTGTGATTACTGTGAATGTTCTTGTTTAATCTAATTGTATCAGTATTTATGGATGCAAGATATGGCTTTATCTGGTTATCTGCTGAGATTTTTTTTTAAATGTATGGAGGATGAATATTTTCCCATTTTTAACTGTGCATGCTTAATTTCCCTGTTTTAAGATTTACATTTGCTGTCATCTAACTCTTACTTAAATTTATTTTTAAAAACACAATAGAAATGTTAAATGTAGTCTTTAGCCACTCTCAAAATGAATGTTTTTCATAACGGACATTATAATGTCATGCCTAAGTTCACTTAATCACTGATTTTAGTTGAACTGTTTTATTTTTAATTTATCTAGGCAAAATATTTTAAAATGATCAGCCACTTATCAGTTTTTGACAACATAAAAATAATTATCATCTTGTAATCAAATTTAATGATGCGTCACTATTTGTATTATTAAGCTCAGCAAACATCAGACCAGTAGAATCAATCCAGGTGTTTCAAATGTATCTTCATTTATTTCTTGCAGTAATAGTTGTAACATTGAAAGGCAACATTACAGAAGTATAAAAATTATGGATTTATCTGTTTCTCATGCAGGGTGGCCATGAAAAGATCATTCCGGTCAGAAGATGACGTTTCTCCGCCCGCCAAATACAGCAGAGAGGACAAGAGAGGTATGAATTACTGCATAGATGTGAGATTTACATGTCAAGGCAATAGAATATGTCCCATTCTTCTATATTAATGCTTATTGATATTAATTTATATACATATTTGTACATGATGTTTCTGCAGTCCTGCTGTACGTAAGGAGAGAAGCTGATGAAGTTTTTGATGCACTGATGCTGAGGTCTCCAACACTGAAAAGTTTACTTGAGGCAGTAAGTACAGTGTGTACACTTTGATTCTTAACAGGAAGAAGTGATTAAGTATTACACTGCATTTGGTAGCAGGTCAGATTACTTTCCAGTGAATACAACAGAGTTGGAAATAAGCTGCCATTCACAGAGGATTTTCTGTTTAAGCTGCTGTTTGGATTTTAAGGTCTTTTTTTTTTTTTTTTCCCCTCAAGATATCAGGCAAATATTCTGTTCCTTTGGAGAAGATGACTAAAATCTACAAGAAAAGCAAGAAAGGGTAAGTAAACATTTACCTGTATAAAATCCATTCTCTCAACTTGCTATAAAAGCACAAATATATGTTTTTGTTTCATTTTGAATGATTTAATGTTCACTCTCATTCAACCACTAGTATCCTGGTCAACATGGACGACAACATCATTGAGCACTACTGCAACGAGGACACGTTTATCCTGGCCATTGACAATCAGGCGGACTGTTTCCGGGTCACTCTCACTGAAATTTAAATGTTAGTGCCGCAATAACATGGCTCTACTGGGAGGACTTAATTGGGACCCTGAAGCAGCACACAATTCATTCAGCGCATCAGTACTCGTATTTGGTTGACCTTATTATGACCTCCGTATTAGAAGATGAAAACGTCTTCGGAAGTCGTTGACTTGGGAATGCACTTCAGTGGACCAGCTGGTACGGCTTAATTGTTTAAATAAACGTTATGATGGACAGTCTGAACAACATATAAAATGCTCTTCCAAAGCACTATAATATGCTAGTCAAGTTTAAAGCCTTTTTTTCTTTGTGCTGTCTCCCCCTTGTGGCCAACAGTGTGAAGTCCTAAAAAAAAATACCAGACTTTAGCATGGATCAATGCTTCAATGATATTTGAAAGTTAAAAAGATCTTTATCATTCGAGGAAGACATATTGTGTTGTAAATTATATCCACAACAAAGCCATGAATACACTCTGCTCTTCACCTTATGTGTTGCATGGATGGATGTATAGTTTACCCATATTTCTCATTGCGTTGTATGTTGGTGTTTTGATGTCTTTTTAAAAACATACTTTGTACATATTTTTTTATGGTTGTATGTTATCAGTTGAATAAACAAGTCCAGAGTATCTTCACAGTTGTACATTCACATATTTGGTAAACTGTTTGACTAATTGAAGTTTAGTCACTTTTACTACCTTTCTGGGCCTTGAAAGTGGTAGTTGCGTAGCTGTCAATGGAGGGACAGAAAGCTCTCAGATTTCACTAAAAATATCTTAATTTGTGTTCCGAAGATGAACAAAAGTCTTGCAGTTTTGGAACGACATGAGGGTGAGTAATTAATGACAGAATTTTTGGGTGAACTAACCCTTTAAATGTATTATTAACGATTAATCGTGTTTTGTAGTTTATAACGTTACAATAATTTATCTGTTTGTATGAAATTTGCATGAAATATGTACATGACCTTCCTTTTGCTAAACAGCAGTTAAATGTTTTGATATAGTCTGTGCTTGTCCAGGAAAAACCACTTTAGGCAGAAGAGAACTGAATTTAAAAGTACTAATCATATCACATTTTAATATGAAAACTCACCCTTTGACACTTATTTGTTTCCCAGGCTTTAGGTGTGTGTATAATTATGCAGGCACAGGTGTCTCCATATGTATGAGGAGGTTCAGTCTTTAACCCTTGGGGGGATTTGCTTGTTTTGAGTCTGATAACTGCTGATTCCTGTTGCAGTGTTTTCCATTCGCAAACAATATGAATATTGAAACCTTTAAGCAGCGTCTGACAAGTTCCCAAACTTGTTTCTGGTGTTTTCTGAAAAACATGCAAGTCATATATATATATTATAACCCAGAGCTTAGAAGTATTATGGTGAGGTGAGAGAAAAAAAAAAAAAAACTCATTTTGATTCCAGGCAAAGTTTTCAGTTTCCTTACATAATCTGATCAGCCACTCTTCCAATAAGCTTTCCTGTTTTTATTTTTTCCCCCAATAAGCTTTCCTCTCTTCATGGGGTTATCGTAGACTAATTTCTGTGTGTTAAAAATGTTAAATATTAATATAATTTAGAATTTATTTTAGCCTATAGGCCTAGCTGTTGATATTTTGTACATCTATCTATCTATCTACGACCTACTACACTTTTGTACCTATTGTACTTATTTACAATGTAGCCTATCTTCCTACATTTGTGCAAGGGTATACATAGCCTATACATATACATGGGCCTATATGTAATATCTCACATACAAATAATAATAATAAACAAAAAGCACTTCAATTTACATTGCGACTAAACTGAAAAGTTTACTCTTATTTTGAACCTGCCAATGAGGAAGAGCTCTGATCAAAAGTGAAAGTAGCCTGTAGGCTATCTGAACGTATCACGGTTCGTGTTTCGAGGTTAGCCTAGCAGAGAGCCGTTTCATGTCTTTGAATAAGATGCGTTTTTGCTCACTTAACGTAAACATATGCATATAATAAGCGACATCTAGCAAAATTATTAGTTATATTGTCAGGAGCCGCTCGGTGATGTTAACAATCCTCGTCTTCCTTTCGTTGGTTTATGGTGAGTTTTCGATATTTATTTGTGTTCCTATATTGTTTTCAGCCGAGCTGGTTCCATATATTTGCATAGATATTAATTAATGTTATATGAACCTAATATTTTACGACGTTAAATCGATTAATGGATTTTGCTTTCGGTTTTATTTTCAATAGTCTAATTTTGGTAGATTTGTCTCCCCCTGCTGTTGAAGTGAATGTACTGTCATAACTGCTGTGCTAATGTCACAGGCCTGGAGGGAGCTGATGTGGTCCTGTCCTGCTCACTGATCGAAGAGGGGGGAGGGATGGGAGGCATGATGGGCAGGGCGATGTTCAAGCGCACCCCCTCCACTCTGGTATTCAGGGATCTCGTTGGAAATGCTGATCTTTCACCAGAGCTTGTGACCCCATATAACACTCCTGAGACCCCTAATGCTGATGATCTGATCTTTGAGTTGATGTGTAAGTGCAGCGAACCTAAAGTCAGCAATTGAATATGTCTAAATGAAAAACATATAGAATATATTTATTTATTGTTTCTCACCCCACAGTACCATCCATTCAGATTCCTAATGCAGACTTGCTTCTTCATGCTGATTGTAACGAACAGGAAGTGGTTTGTGAGATCAGCCGTTATGTTCCTCGTGGGGCTGATATGGATTCTCTACCTGCTCATTTCATTGGCTCAGTTCAGCTGGTGGGTGGCGGCATCAGCCTCACTCTGGTACTGCAGACCCTTCACAGCGAGACAGCACAATCCGACACACAACCACTTGTGCAGAGTAAACTCAACCTGGCTCTCAGCCAATCAGGAACGTTGCTGACAGAGGGTAATGTTGTAATATGTTAATCTGGTCTCTATGTTAAACATATATAGTTTCCTTTGTATAGCTATCTGCTATGGTGAAATCCAATGAAACAGTCTTCCTCTTTTTGATTAATAATATTTAAGGCGACATGTTAAATATGAGATGGGAGGGAAAATATTTCATCGCGTGCATTGCGTTCGCTCGAGAAACTTTGCATTCAGTAGCAAAACATTTGCATTCTCTCGAAAAAATATTGCATGTTTCATGAACAAAGTTCAGGAGGAACATGTTCAAATGATCTATCCAATCAACACGCCATTCCAATAAGCAATTATTAATATGTCTATCCAATCAGCATGAGCGGAGCCATATATATATATATATATATATATATATATATATACACACACAGTTGGCTCACCTATGTTCCTCAACAGTTTTCAGCATCCTTCCACCACACCAACTCCTCACTCTTGGCTGGTTCCTACCACAGCCAGGAATACGGGGGGAGTACTCTGGGTTCGTCAAGAAGTTGTCAAAATAATCCCAGTTCACATGGATCCAGGAAAATGACAAAAATGCTGTATTATGCTGCCAGGCCAGTAGTTGGCGATGTCACTTTGTAAAGAAAAACTACGCGCATATAGATACGCATGCTCATATCATCACCGTTTTCACAAATTTGTGTTTTTGTAGTTTACACGGAGACGATAATGGTATCGTTTTCAAAAACGTGCACTTTGAAGCCCGTTTGTGTAAATGAATGGCTAAAATGCATAAAAAGTTTTCCGTTTTTAGTTGAAAACGTTGTCATGTAAACCCACAAGAAACTTTGCATTCGCTCGCAAAAGCATTGAAACAGTTTCCCGTCCCACCTCTTATTATTTCTATCACAAAGGTTTTGTGAGCAAACGCAAAAGTTGTACGGGCGAACACAAATTTTCTTGGGGGTACACAAATGTTTTCTGAGAGAACGCAAAGCCATTGAATTATAATTTTTCCTTCCCATCGCCATGTTCATTTAGGGGCTCCGTAAATAAGTTTGGGTCATAAATACATAAAAATTAAGAAAGCGACTCCATAACAAGAATAGTAATGGGTGCTTTCAAAACATGGCTTCATGAAACTTTGAAATCTACTTTCAGTCTTTTTTGAATCAGTGGTTCGGAGTCGTAGACTGTAAAAAAAAGATGGATGACATCTCCACTTCCTTCCACTGTAGAAAAATGAAGCCAAAATATCCCAGAAATGGTTAATGTCTTTCGGAGCCGGAGTCTGTGCAGTAGTTATAGTCAATGATAGTCAAATAACTGACTAAAACCAAACACTTGAACATACGTCTGCGTGATAAGCGCTACCTAAATTGACAGAAAACATCTTCTGAAAGAAAATATTTGAAGTGTTATTGGATTTTTTAGTTTGGCTCGCGTCCCATTCGATTACATGGAGAGGGCGGGGTTTATGACCTATACTGCAGCCCGCCATCGGGTGGCGATCAAAATGCTTTGGATTCACTTTTCAGGACGTGCACACTTGTTCAGAGCGCATATCAAATTTCCCAGGTCGTAATATCTGCAATGCAAACGAGACGTTGTTACGTCATTCTGTTTCGAATCATTTTAAAATTATGATGGTTCGTCTAGATGGTATTGATCTGATGTCTAATGATTTTAACTGATATTGAGTCAGTTTTAATGTACATTTAGTTTGAATTATTTTGAATTTTAATACTTATGCATGTTTAATACAATGGAGAATGATAGTTATTTCTAATTGGCCTAGATTGCCAAACTCTGCCTATAACACAGAAAACAGACTACACTCATAATAAAAGATCACAAATTAAAAATACTCTTTATATTCAATGATTTGTAGGTTATATTTAATAGATTACACTTTCTTGAAAACATTTGCAATTGGTTTGTGAAAGGTGTTATTACACATTTCAGCTTTATTCTCGTTGCGTTTACAGCATATTGTCGCCAGTGTGTGGTGGTTTGAACACTTTGAAAAATTTTGCAAGGCTTTGTTTCTATAACTTGCCAGATTATTGTTATGGAGTTGCTCTCTCTATGATTTTCTTTAACTAATCTTACTTTTTTCATTGTTTGTAATTACATTGTTAACATTTCTCCTCCTATCTCTCACTCTCTTCTTATACCCAGTTGTGTTTGTGGTGTTCTCGCGCGTCCCATCCATTGTGGCTCCAATAGGGGGTGATGTGCTGTTAGACTGTGGCTTTAGACAGAAGGACTCTGTCCCTGGGCAGGAAGTGGCACTAGAGTGGCGCTTACAACATAGAGGAAATGGCCGTAAAATTCTTGATATGAAAGCGAGGGAGGTGGAGACAGACATGGCACCAGATGGTAAGTGAGAAATATTCAGATAATTAAAGGAAATGACATTTGGATGCTAAATATCACAATACTATTGTACACTACAGTATTTGTGGACCGGGAAGGCACAAGCGCTGAAGCAGACCTTCTGGTGAGGGATGGTAATGCGTCTCTGACTATGCAGAGGTTAAAGGTCACAGATGAGGGCACATACATCTGCACTGTCGGCTCTGGGGAGTTTCAGACTCAACAGATCGTGCAGCTGCACATTACACGTGAGTCTTTCATTGAATGGTCAAAATGTCCCAGAGATTTCCTGACATTCTTTGGAGGTGTTGTGTATGGATTGTATACACAACCTTTTTTCTCAGAACTGCGAGATATAAACTTGCAACTGCGAGTTATAAAGTCAGAATTGCGAGTTTATTTTCTATCGCAATTCTGAGAAAAGTCAGCTCATAGTTGACATTTTCTCGCAACTGCGAGTTTATATCTCACAATTCTAAGAGAAATATAAACTCGAGAGAGAAAAGTCAGAATTGAAGCTCACAATTCTCACTTTTTTCTCTCATGTGCAAGTTTATATCTCACAGATCTGACTTTTTTCTCAGAATTGTGATATAAACTCATAAATGCGATTTACAGTATAAATTACGAATTGCGAGATATAGTCGGAATTCTGAGAAATAAAGTCAGATCTGCGAGATATAAATTTACTATTCAAACTTTTTTTTTCTCTCAATTGTGAGTTTAGAATTGTGAGATCTAAAGTCACAATTGCAAGTTAAGGTCACAATTGCGGGAGATAAACTCGCAATTGCGAGAAAATATCAGAATTGTGAAATAAATTTTGGGCATGGAAATAAACTCTTAAAGGGATATTTCACCCAAACATTTACTCACCCTCAAGTTGTATGAATTTTTTTCTTCTGCTGAACACAAAAGAAGATATTTTGAAGAATGTCAGTAACCAAACAGTTGATGAGCCCCATTGACTTCCATAGTATGAAAAAAAAATACTATGAAAGTCAATGGGGACAGAATTTTCATTTTTGGGTGATCTGTCCCTTTAAAACACACTTTCACACTCTCATTCATTTCATTTGTAAACTAAATGTCCAACATTAGACATACATCACAGGAGAATGCTGTCATTTTTTCTGAAAGTCATTACATTATTATTTCAACCATATCTCAAATTATGTATTGTGTTTCAAAGCATTCTATGGTGTAAATTTTTGTAATAAAATGGCAGACTCCTTTGTCTTGCGAAGTCTAATTTCATTGCTAGCATATTAACATCCTAAATACACACAATTAATATTTTCATATAATTTGCTCATCACTCATTCACTCATCTTTAGAAAAAATAAAATATTAGTATTTTTTTTATTCTTTGTTTAGACTTCCTTTTTTTTTTTTTTTTAAACATAATACTTTCTATTATTAGAATGGAATTTCATAGTTTAATATTGAAAGATTATTTCACTCTCTATCTTTACCCAGAACCTCCTCATGTCAAACTCTCTGAGGAGAAACTGATATTTCAGGATTCGATGCCTCAGAAACTGAGCTGTCATTGTCATCGTTACTACCCTCTGGATGTGCAGGTCAGCTCACTTTCACAACAGCCAAAAAGTACAAAACCATATTACGATTGTTTTGATTGTTTTGGAGTTGGGCTGTGGTCTAGTTTAGTGTCCTGACGGCCCTGTGCTCCTGTAGGTGGAGTGGTTTTCCCAGGTGCCCTCTGCAGAAGAGCCGGTCTCTGTGACAAAAGAATCCTCCCTCTCCAGCCATCGGCAGCACAGTGATGGAACATATTCCCTCTCCTCTCACCTCACCCTATGGCCCGACAAGCACCCACCGGGGACGGTTATCACCTGTAGGGTCTCTCACGCCGCCCTAGAAACACACAGTGAGGTCAGCCTGACTGTGGACAAACCTGAGCCAAGTAAGTGATTTTTAGAGTTACGTTACCCATGATGTTTTTACAAATATGATTTTTTTTAAATGTAAATTGAATGTTTATCACAGAGCAAACTATTCATTAAAAAAAACAGCGATTTTAAAGTGCCCCCATTATGCTTTTTCGAATATTATCTTTCATGCGAATGTAAAAGGTTTGCAAAGTTTCTTTTGTCTCCTAAAAGAAAGAATCGATTCTGAACTGCTGAAACGAGTCTTCAGTAATAGAGTGGTGGAACTATGACGTCACTTTGTAGGCCAATCGGCAGTTAGCATCACGCTGGTTCCCTTGACAAAATCCCAACAGGATTTTCCCATAGGCTTTAGGATTATCAACAAAAGTTTATGATACTTACACGTTTTGTCCATCAAGATAATTTTCACAGACGAACACAACTTTTATGAATTTTGAAGCCTAAATGCAGTCGGCTGAAGCAAAAAGCTAAAGGTAGGCTATAAGCGAACTACACCATGGTCGCGAGATTTCTACGTCACCACCACTAAGCTTCTGACAACTCTTTCAGTCTTTATCTAAAGACATTTTTCTTGAAAGTTTGAATTAATTTGTAAGAGCGCAGTTATAAGCATAAAACATACTGAGTTTACCTGTTCAGCGTGATGGCGTTTAATGTCGCCGACAGCCTCTGTAATCCGGTTTCCACTTGTTAGCGTAGAATAAAACATGAGCTTGTGTTAACCACGGACCTTATTTCACCCATTTAACCAAAAACCCATTCAAAAAACCCATGACTGTGGGACGATGGAACTCGCTTCCGGGTTTTGGCCTACAAAAATGCGTCATAGTTCCACCACTCTATTCCAGTCTCATTTCCTGTTACATACCTACGTAACAATGAAAATTTGCATAACGCCAGCCTATGGTCATGAGCAACATCTACTTTGGCCCGCCCTCAAACACTGTAGTTGTAGCTGAGGCCTGGAAGAGTTTGGTTCTTGTTGTTGACGCGTCGAGAAGACGCTGTTTTCTGCACTACAAATCCACTGTGCATGCACTTCCAAAGGATGAGGACTCACGCTAGAATTGATATGGTAAAACCGATGGCATCATTACTGTTCGTATCACTGAGTATATAAGATATGGTAATTCAGATACGGTAATAGACGTTTTATAAGCGGTCGCCCAATTACAACAGACTGGGCCTTCTGACCAATCAGAGCGGGGTAGGCTCTCAGAAAGGAGGGGTTTAGAGAGGCTGAATCTTTGAACTAATCGTTTTCAGACTCTTTGAGAAATGAGGTGATGTGCCATGTATATTATTATTATTTCACGAGTTTACACGTACATGAAATCAAAATAAAGTAATTCGTATAGTAATTTATGCGTATTTGGCGTGCTGTCCGGGGGAGGGCTCCGAGCTCGGAATTTGGCCCGAACCCAGAGTACTCCCCCTCCTTAACTGGGATAGAAACCAGCCAAGAGTGAGGTGATGGGGTGGTGGAGGGATGCTGTGAAACTTGTCGCGGGATAAAGGTGAGAGACGGCTTTATATACCGGCTTCCTCTTGCACTGATTGGTTGATTACCTGAACGTGCGCCTCCCGAATTTTGTTAAATAAAACTTCATTTGTGTGTATATTATTATTATGATGCATGTAAACCTATTGTAGGAGACTCCAAAACAAAATTAGGAACCTTTAAAACAGCATAATTGGGGCATTTTAATATGCAACATAAGTTAGTGATTACTGCAAGTCTAGTCATGTGTTAATTTAAGTATTCATGAACTCTGTTGCAAATGAAAGCTGTGGAACTTTTTGAATTTAACAGAAAAAGCCTTCTGGACAATCATCTTCATGTTGGCGATATCAGTGCTGTTTTTGTATCAAGCATTCAGAGGTGCAGGTGAGTTTCGTTTTTAACACATCAACATGTAACTACGTATATATAGTATGAACTATATGATACCGTTCAAAAGTTTGGGTCAGTACGATTTTTTTAAAAAGAAATTAACACTTATTCAGCAAGGATGCATTAAACTGTGACAGTAAAAAGTGAAAAAGACTCTTTTACATTATTGTTACAAAAAAAAATCTATTTTAAATAAATGTTCTTTTGAACTTTTTATTTGTTAAAGAGAAAAAAAAAAATGTTTCCACCAAAATATTAAGCAGCACAACTGTTTTCAACATTGATATAATAAGAAATGTTTCTTGAGCATCAAATCAGCATATTAGAATGATTTCTGAAGGATCATGTGATACTGAAGACTGGAGTGATGCGGAAAATACAGCTTTGATCACAGGAATAAATTATATTTTAAAACTTATTAAAATAGAATAAAGTTATTTTAAATTATAATAATATTTCAGAATATTAATTTTAACTGTATTTTTTAAATGCATCCTTGGTGTGCATAAGAGACTTTCAGAAACAAGGAAAAAATCTTTTGAACGGTACTGTATACCACAAAATAGTGAGGGGATTTAAATGTTAAATTTATTATTATTATTGTCTTTTCAGAGAACTGAGGACCTGTCTTCTGAGTGAAATCTTGGGAAGGTGCCATTTTAGTTTGTTTACTTCAACTGTCTTTCGGTGGATTTATTTTCATTCCATCGTGGTACATTTGTTTAATAGTAGTTAAATGTCAAAAAAGGTTTCCTGCGTAATTTATTCTATAAACATAAAATGAATTCCACTGTTTTTCTTCTGACGTTCTGATCTATTGGATGTTGTTTATTTGTTGTACATTTTCCTTGTAAATAAAAACAGAAACCGAGCAGGTTTTGTTGATGGTTTTACTGGCATCATCTACAGTATCAGGGACACACAAGCATGCTCTTTATACAATCTATTCCTGACATCAAGGCTGATGGCATTACCCCTCTGTTATGGTATATGCTTTCATTCATTCATATTTATACATATAATAATTTGTCATCATATTTAGTTTGTCTCACTTGATCTTACAAGAGAAAAATAGACATGTCTACAGTCTCCAACAACAGAACAAGATATAAAAGTCTGTGCTGACGAAGGAATGTGAACCAACGGCTGTATATTGCATGGCAGTATAGTTTATAGTTTATGCTCTTTATGCATTGATTATCTGTTCATTTCTGTACATTTCAGTACATTTTGGCAGGCTTGTAGCATTCACAACTTGTTCCCAGGTAAGGCTTTTCCACAGTAGGCCTACAGGAAAATGAGGCTTATTTTGTAAATAACAGGCAGTTAATAGTAATAATTAAACATATTACAAGTAAAAGAGTTTAACAGTGAGATTATTCTGCCATGCAAGTCAAAAGACAACAAATGTACTTCTAACACCTTTAGTTTTCTATATGCACGTTCTCATTTTCCCATTTAACACAGTTTTAACATTGTTTTTACTGTTTGTTTTCATTAACTTGTGCACCTCCAGGTACAAACTCAGAAAAAAAAGGTACAGAAGCTGTCACTGGTGCGGTACCCTTTCAAATGGTACTAATATATAGGGATGGGGAAATGAAGCCTCATAAAACACTGAGGCTTTCCCCTGACTGTTCCCAGTAGCCCCTCACTGCAGAACACATGAGATCCAGGGGGCGGAGACGGGTAGGTTTAGGGATATGTAAAGTGGGAGGAGTTGGATCTAATGCCACCTGTATCTTGTGTTCTGCAGTGAGGACCAGCTCACTGTTCCGGGGAAAAGATTAAAAGCTTCGAGAGAGTCGAAAACAGCGCCCTCTTGATGGTTAGTAAAAAATAAAGCAGCCAAAAGTCCGTGAAAGAAGCTCCGTCGGATAAAGCAGCCACCACCGACTCCATAGTTTTAATGTTAAGTGCGCAAATAAAAGCCTAATATGTGTGAGTGTTTTGAATTTCTCTCTTTGATAAATTAATTTAATTAGAATGTGGCAATAAATGCCAGTATGAATATCGATATGATGTAACATTAAAGGATAATGTAGGCTACACATATATGACTAACAGAGTTGCATATGGCATAAAATATTTTATTTTCCTGAAATATTTTTTATTCTTCATATTACTTGTATGACTGGGTATTTAAAAATGTAATTGAATAGATTTGAATGAATGACAACTTACTCATAAAGTAAGATCATCTGGGGTTCGAACATTCCGACACGTAAAGCGAATCGCGCACTTAATTGAACAGAAAGTTAGGCTTCGTTTGTTCTTGTCGATCACGTGACTCTGTGAAACCAATACAAGCCCCGATATGGGGCTTCACTGGAGATTGTGCTGCGTGTCGAACGTAACATCACTACTAATATGTACTATTTTACCGCCAGAGTGACAGCTTTTGTACCTTTTTTTCTGAGTGTAAAAAATGTCTGTGTTGTTTTTTCTTTAAAAAAATCTGTATCTTAAAGGTGCAGTAAGCAAATTCTGAGAAACGCTGTTGAAAGTAGATTGAACCAAGCAGCACAACACACCTGTAGCCAATCAGCAGTAGGGGCATGTCCACTCATAATGGAGGAGGAGAGAGAGGGAGATTTGAAGAAAGACTGTAGAAAGAGAGATGGCTGAGAGACATTACAAAAGAGTAAAGTTCAGAGGAATATCACTGGAAAAAGAAGGGTTATGATCAGGCAAGAGCTGGACCCGCATTAATATAAGAAAAGCTGTCCAGCGCTAGAGAGACCTAAGAGGGAAGGCCTGAAAACAGACGTGGAGTTTGTGTTGTTTCTGCTCCATATGTGAGTAACATGGTTTTGCTAGAACAGAACAAAGATATGCTGTTGTTGTAATGCTAGCTATAGGAACAGGACAGTTTTGAGTGTCATTGTTTTTCTGGAGCTGCTGTGCTGCTGGAAACTAACAACCAACCCTTGCTTGTATTTACTGTTGTGTACAGCATGTTCATTTTTTGTTCTTCCTTGTCGTTCGTTCGTCATTTTCACTTTATATTTCACAAAGCATTATTTTGCTTCGCTTTAGCGATAGAGACATCTGCTCTTGCTTTGTGTGTTTGTTCTTTTTTGGCGCGGAGCAATAAGGGAGGGATGTGTTTGTTTAGGTTGATTTCAAATATCAACAGTGCTTCTCAGAAATTGCTTACTGCACCTTTAAATACACATACACATTTAGAATAAAAGTCAATGGATGACAGGTCATGAATCTTCTCTCAGTAACAGGGTAAGGGCAACAGTGATAATGGGATGAGGGCGTATCTGCAGGGACAGTTTATGTCAGAATCAATTTATAAAAGTTCTCCGAAAGGTCAGATGAGAAAGCTTTGGCATTACAGGAACAGAAAGAATGTTTACCTGACTTTACTATAATCTATTCCACACACACACACACACACAGTCTCTCTCTCTCACATACACTACCGTTCAAAAGTCTGTTGAAAATGTTTTTGAAAGAAGTCTCTTATCCTCACCAAAGTTGCATTAATAAAGCAGTAATAATGTGAAATATTTTTACAATTTAAAATAACGGTTTTCTATTTGAATATATTTTAAAATGTAATTTATTCCTATGGTGTCAAAGCTGAATTTTTTAGCATCATTACTTCAGTCTTCAGTGTCACATGATCCTTCAGAAATCAGGATGTTTCAGGATTTTTTGACAAATAAAAAGTTCAAAAGAACAGCATTTATTTGTTTTTGCTGTTACTTTCGATCAATTTTATGGTTTCTTGCTAAAGAAAAGTATTCATTTCTTTCAAAAAAGAAAGAATCTTACTGACCCGAAACTTTTGAACGGTATTGTACCACATTTTTTCTTCCTGGCTTCTGTTTTTCTTCTGCTTTCTCTCTCTTGCTCTCTGTGCATTCAAGTATGAATGTCTGCAGAACATTTGAATAATGCAGAAGATTTTCGAGAGGGAGGGAAAGAGAGAGGGAGACAGAAACTGAAAGATAGAGAGCTTGTGGAATGTGTTCATTCTGGTACAGGAGAAAGGAGAGCAGATATCTACGTACTACTGTCACACCATGGTGCAACATGTCTAAATGGAGAGACCTCAAAATTGAAGAAAAATAAGTATCTTGGAAATGGGTGGAGCTCATGATTGTGTTTTCTTCATTCTTTTTCTTGTCCATTGCAGGTGGATGGGCTCAAGAGAAGAAATACACTAGATAAGGAAAGAAAAAAAGGGAGAGTGTGAAAAAGGTGGTTAATATTCTATTGCAAATTGTGTCTCTGTCAGGTTCAGTAGCCAATACATACGGTATACTGCACTGTTACGCACAACTGCCCTCAATGAATAATTCACCGTAATGAGTGTAATGATGAATTATTGAGCTTATGCTGGGTTGGTCCAGTCTGGGCTCTAAACACATACAGTAAACTCATGCAGGCGGTTGGTGTGAACACCAGCAATGATGCCTCTAACAAAGCTAAGCATCACTAAATGAAGCCCGAGCATCCCAGAATGCTCTGCCCATCACAGGTAAGCAAATATGGGTATGGAAACCAACAGAAAGTGCCTGCACATTCAAAACTACCTTCCTCTGGTAAAGAGAAAATGATGTGTAAATAATGTATAATGAATAAATAGTAAATAAATCCTTGAAAACAATAAAAGTAATGAAATAAAATTTTTAAAAACAATAAAACTTTACATCAAAGCTTTAAAATCTCCATATAAACACAGAAATATAACCAGAAATTCCATTAAAATAATAATAAATGGTAATAATAGGAAACTCACAGAAAATGATTCCAATGAAGATGACTCCAATGACTCCCATAATAATCATCATCTGAGGGAGAGAAAAAAAAAAATTGTTACATTCACACAATTCATCACTGACTCTACATTACAAGAAGGAAAACACAAACACAATCAAAAAAACATCCTGATTATTAAGAACCATCAGATTAATCAAGAATCTGATAACAAACGCTTACAAATCCTTAAGTTTAAGTGTAAGTAAAATAGATTTTTGGTGCCTGCTCGAGCAGAACTCAGGGATTATGGGATTTGTTAACTGAAAAAACTGAAATACCTAGTTTTAGACCAAAATAATTTATTAGTATGGTGTAGGGCCTTCTTTTGCAGCCAATACAGCATCAATTCATCTTGGGAATGACAGATACAAGTCCTGCACAGTGGCCAGAGGGATTTTCAGCCAGTCCTCTTCCAGAACAGTGACCAGGTCACTATGTGATGCTGGTGAGGAAAACGTTTTCTGACTCGCTCCTCCAAAATACCCCAAAGTGGCTCAAAATATTTAGATCTGGTGACTGTTTAGGCCATGGGTAATCATATTATAATCAATGAAGCTATCTAAACTGCACAATGAATCTCTTATTTACATCATGTCTGCACTGTTATAATGAGAGGATTCGCGAGTGCGCAGAACTCAGCACTGACCAAAAAATCTGACAATTTGAGTGCTGAGTTGATTCTAACTAATTAACACCTCTGATTGGCCATTGCGTTCAAGAGATCAACAGACATGTCTGTGATTGGCTACAGTGATCAACGCTGCAAAAACACGTCGTAAATAGAAACCTTTGATGCTTTACAGAGCGCAAATGCAAACGCACTGGAGTGTTTGCCAAATTGGTTTTGCCAATATGATATTATTACTTTCAACCAAAGGTGCTCTTGCTTTCCATAGAACCGGGCCTGCTTGTCCAGAGACGAGTAAGTAACCTTTCATTTCAGTTGAGTATTCTGGCAGGTGTAATGGTATCGAATAAACTGTTATTCAAATCACAGTGATTTCAAGAGACAAAACTTGCATTCATGTGGAGAAACAACAAAATCAACAGAATATGTTGAAGATCTTATTTGTTAAAAAAAATTAAAATGTTTTTAAACTTTTATTGTTTAATTTTTAAATGGTTGACAATTTAGTTGTGGCGTCTCTGAGATTAATGTCACCTCAATAAAATGTCAGCGCAAGCTAAACAATATTCATTGGGACATCTTCACCCCTCCCCCACTCTTTAACTTTTTCCGGCACCAAAAAAAATAAAAAATCTATCAGTGCACACTACTAGCCATCACCGTAACCAAACAAATAGTTCAATATTGTATCCTTTTGATGCACAGAAGCAGGTATAGTCAATCATGTGTCTATCTTGTAAATCTAAATAAATTACCCAAGTGGTGGTAATGTTACAGTTATGTACATTTTCAATACACTAGCTAGCTCGCTCATTACACTTTAATAGGCTAGCTTACACATTTTGGCCAAATGCTAGAAAGACCCCTGTTGTAGAGGAATCAAACATCTGTACAGTAATTTTTAGTTAGGATCTGTTTTTGTCAGGTATGTTTTATTGTTTCCCCTCTTAAATCAGTATAAAATTTCATACTAGTGGTATTGTCCCTTATAATATAGTATTACCGGTTTTACATATACCATAGCAAGCCTAGGTGCCACCCCTCATTCTGCTCCTCTTTCAACCTTCACACTCTGCTCTTACTGATGAAATGTAAAATCAGTGACGATTGGCCCATAGGCCGCACATATATTGGCATATATTGGCACCTCCAACACTATATTGGCGAGTGTTTCAGTTTCATTGTCCAACCCCTGTATGTATATATAAATCACGTTCCGGGATGGGACAGGTGTCCCCCTCGGTTGAAATTGCATTTCTGGGGGGTTGGATCCCCTCAGTTGAAATCGCATTCCATGGGGTGGGGGGGTTTGGGGTTGTGGTTCCCCTTGACTTGAAATCGTGGGGCCCCCTACGGCTGGGGGCCCCTAGAAACGTCACCAGCATTCGCCCCGCTAGCGACAGTCCTGCATGTAAGGGGTGCAGGATGTGCAGAACATGTTGAATAAGTTTGAATTTGTTCAAATCCCTAAGTGGAGTATATGAGCAAAAATAGTAATGCATCAATTACAAAAACATATACATGCTCAGTCATCACTTAGCTCATTTTTTTCATAGCAGATTTTAAAAATACAATCTTAAAGTGTTAGTTCACACAAAAATGAAAATTCTGTCATTAATTACTCACCCTCATGTCGTTCCAAACCCGTAAGACTTTCGTTCTTCTTCGGAAAACAAATGAAGATCTTTTTGATGAAATCTGAGAGCTTTCTGCCCCTCCATAGTCAGCTACATAACTACCACTTTGAAGCTTCAAAAAGTTCATAGAGATCGTAAAACTAATCCATGTGAATTGAGCGGTTTAGTCCAAATTTTCTGAAGAGACTCGATCGCTTTATATGATGAACAGATTTAATTTAGGCTTTTATTCACATATAAACATTGATCAGCGAACATAAACAGAAGCTCAAACGAACCTGCTTGATGCGTGAGAACAAACCTCTTCCAAAAACTCAATCGTGCTGCGTAACACACGAGAATGAACCTCACTGGTTCTCGCACGTGTCAAGCAAACATGCTTGAGCTTCCGTTTACCACAACTGATGTGTGAGTTGATGAACGTTTATATGTGAATAAAAGTCAAAGTGGTAGTTATGTAGCTGTCTATGGAGGGACAGAAAGCTCTCAGATTTCATCAAAAAGATCTTCATTTGTGTTACGAAGATGAATGAAAGTCTTACGGGTTTGGAACAACATAATGGTGAATAAATGATGACAGAATTTTCATTTTTGGGTGAACTATCCCTTTAAGAAATCCTTAAACAGAAATTTTAAAAACATCCTCAACAAAGTAGTTTACTTTATATATTAGTCTAGTTCCGGATCACTAGTGCCATAGTAACAAAAAATCCTACTCATAAAGTAGTAGACAGTACACAAAGAGATGGACTGATGTCCCATGTTTCTCTGCATCTGTAGGTAATCAGCAAAACCCAGAAGCTCCAATTTACACATATTAACTAATTAACACTAGCAGCTGTAAAGAGCAAAATCGCTGAGCATAGCATGAGCAATAAGCACTGACCTATTTACTCGCATGTTATTATTCACACTATATAGAGCTCTGATTACATCAGTGTTTAGTATTATTTACATACTATTATTAACATTTTAAATGAGTTTTTTTTTTTTAAATGTTTTATTTTAAATTGTAAAATAGTACTTTTTTATGCTTTTAATTTTTTATTATTATTATATTTCCTATTGCTTTATTTTTATTTCAGTTTTAGTTTTAGTAATTTTAGTACTTCAACTTTAGTACTTCAAGTTTAAGTTTTTCATCTAATATTTATATTTTATTTCTCACCTTGCAGTTCTTCCACCAGTATTTGTTCTTCAGTTTGGCAGCACAGCTTTCGAACTGTGAAGCCCCGGCCTGCAGAGCATCTGCCCTGTCGTCTAGCTCAGACAGCTTCTGGTCTCTCTCCAGAACCTTATCCACATTCACACGCATGATATCCACCACCTGCAGACCACATCCACAGAGAAGACATGAAACAAGAAACAACGTATTCAAAAAAAGTATTCAGAAAGAAAAGTATTACACAAAAACACACACTGACCTCCTCCACTTGTGCTTGTGTTTGTTGTAGTCTGCGGTTGCTGGTGGTGTTTGGAGGGGGAGCAGGAGGACCGGCTCCTCCAGGGCCACCTGGGGCTCCAGGAGCACCCGCTGGGTTGGCATCATCTGCAGCAGACCTGAACACCCAAAGACAATCATGACACATAAAAACTTGACTGAATTTGCTTATTGGTGCGCAAGTTCTGATTTTATGTAGGCTACCACTTATGTCAAACACAGGGCATGGCTTCCTAAAAGAGTTTAACTACTACATTACTTCTATTATTGATTTTTAGGTCTAAAATTATGGTCGACCGTTAAGGGTTTTTCAATGTCCAAAACCGAGGTTGATCATGTACACGTGTATTATATGATATAGGTTCAATATTTATTATCCATTGAATCCTAGATATCAGCCGTTATAACAGGGCGGTCTATTGGTTTACCAAATTTTTTAAAATACTAACATTTAATCGTGACCGTTTATTGTTAGGCTACTGATGCTAAAGAGATCCATACTCCAGCATCTCCAACAAATCGATAAAAAAATGTAAGTCACAATAATGGAAAATTAAGCGTGAAAACTGTTTACAAAGTTACATTTCTATATGTCTATAGCCTAATTGTAACAAAAAATGGTGGAATAGCCTATAAAGTCTTCACAAATACTTACATTCTCGTGCAGAGTACCTCACTGAAGGAAGAAGAGTCAAAAGGTGATACAATTAAAAATAAATTGCGAAGAAGTAGACACGGTCAATTTAGGAGGGAGAGAGACTGAGATGCAAGATTGAAGCGGCTTGCTGCTGATGCAGGACCCCCGCGCGAGTCATCAGTGCGAGTGGCGCATTATAGCAGCACGCGCTGGACAGTGAAAGCGGTCGCGTGCTCGGACGCACGAGCGCATAAATAAATGTTCAGTTGCGCCTTGAGGGAACTCCAGTAACGGGTTTTTATGATGACCAGTTAAAAGTCTATACTAAAAAGTTATAGGATTAGAGAAACACAATGATTAATTTTAACATATAGAATACAGTGCGGGCTAATTTTGAGTGATCTCGCTAGAGCGACGCTGTTCTTCATCTGGTTTGTAGGTTAGTGCAGTAAATGTGCGCGCGCTGCGTTCCTGCACTGCGTCGCTGCTGTAGCTGAACTCATGAGCATGATGATGTTTTTACATCCCCATCCTCTCTCTCTCTCTGTACTGCGGTACATCAGTCAGTTCAGAGTGCTGAGTCGGCTTGTTCTTTCTGAAGGGACTTTTCTTCTCTCTGATAACTGGTTTCTCCATATACCCCCCACTACACATGCTCTCAAGTCCTGCATATAGGCAAGTATGTCTCTCATAGCCTATCAAACATTAGGCCAATATTCTGACGCATCCATACACTTAATCCAGTTAGGGCTTTGAGGCTGTTAATGTATTTATTTAAAATGCTGCATAGCATATGTCGGTCTCCATTTAACCATGTTTTAGTCCACAGCGAGTGTTCAGTTGTGAATCACTACTGGCAACTTAACCTAAAATCGGAGAATTGTGATATTTTTTGCCTTTTTGCATAGAAAAACAATGGGAGATTCAGTGGTTTAAAATTAAACCTAAAAAAAATGATCACCACTACTATCTTTAGATTTCCTTAACCATAACAAAGCCCTTTATTAAAAAAGGAACTGAAAATAGTGATACAAAATTGACAAAGAAACCTTTACAAGAAGTCATCCAAAAACCACAAGAGAAATTATAGTTGGGTGGGTGGCATAAAGTAACCTATCTAGCAAATAAACACAAGTGAGCACTACTATTTGAAGTAGTGTTTAACATTTTTTCTGCTCCACCAAATATGTTCAAGATCAGAGGTTACTTAAAAGAAACAAATAAAGATGCTTTTACATGTAAGAAGTGTTTTATGGATATTCTTTTCTTTCAATAAAATGTGTTAGTCTGTTCTGTTTTTCCTCCCTCTAACATAAGAAAACTCATTAAATCATTATTCTTGCTTTTTTAATCAGTTATATGCGTTGTGTTCATCTCTATCCATCATCCAGTTGGAAACCCTTCATCATTTGTATTTGCCCTTTGTCCTCCTCTGTCAGTCCAGACCGTTTCTCTATTTCTTCTCATCATCTTTCTTGCCCTCAGGTGGTTTTGTTCTGTTCTGGGACGCCAGAGAGCCCATGGCATTACGGATGGCTTCATTGTTGGGGTCGACTCCTGGAAGGTTCTCCAGCACACTCTGCAGAAAATCTGGATCCTGCATCACATCGTAATCCTCCTCATCCTCCTACAGAACACACACAAAGAGTTTCAGTTGGGCACTTGCATGCCATTGTGCCAAGTTGTACTTGATTATACATTTACCACGTGACAAATTAGAGGCAGTACCTAATTAATATGTAATTACTTTAATTATCCTATGCACATAGTATCAATTATCTGCTTCCTCAGACACATTATTAACAGTTCCATCCCAAATTTAAGTTTAGGTTCTCTTGGAAAAACATTACAAACTTTGGTTTGAAGCAAAAGAGTATTTGAAAATCAGACAAAAACAAATGTGTACTTGAAGGCTTTAATGAGTGAAAGAACTACCCAAGCATTGCGAATGACAATCTAATAAAAAACGATGGAGAAAACTATTGATTTAAAAATGTTGACAGCTTCAACAAAAGCATATACCACCGATTAACAACCTCGTACGTCACAGGTCTGTCTTTAAAGGTTTATAAGTTATAGTGAAACATCAATTCCCCTATGGAGAAAATGACTGAGATTTTTACTTCCGGCACCCGACCGTTGAGACTGGCGTCTTTACACTGCAAATATGGCGTCACGCACAGCCAACAGAAAGCAGGTATGGCAACAGCAAATCGGCTCTCATATGGCATTTCATTTACACAGAACAAAAGACTAAAATATCACTGCACTAAAACTGTAACACTGCTCCTTTGCTGCCTTGCAAGCACTGGTATTTCCTTCAGTACTCACAAATCTAATAGCCTAAACCACTCAAAACAGAAACAGGTGTTTGGCTTGCTTTATTATGTTTAGCAATAGCTTTTGAATGATGGGAATGAAGAATATGCAGCTGCTTTTGATTATTCTCACAACAAGACTGTGTTGGATCTAAAATTTTGATCTCCTCTCTTAAAGAAAGCAAGTCTGGTTGGAGGAAAGGAGCTGGGAAACACACCTTCGGAGCTTCACTGTCTGCTGCTGCACTTGTTTCCACATCCATGGCCTCTGAACAGCCAAACTCTGTGCACAAAGATGAATTTTTGGTTGTATAAAACAAATGATTAAGAAAACCAAAAACAAGAATTTATGAAGAGTATAAAAACTGACCTCCTCCTTGCATGGACATCTGTAGGGCGTATGCAATCTGTTCATCCTCCGTCATACGGCTGAAATCAGGCAGAGCAGGAGCCGTCGACATCTTCAGCAGGGCAGTTTCAGACTCTAACACAAACACAGAACACATCAGGTCACATTAAACACTGGCTTCTTGTAAAACAAACTTATATTGTTAAAATACATACGGTTTCACTCTACAATTTGGAGCATTGAGAAACTTCCCTTATACACAACTCAACTTTTACATTTTACTTACAAAATATTAACTAATTAATTCATACATTTATTGAATAGCATTTAAAAATACAGTAAAAACAGTAATATTTTGAAATATTTTTACAATTTAATGTAACTTTTTTATTTTAATATACTTTAAAATGTAATTATTACTGTGATGGTAAAGCTGAATTTTCAGCATTCATTATTCTAATATGCTGATTTGGTGCTCAAGAAACATTTATTATTAGCAATGTTGAAAACAGTGTTGCTTAATATCACTACATTTTTTCAGGATTCTTTGATAAATATTGTTCTTTTGAACTCTCTATTCATTTAAAATAAAATAATTTGTAACAATGTCAAAATACAGTCATTTTGATCAATTTAATCCATCCATGCTGAGTAAATGTATTAATTTCTTTTAAAAAAATTAAATAAATAAACTTTTGCATTCCCCCAAGACACTTTGCGTTCGCTTGCAAAGAACTCAAAAGTTTTGCGAGTGAATTCAAAGTTTTTTCGGGGAACGCAAAACATGAGAGAAAGCAAAAGCACTGACATAATTTTACCTCCCATCTCATATATTTTTTTTCTATCACCATGTCCCTTTAAAGCAGCGTTTCTCAAAGTGTGGGGCGCGCCCCACTGGTGGGGAATAGAGACATGACAAGTGGGGCGCGACAAACGAGAGGAAATTTGGTCATTTTTGTGCCCATCTCCATTAAACTTTTAAACGGTACGGTCCCACATATGGGAGAACGTTCAGACACGTCACTTAACTGCCAGATTCAAACTGTGCTTTCGCGGCGCGCTTTGGCTGGCACTGACCCAGAGACGGACGCGCTCAGCAGCGCTTGTCATTTATCACAACTATGCTTTATGTTTTCAACAACATAATGTTTATTTTAGGTTTCAGACATTTAAATATACATAAGTACTAGTAAAACAATACATTTAGAGTTTGTAAAGTACACACTGATGTCTATGGAAGCAGCAATAACAATCAATTCAATTATAATTTGCCTACGTGTTTTATTCATATCAGATACACATAGTGTAAGTAACTATAAAGTTTACTATTTTCTCCCAGATCACCGGCCACTTACATGAATTTCGGGAGAAATTTATGAATTCGCGTGCTGTAACTGTCAGGACTCTCTGAACAGCTGCCCAAACAAACATGGCGGCGCCCATCTAGCGTTATAGATCAAGATCATTTATTAACGTTTTTAAACGTCAAAGCGCACTCACTTACACATATTTGAGAATCGGAATATCAGATAGTTGGTGACATGGTAAGCAAGTCTGTGAAAAATTTGAATAAAAAAGGAGAAACGAAATAAAAGCGTTACATCTGTCAAGCATGACGCGTCGCAATGGAAACAATAAGGGGAAACGTTCTAAAATAATGGTCGCGTAAAAAAACTCAGCTAGAATAATATTTAATTTATAATTTATGTATAATAAATTACAATGCAAAGTGATAATATAATTGCACTTTTATTTTCTCTATTTGAACGTTTTTAATGCTGTTATTTGATGTTATGTTTTTAAAATGTGATGTTAATAAAATAAATGTGAATATATTTTAACAGTTAAACTTAAAGCCTAGTTTATTATCATTTTGTTAGGGCGACTGGGGACAGGTGGGGCTCGGAACCCTTCCCCACCTCCAAAGTGGGGAATGGCAGAAAAAGTTTGAGAAACACTGCTTTAAAAGGCTCCATACAAACCAAAAACCCACAGCTGCACTTTTAAGGGACCTCTATGTGCCCACAAACCCTATGTTGTTCAATACTCATTTAAAGTGAACCTATTATGCAAAATTCACCTTTATAAGGTGTTTGAACACAGATGTGTGTCCACAGTGTGTAAGAACAACCAGCCTATAATGGTAAAAATCCACTCACTCCTTTTTTTTTTTTACAATTCCCATAAATCAGAAGCAGTCTCTCCAAAAGAGATTCAGATTCTTCCCTACCATGACGTCATCGTAGGGTGAAGCCCCGCCCACAACCGGTGACAATCTGCCCTATTAGCATAAACAGCCCTGAGTGAGAAGCACAGAGTCTGCCATTTCTGTATCCCCGCTGTAGCAGCTCGAGTTTTACAATCTCTCTGCACCAAAGAGGCATTAAAATGTTGCGTTTTGGGATGTCTCCATAGACTTCCGCCATCTGAGTCACTAAGGACATTGTGGTTAAACTTCAGTCGTGTATGTTTGTGCCAATCATTTTACGCCACACTGCTTCACAAACGAGGGTGTTCAATGCTGGATTTTCACAAAGGTTGATTCTGAAAGATGGGTCAATGCCAACGCTTCGTGCTTAAACTTCATATCCAGAACTGATGCTGCCCTCACGTGCTATTGGAATTATCGTAAACAAGTTTCCTATTTAAAAATGGCCCTTTCTGACATTTTTGGTGCATGAGATTGTCCTGTTTTGTTGTTGTTGAAACTCCGCCCTTTTCTGGAAAGGGGGCCTTGAGCAGCAGCTCATTTGCATTTTAAGGGACACACTCAAAAACGGCATGTTTTTGCTCACACCTAAAAAAGTGGCAATTTTAACATGCTATAATAAATGATCTGTGGGTTATTTTGAGCTGAAACTTCACATACACACTCTAGAGACACCAGAGACTTATATTACATCTTGTAAAAAGGTGCATAATAGGTCCCCTTTAAACACAATCCTCCTCCTCTCACCATCAGCAGTAGGAGATGAGACTCCAGCCTCTGCAGCTGAAGCCACTGCTGCCCTGCGAGCTTCCTCCTCCTGCCTCTGTCTCTGCTCCTCCATCGACACACGCAGAGCCTGGAACAGAGACACAAGCAAACACAGAAACATTTATAATGTGGAATATTTCTAGCAGAGAAGTTTGTCAAATAAAAAGATCTGTGTGCTACTAACCAGAGCGAGCTCAGGGTCTGCGCTGGGGTCCACTCCAAACTCAAAGTCACTGGCACCCAGGCCCATAATGGTGCCACCCTCTCCAGCCATGATAGGAGAGGACAGAAGAGCATCTGCCAGGCTCGGGCCAGGAGGCACTGTTACCAGGTGAGAGCCTACACCCTCCTTTCCATTTAGGGTGTTCACAAACACGGTCAGCTTATCCGTGTTGACCTCCTAACAATGTGAAAAGACAAAAAAAATAAATGGGAGTAAATGACATGCAAAAAGAAATAAATTCTGGAGGAGTGTGATAAACTACATTCCCTCAGAATAAATGTTCACCTCTTCTCCAAAGTTAATGATGTCAACACTGACTTTTTCCTTCTTCAAACGTTTCGCCATCTTCACCAACTGCGAGAAACAGGTCAGAGGCACAAATGAGCAGGTGAATAACACATTATATTGGCCTTTTTCAAATACAGACTCATACAGTGCAATGTTTACACCCAAGATGCATTAAGAAAAGAAAAAAAAACAACTCACATCTTTCTCCTGGTCCTCCACAGGGCTCCCTACAAAAGCAATGATCCTCATCTTATGGTTCTTTCCCTGTCTGTGTTTCAATGCCAGCTGTGAAAAAAAAAAAAGAAAAATAGAGAGAAGAGAAAAGTATATATATAAATATATATACTAACCAGAACTCCTATAAGCGAACACATTACTCCTATATTACAGCACTTGCATTGGCTCCCGGTCAAATATCGTATCGACTTCAAAATCCTTCAGCACTTGCATTGGCTCCCGGTCAAATATCGTATCGACTTCAAAATCCTTCTCACTTACAAAGCACTCAACAATCTTGCCCCGTCATATTTATCTGACCTTCTTCATAATTACACTCCTACCTGCACTTTATGATCATCTTCTGCACTCACTCTTGTCCTTCCTCAAATTTGAACAACTTCTATGGGGTCCTGAGCCTTCAGTCATGCAGCTCCTTATTTATGGAACTCATTACCACAGGATGTGCAAAGCAGTGGAAGTCTTCTTGTTTTTAAATCTCGCCTTAAGACCCATCTTTTTAGGCAGGCTTTTATGTGATTGCTTTTATGTCTACAATCTCAAGTCTGTCTTGATTGTAATAATGATTGTTGTTTATTGTTGATTTTTTTAATTGTACGGTGTCCTAGAGTGTCATGTAAGGCGCCTATAAATAAAATGTATATAAAAAAAAAATTAATATATAACATTATACACTAAATATATAACTATATACTAGCCACTGTGGCTAGTCGCTTTTTTTCCAAAGTTACTAGCCACTCAGCATTTTCACTGGCCACAATTTTGACATGGATACCATGGGGAAAAACTGCCATTTAGATATTTTTAATATTATCTCATAAGTTGGCAGCAGGTATATTATATGCTGTCACTTTTAAGACCTGACGCACGGATTCATAATACTGTTACAAATGCATTTTCTTTCTCAACTGTAACTGACTGTTTACATGAATACTCACCATTATTTTGTGTGTATTTGACTGTTTAAGAGCAATAACAGCAAAAAAGAATTCAAATTAGTACTGAGAGGTGCGCGCTTTGCATATTTTTAGGTGGAAAATGAGTATTGGAAGCGTTTCAGATATTTCAGTATCGATATGTATCAAAAAAATCTATATTTTTGACAACACTAGGCCTACATTGCACTTAGTTTATTATTTCACATGCCTTTTTAAAAGACTACAACTGAAAAATGTATATATTATACAATTCAACCCGCCAAAGTAGCTAGTAGGAGAGATTGCGTTACACGCCACTGCTGAAATCCACCATATATTATATATATTTACACACACACAATTCTTATTTATACAATTATACAATTCTTATTTATTTTCTGAAATAAAACAGTTAAAGATTACATGTAAATAAATATACTGTAACATTCTGAACTTAAAAATTCCTCAATAGACCAAAGAGGCCATTTATTGAAACCAAGCTGCCAAATGTCTGTAACCTTCTGAGGTTTGAGGTTGTTACTCATTTCACATACAAATAGTTAATAACAAAAGATGCTCATAAAAAGGATGATCATAAAAATCTGAAAGTTACAGTAGAAAGAAAAAAAATCATTCTAAGGCTCAGACAGAGGGTGTAAAATGGTCATGTAATTGTAAACTAAATTATGAGTTTTTGGAGCAAGAAATCGTGGCTAAAATTGTGGACCTTACGGAAAAAATAAAAGTAAGTATTTATACAAAATAAATATTTATAAAATAAATTCTAAAAATAAGTACAATAAAATTGTGATATGATCCGACCCACTCACATGTGCTACTCTGATGCCTGTACAGAAGCTGATGACTCCTCTGGGCTGAACAGCATGAAGCTTGGACAGGATCCTGCCCGTGTCAGGGGTCAGTGTGGTCAGGACCTCACAGTTACTGAAACACACACAGTGGATCTCCTCTATAGATTTTGTCATACACATTGTACCTGTTAGTAAAATAAATAAAGAATAAAAAACGTCATCCTACTTGGCCATAGTGATGAGCCCCACGTTGTTTTCTGGGTTACTCCGAGTTTTTGAATGACAGATGATGTTGACAGCGTCTTGCTGGGCCTGAAGTCTGGTAGGCAAGAAGTCTCCATTGCGCATATATTCACTGTTGTCCACACTAGAAATAATAAACATACACACTGTGATGTCCACTCAACATTCCTGCAAATGATCGTACGAAGCCTAATTCTGCACATACGAGTGGTTCTATTTAATATTTAAATATAAAATCTTGTTAATAAAAGGCTGAGGACGCTGTCCAGACTAAAGCGTTTAGTATAATGGCAAAATGCAAGTACAAAGAAGGCTTTTAAAACCAATCTGGATAGTTATTTAAACAAAAGCCTATATTATTACAAGGAAGTAAAACCAACAAACCTATTTACATTCAAAACTAATTCATTTCAAGAAAGGACAACTCAGATAACCTGACAATCGCAGCTATGAGCTTTCTAACGTTTTCCCTGATAACATGTCAACACAAAGAAGCTGTTTAACAGGCTCAATGTTCCATCATGACTAAGGAAAACTGCACATCTGTCCTTCTGTTCAACACAACCTCTCTCTCAACTCCAATACACAACATTTCACTACACAATCGCGTAATATCTCAAACACATCACGTTTAACAAACTACATCTGATGTTTGAAGAATATAAAGTATTTTTTCTTACCAGACCATAGTACTTTCAAGCACCATCTTGAAAATTTTCTGTCGCTCTACGTGACGTAAGCACGTAAGTGAACGCTCATTGGCTAAAGTAGCTCTGAGAGGAGTTGTGGGAAATGTAGTTCAAAACGTATTTTCCATGAATCCTCATCAACTGACACACATTCAACTACTTTTCGTAAAATAGGTATTAGTTTCAGATATAGGTTTTCATTTCAATTACATTTGCAGGGTGTGTGTGTTTGCTAGCATTCATTGTAATTTTGGTACATGTCACACTAAGGTTTCATTTGTTAAAATTGAAGTGATAGTTCACTAAAAAATGAAAATTCTGTCATCATTTACTCACCCTCATGTTGTTCCAAATCTGTACGAGTTTCTTCTGTTGAACTAAAAAGAAGATATTTTGAAGAATGTTGGTAACCAAACAGTTGACGGTAGTCACTGACTTCCATAGTCAACTGTCTGGTTACCAACATTCTTCAAAATATCTTCTTTTTAGTTGAACAGAAGAAAGAAACTCATACAGGTTTGGAACAACTTGAGAGTGAGTAAATTATGACAGAATTTCCATTTTTGGTGAACTATCCCTTTAAGTACATTAACATGAACTAACAATGAAAAATAGCATTTATTAATGTTAATTTCAACATTTATTAATACATTTAAAAAGCACAAAAGCTGAATCTGTTAATATTATTTAATGAACCGGAGGTAATATGAACTTAGTTTTTTTATTAACCAATGTTAACAAATAGTAATAAATACTGTAACAAATGTATTGCTCATTGTTAATGTTAGTTAATGCATTATCTAATGGGACCATATTGTAGTGTTACTGTAATTGTGAATGAGGGTGGAAAAAAAGCAGTGGTTTGGAAAATATTTTATTCTTCTTAAATCAGAAAGACGATGTGAAAAAACAGAATCACCACTTCACTGAAAGATGGTAGAAGAAACAGGCTGCAAACACCACACAAGAAAAAGGCATTTCTGTGACTTGCTTATATACACAATATATACATGTTTTATACAGACCAGGTAAAAATATAATCCTCAAAGCACTTACGGTTGCCAGGTATTGTTCCTGACACCGCCAGACATTCACAAGTAGAAAAGCTGAGGAAGAGCTTTCACAGATTTATAATGAATTTACCATGGACACAAACACATAAAATACAAAAATGGTTTATATTGTCAAAAACTTCCCTCAGACCCAAAATAAAATACATACTACTTAGATCACAGAAATTGCAGACAGATTACATAATACATACAATCATCTACGGTACATAGAGAATTCAAAATCCATACAGGTGAAAAAGAAAAACAAGACATTTCTTAATAAATACAATCACTGAAATACATTGGCAGAAATGTTCATATTGCAGTAGATTGGTTGGTCTGTTTAGTGTCAAAGTTGCATTACGTTTGCATTATTGTCAGGCCAAAAGATGAACTTTTGGGATATTTTAGGTTAAGATGTTTTTTGTGGTTTTAGAGGAGCGGAACATCATTCTAGCCTATAAGAATAGATTGATCAGTATTGAGTGTTGGTCAGAGAAAGGCAGTGATTGTTGCATCTTGAGATCATAAAAACAGATTAATAAATAACACATAAATGAGAGTGAGGCCTGAATGGTGAAGATGAAAACAAAAAAAACCCTTTATATCAGTGTGCTTAGACATCTACGCTTCTAGAAAAATTCCCCACAAGCCAACTGTGAAATTAAGCCACTAAGAGCTGATCCAAGATCAGATTTTGAGTTATGAATTTCAGAACCTCAAATCTACAAAGGTCTATAAGAAGAGGCATTATACAGAGCAGATAAAAGCACCAAATTGAACAGTGAAATGAATATGAAACATTGTGTGCAATATTAGTTTTTATAAAAGTAACTTCATCCATTATTATATAGACCCAGTGTCCAGAGAGGGGATAAAAAAAATTGACTATAAAATATAAAAATGTTAATGTTGTACTGTAGGACTCTGGAGTTAAATGCAAATTTAGGTAACTTTTGACATTCACAAATAATCCATAAAGTTTAGAAATGGTGTGAAAAACCTGCTGAGAGACAAGTAAGACAAGAAGAAAGTAAAATATAACAGACTGCTTATCTTTGTTTTAATATCAGTGCCAAAGCCAATCCTGAAATGTCTACTTTTCAACTGTGAGTTTAGCTCTATCTTTTTAGTGATATTAGCTTGTTGTGGGGTAGATCATTTTTTTCTAGATAAAACTTTAGTTTTGTGAAGCATTAAGGTGCATCATCAAAATGTTCTGTAATATGATCCGACAAAGACTTGAACAATAGGCATTGAAATGATTCAAACCAAAAGAGCAAGGCAAAAAATAAAAATAATAAAAGAACATAACATTGACCCAAACTCCATAACTTCTGTGCACAAGTATACATTTTTATCAATTTGATTAACATACATTAATGTCAAAAACAACTAGAATATGCATAAATACTGCATCCACCGTTTTTTCAATACAGTCTTGTCAAAACAGTCTGTACTTCCTGTGCATATTCTCTCTGCATTTTCTTCAGGTCTGCAAAGGAAAATCCTTGGCAAAGATCACTTCGCTGCCACACTTGTGTGATTCTAAGAGCTGCAGTTCACCAACTGTTGTTTTTTGGGACAACACAACACTGTTCAACCCTACAGTCAGCCCTTCTTCTAAATACTTCAAGACTGCAATGTCAGTCTCAGATCTGTGTGTGGCAGAGGTATCAGGACCAGAAATCGGCCAAAGAGAAACTAAGTAATGCCTGTCAACCAATGGATCCATTACAAAACTACTTCCTCTGTTAAATCGATCCAAATGGATGTGATAATAGAACGGCAGATTCATCAGAGAGCTTGTAGTGAGCCAAAGACTCCGTGGTTTTCTTTCCAGCTCCTCTAAAGTGTTCACATGTGCCCTGGTCAAGTCCATTAGTGTCCATTTTCTTTCTTCACTCTCAGTTTAAAGGATTATGAGTCTAACGACAACTGTACAAAAGATCGTTGAACAGATTTTACATCCCGTCAACTGGAAATCAGCTGTGAATCTTCTCAAGATTTCTTATCTACCAACAATATAAGATGTTAGAATGTAAATTAAGCCTACATTCCTGATATTGAAATTGCTGAAAGGCTTTTCAGTCCTATTTACACATTATAGGATTGTGTATAATGCTTAGGTTTGTATGAAAGGGCCAGTAAAGCATGCACTGTGTAACAAAAACATCTGTAACAGGTAGACCTGAAATGACTTAGGCAGATCTGTGTTGGTCCAAGTGTTTGGAGGCCGTGTGATTTCTGTAACCAGCAGAAATGAGTGTTTTCATACCAACACGCTGCTTTCGATAGTTGCATTAAGGCGTATGATTGGAAGACGTCATGGCACATCAATCAGTCAGTCAGTCTATTCATTAACATGTTAGTTAAAAGACAATAGCTGCTGTGCTGGAAGAGCACATTAGTAGCGTTTTATAACGTACAGGAACAGAATGAATAATTATTTACATAACTATATACACAAATACAGTACACTAATATTACGGGGCTCTTGGCATGGCAGCAATATGTGCATTGAAAAGAGAATATGACATGCATGAGGATCCGTCTATTTCTCAAACTTGACAGTTGATTGGTCCAATATGGAGGGGCACCTTACAATGTGAAGGGAGGTGAAAAATGCATAGAGACACAATTATATGAATTAATCTTTTTAAAAAAACAAAATATCTAAATCTACTTAGTGGCACCTCGGAGAAGGCAATCTAACCATGAAATACTAAGCCTGAATACAGGATATTTAGAAGATACAAAGCTATTTTATCTGTAACATTCAAATGCATTTAATTTTTAAAAAGTGGGAATTATTTTTGGTCATTTTTCCCTTTTTTTTTTGTCACTCTTAGGGCACATGCTGTTTCAACACAGAAAGAGCTGGAAAAAACGATGCTCTCATCAGGTTTACTCAAAAAGAAAAGTCAACACAATTAACCTTCATATGTATTTACAGAAGCCCATGAGATATAGAAGTTGCCGGCTTAATGCCTTCTGAGATAAACATACTGGAGCGCTAGCAGCCGTTAGTCCAAGTCACACCAGTTCAGAGAGAATCAAAAGGTTTAAAGACCGATATAAATAAAGATTTATGCAACATAGCCTCCAAGGATAATATAAAGTGGTGCCAACTGTGTAATGTGTTTCTTCTCTCAGCACTAGCTAAGCAGAGAAAACTAAAATTTGTTTGTGCATCCTTCTTGCTCTGCTGTAAAAGTTTAAGAGAGAACAAAGGCAGTAAAGAACGTGACTGAGATACTAACATTACCTTTCCAATAACTGTATAACTGTATGGGTTTAGCAGCATTTCCTGTGCAAGAGAACGAGAAAAAGCCATCTTCGCTCAATGGCTTTTCTTCATTCTCTCTGTTTCTCACTCACTTTTAAAACACATGTCATTGTGCTGAGGACCTGGAGATCTTTCCCAAGTTCCCATTGAGAGAAAAATCGCCATCATAGCCCTTCATCTCTCTTGAGTTTCTGTGTGTCATCTCTCGTTTAAATGCTCTGCTTCTGGTGTCAACAGTCAGTCATCGCTCTGCTCTTACTGGAAACAAGCAATATGGTCTTTAATAGAATCACATTTTTGGATCAATGAGATTATTTTGAGTTTATATACAACTTACAAAACAAATGTCAGTCTCTGGGATGATGTCTTTGAGCGAAATGGCATCTTCATTGCTTAACTGCTCATCTAAGCATTCGGCTCCAGTGCTGAAGAAGAGAGCGAGAGATGGAGGATTGGTCTCTTTACATATTTACTTCACCCAAATATTAACATTATTTTTATCTTTATATACCACCCTATTGTTACAAACACATTCACAAAGTTTTAGATCGGTAAGATTTTTGAATGCTTTTGAAAGAAGTCTTTTGTGCTCACCATGGCTGCATTTATTTGATTATAAATACAGTAGAAACAGTGTGAAATATTATTACAATTTAAAATGACTGTTTTCTATTTTAATGTTTTAAATGTAATTTATTCTTGTGATGTCTAAGAAGATTTTTAAGCATCATTACTCCGGTCTTCAGTGTCACACGATACTTCAGAAATCATTCTAATATGCTGATTTGATGCTCAAAAACCATTTCTTACTACTATCAATGTTAAACAGATGTGCTGCTCAATATTTTTGTGAATACTTTTTTTAAATTTAGGATTGATGAATACAGTTCAAAAGAACCGCATTTATTTGAAATAGACTTTTTTTTTTTTTTTTACTTTTTTGAGTCCTTGCTCAATAGAAGTATTAATTTCTTAAAAAAATAAAAAAATCTTACTGACCCCAAACTTTTGAACAGTAGTGTATGCTGATTTAAAAAAAAAAATAAAAAAAAATTATTAACAGATAAAATATGGATTATATATGGTGAGCTATCGCTTTAACATGAACAGGGCCATAACCACCAGAGTCCAATAATTAGAAATGGACAAATTAATGTGATTCATAACTGAATGTGATGAGACAAGGGACATTTTGTGTTTTCGACATATTAGACATACGAAGAGTAAATGTGTGCATATTTTAAAACAAATATTATTTTCAAATAGTTAAGTGACCTCTAGGGGCGAAAAGTTGTGCCTTTAAAGGGATAGATCACCCAAAAATGAAAATCAATCATGTGTCATTAATTACTCACGCTCATGTCGTTCCAAACCGTAAGACCTTCGTTCATCTTCAGAACACAAATCAAGATATTTTTGATGAAATTCAAGAGGTATATGACTCGCCCATAGACAGGAATATAATCAACACTTTCAAGGTCCAGAAATGTACTAAAGACATCGTTAAAACAGTCGACATGACTGCAGTGGTTCAACCTTAAGTTTATGAAGTGATGAGAATACTTTTTGTGTGCAAAAACAAAACAAAAATAATGACTTTGTTCAACAATATCTTCTCTTCTGTGTCATTCTCATATGTTGTTTACGTCCAGCGCTTCCAGGTTCTACGTCAGAACGCCGACTCATTATTGGCCGGCTCCTGCATCAGCATCACATGCATGTGTCGTGCTGCTCACGTGTGCAGCTTTGGCCAATAATGAGCCGGCATTCGGACGTAAACACGGAAGCCTTCACTGTGCTTACTGTGTCACCTGCATAAGGATAATGACAGGGAAGAGAAGAGATTGTTGAATAAAGTCGTTATTTTTGTTTTGTTTTTGCGCACAAAAAGTATTCTCGACACTTCATAAAATTAAAGTTGAACCACTGTAGTCACGTTGACTGTTTTAATGATGTCTTTATTACCTTTCCGGACCTTGAAAGTGGTGGTAATATTGCTGTCTATGGACGAGTCATATCCCTCTTGGATTTTATCAAAAATATTTTAATTTGTGTTGCGAAGATGAACGAAGGTCTTGCGGGTTTGGGAGGACATGAGGGTGAGTAATTAATGACAGAATTTTCATTTTTGGGTGAACTAACAATTTAAGGCCTGAGAAATGTCTGTGTTTAGTTTTACCTGTGGGGGGCGCTGTTGTCATGCTCAGTGACTGCAGATTTGTGCACCTCCACCCCTACTGACCTGTAAGTGAGCAGCCAGAATTATACAAATGAAGAGAGATGATGATGATGATGATGATGATGATGATTATGATGATGATGAAGAAGAAATATACAAAAAAGACTGCAAGAAACTACACAAAAATAGAAAAGAGAGACAGATGCTACTGTGGAGGTACCTTCGAGGAGGTGAAGATGATGTCATTCCTGTGCTGCCTTGTGAGGAGTTGGACATATTTGATGCCGAAAACTCACTAGAGCTTCCAGCCAAGGGATCGGTTTGTGGAAGCAGGTCCGGTCTGCCTGACTGCATGCCTAAGGATGACAATCACACAGGGAGTTATGATTTAAGTTATGTTCCAAAGACAATACACAATTAAAGGCCTATTCACATTACATCTGACTCACAGCAGAAAATATCAGCAACTCACAGCACAAAAATAATTTAATGCATCTTTATCAGCTTGCACAACAAATTCACAATATCTTACAGTGACACCTACTGATTTACATTCAATGGCTAGGATGATTGACTGCCGTATCCCAACTTCTGTTTAAAGAAAGTAGTACATTCAGCAACAGATTGATGTAAATAGTTTTGGTAGTGGTACTCACCGCTCTCTCCTTCTGTATCGGACTGGTTAAGGTGAGTACGGTACACGAGTCTGGCGTCAGCAACTGTCTGTCCGCCAGGGGCGGGAGCAGAGCTTCCCATAGGAAGCCGTCTTACAACACTCGAACAGCCACTTCGACTCTTCTTTGAGGGGGAAGATTTTACTGGGAATGGAGAGAGAGAGGCACAGGATAATGACATCACAAAAAGACTAAAAGTTCAATGACCAAAATAAAGACATAACTTAAAGGATTAGTTCACTTTCAAATGAAAATTATCCCAATCTTTACTCACCCTCAAGCCATCCTAGGTGAATATGACTTTCTTCTTTCTGATGAACACAACCAGAGAAATATTAATAAATATCCTGACACATCCAAGCTTTATAATGGCAGTGAGCGGGATCAACGAGTATGAAGCTGAAGAAAGTGCTTCCATCCACATCCATCCATCATAAACGTACTCCACACGGCTCCGGGGGGTTAATAAAGTCCTTCTGAAGCAAAGCGTTTGTGTAAAAAAAAAAAAAAAAAAAAAAAATCCATATTTAACAAGTTATAAAGTAAAATATCTAGTTTCCGCCAGACTGCCGTCCGTTTTCAACTTATGAAAAAAAAAAAAAAGAAACGGAACTGGCGTCGCGTCAGTTAAGCTTTTTCCGTAAGTTGAATAGGGAAGGCGTAGGACGTAGCGTAAGCGTTTTGAACTGCGAGAGGCATTACGCCTTCTTCGTAAGTTGAATACGGAAGGCAGTCTGGCGGAAGCTAGATATTTAACTTCATAACTTGTTAAAAATGGAATTTTTTTTTTTTTTTTTTTTTACACAAATGCATCGCTTCAGAAGGCCTTTATTAACCCCCCGGAGCCGTGTGGAGTACATGTTTATGATGGATGGATGTGGATGGATGCACTTTCTTCAGCTCATACTCGTTGATCCCGCTCACTGCCATTATAAAGCTCGGATGCGTCAGGATATTTATTAATATATCTCAGATTGTGTTCATCAGAAAGAAGAAATACACCCAGGATGGCTTGAGGGTGAGTAAAGCTTGGGCTAATTTTCATTTGAAAGTGAACTAATCCTTTAAAGGTGAAGTATGTAGTTTCTGCAACACTAGTGGCACCTAGAGGAATTACAAAAATAAAGCATATTTTCAAACAACCTTGCAAACGCCCCTTTCGCACGTCGAGCCTCCCCCAACTCAAACATCACAATTACAGCTCTTACATGTGCTTGAAGGCATGTCTCAACGAATAAAAGTAGTCTATATTTATAAAAGCTCCAACATATACTTTTAGCTGTGTTGCTATGTGTCATGAGTAAGCAACTGAGTAAACTAACAGTTGAGTAGTGCAAATGCAAGCGTCTCGCTTATAATAAACCCATAGGCACATTTTTTTACATGATGCACCACAACTGTTTGAGGCATCAAAGTAAACATTATAAACTGGTACATTTGTCTTTCTGAACAGGTGGATAATGATGCTGTATGGTATTGATGAGTCCATTGTAGAGCATTGCATCACAATGCCCCATTCACTTTGACGTGTTAATGACCGGTTTCATCTTTGAAGGTCTAAATTGCACTTCTGTAACCAAAGCTGAATTTCTTTTCCCATGTAATGTGTCAGCCATGTTCCCACACCATCTAAATACACTCTGGCTCCACCTCCTACAGTAGCCACGCCCCAAACTTACGCTATAGGCTGAGCTGGAAACAGATTAACAGATCTGATTGGACCGCTCTGAATGTTTAGATGTTGCCTAGGAGGCTCAATGTTTACACTTTTGGGGGTAGATAAACCCATGAATAGCATACTAATAGCAGTCAATGTACAATAAATTGGGTTGAGAAGGAATTTTAACATAAAAAGATCTTACATACATATATACAAAATGAAAATTGTCATTATTTACTCACCCTCACGTCATTCCAAACCCATAAGATTTCCATTCGTCTTTGAAACACAAACTTAGTAGATTTCTGTCGCAGAGATATTTTTAATGAAGCCTGAAAGATCTCTGTCCCTCCATTGAAAGTCCATTCCGCCAAAACTTTCAAGCTTCAAAAAGTTTGTAAAGATATCGTAAAAGTAATCCATTTGGATTGAGAGGTTTAATCCAAGTCTTCTAAAGAGAAACAATTACTTTTTATGATGAATAATTAAATTTAGGCTTTTGATGTGCTGTTTGAATGTGCACTGATCAGTGTTTATACGTAAATAATTCTATCATGTCTCTTCACAAGACTAAATTGCTTGACTCATATGGATTACTTTTGAATTTATGAACTTTTTGACACTTGAAAGTATTGGTGGAATGAACTTTCAATGGAGAGACAGAAATCTTAAAAATCATTAAAAAATATCCTTGCATTTTGAAAAAGAACAAATTTCTTATGGGTTTGTAATGACATGAGGGTGAGCAAATGATGACTAAATTTTAATTTTGGGGTAAACTAACCCTTTAAAGCCTCGCTAGACGATCAGATGTTTTTTTAAACTTACGTGTTTTCTTAAAAACTGTGCTGCACATGAAACGCTGGAATCGCTCAGCGTAGAATCCAGGCCGATGTACAGAGACTGTATCCTACAACGTAAATGTTTACAATACTATTTATCTCACAAGGCTGCAAACAACTAAGTGCAAAATAACCATAATGTTTGCTTTAAAGTAACATAAAGGAACTGATGACTTACCCCATCATGAACCAAGGCCTTCCAGGAATGCTCTATTTTTTTAATAAATCTGAAGGAAGAAACAAAGGAGGGATATTAATGATGGTCACAAACATGTATACATGCACACACAACTCTTGTCTGTGACTAGTCACCTGTATGACTGTAATATGTCGATGATTCCAATATAAACCAGTATTCTGTCTCCTTTACTGTTGCGTGCTGGGATTCCTCCCCATCTACGGACAAAACGGAAATTGCATGCATTAAATGATTAATACATACTGCAGCCGAACTAAAGCCGGGTGTACACTGTACGATTTATAACAGTCGTTTATGAGAGTTGCTTGTCAGACTGTAAGAACATGATCCCCGCTGTAAGCCATGTCACGCTGTCACACACAAACAGAGAACGTAAGTGAGTAGAATAATAAGATGGTGACTAACTGGTCCTCTGTTTCCAGGGTTCCTTTCCCTTTGGCTTCTCCCTGTATGGACTCCATTGCGGTGCTGTACAGAGCTTTCTGAGCCTGCGGCCTCCTGTGGTCTGGCGTCACAGCCCCCTCGGACCCCCCGCCCTCGACCGCCCCTGCTCGCTCACGAGATGCCTGATCCGTGTTATGGATCCCCACCAACAGACTGTAGTCCATAATCTTAAAGCTCTGTAGCAGCTGTCAAATAAAGAGATGGATAAACAAAAACTGTGATAGCAATATAATACGTTACTTGAGCATCAAATCAGCATATTAGAATGACTTCTGAAGGATCATGTGACACTGAAGACTGGAGTAATGATGCTGAAAATTCAGATTTGCCACCACAGGAATAAATTACATTTTAAAATACACTTAAAAAATATATTATTTCACAATATTACTGTTTTTAATGTATTATTTTTCATCAAATAAACACAGCCGTGGTAAAAATAACAGACTAAAAAAATTATACCAACCCCAAACTTTTGAATGGCAGTGAATATTCATTATATATCTTCATAATAATCCTGGATTCTCTGTTTAAACTAACATGCAACAACACCCAAACACAAGCATGCATGCTCACCAGGCAGTCCCGCTGGATGGTTTTGCAGAGGGCGTTGTAGTTGTCCGGTTCTAGTTGGATGCCCTCGGGCATGTCCTGGATGAAATCCAGATCTTTGTAAGTGGGGACTCTTTTCTCTCTCTCTTTAGGGGAGGCACGGCGCTTGTACGTGGAGCCCTTCAGGTCATATTTGTGGTGCATAGGCACACTGCGGGGCAACAGGTTATTCATTACGACAATACGGATGTTCTTTCCACCCGCCTGCACGCAATACAAGCCGTAAAACTTCGGGAGCAGCGTTCTCTTGTTCTGATTCAGATTCTGAGGGGAGGAGGAGAGGAGAAAAAGATAAAATGCTGTAATATCACAATTTGGGCCTAGATGAATGCTACAATTTGACATATATCTTGTGGTATGTATCTAAAGTACATGAACGTGTGTAACGCTCACCATGAAGTACCCGGGCAGTAGTTTCTGCAGGAACTCTGCCTCCTTGTGCTGCACTGTTTTAATAATAAACTCATCGTCGCTTGTCACATAAAATATTGATCCACTCGCTCCAGGATTGGACAATTCGATTAAAGGATCATTACATAGAGAATACTGCAGACGGAAAAAAAAAATTTCACAAAAACACATCAGGGATGTTGCTAAGGACAATGAACTCTGCTGATGATGACTGTTTCTGTATATATATATATACACATATATATATATATATATATATATATATATATATATATATATATATATATATATATATACACACATATATATATATACACATATATATATATATATATATACACACACATACACACACACACACACACACACACATATATACAGTATCTCACAAAAGTGAGTACACCCCTCACATTTCAGTAACTATTTTAGTATCTCTTCTCAAGGGACAATACCATAGAAATGAAACTTGTATATATTTTAGAGTAGTCAATGTGCTGCTTGTATAGCAGTATAGATTTACTGTCCTCTGAAAATAACTTAACATATAGTCATTATTGTCAAAATAGCTGACAACAAAAGTGAGCACACCCTAAGTGATAATAGCTCTACATCTTTTAACCATGCAAAGCCACATGTCCTATTCATCATGTTCATGTTTTTGTCTGCTTGACAGGACAATACAAATTTGCGTATCTTGTATTAGAGCAGTTTAAATTTGGTGCTTTGAGTACAATTCTCTCATACTGATCACTGGATGTTCAACATGGCACCTCATGACAAACAACTCTCTGAGGATTTGAGAATTAGAATTGTTGCTCTCCACAAAGTTGGCCTAGGCTATAAGAAGATCGGTAACACCCTGAAACTGAGTTACAGTACAGTGGACAGGGTCATAGAGAGAGGTTTTTCAAGACGGGTTCCACTCGGAACAGGCCTCGCAAGGGTCGATCAAAGAAGTTGAGTCCTCGTGCTGTGCATCAGGTGCAGAAGCTGGCTTCAAAAAACAGACCCATGAGTGCTGCCAGCATTGCTTTAGAGGTTGCAGAAGCGGAAGGTCAGCTTGTCAGTGCACAGACCATATATGCTGCACATTGCAACAAGTCGGTTTGCATGGCCGTCGTCCCAGAAAGAAGCCTCTTCTGAAGCTGGCTCACAAGAAAGCCCGCAAACAGTTTGCTGAAGACAACCTGTCCAAGAGCATGAATTACTGGAACCATGTCCTGTGATCTGATGAGACTAAGATAAACTTGTTTGACTCAGATGGTGTCCAGCATGTGTGGCGACGGCCTGGTGAGAAGTACCAAGAAAATTGTGTCTTGCCTACAGTCAAGCATGGTGGTGGTAGTATCATAGTCTGAGGCTGCATGAGTGCTGCTGGGACTGGGGAACTGCACTTCATTGAGGGAAACATGGATTCCAACATGTACTGTAACATTCTGATCCAGAACATGATGCCCTCCCTTCAGAAACTGGGCCGAACGGCAGTTTTCCAACATGATAACGACCCCAAACACACCGCCAAGATGACAACTGCCTTGCTGAGGAGGCTGAAGGTGAAGGTGATGGAGTGGCCAAGTATGTCTCCAGACCTGAACCCTATTGAGCACCTGTGGGGCATCCTCAAGCGGAAGGTGGAAAAGCGCCATGTGTCTAACATCCACCAGCTCCGTGATGTCATTATGGAGAAGTGGAAGAGGATCCCAGCAACAACCTGTGCAGCTCTGGTGAATTCCATGCCCAGGAGGATTAAGGCAGTGCTAGATAACAGTGGTGCTCACACAAAATATTGACACTTTGGACACAGTTTTGACATGTTCACTTAGGGTGTACTCACTTTTGTTGCCAGTTATTTAGACAATAATGGCTGTATGTTGAGTTATTTTTAGAGGACAGTAAATCTGTACTGCTATACAAGCAGCACAATGACTACTCTAAAGTATATACAATTTTCATTTCTATAGTATTGTCACTTGAGAACGTATAATAAAATGGTTGCTGAAATGTGAGGGGTGTACTCACTTTTGTGAGATACTGTATACACACACACACACATATATATACATATACACACATATATATACATACATACATACATACATACATACATACATATATACATACACACACTGTTACAAAGTTTGGGGTGGGTAAGATTTTTTTTGTTTTTGAAAGAAGTCTCTTAAGCTCACCAAGGCTACATTTAATTATTTAAATGTATTTTTAAATGTAATTTATTCCTGTGATGGCAAAGCTGAATTTTCAGCATCATTACTCCAGTCTTCAGTGTCACATGATCCTTCCGAAATCAGTCTAATATGCTGAAACATTTATTATTATTATCAACGTTCAATACAATTGTGCTGCTTAATATATTGTAGAACAGCGTTTATTTGAAATAAAAATATGTGACATTATACATGTCTTTACTGACACTTTTGATCTATTTAATGCATCCTTGCTGAATAAAAGTATTAATTTCTTTAAAAAAAACAAAAAATCTTTTTGAGCCCAAACTTCTGAACGGTAGTTTGTGTGTGTGTGTGTGTGTGTGTGTGTATGCGTGTATATATAGCGCAAAAAAAAGGTCATGAGTTCATCCTCAATGTTTAATATTAATGTAAACAATAAATACTGAAATAATTCATATTTCTTTTATATATACACATATTCATCTAACCAGATAGTCATCAGGTCGAATGCCGAAGAGTTCTCTGAAATAACGGAAGGCGATGGGGGCGTAGGTCTTAAACCTGAAGTCACCGTGGTGATGTGCTGGAGTCAAATTACTTCCTTCACTGTAGGAAGAAGACAGGGAGAGAAAAGCAGAGACAGGGTTATGAGTTTCTGTTGTATTACATATCTAACCTGGGGAGCTGCCCACTGTTCGATTCAGAGGTTGATGGCCAAAGACTATGTTATGGTTGACATTCACTTGGTTTATAGACAAACAAACTTAACAACAGTCAGCACACCCATTCAAATCCATTTAAATAGCCATAGATATTTAAATATACCTACAGAGCATGGTTGAGTAGTTCTGGTAAACATATACACAAGTGGTAACACTCATACACCAAAATGTCTTTTCGTACACACACCTGGGGAAGAAGATGCTCTCTACTACATAAAAGTCCTGCATGAGAACATCTCTCTCAGCTTTCTGACTGAGGCTGCCTACGGTGTGTGCGATACCCAGCTGGATGGCACCTTTGAGGGCGGAGGAGGTCGTCTACAGACAAAGAAAGCGCGCGTGTGAGAATGCGTGAGAAAAAAAAAGTGCAAACAGAAAGGAAACACTAGATAAATACCACAATGATTCTTTTAAATAACCTATAAATGAGCTGTTATGTAGGTGGCGTGGGAACATAATGCATTTATAAAAAAAACAACAACAGTAATTTCCAGTAAAACAAATGCTGGAATGTGTCATTATTAGGAGTGGGAGATATAGTTAAAAAAAAGTTGTTGATATTTTTCACTCTTGACATTATTCATATGCATTTATAAATTGATGTATTTGCTTATCTAAAATGCTTAAATTGATTACTATATACATCAACATTGATGATGCAAATGTATCACGGAATGAGACTTGTAGTGATTGACAATTTTGACCATTATTAGGAATGATCTTGAAACTAGTTTAATAACATGCTCTTTAGGAGTCTTAATAGGCAAATAAAATCATATTAAAATCACTGTGATATTCACAATGTTGCATAATTTTACATCGTCATCATCATCATAATGTGCCTCATGATAACCTCTCTTTCCTTTCCAACTCCTCCCTTTGGTCTATTCCTCTTTTCTAGCCCAGTTTCTCTCTCCTGCCCTTCCTCTGTTATCAGGTGACACATCTGACTGCCAGCTGACCTTTTTGTAAGTCGTTTCTCCTGTGGGGTCAACTCCTCGGTGACCAATGGTCTTCTTCATACTCTGAGATGATCCTGGCCCCTAGTTAGAGAGACAGAGACACAAAAGAGTGACAAAGGAAAGAAGGGGACCAGAAAAAGGCAACTGGTTTCATGTCAATAGGCCTCAACTCTGTCCAGGTTTGACTTCCTGTTTGTCAGGTGTTTCCTCGAGTCAAACACAGACACGCACATTCCTGTCAGTCTGTTCATCCTCTCACTGCCTTGGTACACGTGAATCTTCAATTGACAATGGGTGCAGTGTGTGTGTGTGTGTGTGTCAATATTTGTCCTGTTCAAGATCCTTCTCACATGACTATTTGATCAACACACAGTAACAGTAAGTCAACCTTACTTCACCCTACAGGGCTCATGTGTTCACATTCCTCTACCAATGTCCAGCAACTAAAAAAAACACTTGGATGAAACTGTGGATAGTGATCTGAGATTTTAAAAATACTTGGCTGACAAGAGAAGAGAAGGTGAAAATGTTTGCATAAAGCAAATCTGACATCTATTTAGTGATAAATCAAGAAGCTGTGCTTTATTGTGAATACAGTCATGACTAAAGGGCAATGTTTAATGCCATGTTTGCTGCTATAAAATGGAAAAAATGCTAAATTGGAAAAAATTAACGTTGATAATGGGCAATGAGTAAAATGGATGCTAATGGCCACAATGTTAAGAGCTAACATTAAAGGGATAGTTCACCCAAAAATGAAAATTATGTCATCATTTACTCACCCTCAAGTTGTTCCAAACCTGTAAAAATGTCTTTGTTCTGTTGAATACAAAGGAAGATATTTTGAAGAAATTTTGTAACCAAGCCGCTTTGGGGCACCACTGACTTCCATAGTAGGAAAAAAAATACTATGGAAGTCAATGGTGCCCCAGAACTGTTCAGTTTCCCACATTCTTCAAAATATCTTCCTTTGTGTTCAACATAACAAAAAAAAAAAAAATGTATACATGTTTGGAACAGCCTGAGGGTGAGTAAATGATGACAGAATTTTCATTTTTGGGCGAACTATCCCTTTAAAGGCACAAAAAAAGCTGCGAGCAGTGAAGTAAAATAAAGGTGTAGTTGTTAGAATAAGTCAATTTCAATAGGATTCCGCACAATAGGGAATTTTGCGGGAAGGTATAAATATTTTGCTCATGTTCAAGATGGTCATGCCAATTCGCCATGTTGACCAACTGAAAGCTGCTTGGTTTGAAAGTGACTTCTGTGTGAGCAGTGCTTCATATATATCTATGCTATTGACACTGAGCAATGGACCTTTTTTGAGCACATCTCAAGTCTGAGGTAAATTAAAAAAAGACTACATCTTGCTACCGAGTTGTCTTTGCTGGCTGCACGTAAAAACAACAAGCTGTGTAGTATAATTCACAAATAGATTATTGTGAATCTTAAAGAGTTAGTTCTTTTAATGAACCATAAAAACAATTTACAAGCTTTATTCTAACAAATCATTAATTGGAATCTGCCAGAGCGGTAACAATTTACAACCGACTCACTTATTGAATGGCAAGTGATCATAACTTTCATTTATGCCTAGCTAGAAATGACCAAGAAACTGTTCTCAGAAAAAAAAATTCTGAGTTTACTTAACCCTCTAAAGAGAAAATTATGACTATTTACTGACTGGTTGTTCATATCACAAATGTAGGCCTAGCTGAAGTTACACATTTACAGTTTAACTCCAACTGTACTCCAAAACTGTGACTCTCATGTACCAGGAATAAGGAATTTATTTAATATATCAATTTTATTTTTTACTATTGGCCAATTAATTGATTTGTTTTGTTGGAAAATACCTTATAGCATGACCTCTATTATATTCTGCATTTTAGCACATTTGGGAAGCTTTACTGATCAATCAGCTCTCAGGAATGGAACCATCTGTTTTATAACGCTCAAACATTAAATATCCCACTATGCACTGGGAAGACTATTTAAGGTATGATTCTTGCCCTGATGGTATATGCATTTGCGTATGTGTTCCCCTTCTAGTTAGATCATTCTGACACAAACAGATTATATGCCAGTCAATGTAGAATGGATGCAAATTCTCATTAAACAGGAACATGATTTGACTAATGCAAAATTTGAGTGATGAAATGATAAACGAAACTGCACAGTCATCAGATTTACAATTCAGAGAGCAATTAAGAAATAGTTTCTTTGCCTAACACAAAGTGAGTAATCCAACATGAGATCAGGCTTACCTCCGTAATGGTCATCTTTCGAACGCCGCTGGACCCTTTAAAGTTGGAGAAAGAAGCATGAAAAGAACATTAAAATTTGTTAGAGGGACAGAAAAAAAACCATGAACTTTACACCACCTCTTGCTGTTTCTTTCCTATGAACTAAAACTAAATAAGAGCTGTCACTAACGATTATTTTGGTAATCGAGTAACCGGCAGATTATTTTGACGATTAATCGAGTAATCTGATTTTTTGTGGTAATAAAAATAGCCTTTAAAATGACTTAAAATACATGTATAATATCAATGAGGCAATAATAATTGGTTTAAATATAGTATCACAAGCAAGTAATCATATGGTTTTATAGGGCTGGGACAATAAATCATTGAATCGCAAATCGTGAAATAATTCTGGATCAATTCTGAGATTTTCCGAATGCATCGCGATTCTCTCTCGAATCGATTCTGAGCGTAGTTTTTAACAGCAGATGGCACTGTGTTCTTTAGGAACAGCTGTATTTGAACTCAATACACACACCACTTGAACTTTCCATAAAATAATCATTCATAAAGTTCAAAACAAGCGTGCCACACGAGTCCTGAAAAGTGAAGCCAAAGTGTCTCGATCGCCCCCAGGTGGCTGGAAGCAGTATAGGTCATAAACCCCGCCCTCTTCATGTATTCCAGTGGGACGTGAGACAAACTAAACAATTAAATTACACTTCAAATATTTTTTTTTCCAAAGACAATTTCTGTCATATTAGGCAGTTATCACGCTGGTGTTATTAAAAGAACGAACACTTGAACTAAGTTTGGTTTTAGTTAGTTATTTGATGCTATAAAAACTGGGGTGTGACGTCATGATTGACAGCTGAGGTTGACAGCTTCTCTGAGTGAAGTAGTCACTGAGGCGCCAACGGACTTTTTTCTGGATCTTCGCGAGGTGATTGGAGCTTTAACTTTAATTTCTACATTTCCATAACTGTTTATTTCACACCGAAATAATAAGTTGTTCTGAGTTTGGGTGGGACTTTGATATCACGGCTCCACTTCGTGCTCACTACTGCGCAGACTCGGGTTTCAAGTTCACTATGCGCAGACTCGAGACTCAAGATGTCAGCGCCATATAGACACACTGGCGGCTTCACTTACTTCAATGGAAGAGAGTGAAGGTGCGTCGTCCATATTTTTTTACAGTCTATGGTTCGAAAAGGTTGAAGTCAATTACAAGGGTGTTTGCAGTGGGCTGTTTACATTAATCTCGCGTCATAAAAGCATTCTGAGGTGCAAGTACTTAGCCGAACACATGAGCGATCTTCTTCGTGAGCATTTGAGTGTGCGGTTAAAAACTAGCCTAGAGCGCCATCTGCTGTTAAAAACTAAGCTCAGAATCGATTCAAGAGAGACTCGCGATGCTTTCGGAAAATCTCAGAATCGATCCACGAATCGAGATGAATCAATTTATTGTTCCAGCCCTATGGTTTTAATGTCATATACATAATATAAACAATCAACTTATGTATGTTTAAATAATATAACAAATTCCTGCAGAGGGAGCCAACAGCCTGGTGATTGTTGTTGTTACACTTTACAGCATGATCAAATTTTTCTTTAATATTGGCCAAACAACATTTAGCCTAATTCAAATGTCCACTTAATCTTTAATATTTGGCCCCTTGTTTACGATAGAAATGCTACAGCAAAGGTTTAAACTTTTTTTAAAAACATGATGAACAACAATTTGTCGCCGTAGGTTTATGATTTATGTTACAAATCTGGTGAAATGGCGCACATTGTGTTCCCAGATGAATGTTAGCAACCTAAACTCACAGCACATGCAGAGATGGAGTTTGTTAACCAAGCTGCTGAGACGCACTCCACGCTTGTAAATGATAACAGCGCAACACTTTGCATGAAGCACAAGGCGAGTCAGACTTTATATGCGCTCTCAAATGCACATTATTGGAAACCCAAATAAAAAGTGCATGGAGAGACTGAGTTCATGTTGAGAGCATTTACTGTGAACAGAGCAGCTCTGAGAAACACATAACCTGCACACATGTAAATAATTAAAGTGTCCCACTTTACTCTGAAACCTACAGCGCATACTTATTTAATTGAATCACAGACTGAGATTTATTTTTAAATGGTTTAAATATATCATGCAGCCTTATAAAACGGTTTAATAATGCGGTTAATGGATTCTCGTCCTTGGAATTTCCAGTATTTTGCTGGTTAATTGACACAGGTAAATTGCAATCGAGGATTTTTTAAATTGAGTACTAAGTAAAATAAATGCAGCATTGGTGAGCAAAAGAGACTTGTTTCAAAAGCATTTAAAAATCTTACCAATCCCAAACTTTTGGACAGTAGTGTATGTAATTTTGTACATCCCCTAGTACTGAAAACATCTCATGTCTCAATTACAAAATTTGTTTGTCATCTCTAATCCACCTGAAAAACAAACTAAAGTTCTTACAACTATCCACCACCTGCCAGTGTCACAGGGGGCAAAATCTGTCATGACACCAGGGATGCCAGACAATCAGCAGACTGTCACAGCAGATGCTTTGCGGATATTCACTCAATAAACAACACAGGATGAGATCACAATCTTAAACACTCTGAGACTTCAAATTCACATTTTTTATAATAGCAACGCATGGTATGCAATGGGTCTTGCTTGTTTGCATTGATTCAGAATGATCGCATGTCTTCAGGCCAGACAGAAGTTAACAAAGCATGTCTGCTCGTCGTCAAAACAAACAGACTGAGATGCAATAGCATAGCAACTTCAATCCTGCCAAGAGCTTGATATTATTACACACAATCAAGATTAGAATCCAACCTACAGAAATAGTAACAGTATTCACTGTGAGCGCACACTAGATCTGATATATCACATACAGCATATGGAGCAAGGACAGCATCCATGATAAAGAAAAAAAAATATTATTTATGGTTTTGAAAAACCTGTAATATTTTCAGTAGAAAATAAAACGTCATGTGGTGTAACTTCAGTAAAAAAAAAAATGTGACTTTCCCTACACTTTGAATAGGTACATGTGAGTGAACAATTATTAATTGATAAGCTAGCTACATTTTCAAGGAGTCGCACCACATGACATTTTACAACATGAACTAACCTTGCCTTTTCATAAACAGGTACAGACAGCGCTGTTTGATTGACAGATTCAGCGCATGCTGTTTGATTGACAGCTCCAGCGATTGCAAAGGGAGCGTTCTTTGATCGCTTTCTTTATATAATTTAATCACTGTTTAAATAACAGATTATTTTCATCCTACTAAGAGAAACAACAAGTTGATATTCTTATAGAACAACAACCTCTTATACATCAAAAGCTCAATGAAAAGTTTTCTCAATTCATGAACCCTTTAAGGCTTTTTTAATGATATCAAGACAGTTCACCCTGACATTTTTGATTTTTACCAAAATGTTTTTTTTCCACCAAAAACATAAGGGTGAGTAATTAATGACAGAATTTTCATTTTTGGGTGAACTAACCCTTTAATAGGTAGGACAAAAAGTTTCATTAACCCATTATCAAAATTAGGATTACAACAAACAGGTAAATCAGGAAAAAGTTATAAATTTACATTATCAGTCAAACTCTTAAAGCACAGGTGCTTCACCTCATGACTACCAGCACTCCTTTTCATCATGGAAGAAAAAACATTATTGTGATATGATCATCTCTTTGTTGCAAGTGTCACATATTTGGCATTGCTGATAAGTCTACGTAACTGCATTAAGAATGCATGGAAGGTAATTCACCCATTCTCACACAATTCCCCAGTCAACTACTGAAAACTCTTGCAGTAACCAATAGCAACAGCTATTTTAAGTTTAAGTTAGTGAGGAAAGATATAGGATATTTCAATGGCCAGCAGATCTAGTTATGTGAAAGGACTTGTGTTGTCACACAGGTCTGAGAACAAACAAACATTTTGAACAATGGAGTTTGAACAATATGAGTGATGATGAAAAGAGACATCACTCAACTGATCATCTCACCAAGATGCAGGCTTACACGCACAAACACTAGTATCTATGTAAAGTCTGACCCAGTGGCACAATGTCCAGGAACTGTGATATATATTTACTTGTTCCCCAAGATTGCTGGACCCTTTCATCATCAGTCTGAAATATCAATTCCTTTTCCCATCTGCCTTAATTGCACAAACAGATGAGTCAGTTTACAGCTTCCACTTTCATTGCATTCCACCCATCCCCCAGTCATCAAGCTTAAATTGCCACTGCAAACGAGACCATGCAAGAGACAAGCCATTTTGGTTAATTGGCATTCAGAGTCTCTAAATCACACAGCACAACTGAGCCATGCATGTACTACCTCTCTGAGAGGCCAACAATCTCCAAAACGGAGTCCTCAGATCTGTAAGGTAAAACAGTTATTTTAATAAGAGCCAAAATGTCACCACTTAAACCTGAGTGTCCTAAAAGTATCTCTCAGAGTGGTTGAGAAACTTGGTAGGTGTTTGTTTGGATGGGTGAGTATTTGTTTGTTTTGTAAGTGTGTTTGGTTGTTTGGGTGGCTGGGAGTTTGTTGCTTTTTTGGAAAGGTGGGTGTTGGTTTGTTTGCCTGTTTGGATGGGTTTGCGGTTTGTTTGGACGAATGGGTATTTGTTTGGAAGTGTGGGTGTTTGTTTGGATGTTTGTTTGTCTGTTTGGACAGGTGGGTGTTTGGATGTTTGTCCGTTTGGACAAGTGGTTGTTTGTTGCTTGTTTAGATAGGTGGGTGTTGGCTTGTCTGTTTGAATGGGTGAGTGTTTGTAGTTTGTTTGGATGGTTGAGTGTTTGTTTGTTTGGATGGACGGGTATTTGTTTGGATGGTGGGTGGGTGTTTGTCTGTTTGGATAGATAAGTGTTTGTTGCTTGTTTGGATTGGTGGGTGTTGGTTTGTTTGTTTGAATGGATGGGTATTTGGATGGACAGGTATTTGTTTGGATGGTGGGTGGGTGCTTGTTTGTCTTTTTGGTGGGGAGGGTGTTTGTTTCTTGTTTGGATGGGTGGTTGTTGGTTTGTTTGACTGTTTGGATGGACAGGTATTTGTTTGAATGGGTGGGTGTTTGTTTGTCTGTCTGTTTGGAGGGGAGGGTGTTTGTTGCTTGTTTGGATGGGTGGGTGTTGGTTTGTTTGACTGTTTGGGTGGATGGGTGTTTGTTTGTTTGGATGGTGGTTTGTTGCTTTGATTGGATGGATGGATACATGGATGGATAGATGAATGGATAGAGAGACAGATGGATAAGTGAGTACATGGAAGGATGGATGGATGCAAAAGATGGATGGTTTCTGAGAGGGAAATTTAGGTTGTCTCAGAAAAAGACACAAAAAAAAAAAAAAAAAAAAAAAGACCAACACCAAATAACTAATATAACAGACACACTATTAAACAGCATAACCCATGGTTAACATAAACAGGATTACAAAATGAATAATTTATCACTAAAACATATTTGTTTTAACAAATTCCAGTTTTGTTTTGCATCACATCCTTAAACCGCAGAGCAAGTGAATTGACCACTAAGAGAACACATGGCTCGTCTCTTGAGCTAGTCTATATTTAGTCCAAGCTTAAGAGATACACTCTCTTTTAAGAGTGGTAGGGAACAAATCTTTTACCTCATGCACACAGAAACAAACACGCATTTTAGGTCATGAACTGTGGGAAGATGTCCTATCTGTGAGATGGGACTTGAGGTTTAGATGTTCAGCAGTCTGTCCCATTTCATCTAGGCGAGCGAGCTGGTTTCTGTCCCATTTTCACATTTATATTTAGAGCAACAGAACAGCCTCAGCAATCATCAAGACTGTGTGTGTGTGTCTGAGAGCACTAAAAATACTTCTTATAGAGTGCTAACTATGTCTTAATGTGGGTTACCCACACAAAATGCCATGATATTTTGAGCTAACAGACAAAACCACCCAAGTAATGAACACCTGATTGACTTCTGTACCTCAGACTACTAAAGTCAATCTCCACTTCATTTCCCAAGGGATGTTATTTTTACTCAGAGGTCAATGAAGACAGACAGGGAGTTAAAGAGAGTGACCACTCACAGGACATGCACTGTTAATGCCATTTACATCCCAGTAACCAATTAACTAATTCACAAACAGAAACTGTTTGAAGTGTCAATGTGATGAATGCATTATGACAAATAATTTTGTTACAAACTAATAGTTGAAATTGATCAGCATTCTCACACACAGTCAGTGAAATAAATATTAGTATAGGATTACATGTTTGTCATTGTTTAATCAGCACTGAGTTACAAAATAACCAAGTGTAAACTCCAACAAAAATCTAAGCAAGGTATATCCTGCAAGCCTTCATGAAGGACAAAGAAGTCAAGCTAAACACTTTTAATCATAACTGAGGGAACTCCTAACTCATGATAAAATGCTCCTCAATGAATGCCACTGTTACATAAACCCCCTTCATCTAAATTTATTATGTGTACCACAAATTAGTATGCCGTTAAATGAGAAAACTAATTTACTTGTTTAATTTATATACTTATGTAAGTATGGGTGCGCCTGTGGAAAGTACTAGTACGCTGACGTAAACTTAAACCTGACAGTTTTTTTACATATTAGCAGTGAGCTAGTTTTAAATATTAACAAGTCGTTTTGTCAATGTCTTATTAGAGAAATGTATTAATATTCTAGATATCATATTTCTCATGATATTTACCATACAATATGAAAAACGGAATGTTACTAAAGGAAGTACTACTTACAAACTTAAGATCTTTTTGCATATATTTGACCAAACTCTAACATCTCTTATTTAAAATCAAAACAATAATTTTCTCCAAAAAAAAGTATAAAGTAAGAAATTAGCGTGTTGTTTTGTTAACGCTCGACAAACATTTATCATAGATGGTGGCTCGTTCAAATTAGCAAAAAAAAAAAAAAAAATTCCAAAACAACCCAATGTAATAGAACAATAACCAAAAAGATCATCTTAACTGAATTGCATTCATTCATGTAGCCTAATTATTTAAATATTAGATATAATATGTTTGTTATAACTGGGCTAGTTAGCATATAGCATGTTAGCCACAGATCCACATCATCGATCTGGATATTTTCAGGAAAACCTTCAGATCATAGATCAATTAAACTAAATTAATCACACATACAGACATCTGATAAGTTATGGATTTATTATAATTACTAACTAGCGACTATAATAGATTACATTTATTTTGTGGTTGTTGAACAAAAGGCTTGATTGAAGCCAGTAACACTGTAAACAGTGAATCAATCTAGTGCTGGTAAAAATAGTTTATCTATGGCAACAGACAACATAAAAACACAAAACGCACATGCCAGTATAAGTATAAAAACTATAAGGATTTAATTTACCTGGAGGGGCAGATAAGCCCGTGTCGGGTGGACCGGCGGACGCCATTTTGATTCGGGTTTACTGGACCCGATCCATGACCGGAATCAGACAGACAAACTAGTGTCCGGTTCCGCCAGGACTAACTCTGGCACCCTTTACTGCCACTGACCTATTTAAGACTATAATAACTACAAACAGAGATTCTGACCACTATCTACATACAGAAAATATTATTATATATTCTACATTATATTAGCCTACATATCAAGATCCAAATGATATAATTTAGGCTACATAATATCCACAGTTTATACTGACGACGACAGTCTTGCCTTGTCTACGTCCCATTAGTTTGTGAAACAAACTCGCCAAGCCTTTATGTACAGTGCTAAAAATAACAAAACCGTTCACAGAGTAGATAACATCTTGGACAGGCTGAGCATGCATGACATTTTAAAAGTCATTGCACACTGGCAAATAAATAATAGTTTAACTTTGAAATAACAGGCTATAAATAATACATGTTATATAAAATTAAACAGATACTGAAAAGAAGAAATGTTTTTGCCTTAAAAGTTAAGAACACCCTTTCAGTTAAGTTTACCTTCATTATAGGCTTAGTCGACTCTTGCCTGAATGTAGGCCTATATAATATGCAGACAAAGAAATTAACTATAGAGTTTTATTTGCCTGTGGAAACGTAAATGATGTACAATAACAGAAGATTTAAAAAAAATAAAAAAAAATAACAGACATTTTGTTTATATATACACATATAATTTGTTATATTATTGGGAAACAAGTTTCAATATTTTATACTATTCAAGAAGTTCTTCTTTTATGATAAAGTCTGAAAAATGTCTCTCAATAATCAATACAAAACCTTTGGCAAGAAAACTGCATAAAGAAATAGAATATGCATATTAAAAGAAACAAACAAAAAGTGGTTCAGGTTTGGTTCAACTCAAGTGTACATATACTGAAATGTGTGCATTCTGCATAAACTGATTCACATTCATGGTATCAGGGATTCTGTATGAAATGACTGGACATGTCACACAATTCAAACTGAATGATGAGGGGGCATTTCTTCCTCCCACTATATTTGGCTTTATTTGCCTTGCCAATATAATGCAGGAGCAGTTTTGTAGCACATTTGACACGGTGTTTGATTGTGGGTTCACAACAATGAGGCTTCACCAGCTCCTTCGATTTGCACATATCATTCAGGTGGCTGTCAAGCTGCAAGAGAATAGACAGTTTTAAAGTAAAGGCAGTGAGCCAGCGACAAGAATAAATAGCATTTTTGCTGAGTTTACTCTTTTAGCCATTCATTTGCATCAAAAGTGGCTGTTTACAATTTACATTTATTTATCTTGCAGACTTTTTATCACACACAAATATATTGAGAAAATCAACCCAAAAGCTTGCCTTACCTCGGTCTCTATACATGCAGGTCTCTCGTGTAACACTAGAGGACAGCACCTTTCAACCATTTTATCTACTGAAAAAGGGAAACCCTTCCTGTGGGTGATAAATTAGATTTGAGTTACTAATTCTTGAAATATTTTGTAAATATCTTCATTTTCAAGTGCCTACAGTTTGCTGCATGTTGGTAAAACCAAAATCGAGCTGTCTTAGAATGAAATCAAACACTTTCTACAATTAAATTCAGACTTTTAGTATTTTGTGTTTTCTTTGTATTTGAACCAATGTTTAGCTGTGCCGAAGGTTAACCATGTAATCACATGATGAGATTATTTTTCAACTGTTCTTGTTTTGACCAGCATTCATGGTCACTGATGTCTGAAAGGACATAGATAAACCTAAACATAGATAATAAAAGCACACAAACAACAGTATATCACCTCATATCATCTATATTAAGAAAACAATGGCATGTGTTACTTAACAGAACATAAATTTATATGATTCTCACAGTGTAAAACACTATTCCAGTACAAAGAGAATTTCAGAGCTCATCCTCATGTACATTACACTATCATTAAAAAGTTTGGCCACACTAAATGTATTTTATTATTATGTTTTATTTATTTTTTAAATTAATACATTTATTCAGCAAGGCTGCATTAAATTGACCAAAAGTGACAGTAAAGACTTCTACACTGTAACAAAAAATCATGGTTTCCACAAAAATATTTAGCAGCACAACTGTATTCAACTTTGATAATAATAAGATGTTTCTTGAGCATCAAATCAGCATATCAGAATGATTTCTGAAGGATCATGTAAATGCAGGTTTGGTGAACATACAACTCGAATTCCGGAAATGTTGGGACGTTTTTTAAATTTGAATAAAATGAAAACTAAAAGACTTTCAAATAACATGAGCCAATATATTATTCACAATAGAACATAGAAAACATAACAAATGTTTAAACTGAGAAATTTTACAATTTTATGCACAAAATGAGCTCATTTCAAATTTGATGCCTGCTACAGGTCTCAATATAGTTGGGACGGGGGCATGTTTACCATGGTGTAGCATTTCCTCTTCTTTTCTAAGAGTTTGAAGACATCTGGGCATTGAGGTTATGAGTTTCTGGAGTTTTGGTGTTGAAATTTGGTCCCATTCTTGCCTGATAAAGGTTTCCAGCTGCTGAAGAGTTTGTAGCCGTCTTTGACATATTTTTCTCTATAGGTGAAAGATCTGGACTGCAGGCAGGCCAATTCAGCACCCGGACTCTTCTACGACGAAGCCATGCTGTTATAATAGCTGCAGTATGTGGTTTTGCATTGTCCTGCTGAAATACACAAGGCCTTCCCTGAAATAGACGTCATCTGAAGGAGAGCATATGTTGCTCTAAAACCTTTATATACCTTTCAGCATTCATAGTGCCTTCCAAAACATGCAAGCTGCCCATACCGTATGCACTTATGCACCCCCATACCATCAGAGATGCTGGCTTTTGAACTGAACGCTGATAACACGCTGGAAGGTCTCCCTCCTCTTCAGCCCGGAGGACACGGCGTCCGTGATTTCCATAAAGAATGCCAAATTTGGACTCGTCTGACCATAGAACACTTTTCCACTTTTCCATTTTAAATGAGCCTTGGCCCACAGGACACGACGGCACTTCTGGACCATGTTCACATATGGCTTCCTTTTTGCATGATAGAGCTTTAGTTGGCATCTGCAGATGGCACGGCGGATTGTGTTTACCGACAGTGGTTTCTGGAAGTATTCCTGTGCCCATTTAGTAATGTCATTGACACAATCATGCCGATGAGTGATGCAGTGTCGTCTGAGGCCCCGAAGACCACGGGCATCCAATAAAGGTCTTCAGCCTTGTCCCTTACGCACAGAGATTTCTCCAGTTTCTCTGAATCTTTTGATGATGTTATTCACTGTAGATGATGAGATTTGCAAAGCCTTTGCAATTTGACGTTGAGGAACATTGTTATTAAAGTATTCCACAATCTTCTTACGCACTCTTTCACAGCTCTGCCCATCTTTACTTCTGAGAGACTCTGCCTCTCTAAGACATCCCTTTTATAGCTAATCATGTTACAGACCTGATATAAATTAACTTAATTAGTTGCTAGATGTTCTCCCAGCTGAATATTTTCAAAATGTCTTGCTTTTTCAGCCATTTGTTGCCCCCGTGCCAACTTTTTTGAGACCTGTAGCAGGCATCAAATTTGAAATGAGCTCATTTAGTGGATAAAAGTGTAAAATTTCTCTGTTTAAACATTTGTTATGTTATTTATGTTCTATTGTGAATAAAATATTGGCTCATGTTATTTGAAAGTCATTTTATTTAAATTTAAAAAACGTCCCAACATTTTCGGAATTCGGGTTGTAAAATACTTCTTTCAAAAACCTTCTTCAAACAATCTTACGGACCCGAAACTTTTTGTTAAGTTTATTTGTTAAACATGTAGTTAGGAATAAAGTGGGTCTTACATGCTCTTGATGGTTGTATGTGTATCACAGAATGCATGAAGAGTTGGAGGAGCAGCAGTAGCAGCAGCGGCATCAGCGCTGAGGTCTGGATCAGTGGAGTTGTATCTTGGATCTGGAGCAGCAGATGCAAAACAAGTGTACTGATCTTCTCCCTTCTTCTCTCCACAACACTCAAACTTTGGTCCTTTGGTTTTCTTCTCATCTTTACAAAACTTGTCAACCATCTTCTTCCACTGAAGTAGATAAAAAAAAAAGAGCTCATTAAGAATGTTAACACTTATGAGCAACAAAAATCAACTGTTACTGCTTAGTTCTTGATAAATACAGTTTAAAAGTAAGATATTGTGGGAAAAGTTCTGTTAGTTTTGATGGATATATTTGTATTTTAATTCCATTACACACTCAATGATGCTTAACAATATATATATAACTTGTCTGAACAAAATCCCCAACAGGTGCCCAGTAGTGTTAAGGTCAGGTTAAATACAGGTGAAAAAGATTTTCACTTTGGGAGAATGTATAGTCAATGTCATGTTGAAAAAGTGTTCAACAATGCAGGGAATAAGGAGAAGGTAGCACCTTCTGTTTCAGGATTTTGCATAACATAATATCACATAATATTGTGTGACTTCATGACACATTGATTAAGCACAACTCCTTCAGCACTCATACATCCATATATAAGAGCTTTACTACCACTGAACGTCACTGTGGGGACCAGGCACTTCTCACTGTACTCCTCCCTCTTGCAATGCCATACACTTTGGATGCTGTTAGATCCAAAATGATTGATTTTGTCTCATGAGACCAGAGTACGGATTACCAGAAGTCCAGCTATATTCTTTTTGAGTTTCTGTGTTACTTTTGTCTTCTAACAATGTTCTCCTACGTAGCTTCATTGTTGTCAAATCTGAGAATGATTCAACGGGCTATAAAACACTTTTAATTGTCGAGAAATTAAATGTTTTGGATCAAAATTGATCAAAAATTGCCTTTAACTTGCACTATAAACTTTTTATTTAGTTTTATTTTTATACTTTCAGGAGGGTGTACTCATTTTTGCATCACAACATTTTATCACTTTGATAAGAAAATCTTATTTTCCTGATTAATATTGACATGCTTCTTTGGTAATTGATCAAGCATACTTGCTGGAACATAATCCCCAGGTTTCACAGACAAGGCTTAAAGGGTTAGTTCACCCAAAAAAGGAAAATTCTGTCATTAATTACTCACCCTCATGTCGTTCCACACCCGTAAGACCTTCGTTCATCTTCAGAACATCTTCAGTTCATCTTTGGCGCACAAAAAAATATTCTCATTGCTTCATAACATTAAGGTTGAACCACTGTAGTCACATGAACTGTTTTAAATGTGTCTTTAGTACCTTTCTGGGCATTGAAAGTGTTAATTATCCTGCTGTCAATGGAGGCCTCACTTAGCCATCGGATTTTATCAAAAATATCTTAATTTGTGTTCTGAAGATTAACGAAGGCCTTACGGTGTGGAACGACATGAGGGTGAGTGATTAATAACAGAATTTTCATTTTTGGGTGAACTAAGCCTTTAAGTCTAGTCCCAGACTAAAATGTATGTTTGAGCTGTTTTAACTAAAAGCAACTTGCACTGACATATCTTAAAATATGTTAAAAATGTGCTATTGTTTTGTCTCAAAATGCACACTAGTAATGTTTTTTTTCTAAGGAACGTTTAAGCTACTTAAATGTCCTAACTGAACTAAAGCCGAATCCTGGCTTAGTCTAAGCCCTGTCTGTGAAACCGGGCCTATGTCTTCAAGGAACCTTAATTTGTGTAATGTGTGTGCACGTGTGTGTGTTTAACCCGTCCAGTTCTACTATATATATATATATAATGTTGTATATTATAGTTTATTTACCTTTGAATTATCTGCAATTGTTTTCTTAAGTTCAAAATAGTTCCGAAATTGGGAATTAAACTACTATTTTTAATTATTCATCTTCTTCACCTTCTTTTCAGCACAGTGTTGTTGACCCTTTTTCTCCTTACAGCATTGGTTATATTCTCTCTCCAGGATATTGATGGCCTTCGATTGACGGACCAGCCAGCCATAGCCAGTGCAAGGAAGACACTTGGTGAAGTATCGTGGTCGGATCTTGCGATGAGTGCAGATTTGCTCTATGTTGGAAGAATCGGGACGGCCAGGTGGAAAGATGAAGCCTGGAGCTTTAGGCTGCTTCCGAGGTGCTCTTGGAGAAGCCACCACTGAGCTGGATGATTAAAGACAGTGGAAGTATTAATACTTTCTATATTCATTTTCCCTTTTCCTCTGTCTCATTTGCAAACCTAAATTTTCATGGTGGAACGAATGTGTATTTGTTACATCACCACCTACAACTAGCAAATTAGTTGTAGGCGGTGACTAATTATCACTGAGAATGACTCATTTCTTTTTTTAAGGGTTGAGACATGACCAAAAAAAAAAAAACAAACAAAAAAAAAACTCCCATGTATTTATCTGCTTCCTTTTGTTTAAATATATTATATAATATATAAATATATTATTTTGCTAATTTTCTCTTATTTAAGGTGTCAAAATATCATTTGGTGCAATGGCCCAGTTATGATGGTACAGTTAGACAAACCTAAACTTAATGAAAATAAATACAATACTTTTGAAAATATATATATATATATATTTTTTTTGTATTTTGTGTTTTGCAAATTACTTTGCACAATATATGAATTAATCTTGTCTTAAGATGAAGAAACCTGGACCTGCAGTAACATCATACAGTAGCATATTATTTATCATTGGAAATCAAGGTTTGTAAGACACTTATAACTGAAATTTGGAAATAACATTTTAATTTAGTTAAACATGAACTTTCTGGCTCTTTCGCCACATTCGAATGTCATGTGGATTGACAATAAAAAAACAACACTGTATATTGTTTATAAATGAGAGTGAACTTTATTGAATTGCATTGAATTATTATTTTAAGTGTTGAAATAATGTTTTTTTGTGCAATTTCATAAGATAATGAAAAAAGCAGCAGCTTATAGCATTTGTACATTTATTAACAGTTTTGACCATTTAAAGTGTTTTGTCATTTGAAAGCAAATAAAAAAACGTGTCAAATCTGACCTGAAAGAGCTAATATAAGCTATATATATATATACAACCTTTTTATTATTGAATCAAAAATTTACTGTGCCACCTTACATTTTGTCATTTTAGATAGAGCAGAAGAGAAAGAATACCACTTCTACACTAATAATATATATATATATATATATATATATATATATATATATATACATATATATATATATAAAACGTTTATTCTCAATGTTGTATAGAATTTATTTTGTATTGTGTCTTTTCATCATTTGATGTGACCTTCTATCATGTGGTGAAACCAATGTTGTGTCATCAGGATTTGAAGAATGACTAGTCAGGAGCCAGAGGTGTAATACTGAGTATTTACTAAAAGATAATTCATTTACATAGGGTGATAGAGAAGAGAGAAAGAAGAAGACAAGGAACACCTCCGCTTTCTTCAGTCAGCTTTTATACTCTTTACTAGGAGTTTGTGTAATACATTATCAGTGTTACATAGTCTTTAAGTGTGTGACCATTACCATATATGTACTTTCCCAGGCGATATGCAAGAATATGCACGAACATTACCAAATATGTGCATTTTAAATCTACCCTACGGCCTCTAGAGGCCTTATCCCAGATGTTCAGGCTTCCAAGTACCATATCAGCATCAAGCAATCTCAGGCTATACCATTTGTTACACTGAATATTGCGTTATAGAGAAAGCCAGTACAGAATAAAATGGTACACACCACACTAACAGTATTAAATTCAAAATAAAATGCTTCTTGTGGCATAAAATGTCATTTTTAAAAACAGTTTCAATTTTAAGGCTTTTAGACATGTAAGCTGTTATAAAACAAAACCTGACATCATGGCTTACTGAATTATGACATAAAATAACACCAGAAATGTTTTCTAAACATTTTTCTGTAATACTGACATATTTAAAACCTCTACATGGTAAAGAAATACAGAATATAGTAATCAATAAAAAAAAAAATTAAAAAAAAAAAAAAAAAAAAATCACAGTTGTACCCAGTTTATCTAATTCATCTTGATTTACTCAGGTAACATTACAATCATGGGAACAATTTCTAAAAGATTTTTTTTTTTTTTTTTTTTAATGCCCTTTAAAACCCTCATCTGTCCCTTAAACTAAAAACATACTGCATATACTCCATTAGAAACCTACCCTTTGCAAGCACGGGGGTTATATTTGAAGCCTCTGATCTTTTTTGGAGTGTTGGCATTTGAGACCTCGGAGGAGACGTGATATGAAGAATCTGAAGCCTCCTTATCAAAACAGCTCCATCTGGCCTTCCCGTTCTTCTTGCAGCAGAAGTAGTGACTGGTCTTAATAGAGAATTCCTCCGTACAGTAGGCAGACAGACTCTTCTTCCACTGAATAATAGGAAAGACAATAGTCAGGAATAAATAAATAAATAAAGGAAAACAGCTTTAGTATAATTACAATTATTTACATTTACTATGAAAGCGAAGAGTGCAACAGTCATGAGAGAATTGAACTCAAGGCTGTTTACTCTGACATTGGTCCATTTCATGGCTGCCAATGTTTTGGATATTTTCTCACCAGACTAAATAGTAAAAGGAAAACAAGGAGAGATTTTATCTAAAGACACGCTAATAATACATGAGAGTGCAGATATTTCCCTGATGGTGCACAATGTCCATATAAACACTTTTAGTGGATAAGAAAACAAACTTGAGTAACATCTCCCTAGATCTGCAGTTTCTGCTTTAGTAAAGTGAGGAATCTGAAAGCTGTTAAGAACAGATGTGAGTGTAAACAAACGCTGCGACTCTGTGGCACTAAAACACTGCTGTTTGTTTGAGAAGGGGTGATAGAGCAACATGTCTCAACCAATGGCAGAAGTTTGGTGCTGGATCAATGACAACTTGTTGCATTTACAATCATGATCTTGCATACTATTCTAAATCAAACATTCAGGGAAAATGTTGCTTAATGTCTGAAAGAGCTGTTGGTAGCTGAGTGAAGTCGTGCGACTCTGGTGTAGTTTGTTTATAGCCTATGTTTAGCTTTTTACTTCTGGTGATTGTATTTAGGTTTCATAATTCATTAAAGTTGTGTTCATTTGTGAAGATTATCATGATGAACAAAACATGTAAGAATTATAAACTTTTGTTGGTCACAGAGCTTATTTTCTGCATAAATCCAACAGAGAATCCAAAAAGCCAATGTTTTTTTTGTCGAGGGAACCAGGGTAATGCTAACTTGTGGTTTAGCCTACAAAAATATGTAATTACTGCAGCACTCTGTTCTATTTGTTGCTGCTTCCATTCTGTTTGGTGGCATGGAATTCATACACTAAAGCTTTAAAGTCACCACAAAATCAAAATGGCAATTCTTTTTTTTATTTTTTTTTTTTATTTAATGGAATATTGCAGTATATAATATTAATGATTCATCTGTGCACATCATTACTATTTTTAATTCATGTGCCCTCATAACCTAACCAAAATCAAAAAAATATAAACAAAACGTCATTTCAATTATACATACACGCCACATGCCAACATTAAAGAAGTTGTTCTCAACCACGGGGTGGGGCAAAAAATCTTAAAATTATTTAAAATGATTTAAACGTTGTTATATTAACATTAACATTAAACTAACATATTTTTGACATTATTTTTGAGTTTATTTATTTCTATTACAACAGAAGTACCAGAGGTACATATCAGCTTAGACAGAAGGGCCTTCGGATATTGTCTTGGACATAAAAAGGTTGAAAACCACTGCTTTAAAGGGATAGTTCACCCAAAAATGAAAATTTGATGTTTATCTGCTTACCCCCAGGGCATCCAAGATGTAGGTGACTTTGTTTCTTCAGTAGAACACAAATAATGATTTTTAACTCCAACCGTTGCGGTCTGTCAGTTGTATAATGCATGTCAATGGGAACTCCATCTATAAGAGTCAAAAAAAACATGCACAGACAAATCTAAATTAAACCCTGCGGCTCGTGACGACACATTGATGTCCTAAGACACGAAACGATCGGTTTGTGTGAGAAACCGAACAGTATTTATATGATTTTTTACCTCTAATACACCATGTCCAACTGCCTTGAGCGCACGCACGGCATCCGCGGTGTGAGGTCTGAATGCACTCTGATGCCGGAAGTGATCGCTTGCACTCATTGACATATACACGCGAGAGATCACTTCCGTCATCAGAGCGCGTTTTTAGACCTCACCAACCGGATGCTCAAGGCAGTTGGACATAGTGGTGTATTAGAGGTAAAAAAATGATATAAATACTGTTCGGTTTCTCGCACAAACCGATCGTTTCGTGTCTTAGGACATCAATGTGTCGTCACGAGCCGCAGGGTTTAATTTGGATTTGTCTGTGCATGTTTTTTTGACTCTTATAGATGGAGTTCCCATTGACATGCATTATACGACTGACAGACCGCAACGGTTGGAGTTAAAAATCATCATTTGTGTTCTACTGAAGAAACAAAGTCACCTACATCTTGGATGCCCTGGGGGTAAGCAGATAAACATCAAATTTTCATTTTTGGGTGAACTATCCCTTTAAGTGTTTTTTTTATCACCCCAAAATTAAAATTCTGTCATCACTTACTCACCCTCTTGTTGTTCCAAATCTGTATTATTTCTTATATGGGACACAAAAGAAGATATTTTTAAATATTTTGTCCATACAATGAAAGTCGATGGGAACCAATATTGTTTTGGACTCCACTGACTTCCATTTTATGGACAAAACAGTTAACAGTATCTTCTTTTGTCTTCCGCAGAAGAAAAAAGTTTTTCATAAAGGTTTGGAACGACATGAGGGTGAGTAAACAATAATGCGCGTCAGTATATTGTGTTTTTTTTAATTTTGAGCTATTATGCGCAGAAGAGTGAACAACACTTGAGTTTACTGTATGTGCGTCTGCTTTCTACTGCTTGCAAATGGACTCTTTTGAGGAGACAGCGGATTGCTAGCCATTCATTTAGCCACTCACACATATCCAATGTAAATCATCATCATTGTCATCCCTTATATGTGCTTTGTAGAACTATGTATGACGACGTCGTCATCGGCTAAAATGCATGTGTAGGTTGCTTTACTTCCTGAACATGTGCGCACCCGAGTCTTGGGTTTGGTACCCCAGTGTGCTTCCGGGTCCGCATGGCAGCTTTCACATTACCGATTTTTAATGCGAACCATGCCCTGTTTTGAACTAAACTGCCACTGTAAAAGCACCCTAATTGTCTCAGTGCCTCTTGTGACAGCTCCACCAATCATTAGAAGGTATAATAATGTGAGCCTCTCACCGCTTGTTCAGCACAACAGATTTGCTCTTCCTGTGTTCCATTAATGCCACAGCAGACGCTGTACCAGGACTGGAGTTGATTGACAGCATCAGCCTGTCGATGCTCATGGCCAAAGCCACTTTGAGGAAAGGTGTCCGTTTGGTACCTGGTCGGAGCTTTACTGAACTGACAGATATCTTGCAGGTTGCCTGCGTTTGGAAAGGCTGGGGGGAAATCAACGTATGGTCTCATGCTGCCTCCCATGGAGCGAGGGCCAAACACTGGGCGACCTTGATGAGGTGGATGAAAGATTAGCAGATGAAAGACTCAAAGATTTTGACAGGCAAAAAAAATATAAAATTTTGCTATTCAACAAGAGCTATAGTGATCCAGTCCAAGGCTTCTTTAAAATTAAACAGTGTCACACAGCACTTTATATAAACGTGTAAATGCTCAACTAAAGACTTCTCTTATTTCTTCTGACACATTAGTGAAATAAATCTCAGCTCCTAAACTGAAACACATAATATGTACCTATTGGGACACGGTCAGGGTGAAAGTTTGTGTCTTCTCTCTGGGTCATGTCTGAAAAGTCTGCAGCTAAATACATACAAAGAACACATGAAAGGATGTAAAACACCATAAAGTACAAATTAATTGACTTTTCATTCAAGAACATGGAGCGATCACTCACCTAACACTTTGGAAAGGTCAGGGATGATTGGTCTCTGCATCAAAAAGTCCAGTTCTGAAATAAGAAAGAGAAAAGTATTTCTTGCCAAACGAATTTTTTTTAAAAGCTTTTTATTTAATTATTTTTTATTATTATTTTTTAAAATTGGCAAATTAATTAACATTGAATCAAAACATATCCATGAGAAAAAATAAACCAATCGATCGACAACAGGGCAAGTTAATCACTGATCACAGCCTTACCATCAGGGGAAAGCTCTTTCTGAAGGAAATCTGCAACCAAAAGAAAAAAACAAACAGGTCAGGTTCCTGACACAACCATGTGTGATCGCACCTTAACAGACCAGCTTTCAATCTGTACATTGAGCTAGTGACATGAAAAGTTTGACTTTGGCTTTTCTGGAAATAAATGTAACAACTAATAGACAATTTTTTGTCTGAATGGTAAGTTACTGAATATTAATTACCATAAGTTAATTACTTATAGTAATTGCTCAATATTAATTATGATATTGTTGTTAATAGTTGTATAAAACAATACAGGCAATCATTGCTGAGCTAAATATATGTGGCCGATTCACTGACATGTTGATATTTACAACAATGCACTCTAGTGTTATTATCTATCTATCTATAGCATATATATATATATATATATATATATATATACTCTCAGAAGAAATGGTACAAAAGCTGTCACTGGGATGGTTCTAAAATGTAGCCTACAATTAAGGTACTAATATGCACACTTTTTGTATGTTTGAGGTACTAATATGCACTCTTTAGGTACAAAGGTGTGCTCTTTGAAAGTGTACTGCCCCAAGTTACAGCTTTTGTACTTTTTTTCTGAGAGTGTGTGTAATACAGTGATTAACAAATTTATTAGATCACAACCTAATGTAAGGTTTGTGCCACAGCTGCCCTAAACTAACAGTATTGGTGATTAATGCTATGTTTCTAATGTTAAAATGTAATCATTGTTGGGATTTAATGGATTCAAAGATAGATTGCACAAAAGTTTTTGATTATTATGTGTGAATAAAGACTATTTAGTTGTTTCAGTTTGTTATTAAATGTTTAGTTTTAAACAAGTTTTTGACAGATTCCTAAAATATTTGTGTTTTGTCTTTATCATTATATATATATATATATATATATATATATATATATATATATATATATATATATATAGGTCTAAAGTAAACTTTAAAGTCAAAAACATCATCCAAACAGACCTTCATCAACCAGCATATCAGTAACTTCCCTTTGGACAAGCGGGGGAGAGTCTAGAAAAGTAGGACACATTGGTATTAGCCATTTGAAAAAAAAAAAAGGAAGAAAGAAAGAAAAAAAAAAAACACTTGCACAAGAACCAACATGCAAGCATGTATTATAACACTGGTTTCCATGGAACATACCCTGTCACAAACAAACAATGCCTTACAAAACGTGACATAAACAACTAAATATTTATATACTATCATGAACGCCCCACACATTCATATTCCTTCTCTGATCATTATTAATCAATATTATATAGGCTAGCAAATATGCAACAGTGATCAATGTCTGAGATTTAGCCTATATTCTGTGCAAACGACATAAAAACATTAGCGTGACGCAGGCCTACAGAGCTGCATTTACCTTCTGATGCATCGCACAGAAGAGCAAGTAAAAGCGTCAAATAAAGTCCCACGCCGCGTGAAGAGCTCATGGTCGGTGATGTGCCCTCAGTCAAATACTTCTCGGTTGAAGTTAATGCTTTACAGACGCGAAGCCCGCTGCGCTGATAGTGTGTTGTCCAGTTCCGCTCTTGTGCTTTTAAAGGCAAACTTCCTTACAGGACCCAAAACGCGTCAAGTTCAGGAGGAGATCATATGGAGGAGGAGGAGGAGGACCATCTTCTGCTTTCGCAGTATTGCTGACACACTTTAGCTGCCTTTACATAAGTTCGTCAGTGATAGCTTACGTACCCTGTCTCTACCAGCCTAACCCTCTAATAAGTCAGATGAGGACAGAGATGGCAGTGTTTACCGTCAAAAATACACTCATTTCCATGTAATTTCCTTTCCCAAAAAAAGTGTGGTAACACTTCTGCTCAGAGAACAACTCATTAAAACACGAGTTGCCTTTCTAGAAAGCATTGTCTGTGAAGCCTAAAATGCTAAGTTTCTTCACTTTCTTTCTTTCTTTCTTTCTTTCTTATGAAACACATTAAAATGTACCTTCATTATACATTTAATTTTATTGTGTTAACTTGCTTATGCAGCAGCTTTAGAAAGAAATAGTAAAAAATAATGTAATTGTAGCTATATTTTGGATAACATAATTGACCAAATATATTATAATTTTTTTAAGTAGCTGTTTGAAACCAAAATCCAAACCTAGAGAAAACACATCTGTGTAATTGGACTTTTGACTCATAACTTTAATTAGAGGAGGCCCTTGAGAATAAATGTTCAGGCAGGCAAGAAGGAGGTAAGGACAGTGAACCAGTTAACAGTGTTTTTTATTAACAAAAATTGATTCTTTGAAAAATAAAGCAAAATAAACAACGCTAACAATTGACCCTCTTCTTATACCACACCTCCCACAGTCCAGCTGCATCTGAAAGCTGAAAAATGCATATAGAGGTGTCGCGGAACAGAAGAATGCAAACACAGGTATTATTATTTAAACACCAGGGAAGAACAAGGTGAGTAACTGGGTGGCAGATCAATATGGTGATACTGGCAGTGAAGTGACAGTTCTTATCTGTTGCAGAGGGTGTGTAGTGAAGGCTGGTGAACTGGATGGCTGGGAAATGCTCTGGTACTGAAGACGGAAGAAGGACTGAAGGCTAGACAGTTCGAAACTGGATCATAACAGGTAAATATCCACAGGTAGGCTGGAGGGAGTATGGGTTCTGGAGGTGTGGAGATGATTTCAGGATGATGAAGACGTGAAAGGGCATCAGCTCTCTGGTTCTTGTCACCAGGTCGGAATGTAACGGTGAAATTGAATCTAGTGAAGAAGAGGGCCCAGCGTGCTTGACAGGTGTTGAGTCTTTTCTGTGATCAGTGATGGCCTTAAAGGGCTGTTTGGCTCCCTCCAGCCATTGACGCCACTCTTCTAAGGCCAGTTTGATAGCCAGCAGTTCTCGATTCCCGATGTCATAGTTACACTCCGCTGGGGACAGTTTCTTAGAGAAGAAGGCGCATGGATGGAGTTTGGGAGGCTCACCTTGCCGCTGGGAGAGTGCAGCTCCTACCCCAGTGATGGAGGCATTGACCTCGACAATGAAGGGGAGTTCTGGATCTGGATGGGTCATAATAGGAGCTGTACAGAAGGCTGTCTTCAGTTGGTTGAATGTTGAAGTGGCTTTGGGGTTCCAGGACAGAGATTTGGCCCCATTACGTAGAAGGGAAGTGAGTGGTGAACTGATGGTACTGAAGTTATGGATGAATCTCCTGTGGAAACTTACAAATCCCAGGAAGCGTTGGAGTTCTTTGGATGGTTGTGGCCAGTTTTTGACGGCTTGTACCTTCCTCTGGTCCATCGGGATGCTGTGATGATTGATGACATACCCGAGGAAATGGACAGTGTGGTGGTGGAACTCACATTTCTCCAACTTCAGATATTGGTGGTACTGGCGAAGCTTTTGCAGGACCTGCATCACGTGGTGGCGATGTTCGGACTGGAGAAGATGAGGATGTCGTCAACATAGATGATGATGAAACGATAAAGGATTTCCCAGAACACCTCATTCATGAAGCCCTGGAAGAGAGATGGTGAGTTGGACAGCCTATATAGCATAATACGGTATTCATAGTGCCCAGATGAAGTAATGAACGCTGTCTTCCATTCATCACCCTTGCGGATACGAACAAGGTTACCCTTAGGGGGATTTGCCCCAGGCAGCAGGTCAATCGCGCAGTCCTATGGCCAATGTGGTAGTTTTGTAGCCAGCTGTTTGCTGAATACATCCTGGAATGCATGGTAATCATGAAGAATCTCCTGCTTTACGTTAGTCATAGGACTCTCAATGGTCATGAAGCAAACAAGTGCGGCTCTCGATGATGAAGAAGATGGTTTCTGAGCAGGGTGTTTGCTGGGAGGTTTAAGAATGGATCGTAAACAATTCTCAAAACAATGGGAGCTCCACTGTTTCACCTCACCAGTTTTCCAGCAAAGGGAAGGAGAGTGTTGTAGCATCCATAGGTGTCCCCGGATGATATCCGCTGTGGAACCCTCCAGCACGAGATTTTTTTTTGTGATGCAGACATCCAATGCAGAGCGTCACTGTAGGGGTGCAGTGTTTGATGTAGCCACAGCCCAGAGGTTTTCCCAGGATGGTGTGGGCGTTTAGAGTTTGTGAACAGGATTAGCATTGAAGATGAAGCTTGCAAAGTAGGTTGAGAGACATGAAGTTGCCAGCAGATCCAGAATCTATTAGGGCTTTCCCTGAAACAGAACGTCGGGAGGTTATTAAAGTGACATCAGTATGCACCAGAGAGGCAATGGCAGAAGGTGTTTGAATAGTACTCACCACTGGGCTTGGTGGTCAGTTGAGACAGACAGGAAGGACATGGCACACTGCACCTCAATACAGGCACAAGCCCTTGTTAATTCTTCTTTGACGCTCCACTTGTGAAAGATGGGCTGATTCGATCTGCATGGGTTCAGGTGCTGGAGGGGTGACTGATGTTGAGGTAGACGGAGAAAGCAGCACGGGTTGTTCAGGTACACAGGCAGTGAGACGTTGGGAGATTCTCATAGATCTTTGTATGAAGCTTTCCAGGCTGTTTATGTCATCATATATTGCCATTTGCTGGTGGATGTTGATATTCAAGCCTTGGCGATAAGCCGCAAATAGCAGTCTCATAGTCTCATTCCACCCGCTGACAGCAGCCAAAGTGTGAAACTGTAATGCATAGTTGTTGACAGAGGACCAACCTTAACGAAGTTGGTAAAGTTGATCGTGTACGGAAAGGGCATTGGCAGTTTGACTGAAGACTCCTTTGAAGTGAAGGGTGAATGCTGTTAGCGAGTTGATGATTGTAGTGTTTGACTCCCAGATGGATTGTGCCCATTGCAATGCTCAGCCTGTTAACAGCAAGATAATGTGTGTGATCTTCGGACTGTCATTAGGGAACAGATGTGGTTGCATTTTGAAGAACAATGAACATTGTAGCAGAAACCCGCTGCATTCCTCAGCCTCACCTGAGTATGTCGCTGGTTGGGCCATGGGATTTGCAGAGGCAGAGGCAGATATTGAAGAAGAGATGACTGGTGGTTGAAGTGCGCGTCGAATGGCTTGTACAGCAAACGGATCCGGAGGTGGACTGCCAGTATCGCAGGGATCTGCTTCGAGTTGCATGTTGGTCTGGTCTTCTGTCACGGAACAGAAGAATGCAAACACAGGTAATAACGAAACGGAGTTTAATTAAACACCAGGGAAGAACAAGGTGAGTACTGGCAGTGTCAATACGCTCTGATACTGAAGACGGAAAAAGGATTGAAGACTGGACTGGATTGTAACAGGTAAGTATCCACAGGAAGGTAGTCGGGTAAGTGTTCAGCGTAGAGTGGCGAGACCAGACAAGGTTGAGCTTAGGTGCATGGGTTTAAATAGTGACTGTGATGATGACTGAGTGCAGGTGGTGCTGGTCAGTAGTCGGTGATTTGGGAGCGTGTGTAGGAATCTGGTGCTGAGGGTGTGGCTGACTCTGTGACAAGAGGTAAGGAGACAACAAGTGTTGGGAGTAATGCGAGTTACGTAATCAGATTACTTTTTTAACTAGTAACTAGTAAAGTAGCACATTACTTTTAAATGTACAACAAAATATCTGAGTTACTATTTCAAATAAGTAACACATGTTGAGAGAAATCGAGTAAAAGTGTAGAGGCGTAGTGTGCACTGTTTAAACATGATATTTAATGTAGTTCTACACTAAATGTGAGCAGGCATTTACTCATCTCACTTGCACAAAAACAGATTCAGTATTAAAAACTGTGAAATACAAACTGAGAATATTACACAAACCTTCCATAATTAAATGTTAAATAATGCAAATATACTCTAATTTCATTTTATTAACCAATGTCTTTGCTGCTGGCATTCGATGACCCAATTCAACCATACTAATAAGTAAAAATGACTTTAGATAGACTTTAGATATTTTTGTTTTCATTGCTGAAGTAAGAGTGCTGAACTTTATTCTCCTGTATCCTATTCTTCTGTGGTTCAGAATGGCAGCACAGCTGAAAGGTTTGTTTGAGCTGCGCCCACTACTGTACAGGAGTGAATTTGTGTTTCCTTCAGCCTGAGGTTTATTCATTTCACTTGTGTGAAAGGGCCTTTACATTTACATTTGATTACATTTAAAAAACAAACAAGCAAGCCCAGCCCGGTGAGAAAAAGTAATGCAAAAGTAGCGCAACACATTACTTTCCATAAAAGTAACTAAGTAACGCAATTAGTTACTTTTTTAACCCCTAAACCAACATAGATAATACACTGTGTAACATAGCCAAGCTCTTCCTATTGGTCATCATCCACCTCACACTAGTTATTGTACCAGCATCAGCAGGTGAAAAATCCATCTAGCTCAAAGACACAACCCTTTTCCCATATACCAGGGTTGGGTTGTCAGATCTTGAATGCATTCTGGGTGGTGTGATGATGTGATGGTTTCAGTCTCTAATTCCTTGAATTCCTGTCTAACAAGTTCGTCATTCTCATTTTAACTGCACATCTAAATGTTTTGTAATCATTTGCTTTAAACCAACGTCAAGTAGAGAAATTCAGAATTACCATTCGTTCTTACTAAGCACTGCACTTTTTAGCCTTATAGTAAACTCAAGATTGGATATTATGCACATTGTATATCATAATAAGTATGTCTAACCTATTAATGGCATCATCTGATAATCATGTTCATATTATTCACGTTCATGTTAAATTGTACAACATCCAATATGTATACTCTAGCATGTATTTGAATAATATTAACATTTATTTGGCAGATGCTTTTATCCAACATGACTTACATTGCATTCAAGGTACACACTGACATTTTATCAGTTCTTGCTTTGCCTGGGAATCGAACCCATGACCTTGGCGTTACTAGTGCCATGCTACTGTTTGAACTACTGGATGGCTACTACGAAGTGTACGAAGTGTACAGTATTTGCATTTTGTTTAATTTTTCTATCGTAATATGTATTTATACAGTATATTTGTATATATATATACGTTATAACTGCACTATTGCGGTATTATTCACATGTACGTGCCATTTACACTGAGCATTGCTGGTCCATTCATACTCACTTGAATAAATGCAGAGTATATGCTGTATGTCTGCACTGCATACTGAATGTGCATATTTGTTATTTAACTTTTTCTTGAGTAGTTGTGTTTTGAGTACCAGTACAGCTAAGGCTACACTATAACCAGCTCTGAGTAAGGGTACTGAAATAATAATAATAATTAAAAAAAAAAAAAAATTATTAGCAGCTGAATTTGGTTTTAGTGTGATGAGTTTGGCAGAGTTTGGCTCCAGGTAGTGCTGACGGGGATGTCTCAGATGTGGAAATGTGCAATAGAAACACTGAATTCTCAGAAACTACAGAGCTGGTCCAGATTCAGTATTACATTATCTAACACAATATTGCTGATGGTAACAACCTTGTTACAGCAGTGATTGCCAGATGGAGCTGGTATTTCTTATGTTGTTGTGTCTTTCTGTGAGTCAGCCACTGCTTTGTTTCCCTTGGACACAAAGTATCAATATAAACACAGCCATGAGAATTATATGCATCACCGAGGGCCTGGGAAAGAAATCCACTGTTGTGGTCTGCTCCATATTTGATGTATTTTACATACGGTACATATAACATATTTTATTAACATTGATTTTTACTTGCATTGTAAACTTTAGGCCATAGATAGATAGATAGATAGATGGATAGATGGATAGATATGACCCAAATTAAAATAAACAAAGTGCTGTATCGAAACTCTGTGTCAGCATGAGTCAATGAAAACACAGTCAGTGTCTGATGGGAAAAGCACAGTACTTTTGGTAAATACAATTATTAATGTACAGTAAATTAATTTACAAATGAAAATGGCAAATAAATATAAGAAAAAATGTTGAGGGTTAGATTTACAAATATTAGAAACTAATACAGAATTTTGAAACACTACCATAATTACCCAACTGATTAAATTCACAGTGCAATTCACCTGTGACTCAAGACTGAATAAGATGGTGATTAAAAAAACAAATATTTTATCCTGACCTTAATCTGTCTACATGTAATGTGAGTTCCGGGATACATTACACAGTCACAAGGAGCAACACGTTCTAGTCAAATCCAGGTGATGTTAATGGTCAAGGAGGATTACATGTGCCTAGACAAGCTTTAATGGGACTGCAGGAAAAATAAAGTAGAAACACATTTTACTAGTTACTGTTTGACCTTTAGACAATAGTTTATATATGTGATGCATCCCAGAGGAGCTTGACTCCCCCAGCTGAGTCATTGTTCTTCTCAAGTTTTCTTCCTCATTCTAACATTGTAGGGAATTTTCCCTTAATTCAAGGAAAATAGAAGGATGCTATAATGTTTTAAAGGAAGTTGGAAAATCAACTACAAAATTTAAATTAATGTCTGATGCTGCCATTTCAAGGACGCCTGATTTTTTTTCCTTCTTCCCCGAACACACACTTGTAGGAAAATATGTTTTTTGAAAGAGAGAAATGCTTTGAGATTTGCAAATATTTGCAATCTGTTATTGGCTTTAATCTCAGGTATTCTCAGATAAACTCAGATAAACCATTAATATGGAAGCAGATTTGTGCCAATAAAAAAAAAGAACTTAACTTTTCCAGAAACTAACAAAAATATACAACGAGAAAGAAAAAAAAAAAAAAAACACTGAGAATGAAAACAGCGAACTAAATTGCAAAAAATTAACATGGCCATTAAATAAACCTCATTCTTCCAAGCTTCCTGTTCGCTCCATACATGAAGAGACTTTGCATTGTAGTCATTAAATATTTGCTTGGTTATGAATAAAGCTCCCTTAAATTTTTATTGAAGGGTTAGTTCACCCAAAAATGAAATGTCTGCCATTAATTACTCACCCTCATGTTGTTCTAAACCCGTAAGACCTTCGTTCATCTTCGGAACACAAATTAAGATATTTTTGGCAATTGAATTACCACTTTCAAGGTCCAGAAAGGTACTAAAGACATCGTTAAAATAGTCCATGTGACTACAGTGGTTCAGGTTCAACCTTAATGTTATGAAGCGTCGAGAATACTTTTTGTGCGCAAAAACAAAACAAATATTACTTTTTTCAATAATTTCTTCTCTTCCCTGTCATTCTCCTACGCTGTTTACTTTCAGCGCTTTCAGGTTCTACGTCAGAACGCCGACTCATTATTGGCCGATGCTGTTCACGTATTCATGTAATGCTGATGCAGGAGTTCTGGCGTAGAACCCGAAAGCGCTGAACTGTGTTTACAACGTCAAGTCGCTATTTTTGTTTTGTTTTTGCGCACAAAAAGAATTCTCGTCACATCATGACATTAAGGTTGAACCACTGTAGTCACATGGACTATTTTAACGATGTCTTTAATACTTTTCTGGGCCTTGAAAGTGGTGGTTAAATTGCTGTCTATGGAGGGGTCAGAGAGCTCTCGGATTTCATTAAAAATATCTTAATTTGTGTTCTGAAGATGAATGAAGGCTTTTGAGGTTTGGAAAGACATGAGGGTGAGTAATTAATGACAGAATTTTCATTTTTGGGTGAACTAACCCTTTAAAGGGATAGTTCAACCAAAAATGAAAATTCTGTCATCATTTACTCACCCTCAGGTTGTTCCAAACCTGTATAAATTTCTTTGTTCTGTTGAACACAAAGGAAGATATTTTGAAGAATGTGGGTAACAGAACAGTAATGTTATGGCACCAGAGTCCTTAGGGATTGCTTTCATACAAATACACATCACTGACTGACTGAACAGAGGCAGCAAAGATAACTACAAACATTTAACTAAATTCTGATCCCCTATAGTCTGTTCTGAGGTCGTTGTAAGCAGAATTCATTTGAGTATGACAAAACCTTTCTGATCTGCTGTGATTCAGATGATCCTGAATTTAAACATGATGAAAACCAGATAACTTGATTTCTTTTTATGAGAAATGTTGAAGCATTTGTATTGGTGGATTGGAGCAATTCCAACAAACATCATTTTTAAGGGAAATATAAACGTATGAAAAAAACAAAACAGCAAATGGCTGTATGACATCTGTGTGAGTCAGATCAGCACATAAAAAGATTCCAGAGGAACTTTGCTCACAAATATGAAATTAAAAGCCAGGAATGGAAAACCAGTGTATATTTTTCCTGAATACACTCCCACCGTTTACACTTTTCAGAGGTTTATTTGAGGCCTTTTCTGCAAAGCAACACAACACAATAGATAGCAAACAAGGATTTATGCTTCAAAACAGAACAAAACCGAAACAATAACAGGGTTTCATCAATTGTGTGAGTGATAAGTTAAATCTGACACAAAATACAACATTAACAGAAACTGTGCAATCGAGACAATAGAATTGTGTTCAATCTAAGTGTCTACACAAGCATAATGAATAATCACATAATATTTGATTTATTTCATAGAAGTACTCTATACATTTTTAGACCCTTGAGCATAAATACTGTCAAATCTACAAGTACAATAATTATTCAGCTGACTGAAAAAACAGAGAAAATCATCTATGACCAAAGACGGAATAACACATCTTAAGATGGTCTATTTAAATGGAATGGTGAGTTCAAGAACAAAATCAACAAGTTCTACTCAAATCCATGTGAAATGAAAGAAAGATGAGCATTACAAGCACTAAGACAAGCTTTAACAGAAGGGAAGTACAAAAAAAAAAAAGGTGACGCATAATAGATGATCGTGTTTAAATTAATGCAATAATGTAATAGGCTATATTATAAGAGGCAGAAATCATTAAGCATCCATGTCTCTGTACTGCCTGAGAAATAAAAAGGGATTCTAATGTTGTAAATGAAGCTTGAAAATCATCCAATGTCTGATGGCGCCAGTTCAAAAATCAGTCAGCTCATGGAAAGTATGTTGACAAAGAACATGTTGCAACATGTTGCTTTGAGATCTGCAAATATTATCATTTGTTATCTGGTATTTGCTGGTAAAATCTCTATAAAAAATAACATTCTAATGATCAGAGCTAATGCACCTTTGTACCAGCTAGAATCAAGACCATCAAGGTCATCAAAAACTTCAAAAACATTAAAATATATCCTCAGACAAACTGAATAGCATTCGTAGTAATATTTTGCTTCAGCCTACAGAATAGAATTTGCACAAAATACTGCATACTTCTCTTAAAATTATTTTCTGTTCTTCTGAGAGTTACAAAAATATATTTAACTTCTTGAGCAGGTAAATAATATATTTAGATCTTGATTGCATACACTTTTATATGTAGCTTTGTGTGTGTGTGTGATGTGTGCGATGTCGTTTCATTTCTGCATCTGCAAATGAAATGTGTGTCTGTGTGTGTTTAGTGAGTAGTCAATGTCTGTATATCCGTGTCAGAGCCGAACAGCTCTTTGTATAGTGGAGGGAAGAGGGAATGCACCGTGAGAGGGTAAAGCTGCCGAAACCATCGCAGTTTCTCAATATGCAGCGCACAAAGAGACTTCAACACCGGCACTCTTTGATACAGCTGGAATCATACAAAAACGTTAGAAGTTAAAAGCCATTCCAGCCAATATAATTCTTCACTTTCTGCATTGAAATGTTTTCTTTTTCTTCATCTCTTTTACCTTATGCAGTAGACTCTCCTGATTGTCTCTGTGCAGGATGTGACTAAGAGCAAGCTCCACATCTCTCCTTACTTTCTGCACTCTTTCTCTGTCTTCCAGACATGGTCGATCTACTCAAAAATGTAGAGAAGGAATGAGAGATTAAGTCCGTCTTTCTTTAAAGTCAGAATTTCTGCAGTTTTACTGCGCTCACCTGCATTGATGAGGACCAGTGCAGTGAACACCGCCATCTGCTGTTCAGTCAGTCTCAGCGCACACAGATTGTGAGCAAAGTCAAATACAGCCGCTATTAGATCGCTACATGCTGAAGAACAAACGGATGCAAAAACAGATTGTAAAATGAGTGATAATAGATTAAGAAAATTAATATCCCTTGTGTAAAAGAAATGCACTCAATTGCATTTGAATGTGCACTTGTAGTGTACTGAAAATCCTTAAAGTAGGCCTATATTTTTAAAAAAGCTATACTTCCGTATAATATAATATTAATGAAATAAAAGGCCAAATAAGTGTACTTAAACAGAGCACACTTTCATGACACACTTAACTACACTACACTATACTAACTATATTTATAAAAGTGTACTTTGTAATAATGTCAAATTAAAAGTTTTACTGAGAAATGTCATGCTTTAAAGAAGTACACTTATTTTTATGTGATTTACATACTAAAGAATTACCTGATTACAATTTTACCTTTATTTGATATTACTGTAAAGATCATGTTCTGTTTTATAGACTTTTGGTTTGTATTTCATTGTTTCCCTTTGTTCTGTTCCTGCTTCCTTTGTTCCCCATTTTCCCGCTTCTTTTCCATTTTCTGGAGCTGTGTTTGAAATCGCCCCCTATACCCTCATTCACTATTCCCTACATTAGTCCACTAATATAGTCCACTTGAAGGAGTGAATGAAAACGAGTGAGTGAATTCGGACACTGAGTGCGCCGGAAGGGCTGCCGCTTTTGCATAGTTTGTGCTTGCTGTTTAATAATCATTTGAAACTTAGCAAACTGGCAGCTCCAGTACAAATTAAAAGATTTATCTTGAACTCTGTCATGGAAACTAGCATGTATAAACCTTAATTAAACAATTTAATAATTGCTTAAAAAGGAATTTAGTCCTGTATGATATTACGCTGTACCCACATTGGACTAGCGGTTTAAAAAATGGATGAATGGATGATTCAGCTGCGGGTGCCATCTTCTGGTGAGATGCGGAATTCATTTGGCACGACCCTCACAGTGCATTATGGGTATTCTCTAGCCGTTTAGTGTACATCAGTTGTACACACGTGATTTTTTTCCCAAACCAGTTCAGCGGAAATCCTGCCCTGCAACCAGTTTCACTGGCTGAAGTTACAGTGACGGGTAGGTTTAGGGATCAGTGTTTGGTGTAGGCAGTCATTACTGTGATTGACATGGCCAATAAAATCTTCAGAATTGGCTCCAGGGCGGGATTTCCACTGAACTGGTTTGGGGAAAAAAAAATCACGCCTTGTACACTCGTTATTGCGGTGCATTATGGGATTAAATGAGTGCACTCAATAACATCCAGTATGGTTTCGGACACCACTACAAATGGCTGTCCGCTCAATTATTGGGCCTAGGTTTTTATTATGGTTTGTTGCTATGGTTACTGATTGCTTTGTGCACCTGTTTCTTGTTCAGTTTGTTTTCGCCGGTGTATTTAAGCCCTCAGTTTAGTTCTCCTCACTTTCCGGTATTGTCTTTACTTTAGTGAAGCTGTTATGTTGATTCTCGCCTGCTGAATAACCTTCTTTGTTTTTATTTTCTAAATAAGAGTAAATCTGCTGCAGTTGTGATCCTCTACTCCTTGTCTGCACCGTGACAATTACATTTAAAGTTAATATTTTAAATGTACTAAATTGCAAAATCATTGTCAGTATATTTGGTGGTATCATATACATAACCATATTTCAAAGACAACAGAATTATGAAATTACATATAAAGATTAACTTAAGTCCTACTTAAGTGGGTCAAAAATAGCACTCTAAAGTTAAGCTAGTTGCATTTAATATAAATGTAAACTATATACTCTATATACATTTAACTACATTTTCATTTAATTGCAATTAACATGCAATCAAATGTCCAAAAACATTACATTCAGAAGTATATTCTTGTACATTATTTCCTAATAAATGCTCTTTTTAAATGTATGCTTAAGTGTACTTCTTTTTCACAAGGGATTAGACAAATATGATTAAATACAGGTTTGTAAAAACATGCTGACAAAACATGCTCTTACACACGGAAGTCTAAGGGTGATCACTGTAAACCAAAATATTGCTTTAACTCACCGAGAGATTTGAAAAGTTCTGTTCCTGCAAATTTGCCGTCAAAAAATACTGTGTTGTTTTCTGTGTTAAACATCCGACTCATCCGGACCAGAACAACTTCCATGGACCCTAATAAGAAAGAGAGAAAGGCACACACAGAAGAAGGCAGAAGGAGAGAGCAAAATGCACAGAATTATAGAACGAGGAATGAGAATGGAAGAGAAGGAGACAAAGCCAGAAATGTGACAGGTTTTTGAGAGATGAAAAAGGACAGAGAGAGATGAGAATTGAGCTGTTGTAAACCTTACCAGCCTTAATCGATTAACTAGTATGTTTTACAGACAGATATATCTCACCACTCTTGAGGAGAGCAATTTGATCATTCTGACAAAGCTGACGGAATCCTGGGATACGTTTAGCAAATTCCACCACATACTGAACGGCATCGGTCAACCGCACCGCACAGTGCTGCCACATCTCATCCACTGACTACAGAGACAGATGACAGAGAGAGAGAAAGTGAGAAGGGAAGGAACCTGAGACAGATAGATGTTTGTGTATACTGTATATTCTGAATTTCCATACACTACAAGTCAAAAGTTTGACTGATGTATTTGAATGATATCTTAAGGCCCCAAAGCTGCAAAGTTAGTATTTAAATACGTGATGTATGCTATCCTCTTAATAAAACAACAAACACACAACAAAATGGCAGAAATTCCCAGGAATTCCAGGCCATCTCCGAATCTTTAAATGCTGTACTTGAGCGATCATAGAGATGTGGATATGTTTGCCCCAGCTCTGTAATTTCAGCACTTCAGTGTATTCATGTTTTTACTCTTGTCTGATCTGGACAGACTGGGTGAAGAAATTAAACAAAAATCATTTCAAAGCCCCAGAGCATACCCACATATTACATAATCATCACAGACCAATGGCAGTTCATAAGCGTTTAACAGTTAGCTTGAAATAGAAAAACTTTAATAGAAAGTTTGCGAGTTTCAAAACGAACTCAAAACACTTAGTTTGACCAGATTTTGTTTGAAATGGCATCACAATCATTCATTCTTCGATTTACCTTGAAGTATATCAGGGCCTTAATGATTAAAAAGATGTGCTTTATTTATTTAACTTTATTTTTTACAATTGTGAAATTATTTTTCTTAATTTTAACTTTTTTCTTGTAATTGTGACTTTATTTCTTGTTATTGTGACTTTATATTTTACAACTGGCATTTTATTTCTCGTAATTGCGAGAAATAATTGATCATTTTTCACAATTTTCATTTTTCAATCTTAGATTGAGAAAGAGGAAAGTGCAACTAATGCTACAGTGTTTCACATGGTCATCACAGTAAAGCCCAAAGTATAATTCAGTTTTACGTGTTCGTTAGTTGTCACATGTATGCAGCCCATTGTTCCACAGCCGAAAAAGAAACTGATGAAAATTGACGGAACAACAACCAACTACTGGAGACAGCAACAACAATAGATGTCCACATTTAGTGCTTGTGTGAGGAGGTTAAGAGATACAACTCAATTTTAAATGAGTATAAAGATATTTTATCGGTCATAACTTCTGGAGAGAAATAACGCAGACACTGGACGCTTGAGGCCAATTCACACTGCACTGACAGACGCCAACTAATGCGGACAATCACCAGATTACAGTACATCACTTCTCAGACATTTCCAGAGCCAACAAACGCAGATTCAACGTGTTCAATGGGCGAAAATAATCGATGACTAATGCCAACAGACAACTGACCGGGGTAACACACTGATCCGACAAAACCTGTCGAAGTGTCTGTTGGTTGGCATCTGTCGGTGCAGTGTGAATTGGCATTTAGCACAGATGTATCCCATCTGTGCACAGATGTGCACAGATGGGATTTAAAGTTGTGCAAGTTATAGAAGAGTAGAGGACATGTACTTTGCTCTGGTAAGCATGGATCTCCTCCCTGCTGAAAACCTTCCATCTGAGAGCCTGCAGTTCCTCCGGTCGATACTGAGTTGTCTCTCTGTGAGAACGAACGATACTTGCCGAGATCTCCTCTGTCAAAAATCGCACAAAGAGAGACGTTAATCTGAATGCACGACACTACATACTTCAACTCCTAACCCTATTAAACCACTTTATAGCACCACATAGCACACATGACATTTTAAAAATGTGCTAAACAGCTTGCGGTTCTCACCTATGTGAAGAGAGGTCGGATAGGAAAAGAACGAGCTCTCAGGGTCAAAAGGACGAAACCCCATTTCACTGCCGTTCATATTCAGAATAGCCTCTGGTGTAGACCGTGTAGAGTCAAATCCTGAAAGATGGAAAGACAAAATGATAAACCACATTATCTTATGAGATTTATCTACCAGATGAAAAGTAGGTCACAATTTATATTAGGTGGCCTTAACTAGGCCTACTATGTACTAACATTAAATAATGAAAAGACTATGTACTGTGTATCTAAATCTTACTCTGGAAAATTCCCACATTTATTGCTAGTGAGTTTGAGGTATGGTTGATTTTAGAAGTAAGGGTTAAGGCCCATGTATACTTCATTTTCCATCTCACGTACAGTTGAAAGTGTGAGCCATTCAAAGTATACACCTTTGACTATGAGTGTGGCGTTGATGTACACGCACCGTCCGCACGGACACAAAAATTGGGCTGCACACGAACATCAGCAGACCCTACTGATGACGAAATTTACATCACGCGGACAGTGTGCGGACCTTCATGGACGGCCAAAGTATACTGTGGGCTTTAGGGTTAGGATTAGTGGATAAGGCCAATTCACTCTGCACCGAAAAACTCCGACCAATGGGAACAGACACTTCGTCTGGTTTTGTCAAATCAAAACCAGTGTTACCCCTGTTGGTGTCTGTTGGCATTTGTCAGTTCAAGGAATATCTGAGAAGTGACATGCTGTAATCTGGTGATTGTCGGCATTGGTCACCATCTGTCGGTGTAGTGTGAATTGGCCTTTAGAGTTAAATTTTGAGGTAAGGTTTTGGGTTACAATACAGTTAGGGGTAAAGTTGACAGTTTAACAACAAATGTTACTTAAATGCAAGTACTTTAAATGCAATTACAATGCACCGACATGTACATATTTAAAGGGATAGTTCACCCAAAAATGAAAATTTTCATCATTTACTCACCCTCAAGTTGTTCCAAACCTGTATGAGTTTCTTTGTTCTGCTGAACACAAAGGAAGATATTTGGAAGAATATAAGTAACCAAACAGATCTCGCCCCCCCATTGACTACCATAGTATTTATTTTCCCTACTATGGCAGTAAATGGGGGGCGAGATCTGTTTGGTTACTGACATTTCTTTGTGTTCAGCAGAACAAAGAAATTTATTTAGGTTTGGAACTACTTGAGCGTGAGTACTGTAGTGTATAGTGTATCAAATTTTTAAGGCCACCTAATATGTGTGTGACCGAAAAGTAATTCTTTCAGTGTTAAGTACAATTATTTGGGAGAATTTCTCACCTCTACCAGCTGACAAGCTGTTGCTCTCACCTCTCCTGTGGGAGCTCCTGTAGGCCAGACTCTGAGCCTGGGCCTCGCCTATGCGGCACTCCAGGTATGGATGTACCTCCGGTGGGCAGCCTGGCAGTTCAGGCTCTACAGAATAAGGGTAGGCTGGAGGTAGAGGCGGGATGAGATGTGATGACTGTTCTCTGGGCTCTTTGCCGGATCGGTAGGCTGGGAGAGACTGAGGCTCTTGGACTGAGTTGGCCTGAAGACGCTGCTGTTGTCGATGTCTCTCGACTTCTGCAAACAGCGAGTCTCTCTGACGCTTGGACATGCGGCCAAACTTCACAGCTGAGGGAGCAGTTACACAATTACATAAAATTTTTAGTTAAATATTGCTTTTATGCACAAACTGAGTATCAAATTTGTATTTCTATGTCATTTCAATAAATCATCCATCCATCCATTCAAACATTCTTCCATCCATCCATCCTTTCTTACCATCGCGGCTCATCCCCTGAGCGACACATTTTTTGAGGCGGCAGCTCTGGCAGCGGTTACGGCTGGCGCGGTCGATGGGGCAGTTGCTCTGTCTGGAGCACGAGTACTGCACGCTGGAGGACTGACTTCTGCGGAAAAAGCCCTGTAGAAGCAGAGAGAGAGAGGTGGGTGAGGTGTGGAACAATTAGGGGGAATGTGCTAAAGACGCAGGGCATCCTGTTTGTGAATCCAGCCTAAATGAAGAATATTTGACATTAGTGAAGAAATTTTCTTTTTCTTACCTTGCAGCCCTCACAAGTGATAACTCCATAATGAACCCCTGAAGACTTATCTCCACAGATCTTACATGGGATCACCTCAATCTGAGCTAAAGACACAAACAAACAATAACAACACAGATTAAAGCCGTGATCATGTGCTTTACCCCAATGTGTCGATCTGTCACAGTTGATTTAAATAATTCCTGATGCTATTAATCAGATTTATAATTCTAGCCAGCAGAGGGCAGTACAGCCCTCTAAAAAATCAGTTCAAAAGTTCAAGTTTGGAATAAGATTTTTATTTTTATTAAGAAATTAATACTTTTGTTCAGCAAGGATGCAATAAATTGATCAAAAGGGACAGTAAAGACATTAATAATGTTGCAAAATATTTATATTTCAAATACAAGTTCTTTTGAGCTTTCTATTAAACAAAGAATCCAGAAAAAATTGTATCATGGTTTTTACAAATGTATTATCGGTTTGCAACATTGATAACAATATTAGATGTTTCTTGAGCACTAAATCTGCATATTAGAATGATTTCTGAAGGATCATGTGACACTGAAGACTGTAGTAATGATGCTGAAAATTCAGCTCACAGGAATATATATATATATATATATATAAATAAAGAGCATAGCAATTACACATTTCTACCAAACCCACAGCAGACTGATCCATTTATCAATTAACATTTAATGAAGCCACAAAAAAAAAACAAGATTTTGAGTGGTTGAAGAGGTGCGTTGATGCTTTCAGATGTTAAAATGGTCAGAAAGAGACAGGTACATTTACTGAATTGGTATTCTGTAATGAATGGATAGGCTGATTAAAATGAACTAATGAAACAGTGGATGATTGGTTCTTTTGTAGTAGAGGCCCTTAAGTGTATTTGCAGTTAAATGTATTTATTACACACAAATGTATTTATTACACACATTCACAGTATACAAGGGCATAAATACACAGGGGTATAAATACACAAACCTCCTGAAACAGAAACACACACTGGTTTTGTAACAGATTAAAGATAATCCCTGAAAGCCACATTAAGAAATCCTAATCTAATGAACAGAGAGAGAGAGAGAGAGAGAGAGAGAGAGAGAGAAGGGGAGGGAGGATGAACGAAAGGAAAGGGAGAAGTGTGAATGAATTGCAGCTCTACAGTGGTACAATGTACACTATTCAAAATAAAGCTTCCAAAAGGGGGATTTTGCAGAAGAAGAACGATTCTGGGTTCAGAACTTTCAGTGAACCATTTTCTTCTTAGTGGGAAAAATTTGCACATATACACATTTTTGTTTGGGATGTTGGTAAATGGTGTCTATTGGTGTCTATAGTTTGTATACTAAGCTAATGATATTTCCTTTCCCCGACATTTAATGAAAACACTATTTAGTATGTTTATTATGTTGTTTTCCTCACAATGAATGCTGGCTGGTCCCTGTTATAGGTGATTTCAGGTTTTACTATCCTAGTGGGACCCCGAAAACGTAGGAAAAACCTGACACACAGACACACAGGCATGCATGCACAGATACACACCTACATTAGCACTAAGAAAGTGAGATTGTTGTGTATTGAACAATAATATCAGAAACACAAAATGCAAAGGCACACGTCTTAAAATCCATTAGTGCTTTAAGTTGCGTTGTAACGGAAGTAGCGACAGATCTTTTCATACTGTGACACATTTGAGTGAAACGGATTATCAAAAAGAAAAAAAATAGGACAGGGACTTAGTTCTGAATGCGAGCTTGCAGCCGATTGTAAGAACGAGGTGGGTTTATGCAGACTAAATGATTGGAGAAGTCCAGCATACGTCACCAGAGAGACTTCTGTCATTTAACCTGAAGATCCAGTTATGAATCGTCAGGTTTCCATTTTGATGAACAACATATGCAATGATGAATCGGCATTTTGATGAGCAACATATGCTTTGATAAATCGTTCACAATTAGATCAATAATATTCATTTAGAAAATATATGGGCATAGGGTGATTTTTTTCTTTTTATTTATTTCATGCCAACTTTAATGTTCTGATCTGGAGATTTGTCTTAGAAGACTTTGTGGCATGTTTGCAGGTTCTTAAGCTGAAAGTCAAAGAGTATGTGTGTGTGTGTGTGTGTGTGTGTGTGTGTGTGTGTTTTCAGTCAAAATGACAGTAAATCTAACCTGCTTATTTCTTGGAATCCAGCAGTGTGTGTGTGTGGCTAAGTAATGTGGTCACATCGTCCAGTACCAAGGAACAAGAGTCCCCTCTTTCAAAAAGCATGCACACACACACACACACTGCACACATACAGGTGGGAGGAAGTGTACAGGAGGAAATGAGTGGGAGAATGATACAAGGTTAAGGTTCATAAAGGATACACTCCACTAAGGCTTATTAAAATATATATATAAAAAAACATAATAAAATGTTATGAAGAGGTTTTTTATTGAGAGCTGAACTAATGGGCTTACACTTGAAATTGTTAACCAAGGGTCATTTTTAATCCTAGCTTAATGTAATGCTGCGACAACACACTTCATTACATTAACATCCTGATGAAAGGAACATGCCAGTGCAGGTCAGACTGTGCTCTGTCGTTCATGTGCACATTCTTTGTGTCAGCGGTGTCTTAAAACAGCAACAATTTTGTCTTACATGTGAATTGAGACATTTTTTGCATTGTGCGGTTTGCTTCTAATGTAATTATGAACACAAAGTCTTCTAGACTAACTTTGATATTGTGCGATTTTAAATAGTTGTCAATGCAGCACAACAGCGTTGTGGTTATGAGTGTCGTGTCAAGTGAATTGTCGGTACAGTCATCAACATTTGGTGCAGTTCCAAAAAAACAACGTCAGTACAACAGAATGGAACGTGAATGGAAAGTTTACTGAAACCATAATGGAAGTTGACCTAAAGGAGACCAAAGTTCACTTTCAGGGCCAGGAACCGTGCAAATCAGTGGTTCTCAACCAAGGGGACCACTAGGGGACCTCAGCAAACTTCCAATAGGGCCTCAAGATGGCTTAAAATGATTTAAAATAAGACAAAAACAAGCTTTAACATAAGCTAAAACAACTAAAAATCAAGATATGTTTTCACTGTAAAAAATTATTTTCATGATTTATCACAACATTTTTTCTTTTGTCAAATCAACTTCGATAATTAATGTGGTTCAGATAACATAATATTCTGAGTTTCTGTTGATTAAACCAATCGCCTTCATTCAACTCAAATTTTTAATTTCAATGAACTCAAAATTTTAAGGCAACCAGGGAACTTACTTTTTTAAGTTAAACCAACAGTTCTTTTTTACAGTGTTGTTTTAATTCACCCCAAACTTCTGGAATTCTAAAATGTAATTATTAAATAAAATTTTATTTAAATATTAATTTTAATTTCCGTAAAAAAGGGCAGTGTTTGCACTGGTGTACATAGTGAATAAATATTCTTAATATTTTATTTATTTATTTATTTATTTTCATACATTTGACTCTTTGAATAGTAAACATGGTCAAATTGGCTGGTGGGCAAAAAAAGCAAAACAGAACAAATAAAAAACACTTCCCACTTTCCACCCTGGTAATCTCTTTCAGGGTTTCACATTGTTCATACTTTACCCTGCATTACTAATTCACACAGTAACTTTGGCACAGCTAATGCCCTTTAAAACACCCCACGTGAAACGTTGCTAAACGCAGTTAAAAGTGTCCTTAACCTGGTGTTAAAGATGACGTTAATTGGTCAAGTATAGTGTGAAGAGTCTATAACAACATTGGGTTCTCTTCTGGGCCATGTTATTATGCTAGAATGATCATATTTAAATTCATAAAAAAGGTGATTCGAGGTAAAGTGGAATCTGAATGTGTCGTGTCAGCCTGACCTTTTCATGTCAGAAATTTAAGCTTCTTTTGATGAGTTTTCCCACCTGGTCCATCAAAGCTTTTTTACAGTGGGTGAATCAAAGAAGGGCATTTTTTCACAAAAACAGCAAAATCAAATAACACATCACAAAAAAAAGGGAGATTCACCTAGACTGACTGAGACTGGGGGAATATTGAGTGTGAGGAGGTGGACGTGAAGGTGTCAACCTCAGAGTCCTTTTAAGTGGTTTACTGGCTTCTCTTTCACTCTGACTTTCCCTCTTTCATGCATTATCTTGCTCTTTATTTCCCTCTCTCTGTCTCGCTCACAAAGGATGCGACTGCCAGTAATACGCTCTTTCATCTGTGTTTTCACTGCCAGGAATGTCCATCCCCCATCCTCCCCCCGTCCTCTCATTCTCATCCTCTCTTCTCCCAATCCCACCATCTCCCAAAGGAATCTTTGTGAAAATATTAATCTGATACAGCACTCTTCAAAAACTATATCAAAAGAAATTTAAAAAATATCATATTTCTTGTCTCAGTGGTGCATTGTAAGAGTGAAACTGTATGCAACATTTGCCATGCAATGTCATGCAACTTATCATAGATTTAATTAATCCTGTAAAGTCTGACATATGAAACAAATATTTTGAAATGCAAATTCATTGAATATTTTTTGGGTATCATATTTGATACATTAGGTTTTTAAGACTCAAATAGTATGATAACATGAAAATATGGTGCTATACTGAGAGGGAAAAACACTCATTTTTATACAGAGGCCCAAACTGAGCAAGAATATGCAATTTGTTGCAGTTGCTGATATTTATATGGCCAAAATGTAAGATGAATTTCTGATAGGTTGCAACGTAAATCATTGAGATCTTTATAACAGTATAGCAGAGTAACACATGTTAAGAGTTTATTTTTGGATTTTTAATGTGGTCTTTTTGTACAGCCCTTTGGTCTGTTTCGTGGATGTTTTATGTGCTTTATAAATAAAATGACCTTAAGCTTGAACACATAAAAATCAGTTACTAATATGCCTTAGTAAGATGATACTTAAATGCTTAGTTTATGATCAAAATTCTGTAGTTTTTATTGTGGGGGGCAAAACTTATAATTCAATGATTGAGAGATGGACAAATAAACCTTCCTCAAAAGCCTGATATATCATATTTGATTTTAACATGATTTTTAATGATGTATGGATAATCAAGTATGTGTGTGTATGCAGTAATTAGTGTGTGCATGTTTCTGTGTCAGTGTGTGTTTATGTCACTGTGTCAAGGTAGGCTATGTCATGATTTGGGGCACAAAAGGAAACTCCTTGCAACTGTTTTTGCAAGAGTGTGGGTCTCGTGTCAGAGTCTATGATGGAAGGTGTGAATGTGGGTCGACGTCTTATGCACTGCGTGTGACGCTTGTGAATGCAGTTTGAAAATTGCCAGGTAAAGTCATTCACTTTAACCTAAATGCCATGTGACTAACAAATCTGGAGCCAGGTATATGACATAATCGCAACACCGACAGGCTGATAGCACCACAGAAACACGCGTGCACAGGCCTTTTCACTATCGACTAACCTGAGCTGTGACGTGAAAGGCAGCAAACAATATTTGATTTCCAATTGTCCATTTCAGGCTTGTCCGATCAGTGTTATTTTAATATCATTTAGATACTATTAGAGTTTTTATTAATATTTAGAGATATATATATATATATATATAATTTTTTTTTTTTTCTGTTTTCATTTTCATTTTAGTTCAGGTTTTATTCAATTTGTTTTGTTTGTGTTTTGTCATTTTTTTTAAAAAAAAGTCTATATAGTTTTTATAAATTTTTATTTCAGTTTCAGAGAATTATTTTAATCAACTTTAAATGAAAATGAGAAATGTTGGCAACTAGCTAAAATATAATAAGTTTAAATATATATATATATATATATATATATGTTTTTTTTTTGTTTTGTTTTTAACATTTTATTTCAGTTAAAATTAATTTTATTTCAAGTGACAAAGGTTTTTTATGGTTTTAGTTTTAGCTAACTATAATTCCTTACAGTTTTCTGGCAAAAAATGTTATTTCATTAGAATATAATGGGACTTTTGAATGGCCGTTGATGGGAAAAAGTTAAAAGATGATAACGGGCCGTGCTAATTTGGTATTACCGGACTAAGTGAATTTCCTGTTACTACGTATTGAAATAGAGCCAATAAAAATAGACTTACATCTCCTACCCCACTTTCTGCTTTTTTCATCTTTCTTCTACAGTCTACACTGTAAAAAACAAATCTGTGAAATAACAGAAAAAGAACTGGCAGCTCATTACTCTGACATTATCTAGTAATTTTATGGACATTTCCGTTAACCCTAAAAAACAGTGCAAAATTCAAAATACAGGTAAAACATCTGTAAAAAAAAAATAAATACAGAAAACTAATTAATACAGTGCATTGTGCCCTATTTTTACAGCTTTTTTTTAGAGTCTAAGAAAATACGATACTGTTCAGTTTATTTAAAAATCATTTTCATTTAACACCACTGTATTAGGTTTCTCATTCAAACAATTGCATTGTGTTAAACAGACTTGAAACAGTTGTGTTTTGGCTCAACTCAATATTTTCATTTTGAAAGAACATGTTTCAATTAAGTAGTACATTTGATGCTTGTTCAATTTACTAAATGCATTAAAAATTAAGTTAATCCAACACGATTCTTTTCAACAACTTTATTTAACCCATTTGAGTTGAGAATACATAAATGATTTTAGTTGTGTTAAAATAGCATTAGAGAAACTAGGAACAGGATTTCCCCTTCCCATCATGCTTTGCACAGGGCTGGATAGAGAGAGTAAATGTTGAAATAAAATGTTATTTTATGTGTTTTTTTTTTTTTCCCATCAAGATAAAAAAATTGGGAAACTTGTTCAGTGTTCTTTTATGTTTATATTTAAAAGAGTTTCTGGTATGTTAGTGTTTTTTGGGGTTACCATTGTGGTGAAGTGTAGAGCATGTGCTTGTGCTGAGGACCTGCTAACAACAATTAAAGTTGTTTTAATAATAAAAAACAACTACTTTGGGCATGTCATGGATATAACAAAACTGTCTTCACTGTAAACCCTAACGCTTAAAATACTTAATTGGTTTGAGTTGGACAAGCTTAAATTGAACAAATTAGTTCAGTTAAATTAACTGTTATGAGCATTTACAACTTTCTTTTTCTTTTGAGTTCACAGCACTGACATATTTCAAGTAAGCTGAATTGTTTCATTTTGTTTTGAGTAGTATGAACTCATTTCTTTTAATTTAGACAAACTCAAGTGTAACTAAAACTTGGCTGGGATTTCTATTTCCCAGCATGTTTTGCCCATGGCACTCAAAAGGGAGAGTACATGCTAAAATTAAGTGTTATATAATGTTTTTTTTTTTTTGTTTTGTTTTGTTTTGTTTTTTTTTGTTTTTTTGTGCAAGATTAATGGTAAGGGAGATTTAGTAGTGATTAATGGGTTTTTTTTTGCTAATTTAGAAGAGTTTTGAAAGAGTTACCATCATGGTGACAAGTGGCGCATGCTGCTTGGTTTGAGAGCAGGTAAGTTACATGTTTTAAGTTGCTGTACTCATTCAGTAAGTGTTATATGCTATTGTTAACATGTTAGCAAATTAGTAAGTTGGCATTTTCTGAATTTTCTCATTATGGTTTACAGAGAAGTAAATAACTCATTTGATTTGCAAGAACTCAAAATGAAAAAAGTTAACTAAATATTTTATATTAATTGCTATCAAAATGTACGAGTTAGCTAACTCAGTACTTCAAGTTAGGAGCAATAATCATGCATGGGTACTACAAACTCAAAACTTCTGCTTACTTAAAATTGGGAACATCATAACTCAAAAAATTTTATGTAAATGATTAGCCCAACTTATTTGGGTTTACAGTGTGGCTAACGCCTAACAATAAGTGTATTTACAGAGTAAAGGTTTTCTTGTTAGATAAACTTTGTAAACATTGTTCTTGAATGCGTTCACTAAATAAACTAATCAATTAAACTGGATTACTTGTTTTAATTTTTGTTTGATATTATTTTTAGGATATTTACAAATTAACAATGTTAACCTGATTCAACTAAATGGCAATAATAATTATGTAATAAACTTACATTTACTGAAATAAACAATGTTAATTAAATGCAACATAACAGTTACATGGAACCTGTTGACATAAAAAAGTTAAGTAAATCCAACATGTCATTTTTTTGAGTGAGGGAACAATGGACTGATAATATGAAGGAATTTTCCCTATTGATTTTTCACAGGTGTTTTACCTGTAATTTGAATTACACATTGCATTGTGTTGTGTTTTATGATTAAACTAAATGTCTGTAAACGTAACAGAATGTCCTGGCAGAAAAGTACTAGTACCTTTTCCGTTTCTTCACCACAGTGACCTGTCTCAAACTCAAGGCCTGTAATCTAAAAAATAATCTCTTCCTGGGTTCTTTGCATGTGTTTTCTGTCCTATTGTGTTTAAAATTACTCTAATACTTACAGGTTCACTTGCACACACAAAATCCAAATAAAGAGAAATATCTCCATACAGACAAAAAGCTTCTCATTCTCATTATACCTCTCTGAAACCACATGCTGATAAAGAGAAAATATCTCTTTCTCTTCAGTGCTATCTGTTCACCTAAACCACATGCTGATACAGACAAAAAGCATTCATGTTTCTCATCTCTGCTTAGAGAAACTGATGAAAAATATACCAAAGAAGAACAATAAAACAACAAGAACAGTCCTAAATTCTGCATGAGAATTATTAGAGAGGTCTGCAGAAAAAAAATCTCCCAATCTAATGAGTTAAACAATATTAAGACTCTAAAAACACTGACACATTTTTAGATAGAAATCATATTTCTTAGGGTGAATTAAAATTAGAATTACCACACTTTACAAACTATTAGCAGTTATAAAACCCCATTGGTACTTACCACAGCTGAAGATCAGTGTAAAACATTGATTTATCCATACATATTCAACACATTTCAACAAACTACAAAACAGCAGAACTAAACCTGAACAAAGTAAATTTACCTGTTGAAATGTACCTACATTTACACAATGCCTGTGAGAGACTTCTGTATTTGTGATTGCATCTCTCATATCAGCTTTCCAGAAATGAAGATACTATCTCACATATATATATATATATATATATATGACTGTAAGTACGATGTAAGCTGTGATATGTCGTAAATGATTATCTCTGATGTACCACTGATAGAGGAAAGTTACATAAAACTATACCGCAACTTCAGTATTTAGGTCTGAAAATGCCACTGGAAACGGTGCAGGTCCTCCTACTGCAGTTATGATTTTTTTTTTTAACTTTTAAAAATGTTTTTGAAAAAAAATTGTAGCGTGTAAAATGTACTCCAAAATAGTTTTAAAAAAATATTAAAAGGTATTAAAAAGTTACATGTAAATAAAACTGCAATTTATAAAAATGACAACTTGATAAACACACATAATAATTTCTTAAGTTTACTCTTTGTTGATCATTTTTGTTTAAAAATGTAATAAATTTCTCTTCATTACTGGGAATTTCTCCATTTTTAACATGCAAGTTTTGGAATCTCTTTGAGATACTCAACTACAAAAAAACAAAAAAACCTCTAAGACTACGTTCACATTGCGAGCCATAGTTCTCAATTCTGGTTTACCGCTCAGATCTGAATGCAGCTGTTCACATTGTTGTTTTAAATGTGGCCAATATCAGATTCCAGTGTGAACAGATCACAGTCCTGAACTGACCCGCATGCAGCACGCTTTCATATGGAAGTAAACATGGAGGACATTAAAGTAAGTGATTAAGTGTTTATTTATAGTGTGATTTGCCACCGAAGCCAGCGAATTTAAGCGCAGGCAATATAACAAAGAAAAAGAGCAGAGTTTTCAAATATGATACGAGCCCTCGTGTTTTGCTTGTATATAGAGCTGTCACTGTAATACTTATGAGTTCTGACACATCACTGTCCTTCCACTGACTACCTTTTGCAACTGTCTTGATAACATCGGGTACGTAAAATCTTTGAAGTGACTCCCATGAGCACAGAATTGTGACGATGTTGATCTAGAGTGACGTAAAAGTCGCATGAACTCCGATTTGACTGTTCAGACTGAGGTCACTTTGCAACACATCTGACCGGTATCGGATTTAGTACCACATATGGAAGTGGCACAAATCAGAATTGAAAAGATCGGATTTCATGTGGTATGTGCAGCCTGGTCTCATTGTTAATACGTAGTTATTAATACGTAACTTTCAAAGACACAAAATGTACATTTTTGTACGCTTAGAAAGGTGCTGAAAAGTACAATATTGACGTATTTATAGCACTAAAACGTAAAAATACTTACATTTTTACAGCGAAAAAACATAAAATATTTACGAATCTTTCATGTCATAAAGATATATGTATAATTTCCCTTTTATCGTTTTGTAGATAAATGTAAGATCCCTAAACCCCATCCCGAACCTAAACATACCCATTTTATACAGAATGTTAAAAGAATAAAACATAATGGACAGAAATGTGTAGGAAAATGACAATTTTAGTAAAAATATAGTTTTAGTAAAAAATATTAGTTATTTTACCTTCATCTCTGACTCAACGTGACCGAAGCTTTTCTAATACGGAATAAATGTAAATGCTATTTTGAGCCGCTAATCCTAAATCTACCCCTGAACCTACCCATAACCATTTCTTAAAACTCAGTACTGTTATAAAGAAAAGAATAACAGACAAACAAGCATAATCACAATAATTTATTTTTTGCGAAAATGTCAAAAGTGGTACCAAAAGTAGTTAAAATGATGATGAGTTCTCTCTGGCGGTAATATTTTTTATTTTTTATTTTAATATTTTTTTTTATATATTTTTTTTCACAGGCTTTGACTGTGACGGTCGCTGATGAGAATGAAGATAAAGATATCCGGATAAAGGGCTGAATTTGGATCTGTTCCTTACAAACATATGGATTCTAAAGATTTGGAGTACAGCAAACAAATAAAATTGATGTGATTTGTGAATTTATGTTGTGCTTTGGTGTGTCTTATGGTTGTATTGTCAGTCGCTGCATAGGAGAAAGCGCCTTCTGTGTCCCACAGCAAACAAACTAAATATTACAAAATGTTTAAACAATTACAGAATTTTATTCATTTTAAGGTTTCAAAGTGTAGTCTTGTTTAACATTATGTAATACTCCGAAACGAGTTTGCAGCACACGTCACGAACATAAATGTTATTTCATATTAAGTAGATGAGTAAACGGCATTCAATAAATTCAACTAAAAACATGTATTGATATGACAGTTGAATACAACAGATTTAAAACATTAATGCCACGATTTTAATATTAATACATGGGAATTCATACACATTCACACTTGGATACGTAAATGATTTACGTTTTATTGCTGTTAATACGTAAGTATTTTATGTTTTAGTGCTATAAATACGTCAATATTGTATGTATTTGAGTGTATGAAAACGTAAGTAATTGTATGTGTGGTAGAACCACACTTTACATAAAAATACACACGTATTCTCACAAAATCACGTTGCGTTTGTGCTGTTCACACTGTCATGAGAAAAACAGATCTGAGTCGCATGTGAGCAAAAAAAAAAAAAAAAGATTTGGGCCACATAGTCTTAGCTATGACGATGAGAAATAAATTAGAGAAAGAGCAACTTTCTTTCCACAGAATGACAGATAATCTCCAACTATTCACACACAAAATAAAGACAGTGAGATCAAGCGAAAAAAAAAAAGGCAATGGGTAAATGTAGAAAGAAAATAAAAGCTCTGTTTATAATGTATGATAACACCTTTCTGAATAGGTATGAAGGTTGGAGTCATGATGCTCCATTTTATAGTCAACAAATTATGATGGTACATGTTATTTTACTGTTTTAATCCTGCAATAGCTGCATGCAAACTAAAGTTCTCAGGACAACAAAGGTCTAACGAAATGTTTAATGAGGAGAAAGAGAGCCGAAAATGTACACAGAATCTCCAAAAAAATCATCTTAAAGACAGTCAGTCGATTTAAGAGTTCCACTAGTATATGTAGCGTTTCTGTCTGTGCTTCTCTTGAAACCTCCATGGCAGCATTCTGCACTGTAAACTAGTGAAAAACCTCAAGGTTCCACTAACGGAAATCCTCGAGTTGAACACAAGAGTGCTGTGACAGGACAAAAAAAAGAGTCACCAAGAGAAAGAATGAAAGAGAGAACAAGAGAGAACCTGAAAACATCAAGAGCCTATAGCTTTCAAAGAAACACAATACATACATGAGACAAACTGAGGAGTTTTGCATAGCTAATTGAATAATATGTCTAACGCTAGTACTTGCTAAAAGAGTGATTATCACTAACGTTTTTTTTATTTGGATTAGTAGTTTTCAGTAGTTTTTAGTAGTTAACAGCTAAAGTAGGGCTCGACAATAAGTACTGCCCGATGGCCCGGGGCCAGTGTGAACGACGCTCGGGACAGTAGACGGAACGGTCACTTGCCCGATCAGGCCAGTGCTGTAGGGTGTGCGTTATATATCGTCTATGATATCGTAATTGTTGATTTAACGATCTGACATTATAGAGTATGTCCCTCACTTTACAAAAACCAAACAAAAACATTGAGTGCACGCATACACTACGTGACGTGGTCTAGTAGGTTAGACTAGTGTGCGTGCATATTTAGAGTGCACGATTTCACTGCGTGATTTAGTCTATTAAAATTAATTTAGAACACCCCCAGAATTCATATATAATAATGATTTTATACAGCGTACAGTTTAATAAACAAGCAGTTTATATTAAGTGACTTACATTTTAGACACCAAATCACTTGTTTTGCTCTATTTCGCCAACGAAAAATAGTTCCACTTTTGCATCTCTGAGCAACACTTCCTGAATTAATCAGCTGTTTGAATGAATCGGTTGAATCTCAATGACTCGCTCATTAACAGGGACTTGCTGCCACCTACTGGCAGGTTTAATTTCACAGTTAAAGTATCTTTTCATTTTATAAATAATTTCAAACAACAGTATTTAACATTTATATTTCCAACAATTCAAAACATTATTTATGCATCTGTAACTGCTCTTGACTGATTAATTTTAATAAAGTTTAATCTATAGTTCTATAGTTATACATTAGATTACAATTTCTGTACCTGAAACAGGTTTATGCCTACAAAAAACATGAAAAGCACTGTTTATTTCATTTGTTTATTCTGTTGAATTTATTTGTGCTATTACTTGTAATTTGTTTATTTGTTCCTATTTTAGTACTTACTCTTTACTTTAAGTGAGTTAATCTAGTAGCTTTTGGTGTCACCTTATAAAAAACAACAACAACAACAATAACTTGGCTTATTTTATAGGCCTATTTTCTTTTCTTTTCTTCCAGTGAAGATTTTGCCAGGGCAAGTAAAAATTTGAATCACTGGCCCGACCGGGCCAGCAGAAAAAATCCTTAGCGTTGAGCCCTGGCTAAAGTTTTAAAAAAAAGCGAAAAAGTAATTAGAATATATGTATTATTTATATAAAAGATGTCCACAATTAAGGTACAATAAAATAAATATTTCTGTTTCTAAAATAAATCGTGAATTAGTAATTAAAGGATTAGTTCACATTCACATTAGTTCAAATTCACAAAGCAGCACAGCCACAAAAACATCTTTTGTCACAGGAAAGTGCCAAAAGATAAGATGAAATAAGTAGAGTTAGATAAGACACTTGTTCTTATCATGATGATTTAGTCACACGCACACACACGGACACACACACACACACACACACATTTATATATGCTTTTCATTGTCTAAATTAATAATAAGTCTACAGATGATCTTAGGAAACGAAGGCACTGGATTCTTTTTTAATCAGTCTGAATGGAAAAGCTTTGTGAATTCAGGGGGAGAGAATACCTCTTTTATTTTCAAGGTTTTGGTCCCTGAATGTACAAGTCATGATTTCAGTGTCTTTGAAGATTTAAAGACGTTTAAGAACAAAAGTGAAAAAAGGTGTGAAACTCCCCCCACACACACACACGCATAAAAAAATGGTAAATTTATACATATATCAATGTGCTGGTGTGCTCATATATCAACTCTCCTTTCATAACATTCAGTTTCATAAGCGCTTGGTCTACATATGAAAACAGATCGGATCCGATTTATTTATTTTTTTTTATATATGATTTCTGAACAGAAATAGAAGCCAACTTTTAAACTTTTGAATTGGTTTGTTCTTCTTGCCTGATGCAGCGTTTAACAATGGAGGAAAACAACAGCCAAAATGGTGATGGAAAATAGCATTCAAACAAAAGCTCTGCACGCACACCTGTGTGCACACATACACACACACATGTGTGTGCAGATACACATGCAGACTCACACACAGGGACTGAACGGGTGACCACAGCGCAGAACAGTCTTGCAGCTGGTGAAGCGTTCATTGGCAGTATATTCAAAAAGTGTGTGTGTATGCAGTGAGAATCTAGTGCAATGTTGCAAAATGCCTCACGGTGCATGTTTTCTTAATGTGTGTATAAAACCAAAAAGTGCATTCGATAAAATCCACACATTTTTTTCCGGTTCCGTTCATCGGCTGTAGAGAAGAACAGCTATCCCGGAAGGTCTTTCTGCTCATACCTTCATCTCTGACTCAACGTGACCGAAGCTTTGCTTTTCTGTCTAATACGGAATAAAAACCAGGAACTTTTAGGCCTTTTTATGCAGCAGAACAACAGTAAACGGTCCACATAAAGTACAGATAACCTCTGATTCTGCTCTTAAATAATGCAAATTTTAATAACATTGAAATCTTTTTTAACATTAGTTTTTAATAAAATAAAAATAAATTAAAATAAATGAATAAAACATTACTATTAAGGACTGTCTTCAAAAGTCTTAAAGTGATAGTTCACCCAAAAATGAAAATTCTGTCATCATTTACTCACCCTCAAGTTGCTCCAAACCTGTATGAGTTTCTTTCGTCTGCTGAACACAAAAGAAGATATTTTAAAGAATGTCTGTAAACAAAAAGTTGATGGGCCCCATTGATTTCCGTAGTATTTTTTTTTTTTTTTTTTTTTTTTTTCATACAATGGAAGTCAATGGGGCCCATCAACTGTTTGGTTACCCATATTCTTCAAAATATCTTCTGCTGTGTTCAGCAGAAGCTTTGGAACAACTTGAGGGTGAGTAAATGGTTTCAGAACTTTCATTTTTGGGTGAACTCTCACTTTAAGATCAATTCACACTGCACCGACAGACGTTTACTGTACGTCACTTCTCAGACATTCCATGACCCAACATATGGTGATTTAAAGTGTGCAATCGGCGAAAACAAGCTCCAACAGACACCGACAGGGGTAACACACTGATCCGACAAAACCGAACAAAGTGTCTGTTTCCGTCGGTCTGTGCGGTTTGTACTGACCTTTAAGATGTTCTACCATATCGGAAGGACATTTTTGGTACACAAGAACATGCCCTAGCAGTTTGGACATGCATACTTATTTCTTAGAGTTACTATTTTGCACATTTTAAAATAATAGTAAATTAAGTAATATACGGGAAGTATGCAGTGACAAAACAATCTTTTATTTTAGTTTCTTGCCTATAGTTTACAGCTTCGCACACTCTTCATTCTCTCCAACTAACTTCATGAGGTGCATCCTGGGATGTTTTCACAACAGTATTTGTTCTGCTATTAAAATTTGAAATTCCTATTGTAAAGAAATTGAGAAATATTTTTAATCTGCCTATACACTAAGCTGTCACTGGGGCAGTACCCTTTCAAAAGGTACATCTTATTTAACTCTAAAGAGTAAATACCTTAAAGAAACATATTAGCACCTAAATGGTACATATTAGTATCTTTTGAACGGGCACCGCCCCATTGACAGTTTTGTACCTTTTTTTCCAGAGAGTGTATTTGTCCTTAATTTAAGCATTTTTTAAAATCACGAGAAACAAATTCATTTATGTGTGCCTAAAAACTGGTAGAGTACGCAGATACACAATAGGAAATCAATTTTTGAATGCAAATCAATGCAAGAGGTGAGTTATAAACCACTCTCAGTTGTGGTTGGAGTCTTGAATTCTTTTACAGTGTCTTAACGACATTGTCAATCATGCTAAAAACAGCTTTCAGCAGGGTTCTGGACACCAGGGAGAGCTTCGGTGCAAATCTGCGTCAGATAATGCAAGGTGATAAAGAAACAGAGCAGCTGACTTCAGCAGCTCCTGCTTGAATTGTAGCAATTTTGATGAGCAGATATTTAACCACATACGTGGTGTGGGCTGCTACGGAAAATTCAGTTTTAGGGGACTGTACAAAAATGCTTGCTTGAGAGTCATTTCTGAACGATGTCCACAACCACAAGCCTCACAAACGAACATCATCTGATACTTTTGGGGTCCTCCATTTTGTCTGTGTGGGTTTCAGGATAAAGTAAACAAAAATAGAGGCAGAATTAACGATCGCCTTTATCACTTTAGCAGTTACTTCTCGTTTATTTTGAAGGCCTTGCAAAAAAATGACAGAGAGGATGTTGTATTCAGACTGAAAGCGAGATCTTATCTTGCAGTGTTCGTTTCATTAAGGAGATAACCTGCACATTAATCCTTTTATCTGTAGGCTTGGCTCTTCATCATATCTACAACTGTGGTTCTAATCATAACAGCCACAAAACACAAGATAAACTAATAATCAATTCATCTGGCCATTAAACAATATTGTGGCTTCTTCTGCTAGGTTCATGACTAACTGATTACCTATCAGGAATAACTATCACTGCCTCTATCTTCAATTTTGTGGATCTACATAAATTTAAAGTTCATATTTGTCCTAAATAATAATAATAAAAAAAATTCTTATCTTTGTTGAAAAGCACTGTACAAAAGAACTGATAAATTCATGATAAATTCAGGACAATTTCGCTTAATTGAGCGAACTGCAACATTAGTTGTTTTCGTATGACTGAATTTGTTTCATTTATCTGTAAACAGAAAGGTTCTGTTATTTCAAATATTACTTATCATTTAGGACTTTGTTCAGATTACAGTACAGAGTTAAATCTGCTTTAAAAAGGGTACTTTCCACATCGATTTCCAATACGATAATTCAGTTTTCGTGTCAAACCAGAATTAAGACTAAACTGAATTTACACTAAAATGTTGTACTTTAGGATCAAAAGTAAATTGTGGAAATGGTGTGGCATAGTTGATGTTGAATGTGTGAAAATCCCTATTACTAAACTCAGTGAGAAAAGTGTAGTGTCACACACCCACGCTGGACTACTTCACACACACACACACCCAACCGTCTACAAGCTACTGTTAAAGCCATTAATAAATTACACAAGATAAACCAAACAAAAAGCAAGTATGGAAAATAAAATTAAGAACAAAAGAGGCCGCTCTAACACTCTTAAAACACACTGATTATTATATATATAGTTTTTATCAGGTCCAACACCAAAGGCATTTTGAATTACAAATCAAAATCCTGATCTCAAAATCAAAGCACATTAGACCTACACTGCTTTCCTGCAAAATCCTGCATATCATCCCACTCCATCCTTCAAAATGTCCATGATGAGGATCATCCATCTCTGACTCAAATGGTTCAAGAGCAAACTAAAGTCTCGGACCTTTCATCTACTTGCTAATATGGCGGAGCGAGTCTCGTACAACTACAAACAACAGAGCGAAACTCCTAAAAATGTCAATCTCATCTGAAACACTGAAAGGATATATAATCACTATAATCAAAACTAGGTTTTGATGAGTGAAACGAAAGCACAGTATGGATGCAAAGTGTTTCGAAACTTTGCAATATAAGCCACACTAACAAAAATGAAAACCAAAGCGCACAAAGTCATGAGGATGAATCCAATGTGATGTAAACAAGCATTTGTCCCACACCTACACAAACATCAGCAAAAAATACATACTTACTAGGCCAGACACAAAACACAAATGCCTACCTCGCATCATCTTCACAGCATGTGTGAACTGCTGTCTTTTTCTCGTGAAGATGTCTAAATCACTCAATATGGTTGACAGCTCTGTCTCACACTGTTAATCAAACTTCTAAACAGGTGATGCTGTCGCGGTGTGGGAGATGACAGAGAGATTAGGTGGTTTTCTGTCGGTAGGTGACAGAGAGTGTGAGCATTTGTGTGTGTTTCTATCTGAGAGTGACAAAGAGGGAGAGGGCCTGTCCCTTACAATCTGTAGATAGGTACACCTCTCTCTCTCTCTCTCTCTCTCTCTCGTGCATGATGTGTCTACCAAAGGACTTCATGTGCTGTTTCTCTGTCCGTCTATAGTTGGACTCTACTTTCTCTTTCTCTTTCCATTTCAGCGTTGAGCAGCTTTTCTGCAGTGCATCATTCTTCCTGAAATCCTGAATTCCACACTCTATCCCTCTCACCTATCACGGCAGACTGTAAAGAAAAAAACTCATTATATTTTGTTTTTTGTTTTGTTTTACTTATTTACCAAAAGTTGAGATAACTTTTTAAAGTCACCATGAAATCAAAAATAGACAATTCTTGTTTTTTTTTTTATGGAATATTGCAGTATTTATTATAAATTATTTATCAGTGCACTTCATATTTTATAAAAATTAATGTGCCCTCGTAATCTTTAATCAAATTAACTTTTGGCTATTATATTTAAAGGCAAAATATGTACATTTTCGCCACTAGAGGTCGCCTTTTCAAAACAAAGGTGTAGCTTGATGACGCCGAGATTGAGTGCGGAATCATGGGAGTTGACGTCTTCACCTCACAGCCGGTGGAAAAGAATCGGGATGGGACTTGGGCAGAATGAGGGCATGGATGAGATTATTAACATTACTGTAGCATGAAGCAGAGCAGGGCCGAGGGCTGTGCGTGCAGAAACGAGGCCGCTGGAGCGATTGCTAATGAGGGACGAGCGCAACACACGGCTTGAGAGCAGCGGAGCTTTTATTATGCCGCAGTCGCCGCTTCCTCTTCTTCCGGTCAAGCGTATATGGGGTAAAGCAGCGCTGTTTATCATTTTAGATACATTTGTGTGTGTTTAAAATGATGTTATAATGTTACTGCGTTCACTTGGCGGCTGCTATGACACACTTGTTGCACACTGCAGTAAGCTAGATCGATTATCATATAAGAGCTCGATCGAATGTCATATTAACTCTTTCCTCGCCAAAGTTTTTGAAAAACTTTGCCAGCCACTGCCAGCGTTTTTGATAACTTTTAACAAAATGTTCAGGACCCCCAGAATATTTTGTTTTATGAATATCTGAACATGCAATACATCAAAATAAAGAACAGAGCCTCTACTTTAAAATTTTTTTTAAAAAAAATCAGTTTTATTCTAGCTTTAAGCATCCCGTTTTTATTAATACTTGAATGTATGTAAGTTTCATAAAAAAAGCAACGTTTTGAGCAAAAAGCTGAGAAAATCGCGTTTTTATCAAACACTACATCTGGATCATATTCAGTACAATTATCAGAGCATAGATGCAGTAGATCGCTTCCATCAACACCCCCAAAGCTTCACAGTCCAATATCACTTCCTGGATTAGCATTTCCCTCTAACATTAGGCAGTTTTCATTTATATGCTGTTTATTGTTGATGATCGCATTATTTTTCATATGCATCTGCTTACATATTAGATCGCTCATTTCTGCGTCTCCCTCGTCTGTATTTTCGTTCGGGAGATTCTCTACTCGTTCAGAAGATGTGTAATAGCGCCCCCGAGTGTATAACAGTGAAAACATGGAAACCCGGAAAATTCTGTGTTTGGCAGGGAAAGAGTTAATAAATTGTAAACAAATTGCTGTATTACTGTTACTAAAAATAAAGCTGCATCTGGTTATGCTATGTTAGCCACTTGACAAAATAGTGTTTTTCTCTGAGGCATGGTAAAGCATGGTACTCGCAAAAAATCAAGAAAACTAGATTCAAACAATAAGACTAAATGTGTTGAGCTATATTACAATGATTAGTTTTCTGTCTATAATTGTATCCAAACAGTTGTTCCCTTGTCTAATAAAACATGTATTATATTAAAACGTGTTTGGTTTTTCCATGGTTTCTACCAAATAAAACCGGAAATCGAGGGTAACACGGGTATGACGTCACTGATAGGTGATGCACAGTCCGTGTTCTGGTTAAAATTGATTATTTCTCTGGATTTGAACATTCTTGGAAACATCTGGCATAATGTAAAGTCACCAAAATATATAACACCGTTTTAGTGGTTTTTGGATATTTTAATCCAAAAATCGTACATATTGTGCCTTTAATGAGGAACTGTTTAGAGAGGATGTGAGGCTGGTCTGATAGGCGGTAGAGGGTATTGGTGTAAACAACCTGGTTAAGATTGTCATGTGATATTGTCGCCGCAGCGTACGGCGGAGTGTTGTTATTGCTTGTCATTATGAATCATGGTCCAACCACGCTATGAGTGTTTTCTAATCCTCCTACAGTTATACTCTAATAAGCCCAGTACACTAATATGATATGAAACACACTCAGTTTTTCCTTTTAGGGTTTTCAAACTTTTTTTAAACAGTGACTAACAAACAATCATAAAAGACTTTGATAATATGTTCTGGAAGTTTAGTGGATGCATTATTTGAATGCAAAAACAAAACTTTAAAGGACCGAGAGAAGAAAAAAAAAAAAAAGAGTGAAAGACAAAGATGAGAGATACTTACACAATGCTTGTAATCAAACACAAAGGCGGGAAGAGTTTTAAACAGCATCTTTTCACCAAAATACTCTCAGATCTTATCTTGATTCAGATGGTGCACACGGCCATAGCTACGTGCACCTGTGCGTGTGTGTCTACGGTAGCTTTGCTCATGTTTAAACATACAGCTTTTGTGGCTGAAGTAAAAATATATGTGGATACAGGTGCTTTGTGTGTGTGTATGTGTTTCACAGGTGTAATTATGCACCGCTTTGCTACACTGATACATGGCCCCCTCCCTATAACCACAATGGAGGGGTTCTCTGATATGCAAAAAACAACATGCATAGGGGGTGAAACATGTCATTTCTCAAAGCATGCATGCACACACACACACACACACACACACACACTCACACACGCTCACACACTCACACACTCACACACACAAATGCACGCAAAGAAACTACTACTGTGTTGTACTATACAACATACTTGCACAGCTATACTGACTGAATAGACAGTGTATATTTGATAAATGTTTGAGATTCTCAGTTGTACTTACTCAGATGCGATTTCTTGTGCACTGAATTTCCTAAAGAGGGACACAAACAATAGTTAGTTAGTGGGCGCTTTCCACAAACAGGGCACACTTGGGTGTTGCATTACTTTTAAACATTAGAGGCAATAAATATGTTTATATATACATACATTATATATCCTATAGTAAATATGTTAAATATAAAATCCAACATAACAGTAAAGTACCATGAAAAGCAACTAGTTGTAAACACATTAATTGCCTGTGCTCCCCCTTGAAATATTGATTTCAGCCTCAGAAAAATTGTAATCATACGACAATGTAATTATTTTGACACCACCTGTTCAATTGACTTGGTCAATTCTATTAAATTTTAATTTCATTTTAATTACCAACAATGTACTATTGAGCTGTCCTTATTTTTAATAGAATTTTCATTGTCATTGTTCATTTCAATTTGTCAATGTGTCCTTAAGTCGTTGCATTTGTCAAGCTCAGCCTTTAAATTAAGTTTTTGAAAGAAAAATGATCAAATAATATTTTTCCTTAATTTAAACAAAATAAAAATTTATCAATAACTACAAACTTACATTTAATCACAAACAAGCTAGACTGAGTGACAGCTTAATGTATTGTAAAAATACCCATTCTGGTGTATTTTCCTTAATTTAATTTAATTTAATAATTTTTTAGTATAAACTGCCTTTATTTTTGTGTGTTTATTTAATGCTTATTGTTAGGAAATAACAAATCACACAAATCAGTTTTTTAAACTGTATTATTTGGACTAACAGGATTGCAAAAATTGAATTCTTGGATGAAAATGTATAGAAAATAAAACTATTTAGTTTATTTAATTTTTAGTTTTAAGTTAAAGAAGTGAATCAACATTTTTAAGCACATCTTTTCACTAAATATTTGTTGGAAAACAAACAACATTTTTAAGGAGTATTAAGGCCTAGGCCCCTATTCATGGAAAGTGCAGTGTTATTTACACACCTACGCACACTAAACAACTAAAACCCATGCGTGTATACACCAACACATGCACACAAACACAAAAGTATGCTTTTATTTGAGTAAAAAGCACAAACACACATTATCTTTCACATGAAAAGCCCCTCAACCCCCATCCCTGCCCACACATGAGCACAAACAGCAATCTCCGTTGTCTGACGTTTGACCACACTTTGAGAAAGTTCAGATTTGATGCTGTGTTGGCCGTTTCCGATGGGTATTTTTAGCAGTGTGTCTGTCTGAAGACACAGGGCAGGTACGATAAGCATCGCAAGGAAGAACACTTGGCCTCCCTCTCTCTTACTTTCTCTGTCTGTCTCTCACTCCGGCTGTCTCTCTAACTCTCTCTCCCTCTTTGAAGGGCTTTGTGGTTTTTTTTCGAAAAAGTCACTTTTGCTTATGTAGCGGAACACACACAAATAGGTGCGTGGCGACTTGCAGACGCACTCGGAAACAAAGACTCTCAAAGCAGGTATTTCACAACTCCGTCTCACGGTTTGCCTAATAGCAAAAAAATGACCAGCGCTGTTTTCGGTCAGAGTTTCTGGTCAATACGATGCACAATTCTGCTGATTTTCTCAAATTGTATGTGTTTTCGAGTGTGTGTACGTTTATAGGTGCAAAAGAACAGCGAGGTTCATCGTTTGATCACAGATTAAAGGATTCTCTGTAGTACCTGAATCATCAGGGTGATATAAGGCACCTTAGTAACAGATCTAAATGCAGTTGGATAACACAGCCAAGCCCCGATTACACTGCTTATCGCTCCATTCTGGCCAACTTGAACAGTTACTTGACCACACTGCTGATCCAGGACCAGAGAGAGAAAGAAAGAGATAGATTTTGACTGCTTGAGGGGAAAAAAAAACAACAAGAACAACAAAATTGTTTAAAATCACACTATCACTATGTATAACCTATTTAGCATGATCATTAAATAGAATTTTAAAATGTATGCACCTATCTACAAAATATCAAATGAAGTCATTAAAACAACAAAGTCTGGACACACTGAAAAACATACAGATAGAGCAAACTGACATTTGGGCCTCTGTTATCAGTGCCTGACAAACTTATTGCACTGAACAACACTTGTCAGGTGACAGCTATTGTGTATAGTATCTCCTCTCATAGACATTTAAGTGGAACAAAATGAATTTAACCGAGATGTTTGTTCACTCGTCAACAGTATATTATTTTTAAAAACATTATTTTTTGCAACCCTTGCTTTGAGCAACTATCCTCAAGTCACATTTTATCATTGCAGTCCAGTGTTTTTCATGTGATTTCACTAAGCTATGAAGACATTAAAAGACATTTTAAAGCATTAAAAAGGTACAACAATCAATAACACCAACATATCAGTAACAACACCAGTAAAATTCACGGTTCTCTATACTAGTTTTGGCATCATAGCAAAAACTATATGAACTCAATTTGAAAAAAAAAAAAATCAATTAAAATACTACAAATCGAACTTCTGCATTTTTGTATTCCTGCCCACAGACAGTCAGAGGAGATTGCACTGAACTAAAACATCTGCATCGTATGGATGGATTCTGACTAACTTAAACGTGTATGATTGGCCATTGTGTTCATGCTGTCAACAGACATGTCTGTGTAGGACTGGGCGATATGACGGTATATATCGTGACCATGGTAAACTGTCTATCATTAGAGATTTTACTATATAATTTATTTCGCGGTATGTAAATATATCCGCGTGATAAAGAAACATGCATGAATGACAAAATAAAAAGAGTGGGACGTGCTTAATGTTGAGCGCAATAAGCTGTGAAAAAGAACAGTTGGTGCTCGCACTGACTGACATACACCTGAAGCGTGTGCACAGAAAGCTGCCTCTCTCAGATAGCATGCAATCACAAATTCAGTTCTCTTTCTCGTCTTATTGCGCTTAAATGGTCAGATAGATGAACAATAACGTCAAAATGCCTGTCGTGTGGAATATTCACGTAAACATAGTTGGTTAAGTCTTAAATAAACGTAAACAGTTGGGTGAAAACCAGATGTCTGTATTGGTCTTACAGGAACAGCAGCATGATGAACTGCTGTCTGGCTCATTAATGTTAATCAAACGACAAAAGACAAAGAGAAAATCACTCACTGCTCTTGACTGAATCACTTTTGTATCTTTAATAAGAACAAGTTCATATGTGATTCATAGTGTTTTAGTTATACACTTGATTATTCAGTTTCTTAAGTATTTCTTACTACATGCTGAATAAACCTACTGTAGCTGAAAAACGTAAAGTTTATTTAATTTGTATCTTTGCTCTATTGTTTTTGTCCTACTGTTTGTAATTTGCTTCTTTGTTCTTATTTTTAATAAGAAAATTAAAATTAAAATAGCTATATCAAGATATCGTTATCGTGTAATAAAATTTCTCATACTGTGAAATAAGATTTTGGTCATATCGTCCACCCTAAGGCTACTGCAAAAACATGTTAATAAACTTTTGCTGCTCTTCACAGAGCGCACAGCCATACGCACAGGAGCATTTGAAAGCAGCACCTATCAGCGGGTACCAAACTGGTTCTCTGTACTTTTGGTACTACAAAAAGGCTGGTACCGACTTGGTACCAAAGAACCGGTACTTTTAACAACACTAGCCCTGGCAAAAGCTCCCCATCCAACTTTAAAATGGCTAAAGAAATTTCTGTGTCTGAGCCTCTCAAGACTTGCCTAAAGAGTAAATGGCTGAAAACAAATAAATACAGTAGCCTAAACGGTCAGTCACTCTTGGCTACATTGAGCATGTGATGTATGTTCTTGCATCTATATAGAGCTTTTCTTCTACTTCCACTCAAAGCACAAGTTGTGGGAATCTCTTCAACCAGGATGATGCAATGGCACCCATAATGCCCAGGAACAGCCATAGTGTCCCTATTACTATACTGGGGCATTAGGACCCATGCAGACCGCAGGGCACCTGATGACTTCTCTAACACCGCAATCTGTATCTAGGCTGCATCTCATTCCACTTCCAAGTTTCCTATGACATGAATCAGTATACTATGAAACATTAGCAAGGGCCATAATCATCGCTTTATGTCACCACAGCTGATCATCATTCGTTTTGTTTATTGTGCACTTTCCTTGAAGCTGTTACAAAAAGTACATCAATATGCACGTGTTCTACATTTCTGATGACTTTATAATATAGACTGAAAAAGACATGAAAAATGACTGGCGATATTTTAGAGCACTAAAATTTTAACAATAGGGCAGCCCTAGAAACGGCCAACTCCCTGTGCAGTGAAACAGGTACTATGCAGGTACTAACCAGGCTTAACCCTGCTTAGCTTCAATGGGTAACCAGTCAAGAGATGCAGGGTGATAAGCTTCTGGAAACATGAACCGTGAGGTGGCAGTTGTCTTCTATTGTTCCAAAACAAGAAGTCACTGAGGACCCCTGCTGCTATACAAGAGAAATCAACAAACCAGTCAACAACATCCTATAGAAAGGAAAAACTGACCCATCCTGAGAAACTCAACGAGCTTCTAAAAAGTACTTTGAACACAACTGTCTGAATTAAAATGAATGTACATGAATAACTGTAAAGAAACAACACAGGGCATCAAAGTTTTTTCAGTTTTCAGTTGACAACTATTGACATTATCATGAGTCTCAAGATTTGCCTCATCTGTAGATTCATAAACCGCTTTAAAGTAACACATGCCATATTGTTGATGAGTGTCATTACTTTGTGGTTTCCTTTCGTGTCGCACCCATCTCTTCCTCTGTTCAGTCTTTAAAGTTCTTTCTCACTCCCACCTATATAAAATCTCCCTCATGTTTAGTCAAATGTCACACTCTGCCTACGTAATCAATGTATTCAAATATTTGCTTGGGAAGAAACTGTGAAAGAGTGTTGCAATGTATGTGAAAGCAGGTAATCTGTGTAGTGGGGTAGTGGATGTAAGCTTCTGGATCTCAAATTAGCCAATTGGCTTCTGGAAATAGATCAGGAATCCAAAGACACTCACTAAACACTAATCTTTCCTTTAATCCAGATTATGTCCGTTCTTACCACACACAGAGGTATTTACAGTATTTCTGGCAAGGTTATTTTAAGGTAAGAGAGAGAAAAAGAGACAGATAGTGAGAAAGAGAAAGTCTGACAGAGAGAAAAACTGAGAAAACACTGAATGAGAAATGAGTCTTAGGGTTAGTATTACAGAGCCATCTAAGTGGTAGACATCAGAAGAGTCTTTCTGCAATCAGGAGTGGAAAATTGTGAATATGATTATTATTATTTTTTTTTTTTAAACATTCACATTAAGAGGACTCCGGATGGTTAAACCCTCAGTAATAACGTTTACACACATGGCCTAATTCTGATGAAAGCAGAGTGCTTTGCTTTCTCATCAGACTTAACAGTTATTAAAACATTCGGGTCATTGACGAATAAGGTTTTTAAAAGTGTAAAAAAAAAAACTAATGGAGATAATTTTATAGTTATAGATTTATTAAGTGTCAACAATGAGATTATGTGGTTTTTATAATCAATTAACACTGCTTTTGTCATTTTTTACAAGATGGACAAAATTTGTCACCAAAAAAGTCATTCGGTTAAACCAAAATTTCGGTTTTACCGAATCACACTTTTGGTTATACCGAATGACAATATTTTCAAACAATGCTAACAGGCTGATATCTAGCTAGCTAGCAAAAGGACAATCAAACCTTTTATATTTAGTACAAATGACATCAATGAAATTCTTTCTCATAACAAAGCCATGACTTCTACACATAATTTTAATACCATTTTGCACTATGTTAACATATGATTTTATAAAATCATGCCAGAATTAAAAATATATACATTTATTACATTTTAAGATATTTTAATCAGTAATGAACTGGCTGTATTGTCCTTTGGACGGTTAAACCGAATGACCTTTTGACACTTCAAAATCTTTAAAATAATTTTATATGTAGCAAAATATAATTAAAACCTTTTGGATTTAATGAAAGTGATCTAGTTGTACTACCTTACATACTTTGCATACTTGTCATATCTTTGTTTTTTATTATTATTAAGGCCTTTGGACAAAAAAAAAAAAAAAAAAAAAAAAAGAACCATCACGTCATTGACCCATTCACAAAGAAAATGTCAGAGGATCAATAAAATTATTATTTAATGACTCTACTGTGTATAGAGGATAGATTAAAAAACATCACGACGTCAAAGAGATGCAATAAAACATTATCAGTATGGTCCACAATCTTAAATATACAGGTGCATCTCAATAAATTAGAATGTCGTGGAAAAGTTCATTTATTTCAGTAATTCAACTCAAATTGTGGAACTCGTGTATTAAATAAATTCAATGCACACAGACTGAAGTACTTTTAAGTGTTTGGTTCTTTTAATTGTGATGATTTTGGCTCACATTTAACAAAAACCCACCAATTCACTATCTCAAAAAATTAGAATACTTCATAAGATCAATAAAAAAAGGATATTTTAAACAGAAATGTCAGGCTTCTGAAAAGTATGTTCATTTCTATGCACTCAATACTTGGTTGGGCCTCCTTTTGCATGAATTACTGCATCAAAGCGGCGTGGCATGGAGGCGATCAGCCTGTGGCACTGCTCAGGTGTAATGGAAGCCCAGTTTTCTTTGACAGTGGCCTTCAGGTCATCTGCATTGTTGGGTCTGGTGTCTCTCATCTTCCTCTTGACAATACCCCATAGATTCTCTATGGGGTTCAGGTCAGGCGAGTTTGCTGGCCAATCAAGCACAGTAACACCATGGTCATTGAACCAGCTTTTGGTACCTCTGGCAGTGTGGGCAGGTGCCAAATCCTGCTGGAAAATGAAATCAGCATCTCCATAAAGCTTGTCAGCAGAAGGAAGCATGAAGTGCTCTAAAATTTGCTGGTAGATGGCTGCGTTGACTGTGGACTTCAGAAAACACAGTGGACCAACACCAGCAGATGACATGGCAGCCCAAATCATCACTGACTGTGGAAACTTCACACTGGACTTCAAGCAACATGGTTTCTGTGCCTCTCCACTCTTCCTCCAGACTCTGGGACCTTGATTTCCAAATGAAATGCAAAATTTACTTTCATCTGAAAAGAAGACTTTGGACCACTGAGCAACAGTCCAGTTCTTATTCTCCTTAGCCCAGGTAAGACGCTCTGACGTTGTCTTTGGTTCAGAAGTGGCTTGGTACGTGGAATGTGACAGTTGTAGCCCATTTCTTGAAGACGTCTGTGTGCGGTGGCTCTTGATGCACTGACTCCAGCTTCAGTCCACTCCTTTTGAAGCTCTCTTAAGTTCTTAAATCGGCTTCGCCTGACAATCTTCTCAAGCCTGCGGTCATTCCTTTCACTTGTATACCTTTTCCTACCACACTTTTTCCTTCCAGTCAACTTTCCATGAATATGCTTTGGCACAGCACTCTGCGAACAGCCAGCTCTTTCAGCAATGACCCTCTGTGGCTTACCTTCATTGTAGAGGGTCTTGGTGATCGTCTTCTGGACAACTGTCAAGTCAGCAGACTTCCCCATGACTGCTGTTGGGATTACTGACCTAAACCCAGTATTTATACTCTGAGAATGGTAATTTAATAGAACTTGAAATTAAATATTCTAATAATTTGAGATACTGATTTTTTGATTTTGATGAGCAGCAAGCTGTAATCATCAAAATGAAAACAAAAAAGTCTTTTACTTTATGTCTAATAAATCTAGAATATATTTAATTTTACTTTTTGAATTTTGAATTAATTAAAAAAAAAAAAACTTTTTCATGATATTCTAATTTATTGAGACGCACCTGTATAAAGATTTCAATTAGAACCAAAAACCAAGGCATTTACAATCTGATGCTGTAGAACATTTAAAAGCCATTAAGATCTATTTATTCACTAGTCCTTTAGAAAATCATGTACAGGTAGAGTGCTAAAGGAATGTTTCGAGTAGGGATGTACCGATTGGATTTTTTTTGGCTGATACCGATACGATTTTAACAAACAACTATTGGCCGACTCCGATATTTGTCACTTGGGGCCAGATTTACTAAATGGGGCAAATTAGCATGAGAACGCAATTCCACAAATGGGCCGATGGGAGTGGCAAGTTTTGCACGTGATCTACTGCTGACAAGCAAATTAAAGAACACAGACGCAGTCAAATCATTTACATAATGACCAACGCAATCTACCAAAAACAGTGCAAATTAGCGTTGGGTCGCAAATAAGCAGAGCTGATGCTCAGCGTCGTTCACGCTGGCACAGAGAGGTTGAGCCCTGCTGTTTTTTATAAAGATTTCATTTTGTTTTAGCACATATTTAAAGGTAGGGTAGGTCATTTTTGGAGAGGCTAGCAATAGCGAGCTAGCTTTAAAAGCATAAGATCCCACCCTTCCTTCAGAGCATCTCCAAAGCAACGCCTCCTCCAAAACGCATGAACGCGTACAGTAGGGAGCAAACAAAAGTATAGCGAGAGACGGCGTTAAACTACCTCATGTCTCAAAGCACATAACATTACAATAATGATGAACGTAAACAACTTAAAGAGCACTGACCTGTACCACCTGACTGCTGCAGATTCATTTTGGCATTGATATGATAGTGTTGCCATTGAAACGCATAAATTCGAGTCACGAACCACTCCGAGTATAACGTCAAGGATTTCCATCTCTTCCAAATTACGGTATTTATGGTGTGAACGCAGAATAAGCTCATTGTTTTGGCTCAGGAGGAACTGTAAAATGTGGCTGTTGTTTTGGTTGCGGTGCTCGTGACTGGCGTCTGTCTTAACTCTGCATAGCATGAAACGCACTGATGACCTGTGATGTCTGCGTCAGGGTGCATGAGGGCATGTAAAAACATACGTTGACAGGCAGGTAGGACATCCTATCGTATCCCTTAGATCGAGAGATATGATTGGACGAACATTTTATGTTCCTACACCTTCCACAGATGATATAAATACATATACATTTAGACCACTTAACTTAGTGATTGCTATCAGGATGTGAAGAGACTTTCAACCAGCATAACAAAAATTGTTTTTGAAGCAAATTACCTACCCTGCCTTATTTTACCCAGAGAAAAACGTTGGATAATGCAACAGACATTATACAACTCAGTGCCTTTGCGCAGTTAACTAATAAACCACCAATCAGCCTGACCATATGCCGATGGTTTTAAATTGATCAAAAATCAGCTATACAGCAATGCATTTATAATGGACGTCTATGGAACCGAAATGTGCTTAAAGGAATAATTCACCCCCCAAAAAAAGAAGAAAAAAGAAAGATAATTCTGCCTCATTTACTCAACCTCATGTCATCCCAAAACAAAAGTTTCTTCTTTTATGTTCCACAGAAGAAAGAAAGTCATACAGGTTTGAAACGACATGATAGTGAGTAAATGATGACAGAATTTTCCTTTTTGTGTAAACTATCCCTTTTTAAGCCACTTACAGTATGTTAAGTTCCTGTATTGATTGTATGATTGAATGATGTATCATCCAACAGGAATGTCTGTGACATGCTGTTACCACAGGCAATAATTTCAACAATAATTTTTTTGGTAACACTTTAGTATAGGGAACACATATTCACTAACTACGACTTTTCCCTCAATAAACTCCTAATTTATTGCTTATTAATAGTTAGTAAGGTAGTTGTTAAGCTTAGGTATTGGGTAGGATTAAGAATGTAGAATATGGTCATGCAGAATAAGGCATTAATATGTACTTAATAAGTACTTATAAACAGCCAATATTCTAGTAATATGCATGCTAATAAGCATGCATGTTAAAAGACCCTAAAATAAAGTGTTACCATTTTTTTAAACAAAAATGTTATTTGGGCTGTAACATCATCTAGAATTTAGCAGTGAGGCTAGCTGTTCTAGACGGTTGGATTTTCCCTTTTAGAGAAACACCTCAAGAGAACCGGCACACTCTACCAAAGAAGAAGTCACCAAGTGTGAGATAAACCAATACTTTACTCAAAAACATTTTGGTTGTTTTTTTGTCTACGCACCTCATAGGGACTAGTTTGAAGGTGAGTTCCTGACTATTCTTCATGTATTTTAGAGTACATTGTGGGAAAGTTATTGTGCTTACCTGCCTTAAATTGCAGGAGTTAAAAAATTGGATATAACTCAGCACAGAAAAAGTGGATAAGTGATTCTATCACAATAGTCTAATGTTAAAACATAATGTACCCATACTTTTGAAACAGTGTGTATTAATGTTAATCCAAAAAAACTTCCCCCGTATAATTCCATTGTAAGGGCATTACATGGGTTATTCAAACTGAGGAAAGAATTGAAAATATTGCCTTAACCAGACACAATAGATCTTAACTTATTCTCCATTAATGCACGATAGAATCTGTTGGTCGGAAGAAGTCTTTGATTTTAAAGTGCCCTATTATGCTATTTTAAACGTACCTAATTATGTTTTGGAGGTCTCCTACAATAAGTTTACATGCATCCAAGGTCAAAAATCATCAGATCTTTTCTCACAGTGTCTAAAACAGTTCGATAAAGGATTCAGTCTCTCTAAACCCCTTATTCCCAAGAGCTTCCTCTTCTCTGATTGGTCAAATGGCCCAGTCTGTTGTGATTGGTCTATCGCTTACAGCGCGTGTTGTAAAAAGAAATGCTTATTACCATATCTGAATTTCAGCTCCGGAGGCATCCTCAGTGCTTGTATACACAGTGATACAAGCAGTAACGATGCCGTCGGTTTTACCATATCAATTCCAGCGCAAGTCTTCATCCTTTGAAAGTGCAGCGCTGAAAACAGCGTCTTCTCGACATGTCAACATCATGCGGACATGAAAAACAACCCGCGGCAGTTGTTAAAGTAGCCCAGTTCTGCGGGAAAACGGCAGACTTAGCAACACTGTTTCTCAGCTACAACTACAGTGTTTGAAGGCGGGTCAAAGTAAACGTTGCTTGCGAGCAGCCAATGAAGACCACAGGCTGGCATTATGCAAATTTGTTACAAACCTATGTAACGTTACGGAAGTGAGACTGGAATTACTGACAACTAATTTCAGCAGTTCAGAATCAATTCTTTCTTTTAAGAGACAATAACTTTATTTGTTGTGCACTTTGATCTCAAACTTTGCATACCTTTTACATTCACAAACAGCTATTACAAACGGCATGAAAGGTAATATTCAAAAAAGCATAAAGAGGCACTTTAAGAGTGAAAAGGTTTGTGACTGAAAATTTAAAGACGCTGATAAGCATGTGCACAGGTGAACATAGGGATGAGATGTTGACTCAGAATAGGAAAGTTAGGCTTATACGATGTACGGAAGAGATATGAGGTGCAAGTACACAGGTGCGAGTGGGAGCGCATCAAAGAAGTGAAGCAGACAGAACAGAACAGAAAGTGAATGTGGAGGAGTTCAAAACTGAGGGAAAGTGTGTTCAGATGATACAGTGAGAGGAGCAGAAAAGGAGTAGTCAGATAAGGGAAGTGTGAGAACATGTGGATGAATATGTTTTAGGGACACTGACAGGACGAGAACAGAGACACACAGACACAGGGTTTATGTATTCTCAAAATATGGAATATACATATTTGTGTTTGTTATAAAATATAGCCTATAACAAATCCTATATTTATGTATGAGCAATGTCTGAGAAGTCATCAGCAGTGATGAAAAATTTAGAAATACTGTCAAACAATTTAAAATTTCAAAAATAATTTAAGTAACACAATGCTAAGCAAATCTGTCTTGCATAATATATTAAACAGAAAACCTTTCAAACCGTTTAGACTGAATAATACCAACAAACAAATGAAACTGTCCCAAATTTGATAATAATTTCAATAATTTAAACTAAATAACCCACTCCCCACATAATGTTTTGCCTGAACTCGTATTGCATGAAAGGGTTTAATGGTTAACACACCACACTGATGCGTTAACTTCCAGTTTACACAGAATAATCTCAGCAAAATAATGTCGTAAGAGTGAAATAGCCAGAAGTTCAACTTCAGATAACCCAATACACCAGTTACCAATTAAAGCAATACTCTTTCAGTTGAATACGGCCCTAAAGAGACCTATTGGGTTGCAAGTTCCTAATAAGACACCCTTGAGGGAATTTCATTTCAGTAACTAAAGTATAGTCTTATCTCTGTGCTACTTGGTCAATGGGTATCGCTTTCCTTTCCTTTATTCCTCTTTTATTACCCTGACTTTTAGTTTCTTCCTCAGCTCTCTGGGAAAACAAGTGAATCTCTACATTCCTACCCTGATAATATCTGTCATATATCTAACATGATTACACACATTTGCTCACTTTTATTTACTATTCAAACCCTTTTTACAGTTTGTATGTGTTTGAATTTCAGGTTCTCCACAAATTAAATCTACAACCAATTGGCTATTGCTTTCTCTGCAATTGTGAAATTTTCTCACTTTCACTGTTATTTGCACCTGAGTGACATGTCAAGTATAGTCACAGCAGCTATATTCCATCTAAAAATATTTTTAATGTTATTATTTGTTTACACAATCAAAAAGGCTAAAACTAAAGGTTCCAAATGGGGGTTTTGCAGTGAAATAACTATTTTGGGTTTCCTTTTGAGCAATGGAAAATTTCCATGGATGTTAAAGGTTCTTTATGGAACCATTGATGCTAATAAATAACCTTTATTTTTTTTGTATACTTTCAAAAGTTAATTTGTCGTACCCATGGTTTAACACCCAGTGTTAAAAGAAATATGACAACAAAAGTGAAAACTGCACTCTTACTGAGAGTGACTGAAAGTCAGTCAAAATGACACTGCGCGTTTAACACGAATAAATAAGGCAGCACAACAGTCTTTTGAACGCACACTGGATCAGAGGGAGAAGTGACAGAAGTCAGAGAGTTGTGGTTTCGCTGGCTCGCGAGGCACAGGGCTTGGCACAAGCGCTGTGGGTTAGTGTAGGACTGCTGGCACACAGACAGGCACTTCTGTCACATAAGGGGTGTATTTTTAGAGTGCCACTGCTCTCATATCTATCACTGCATGTGTGCGCGCGTTTGTTCCACGTTTCACAAGTGTGTGACACTCATACACGCGCGCGCGTACAAACTGATATCATTCTCCACCAATGCTGCATTGAGGTATGTTATGGGTTAATGAAATACACGCTTACCTCCTTTACCTTGAGTGTTGTCGTGGATCGGGTCCGGCGATTCGGGCTCATCATTTTCCATTACTTTCCTGTCAAAACTCTCCGTGCCAACACACCTCTTTACCTTATAGTTTAGTTGTGATTAGTGTTTATTATTAGGCCTGTTATTATTAAACTAATTACATAAAAAAAAACTAAAAATCCACCTGAAGTAATAAAAACTAGAGGAAAAGAAGAAAACTGCTGACACTTTAACGACCGGGACGCCGCAAACGTTTTAACAAGCACATCGCCATTTTTAATAATTCCCTAAAAGTTGGCGCGTCTGGTCAATAAACAAACGAGGTTCAAGTCAAAACGTTCCTCCTTCGCTTCGCTGTTGTTTGAATATAACTAACATGCGTAAATGACATTTCAAAAATAAAGTTGACCGGTCCCGCAGAGAGAGGGAAAGAGAGAAACTGACGGGCACTTGTTGGATAAATAATCGACCGAGTGGCCGCTGGCGCGCGCGATCCCTCTGTCTGTCCAGGCTCGCGCAGCGCTCGAGCTGTCCCGAGCCAGTACGGTGTTATGTCATCAATCATTATGTAATAGGCGCGGCAAGAGCGAGGGGAATGCTTTTAATGGGAGACTGAAGAGTACTTTATGAGCATTTTTGTCCGGTCCACTTTAATTTTGTGTTTATTGTTTGAAGCTACAATAACATCACACCACACGACAAGACTTTTTTGCTAACAGAAATTCTGTTCTGGTTAGTTTATATTCTAGGTACCAAACTAGCCTACATAAACTGGATCAAACAATAATCTTTAAATATTTTAATAAGTCTTCAATATATCTCTGAGATGTTTCAAATATATTTGTACTTTTATAAAGAGAGGCGTTTCATTTGTTCTGGACACATGGCCAATAATCCTTCAGTGCTGTGTTATGTAATGTGAATTCAGCACTGAACTGTCACTGGATAACATGAGGCGACTATGTCAGTGTGTTAATGCACTGTAATTTATTCAACTGTTAATCAGGAAATAAATATTGGTGACTTTCATATACATCCTAATCCTTATTATCTTAGGTCTTAGAGAAATCCAGAGCCCACATTCCTGGTATTAACATAAGTCTACTCTAAATTCTATGTTATAAGAGGGGCCAGAGTACAGGACCTCAGACTTCTCCAAAACTGAGATTACCATAAGAATCCTCAGCACAAACAGTGCCAGCTGACCACTAGGGCCCCCAGTCAGTGGCATTGCTACGTTTTCTGGGTCCAGACTATTGCATTGGGCCCCCTTGAAATAATAATAAAAAAAGCTCTGTTGTCTATTCTCAATAGTGTAGTGTTTTAAGAAACACAGCTCACACAGAAATCACTTAAAAGGATTAGTTCACTTCAGAATCAAAATTATCTGATAATTTACTCACCCCCATGTCATCCAAGATGTTAATGTCTTTCTTTCTTCAGTTGAAAAGAAATTAGGTTTTCTGAGGAAAACATTCCAGGATTTTTCTCCATATAGTGGACTTCAATGGGGACCAACAGGTTAAAGGTCCAAATTGGAGTTTCAGTGCAGCTTCAAAGGACTCTACACGATCCCAGCCGAGGAACGATCAGTCATTTTCTTAAAAAAAAAAATATATATATATATATATATATATATATACATATAAAAATTATATACTTTTTAACCACAAATGCTTGTCTTGCACTGCTCTGCGATGCACCACGCATTACGTAATCACGTTGGAAAGGTCATGTGTTAGGCGGAAGTACTGCGGTAGGGCGAAAAGCATCTCATTTTCTCCTACAACTTCAAAATCGTCCAACATCGTTGTTTTACCTTTTTTTTTGTTTTTTTGTAAAGGCTGTTTGACTTAAGGCTGATTTATACTTCTGCGTCGAGTGTACGCCGTAGCTACGGCGTAGGCTGTTTGTACCACGCGTAGCCTACGACGTAGCCTGACGTGCACCTCTTCAAAAATGTAACAACGCGTCAATTCTACGTGGACTGCAAGCGCTGTGATTGGTCTGCTAGAACCCCTCCCATGGGTCAAAAAACTGGCGCGGAGCAATAGGAGAAGAGCAAGCGTTTTTAACTTCCATAGGAATGAAAAACGCTCTGTTTCAGGGGACACATGCAGTCAAACTGCAACAAAAGTCGTTACCTATTTGCCGCTTCTCTGCCGTTTCTATTTGTAAGCTTCTCTGACAACATACATGGCAAGCTGTCTCTTCTTCGGCTTTTCCTTTGATACTCAACATTACCGCGGACACTGCCTACTAGTGGTCTGCATGCACGTCGACATGGACAACGACGCAGAAGTCACGCGTGACCTTTCCAACGTGATTACGTAATGCGTGGCACATCGCATAGCTAGTGCAAAATGAGCATTTGTGGTTAAAAAGTATATACTTTTTATTTATTTATTTTTTTAGAAAATGACCGACCGTTTCGCTAGATAAGACCCATATTCCTCAGCTGGGATTGTATAGCCCTTTGAAGCTGCATTGAAACTGCAATTTGGACCTTCAAACCGTTGGTCCCCACTGAAAATCCTGGAATGTTTTCCTCAAAATCCTTAATTTTTTTTCGACTGTAGAAAGAAAGACAAACATCTTGGATGACATGGGGGAGAGTAAATTATCAGGAAAATTGAATTCTAAAGTGAACTAAAGCTTTCTGTTGGTCAACACAGTGAATTTATGTGTCCAGCTTAAGCCCAATGCGTAATCTGCATGGGGAAATCTTCCACCCTTATGCATGTGAAACTCCAGATCATGTGGATCCCTATTGAAATGACTCTGCAAACAACAATAAATGTGACCACATATTCCTCCACTAGGGGCAGCAGGGGGTTGGGGTGCATTCAAAGATGTGTGCAGGGGCCAGAAGAATGATACAGCCCTTGTTATAATTGTTAATAAACAAATTGCTGCTCAAATAAGTTGTACTTTTATTTAATTAATTACTTTAATTAATTAATTGCTGCTATATTTATTAATTGCTTTTAGAATTATTAACAATATAAAAAGCCAACATGTCTCGAAATGTCTTGACTAAAATTTATGAACTGCCTGTAAAATGGATCTCAGCAAAGGCAATGGTGAAATGATGGAAATGGCATTTTGGTCAGACCCAGGTTTGAGCGTTAACACCACGTATGGAAAATATCTCCCCGAGAGTTTCGCTGCAGTGTTCCCACAGAAGCCATCACGCAAAGCCCACTTGACCAGACACTCAACACCTCTCCATAGATAGAAACCCACCTCAGACTGCGTCCTACATGCGAGGCGCCTGTGGGAGACTACAGGGGCCACCACAGAGTTGCAGGTTTAGATGTTTCTCTTTAAGTGAGATTCATATGAGGCTAACAAGGCTAGGAAGGTGTTTGTGTAAAGCTCCAGCTTTACATGCCTACGAGTGTTGGTACGGCATATGTCACACAGCACCGCATGACAGTATTAACACAGGGATGATTAAAGTCTCTACATATGAATGTACACTCCTCTGATGTGGACAATGTGTCATTCATTACCGTAACACTGCGGTGTCAGTCAGTTCTCTTTACTGGAATATATGCAGCAATGTGGAACTCAGATCAAATGGATTTCATGCAAGTGCAATATGGATATGGTGGATAGGTCCTCTCTCCTTTCCTGCTACAGGAAATACAAGATTCATCACAGCATATAGAGATTATTGGTGCCATTCAAACCTTAACATAGGATTAATTTGCTTCATTTTTAAATGTCAGTGTTAACACTTGTTTTCATCGAAAATGCTTTTAAAATATTGAGGCTAATATTGATTGATTGATTGAAAAAAAATGAGTGAATAAATGTAATAAATATAAAAAAATAATTTCTACAAATACAGCCGAAAATAAATTAATACTGTTAAAAGTACAGAAACCATTTTCCAATTTTAATCTCAGAAACTTCATAATTAAAATGAATTAGTGTTTATATATATATATATATATATACATATATATATATATATATATACATACATACATACATACACACACACACACACACTCATACATTTTGTCATTTACAACCAAAATTATATATATGTATATATGTATATGTATGTATATATATGTGTATATATATATATATATGTGTGTGTGTGTGTGTGTGTGTGTAGTGCTTACATGTGCATAGTTTAAATATCAGCAAGATCAGTTGGTCACTGCATGTGCACACACACACACACACACACACACACACACACACACACGGAGAAAGAGACACAACCTCAGACACACACCTGCAATCTCACTCACGTGTATAGAGATGAGCACACATGCACATGGCCCTGTGGTGGATTTTGGGCTGCTTTCAGCTTCGTGCTCCAAATAAATAACCCAGTTTTATTGACACAAATAGACCTGCCAGGAGCGAAACGGGTAAAGAGTGTGAGAAAAAAAAAAAGAGAGATAGGTAGATAAAGTAGAAGTTCAGTTTACTAGGTAAAACTTGTAATGCATCCGCTAATGGGGTGTATGGCGTAAATGTGTTCAGACTGATGAGCACTGAACAAATAGATTAGTGTGTGAACCTATCATAGGAATAATCACGCAGGTGTGCGGTGAGTCTACATGGGTGTGTGTATAAAGTGGTTTCAGGTAGTCAGATTTGGTTGCGTATTTATGCATATTTTCACAATGATTGTATCAATGACATCAGCTTGTTTTCTTTCTCTCTTACATAATATTCACAGACATTTGAGTATGTTTACCTGCTACCTCACTGTAGAGTTTGGACTCATTAGTGCTGGTCACTTTACAGTTAATTAAGGTTTTTCTGTCCTCTATTTAATCCTAAGTGCAGAATGCCTGCCTATGTAAATAATTGCCACACAGGAAAATAGTCTGACATCACTTCCTGTTCTAAGACATTACATGGGACTCCCCCATCCTTCACAAATTTGATAGAGTTCACTGTGCCTTTAAACTGTGGCATTCATAGCACTAGCTTTGAGGGAAAGACTTTAAAAGATTGGACTCCAATATTTTAAACATTTTGATTGACACAATAAAGAATTTTTTATTTTATTTTAATTCTAATATTAAGTGTGTAAAGCTTTTTTGCTGCCAGCCTGAAATATACAGGTGGCCCCGCTTGTTTTCTCGCCATTTCCGTTGTCACTCTCAGACAGTACATAATAGTGGTCATACAGAGGGCTGCAGTTATGATGTATTTTTGTAGGTCACCCCGGAAATTAGCATCATCACCCTGGTTCCCTCAACAAAATCCAATAGGATTTTTCCATTGGCTTTTGGATTATTGAAGAAAGCTAAGATAAGCTCTGTGACCAACAAGAAGTGTATGATTATTAGGCCTACACGTTTTGTTCATCATGGTAATCTTAACAAGAACAAAAACAAGAATGAATTTTGAAGCCTATAATACAATCACCAGAAGCAAAAAGCTAAACGTAGACTATAAACAAACTACACCACAGTTGCATGACTTCAACACAAATAGCCAACCTTAAAATTTAGGACAGCTTTGCAGTCTTTATTTAAAAAGATTTTCCCTGAAAGTTCGAGTTATAGTAGTTTGCAAGAGGGCAATTATAAACACAACGAGGCTGTAAAAGCAGACTAGTGAGCTTAGATTTACCTGTTCAGCGTGATGTCCCCAAGAACCTCTGTAGTCCCATTTTGTCCCATAGTTTCCAAGTTTTGGCCTACAAAAATGCCTACAGCACTGTATTCTGTAGCATAGCTGAACTCCACGAAAAGTCCCGCGGCTTAATTGAGAACGTAAACAGCGACACCTTCTGGATAAAGAGCGACATTAATGTTAATGAAATATTTAAAAGCATTTGAAGAACCCTCTTTCAGAAATCAGAAACGCTGAGTTTGTGGAGGCGGTCAGATGCAAATATTTACAAGTGTGACATACAGTCGTTTTGGCAGCTTGGTTTCATCAAATGCACTTTTTGCAGTTTTGCAGAAAGGATTTGTTTGAGGTCTGAAACGTAATGCATTTTCTACAATGAGCTTTTATGTTATTTGATTCTTCATGATCCCTTGAAAGACTGAATGAAGGTCTAGTGTTTTTAATCAGCATACATGTTAATTGTGTGGGTTAGCCTACATCACTTACATTTACACTACACTGTGCAAGGTGTAAATATTAGATTGTTCGTCTATTATTGTCTCTTAATGATCTTGAAACGGAACAGATAAATGACAAAAGTATTTATTCATCAAACACAGAGGGAATAAATCCTTGTCTTTTTCTTATAAAACTTCAGGAATCACTTTCTCTGCTCTTTCTGAAAGTGCAGTACAGGCACTTTGAGATAAATGCTCAGGCAGTAGCCCCACCCACAGAGTGAAATGGACCAATGGGTGCTTTGTGCCCCACATCAGAACTGGCCATTAGAAAGCCACTGGTCATTATTTATCTTACACCAATTTGGTGGAAGCCATTTCACATCCAGTTGGTGTTGTAGAGGAAAAGAAAAATAGTTTCAGGTTATGGAATTGGACCTCTTGTTGGAGAGCTGGTACAAAATACAGCAGGAAGACCCCCCCAGGATGAGGAAGAGGCTCAGGGCACTGATGCAGCCAAAGTACCTAATGATAAATTAGATGACCGTGTTATGAGATTATATACCTCTTTATTGGAGTTGTACAACCATCTAGGGTTCCATGGTAACTTTTTTTGTTTAAAGTCTGCATTTAAAGACTGTTTAATGTTGCACAGAGGTGCCATGATTAGAACCATCTAGAATGTCATTGCCGGCCTGCCTTTAGTCAACAATGCATGGAACTGGAGCAATGTTGATGTCCAGAATCCAGTCCATGCCACATCTGTCTGGAGTGCTGACATCACCCAGACTTCTGTCACCCTGACTCCAGTCCATTGTACTGCATCCAACCGAAGTGTCGATGTCACCCAGACTCCAGTCCATCGCACCTCTTCCGACTGAAACATCGATGCCAGCCATTCTGCAGTCCGTACCATGTTGGATTGGAGCATCAATGTCATCCAAACTTCAATCCGCACTGTGTCTGACAGGAGCACTAATGTCTACCAAACTCCAGTTAGTCCCAAAGAGAACTCTGTGTCGCCACTGAAGAGGTAGCTGGAGAATAATGGGAAAGAGATGAAAACTGAGGGTGAGTTTACTGCCATAATCCAAAAAACATTCAATGTACATCAATGAACATAAGCTTAATAATATACAAAATAACATACCAAAAATATACAATAATTAAAAACATGTTGTTTAAAAAATAATTGTAGATTATGTAAAGCATGCCATCCTGCAAGACACTACTGTCAATGTATATGGCAAGGTTAGTAGTTCAGGGAAGAAGGAGGCGTGAACCGGTGAACGTTCAACAACCTTCATGATAAAATAAACAAACACAAAATGAAAGTAAAACAGCAGCCCCTCATGGATGACTGCAGCACACACATAAACAAAACATAACGTAAATCCCTGCCTGGTCCTCTCTCGTCCTTCACTGTCGTCGTTCCTCCTTTTATGCTCCTGAAGCTCCAAAAGAACCAGCTAAGTGAACTCCTCCGCGACACTCCTCCACCGTCTGGTGGACGGTGACGGCTCCTCTGGGTTCGGGGAGCTGGCAGGAGTCCCCGTTCCCTGTTCCTCCCCATCATGGCGGATGGCAGCAGGCTCCGGCCTCAGGCAAATGGCGGCTACTCCTCTGCTCCCTCATGGATGGCAGCTGCCCCTCCACAAACATAGGTGGCCGGCAGCAAGTTAGTCCATCCCCCCAGCAACTCACTCCAGCCCACCGCCTCGAGCGTCCATGGCGGCAGACTCTGCTCAGCCATGCTCGATGGCACCACGAATTCCCCATAGTGATGAGGGCTCTTTGACAGCACGTTCCTCCTTCCTCCCAGGTTTTGGCACCAATGTAGTGATGTTAGTGTTCAGGGAAGAAGGAGGCAGGAACCGGCAAACAATCAACGTAACTTTAATTCCAAAATAAACAAACAACAAAACGAAAGTACATACACACACATAAACATAACATAAATAGTCCAGGTCTGGTCCTCTTTCGTCCTTCACTGTCGTCGCTCCTCCGTTTATGCTCCCGAAGCTCCTCTGTGAGAAACTCAAGACTGGTGTGGCGCGCAGGTGATTCACTCAAAAAGACTTTAATTGTTTCATTACTGGATGAATCAGCATTTTTGAACAAATCTATTGAATGAATTCAATGACAAAATTTTAAGTCACTTGTCGCCACCTACTGGTGTTTAGAGCAAAAAGAGCAAACACTCAGGGGCCACATGAGGACATTTTTAGATCTGGTGTGCCTCACCCACTACCCGGATCGCTCATTGTGTTTCTTTTACTACACAAGGCATGCCTGTGCCCAGTGATGGTCCTTGGGGGGATTTTTCCACATTTGTGGAGTGGGTGCTGGTGAATAATGGATCTCCGGTCACCAGCCCCACTCCATTCCCAGAGCCCATCCAGCCACCTCCCACACACTGCACAGAGCCTATGCCAGAGCCCACCACAGATGAAGAGCCCGAGCCTGCAGCAATGCCAGAGCTAACACCTGTGCCAACCATCGCCCCGGAGCCCGAGCCCAAGAAAATCTGACCAGGTGTATGAGCCAGCAAAATCGTCCGTCCCAGTGGGTACGCTCGTGGAATACAAGGGAATATAATGAAGTCCCGCACACTCCTGCCGCTAAGGGTGAGCTGCAGCTGGCCTCTGTTAAATAGTATGAGGATTTGGAAGAGGATAATCCCTGTAGTCTCCCGTCCCGCTGGTCCCGCCCAGTTCCAAGTCTCCTGCATCTCCTCTGGTCCTGCCTAGCTCCAAGTCTCCTGTGTCTCCAAAGATCCCACCCAGCCTCCCTCTCCCACCTCCTCTACCAAAGCAAGCCAGTCCTCCGGACCTGCCTCGACTGGTTCCCTTTAATCCCTTGGCTCGCCCTCTATTGTCTCCACTCTGCTGCGTGGATCTGCCTTGGGTCTTCCGGTCTCCAGTTCCACCTTGGCAAAGGGATCCCCTGGCTCCTCCCTCCCACCTGGGGCCATCTTCCTTGCTGCTCCACTGGGCTCCCTCATCCCTCCAACTCTGCCTTGGTCAGACATCGTTCTGCCTGCACCACAGACTTACAGGCCTCCATCAGCTTCTTAGACTTTCATCCACATGGATCCGCCTGCCAAGTCTCCACCATGGCTTCTCCTTCCCTTGACTCTGCCGTGGTCATTCGTCCTGGCTGTGCTCTGGGTTTAACCTGGTTCCTTTTGTTCTCATCTCCTCCCTGCCCTTCCCACCATCATCACTGCCCTGGTCTCTCCCGCCGTCATCTACTCCTGTTTCCTGTCCTTCGCAGCCCCTCATCCGCCTCCAGAGCCCCCACCATCCCATCATCCAAAATCGCGATACATTCAGAAAATATAAGAATCGATACAGAATCATTGTATCACTAATTGATTTATTGTCCTAGCCCTAGTTTGCATTGGTGTGTAGAGACTATCCCAACACAGATAACCTACACATGATCAATGCAAACAACTACTCCAAAGCTGGCCTGTGAAAAGGTAAGATTTCAATAAAGAAAGCAAAGTAAATGTAAATCATACTAAAAAGAAACAAAGATACAAAACAGTAAAAAACGCCTGGTTAGATACTTTAGTCATGTCACCTTTATTTATATAGCGCTTTATACAAGATTGTTTCAAAGCAGCTTAACAGTGATAACAGGAAAATGATGCATTTCGGCTGTTGTTCAGCTGAAGTCAGTGCAGTGTTGATTCAGTTCCATTGTAAAGATCATCAATTATTAAATGAGTTCATTTAATCTATAATGCAGTTCTGCAAAAAATTATGTTATCGTCTAGCTCAGCTCAGTTCAGTTCTTATTCAATAGCGTCAGTACAGTCAGATCAATAAAATTGTTGAATATTAAGTGACCCCAACTAAGCAAGCCAGAGGCGACAGTGACAAGGAAGCCAAACTCCATCAGGTGAGAGAATGGAGAAAAAAAAACTTGGGAAAAAGCAGGCTCAGTCGGGGGGCCAGTTCTCCTCTGGCCAACAAACGAACACGGTGTCATTATGATTCATTACGACTTTGGAATAACATGTTCCCCTAAGGCATTCATGTTTACAGCTACCTCAAATGTTTCTGTCATGGCACAGGGCTGCCACTGTCACAGATGGCTTGGACCCCAGTGGTCTTATCACTGCCACCCCAAAGTTAACTTTCAAAGCTCTCATCAAATCCAGCGCTCGAAGTTGCCTCAATCCAGAGCTGGTGCCAAGGCCACTCTGGTCCCAGAGATCCCTTCGTGGTCCATCCGATTCCAAGACATTCAGCTGTGATTGGAATGTCAAATGTTCCAAAAAAGGTTAGTGTCATGGACCAAGCCAGAGCTGGTGCAAAGAAGACTGCTGTTACTCCTGCCACAGATGTTCCTTTCACTGCGGCTAAAGGGGCTCAATCTTAGAATCTTCGAGCAGGTGCCTGAGGTCATCCTAGTTCTATATCTCCTTGTCTTCAGTTTCCCTGGGCTTGCCCTGGTCAATAACCACAAATAATATGCATGAACTGACTGAAAAATAGTATTGTTAATAATCTGCTGAAAACATGTTTTATCATCCATCTGTTTGAATCCACACACTCCCATGACAAAAGTGCAGCCCACCCAGAAGCAGGTAAGATGAAGAAACAGGTAATTAAGATAATATAAACAGAGAAGATAAAACCCTGCAAAAACCTTGTTTTGTGCATGTAAGTGCATGTAAGCATAACCACTGACTGGCTCATCTATGGTGGTGTGATGTTTTGGGGCAATATGTTTGGCATTGGAGACTTAGAGGATTAGTTCACTTCAGAATTAAAATTTCCTGATAATTTACTCACCCCCATGTCATCCAAGATGTTCATGTCTTTCTTTCTTCAGTTGAAAAGGTTTTTAAAGAAAACATTCCAGGATTTTTCTCCATATAGTGGACTTCAGTGGGGTACAATGGTTTGAAGGTCCAAATTGCAGTTTCAGTGCAGCTTCAAAGGGCTCTACATGATCCCAGCCGAGGAATAAGGGTCTTATCTAGCGAAAAGATCTGTCATTTTCTAAAAAAATTAAAAATTTATATACTTTTTAACCACGAATGCTCGTCTTGCACTGCTCTGCGATCCGCCACGCATGATGTAATCACGTTAGAAAGGTTACGTGTGAAGTGGGTGAAAGTACAGATCCAGTGTCTACAAAGTGACCGTGCAAAGATTAAGCTAAACGGCCTTCACAAAAAAAAAAAAAAAAAAGGTAAAACAACGATGTCGGACTATTTTGAAGTTGGAGGAGAAAATGAGATGGAGTTTTTCGCCCTACCGCAGTACTTCCGCCTACGTCACGCATGACCTTTCTAACGTGATGTGTGGTAGGCATTTGTGGTTAAAAAGTATATACATTTTTTTTTTTTTTTTAAAGAAAATTAATGATCGTTTCGCTAGACAAGACCCTTATTCCTTGTCTGGGATCGTGTAGAGCCCTTTGAAGCTGCACTGAAACTGTGGTACCCCACTGAAGTCCACTATATGGAGAAAAATCCTGGAATGATTTCCTTAAAAACCTTAATTTCTTTTCGACTGAAGAAAGAAAGACTTAAACATCTTGGATGACATGGGGGTGAGAAAATTATCAGGAAATTTTAATTCTGAAGTGAACTAATCCTTTAAATACTTCACTGACACTACACTTAAATTCCTCTAGAGGGCACACATGTAGAAGCAGTAACAGATTATCTGATGGTTTGCACGTCCTGAGTTTGCAGAGTTGGATGTGTTCCTGTGTTAACATATTTTGTTGGTCCTGGAACAACATTCCTGTCCAAAAATTGAATCCCAACCATATCCCTACCCCTAAACCTAACCCAACCCATAAGTTATCCCTAAAATCAGAGAGAAATGATAGATGAATAACACTGATGTTGAAGCACCTAACCCTGGTTGTAAGCCTAAACTTGACATAAACTGTAAACTTGTCCCTTAAATCTGATTGGTTGATTGGAATGTTGTATGATGCTTTGTATGATGTTGTTAAAACAATCATGCCATTAAAGTACTTGATTGGCAAAAGTAATTGAAATTAAAGAAAAAAGAAAAAAAAAATGATATAGATAAATAGTTGCTACACTCAAGCATCTCTGAAACCCTATATAGGATAAGCGGTTTGGAAAATGAATGGATGAATGAACAGTTGCTTTGTTAAGTTTACACGCATGTCCCGTGTTAAATACATTTTTAGGAAGATTAGCGCAAATTAAGCCATTTCTAAAAGCAAGGGGTGCATGTTCACCCAATTATAATGGTTCCTACACCACCCCTGAGTAAAAGCCAAATCAGGTCACTTATGTTAAAAAGTGGAATGGATGAAAATGACTCAAATAGAAGATTTCCTGAACAGTACTGCAAAAGTTGAAATCTCACATTATAATCATATTCAGCAACAACAGAAATTCCACATATATATCATTGGATACTCTGATGGCTGGGATTGTGAATGAATGCTGCACTGATCGGGGCTCATTGTTGATTCTTTGAGCAAATTGTATAAGATCACAAGTGCCACATCCTGTTTTTCTTTTGAAAGAGAAATTATGCTAGTTTTGCTGCACACAATCTGATTTAAGTTCTGAATTTATCTGTACCAGACATTTATTTACAAATATATAAATGCCAAACAAAAAAATCTAAAACTGAGTGTACTGTATATGGTACCCTAGCACACATTTAACTTTACAAGTTGTTTTAGTGTGTGGATCAGAAACAGTCATTTCTTGGTGTTTCTTAGCAAATTGTGGGCATCCAACCACAAGAGGTGCACATACCAGCTCAAACCAGAGTTGAAGAACAAGAATGTTCAACCAATGAAATAATAACTTCTTTTTTCCTAAGAAAATGCATGTAATCGATACATACATTTGCTATAAAAAGTCTTCAAGCCCCTGTTAAAATGGCAGGTTTGTGAGATGTAAAAGAGAAGTCTTTCTTGCAAAGAAGAGTAAAATAAAATTGACAAATCAAGATGTGAAGTTGATAGATGCTTACTCAAAACTGGGTGCTCATTCAAAGCACATCTACTAAGTATTAGTTAAGAATTTGTTTGTTTGTTTCTTTGTTTTTGGTTGCTTTATCACATAAACAGTGAAACTGTGACATGATTTATCTTGATTTCATTGTTTACACCTGCCATTTTAATTTATGTATCAATGACTTAAAAACAGTAATACTTGCTTACCAAGCAGTGACACTCATCTTATAAAGCAGCTACAGAAGAAAAGAAACATTGTGGTTAATAGCAATGAACCGCAATCTGGTTAAGTTGTCAAGTCACATGCAAACATCCTCACAATGAATTCTGGCGACATTACACAACACACATAACACAGCCACTACTGGAAAGTTCAAACTGGCTTTGAATAAAACACCTAACAGCTACAGTACTCTTATTGCTTTATCATGGAACATTTGTTGTATGTTCAGAAGTTGAACATGGAGATTGAATAAAACACCACCAACATATCCAGGTGAGCTACATTTTATGCATACAGTATGTAACTACAATATGTTTGAATATATTTATACATGATTTTTTAAAATCTTATTTGAATAAGTTTGTATCACATAAACGGCAATACTTTAACCTTCACCTGCATGTGTACTGCAGTGTTTCCTGTAACAGATTTACCAAAATCGGACTAATTCAGTAAAAAAAGAAAAGAAAAAAGAAAGAAAACAAATTGTATCTTTTATGCAATATTTTGTATTAATGTAAAAATGCACATTTGCCATATGGTTTAAAAAGGTAATGTTGTAATTAAGAAATGATAAATTCAGCATAAACAGATTTTTTCTTTGCAAAGATGTAAGCATTGTCATGGAAATTCTCAATACAAATCTGACTTCACCACTGACAATTTAAACAACTCCTAGTTGTTAATATAATACTACAGTATCTCGAAGTAATTCCCTGAATACTTAAAATACAATCCAATACTTCCCTGAAGTATGGTGACGGCGTCCCATCAAGAAGCTACTATCACTACCTCAATCACACTTTAGCTGTTACTTTTGTTGTCTTTTGAGTGTAGAATCTTTAGTACTTCTATTCCTCACTACCTCAATCACACTTTGGCTGTTACTTTTGTTGTCTTTTGAGCGTAGGATCTTCTATTTCTTAGCTGCGCAGCATATACCTGACACGACTTCCAAGTTGCTCTTTGTAGAAATGAAGTTTTATTTACGGCCGGGAGGTCACTCGTCACAACAACTGAGTGACTCTCTGAACAGAAAGACACATACACATTTAAACCTTACAGTTGAGTAAAAATCAATGTCACTCAAGTATTTTCAATGTGATTTGTTCTGGTGATTGGTTTATAATGATCTGAGCTAATCATGTGACTGTTAGTTCTACTGTGTTAAGTTAGTTTACATGATCTTTGACCTGAGCATCCTTAGTCTGCATTTTCTGTACATTTCATGTTGACATAAAATATTTCTATCACAGCATGTTTACATGACAGTGCAGCAAGATATATTTTGAATATCCCAATATGTGTACATATTGAGTTTATTTGTATTTGGAAAGATATGTGTATTGGACTTACCTTCCCACACTGTTGAACCATAACCTTCATGTACCTTACAAGGTATTACCTGTGTGAGAGTCAGAAATAGTAGCTCTTGCTTTAGGAAAGCCCCAATCTGAGTGACTCTCTGTTTTATATCTTTCTGCAGAAGCAGAGAGCACATTTCATTCACCTGAGTTAAGGATTGTGCTGCTGGGAGTTTCTGGTGTTGGAAAGAGTGCAACAGGGAATGTAATACTGGGCAGAAAGGCTTTTAAAGACCAGAACCAGAGCGAGTGAGATACAGAGAGGAAGAGTAGAGGACAGAAACATCTCGGTCCCTTAGTTGTCCTCAGTGTGAAAAGATGGATCTCAAAATCATATAGTCACTGCTGGAAAGGGTTCAAATATGCAGAAGATGCTGGAAAACTGAAGAATCTGCAGGACCTGGAGGATTTTTCTGAAGAACAGAGCTCAGTTTAACTGCTCAGAACAAACAAGGGACTCATGAACAACCATCACAAAACAAAAAAACAGTCGTGGATCATCCAGGTAATGACACACAGTATTAAGAATCAAGGGTATGTAAACTTTTGAATGGGGTCATTTTTATAAATTCTGCTATTTTTTTTTTTGTCTTGTGGACTTTATGTAAACAACTGTTATGTGAAATAGTTTATTAAGGACAGTACTAAATAAAAAATAATATGCAATTTTCATGATCCTTCTTATTTTGTTAAAATGATTAACATTTTTGCCGATTCTGCAAGGGGTATGTAAACTTTTGAGCTCAACTGTAAGTCTCTGATGTCCCCAGAGTGTGTATGTGAAGTTTTAGCTCAAAATACCACACAGATTAATTTTTATAGCATGTTAAATTTGTCACTTTTTGAGGGTGAGCAAAAACGCTCCGTTTTTGTGTGTGTCCCTTTAAATGCAAATGAGCCACTGCTCCCAAGAAGAGGGCGGAGTTTCAAGAGCTCATACTAGCAGCTAAGATTACCTCACGCAGACTTACTTCAAATGTCAGAAACTGTTCAGCCTTTTATGTTCAAAACGGAGTCGGACAATGATGGGGAGACTCAAGAAGAAGTGACAACATGTAGAATGCAACGGTTAGTTTATGAATTTATGTAGCTGATGTGGAGTTATGATTAGTGATGGGCAGATCGAGGCTTTGTGAAACACTGAAGCAGTTGAAGCAAATGTGTCGAGGCTTCGAAACAATCTGACACCTGTCTCCACGGTGACCCCTTGTGGTCAGAACAGTGTAAATGCAACAAAACTCAGGCCAAACATGCATTAAAAATACCCTTTAACAAACGTATTGCAAAAGTTTTCTTGAAAGTAAAATCAATCAAATGCAATTAACAAATCATCTAATAAGATTAAATATAGAGTGTCTGTATAATATGTGTTCTTTTATCAATTTTCAAGGCTTGTTTCTCTGTTCCATGGCTCAAACTAAACAGGCCAATAAGAGCTCTTAATAACTACCATTATTCATTTTAATTATTCTAATGTCTAATTAAACATCTACAAACGTATAAAACTGATCGGAGATCAGGTAAAACCATAGGGTAAAGCCCTAGACACTTGTTCAATAGTTCTCAGTGAATCTACATGATTCATGGGTTCACTTTATCATCGCCCTCTACCGGTGAACCATTGATATTTCGAACTGTTTCGAAACGTTTCAAAACAGTGATGACGTAATGAAGCATCGTTTACTAAAATCACGTGACTTTGACAGTTTGATACATGCTCCGAATCACTGATTCGAAACAAAAGATTCATGAAGCTTCGGCGCTTCATGAAGCAGTGTTTCGAAATCGGCCATCACTAGTTATGATGTGGATCTTAAAGTCATTGATTAGCATATTCTGTCATGTTAATCTATAAATCGCTCGTGTGGGAAATGCCTACAGAGCCAGAGAATATATGCTGCAGGAAGATAGAACAGGTATAGTTTAGTTTAATAAGGTTATAATTTATGTTGGCATCTTGCTTTTATGACATGCTATTGCATTTGTGTTATGTACTGTATTGCAATAACATGGCCTCACCCCCTTTGTTGCGTGTTCTTGGGGGCAGGGTTTATGTAAGTTTTAGGGTTAGTGATGTCACTAACCCAGGAAGAAGCTCGTTGTAGTCCCTACCAGCCATTTGTTGTAGTCCTTAAACAGAGAATTCTTTAAAGGGGGGGTATCACACACAGTTTCTGCCAATCTCATGTTAATCTCGAGTACCTATAGTAGTGCATCCTTCATATCTCCGAAAAGTCTTTAGTTTTATAATATTTATAAGAGATACATACGCTGTACCGAGTCTTTCCAAAAACAGCCGAGCTCCTGGAGGTGTGCTGTGTGAGCAGAGTTAAAGAGTGACGAGCACGCACAGCTTTTGCGTAGCGATCGTCTGCAAGCTATCGATGGTCAGCTAAACAACTGTATTTAAACACACACAATACACCATCGCATTATCCCTGGATAACTTTTGAATCACTATAATGAATACAGCGTATAGTGAATGATGAATAATGAATTTATGAATTCACTACATTCGTGTTGTTTACATTATATGCACTTAGGTGCCTATTGCCAACAAAACAGACATTTGAAGCAGTTTTACTCACCACCTGCGGGTCCGACTCATGACCGGGATCATTATCGCTGTGACCGCTCCATCTTTCAGTTTCAAACGATCTGTAAATCCAGCATTGAACTGGGCCTTGTTTATAAAACCTTAAGCGCCGATCCTGAGGGCTCGAGCAGCCACGGAAAAACACGAGATATTCTCCATTCATTTTAACCAATAAAAAAATTGATTGTAACTTTCAGACACGACTTTATCCTTATTTTGATAGTTAATTTAAGCCGGTTTCTATGGTTATTTTAAATGAAAAATATCGAGAGCACATCAATGTAATGCGTGAGCACAAATCTCTCAGCTCCCCTTAACTCTGGGTTCATTGGGAAGCAAGGTTATCTTTCCCTCACAACCAAAAACACACTTCTTTGGTGACATTGTTGATTTCGTGGTCTAAAAACAAAGTGACTTCCGTGAAGCCGAACGAAGTGCGTTGATGGGCGTGCTCTTGCTCTCTCACTCTGGTTGATGTGTGCTCGCTCTTCCGGAAGAAGTCCCCATACAAGGAATTCCGCCCTTTATTACATAATAAAGGGCCATACTTGAAAAAAAAAAGTGTGAAGTTTGTGAGGAATCGGAAGAGTATTTTTGGGAACATCTGCCAATGTTCCCAAAACATCTGCCAATTCCACCAAGTGGTTAAAACGTATAATTTGTATTCATAACAATGACTTTGTTTAACATTTAAAAACAGACATGTTCAAATTCCAAAGCTTGTTAGTTCCTGTTGGTAAGACTGACAAATGTTAAAAGTAATTTTAATGAATACAAATTATACGTTTTAACCACTTGGTGGAATTGGTAGACGTTCCCTTCATCATGCGCCGTGGTATCGCGTCAAATCATTCACAGGTATAAATATGAAGCTATTGTGCACATATGTGATTTTGAATTAATATTTCATGTCGATTTACAATGTTTACATACTGTTGAAACTAATCGTGGTATTGATATCACTGTCGACTCTATAGAACATTGGCAAGGAAAACTAACTTTACCGAGCTCTGAGAGCCCCCTAGTGGTCGGGAGCATTTCCGTTGTGTTGTGAACTTATGTTTGCTTTTTTAATTTCGTTGTGTTGTGCACTACTGGGCCACCGTATCTAACAACATTACACACTAACTAAAGTTAAAAAAGTGAAATCATAATCAACCACCCCTTTAATTCAGTTTAATTTACATGCACATTTACATTACTTACTGTAGTGTGATCTAGGGCTGGACGATTAATCGAAAAGTAATCGAAACCGAAATTCAGAACCTCTAACCGTAATTTTCCCATGTTGGTTATTTCGGTTTTTTAATCCTGTTAATACTTCCCCCTTAAAAACATACTAGCGCGCGTGTTGCCACGTGACTCCGCCCCATCCAGTCAACACGCAGGTGAACGCAGAGTTAACACAGAGACGGCGCGCGAGCTGTGAGCCTTGCGTCTTCACTAAACTTTGTCAGTTGTGTGTGTATTACGGTTTGCCAGTTTAGACAATCAAGCGATTAGACGATCAGATGTGTATTATTATATCGAGCTACCGTGCTCACGCAGCTGCATTGTGGCACGAACACATACAAACAGTAGCTGCACAGAGAGGAGCGCAGAAACTAGTTGTCAGCGCTGTCATGTGATTTATCACTAAAGTAGCTTAGAAACTCAAAACTTATTATAGCGTATAGTTTTCTACTTTTGAAGTAACTATTTACAACCCACAGCTTCACAATTAATAGAGAGACGGTATGACTAATTCACACATGCAATCGACTTTACAACGAGCAGAAATCTGTAAATGTTACGAACCATAGATAAAATAACTGCTGAAAGTGAGCTGTTACGTCAGATCACTCTTTCAAAAGGAAAAAATATCCCACCTTTAATAGTCAAGCATATTTACAGTACAAACCTTGTAAGTGAACTATGAGGGCAAAAAAACAAACAAAATAATCGTTCATTAATCGTAATCGAGGTAAAATGTTCAATTAATCAAGGTTTTGATTTATAATCGTCCAGCCCTAGTGTGATCCATAACGTCCTTCATAAAAGCACTATTGGTTACAAACATAGGACACGTCATATTGATATTACTTAAGTAAATTAAGTAATTTTAATAAATTCGCTTCATAAACCCCAATGTGTGTTGCTCAACACATGGTCATGGACACCGTGAAGAAAAAAATACACTGCATAACTTTGCAAGCACTCTGTTTACATCTTTGCTTTTATCTTCTCCAATCATGTCAAATCTCAGAATTGTGATGGTGGGGAAAACTGGAGCTGGAAAGAGTGCAACAGGAAACACTATCCTAAGAGAAAAAGTTTTTAAAGGAAAGTTATGTTTTAGATCCGTGACTGGAAAATGCCAACAATGTCAGTGGAAAGTAGAAGGTAGAATTATCTCAGTGATTGACACTCCAGGACTGTATGACACAACAGTCGGTGAACAGGAACTGAAGGATGAAATAGTGAGGTGTGTAGAAATGTCTCTTCCTGTTTCTACTGGTCATAAGACTGGATGTGAGATTCACAGACGAGGAGAAGAACACAGTGAAATAGATTCAGGAGAACTTTGGAGAAAATGCTGTACATTATACTATCGTTCTTTTTACTAGAGGGGATCAGTTGAAAACATCTATAGAGGAGTTTATAACAGCAAACAAGCAGGTTAATGAGCTGATCAAACAGTGTAAAGCTGGTTATCAGGTTTTCAATAACACAGAAGAAAATCGAGCACAGGTTAGCAAGCTGTTATGGAAGATAGACACAATGGTGAAGGACAACGGAGGACAGCATTACACAAATCAGATGTACCAGGAAGCTCAGAGGAAAATCTGGGAAGAAGAAGAGAGACGGAGAGAGAAGGACAAGAGACTGAGAAGGGAAGGTGAGCTCATGATAAGGAGGGATGAACAAAGGAGACTTGTCAAGACTGCTAAAGTGGGAGCCTTAGTGGGAGCAAGTGTTGGAGGAATGATTGGAGGCGCAGCACTGGCAGCTAGTACTGGAATGGCACTACCGCTTATAATCACAGGAACTCTTGCAGGAGCAGCTTGTGTAAAAGTTATTGCAGACACAAACAGAAGCAGCGCAAAAAAAGCAGCCAACAATAAATAAACACACAAAAGAATTGTTGTATATAAAACAAAGATTATTGAAGTACGTTTTACAAGAAAATACTATTTCAGTCGTTCTGTTTCAACATTTCATGTTTAATTCAATTCCATGGTTCCATGGGTGTTAAATGTTCTTCATGGAACCATTAATGCCAATAAGGAGCCTTTATTTTTAGGAGTATAAGTCTGAAATTCAGTTACTGGCCTCAAGCTAACCTGATATATACAGTAGAGAGAGTTTTGATTATTTTGCCTAAGCATTTGTAATGTTCTACCTGTCTTTGAATGGTATTTCTTTATGTAACTGGTTTTGTTGGGGAGTCCTTGGTTCTGATTCTTCTGTCTATTAAGTTTTGCTCTAGATTGTTTTTGTTTAAATAAAAATGATTGGGTTCATAAACTTCAAACTGCCTGAGAATCCATAATTACAAATATTTAAATGTGCACATAAGTTCCAGGTAAGTTAAATAAAATAACTAACATTAACAATTTAATCTCCCAGTCAAATTCCAAATTTATCCATTCATTCTCCAAACCACTTATCCTCTATAGGGTCGCAGGCCCAGTCAAATTATAAATTTAAGTAGATTTCAGAGTAGATTTCACATGGTTTGTGAACTTAAGACTCTAATATTCCGAGTGGTGACTGTAGAACATTAGGGTAACGTTTATGGGCAACGTTTTACAAGAAGGTTAACATTAACTTACATAACTACATGAACTTAAAATAAACAATACTTCTACATCATTTATTAAGCTTAGTTAATGTTAATTTAACTAATAATGCATATAACTCTAAACCAAACCCTAACCTGTTAAAAACCTGAATATCAGATCAGCTGACGGACAAGACACCTCAGCATTTGGATAATAGACAATGGATAATAGCTTCTCTCCAGCTCAGTCCAGTGGTGTCTCAGAGGTCCACGGGGTGATGGTAATTCGCCCCGATCAGAACAGTGACTTCAGGGTTTTGTCGTCATAAGGGCAGGTGATGGCAAGATGGAAAAACTCCTCCGAAAAGGATACAAAATCTTGCTGCGTAATCCATGTTGGGTCCGGTCATCTGTCACGGGCGGTTGCAGGTAAACAGACAAATATGAAGAAGAAGGTTCCAACACAAAGAAACCTAAGAACCTGTTGAGTCTCCTCAATTCTAAAATTGGACGAAAACCCTTGTCTCGCTTTGGAACCAGCAAATATGTTGAGTACAGAGAATAACTGTTGCTCAGTGTCACCAAGACCCAAGGATTTGACACTGTGCTCTCCCAGTAACTCAGATGATGTGTCGTAAAACGTCCGACCACCGGCTCTAGTGTCTCAGGCCTTGAAGTTTCGGCCTTTTGAATTTGTGAAGGGATGCTGACGTGGACCCCCTGGAGAACGGTGGGGGGCTGGACTACAATGGGGGTGACTCATCTGGGCATTGTCAGAACCCGGAAATCTCTGAGCCCTGAAACTCGATTAGAGGGCACATGGCGAAAACGTGGTTGCACAGGCGTGTAATGGCGATGAGCAGGTGCTGTTGGCATTCTAAAATTTGGGGTACGCTGCACCTGTGTTAGCTGCTTAGTGGTCACAGATAGCTTCATGCATCTTTCCAACACCTCAGATACATCTGGACCAAAAAGATGTCCAGGAACGATGGGTAGATCCCTCAAGGTCTTTTTACAATCCTCCAGCAATCTGGCCTGAGCAAGCCATACCTACCGGCGAGCAGTCAAGAGCGCTGCCATGAGAGAGCCCAGGTCTCATGTCACATGCCCCATAGCCAGTAAGGCTTTTTGCAAAAACCGTGGGACAGAGGGATCCAGCTCTACAGACTCCAAAGAGTTGGAAACAGCCAAAATTAGTTGGCAAACAGTGTTGTCAGCATGAGTGATGTAGGCAGCTGCCTTGTACACTTTCTTCAGAATCTGTGTGGCCACACTGAACACTAGGGCATCGGGAGTTCCCCTGCAGTGCTTTGTCTGGTGACACCACCAGTGCGGCAACAGGCTGTTCAACTTAAGGTACACTCCGCACTCCAATGGACTCAGCTTCTGCCATTGAAGCCAGAGGGTGAGCAGTCTTGGAACGCCTTTTGGCCATACCTGGTCCTTTGAGGGCACTCGAAAATTCTGTTATGAAGACCTTACATGCAGGCATAACATAGGAATCCATAGGTGAAGGTCTATGGAAAAACACACTTGACAGGATGTGTAGAACATTCATCAAGACCAAGATGGGCCACTGCCATCCGAAGCACTTCCAATGAGTCAACCACCGGGGGTAGAGCAGTCCCCAAAGAATGAAGTGAGTGCTCACGAGAACCACCAGACACCGTAGATCCCACTTGCTTGCCCAACAACTCAGAAACTTCAGTGGGAAGATTATCCTGGAAATGTATGTTGGAAGCACATGTAGACATAGCGTCAAGGTGGGGGCTACGAGGAGTATTAGGTGAAAAGGTAGGCTCTTCATTAGACGAATGTGAGTGAGCATCCTCAATGGAAGCCACAGCAGCAGTAGGAAGTTTTGCTGGTTGGAGGTTTTGCAAGAGACGTTTCATCTCCGCCATGTCTGATGAAAGGCAACCAACTTTCTTTGACAACAGGTGCCCAGCCAAAATGACTGCCACTAAAACTATAGTTGTCTACAACAGAAAAATGTCATCACAACAAACAGGTAAACTCATCTACTCTCTAGTCTGCTTTCACAGCATCATTTAATACTCACCCTCGGGCAAACTATTCTAACTTAAACACTTTCCAACAGGTAGATTTTCATTTGTTTTTTCTTCTCCAAATGATATGAATTCTACAATAACTGATTATTATTATATATTTTTTTTTTATAATGAAGGCATGCTATTACTTCCCTAGCAACAATAATAAGGTCAATAATAAGGTAACTGCACACATTTCCATTTATAACAATTTCAGATTCTATTTCCACGCTAATTGATTGATGGCTTGGTCCCCAGTATACTTTCTTTGCCGTTTAGAGCTGCCAGCACAGCCAGTATCTAAGAATGGCTCAATTTCAGAGCTCCCTTTCTTAGGCCGCACCGGTTGCAGTGCTTCTTGCCCAGTAATGTTCCTTTCACTGCCCAGAGGTTTGTCATGGACCTAACCCAAGGCCTTTCGGTCCCGGTCACTGCCAAGGTAATTGTCATAGCTCAAAGTCAGCATCCAAAGATGCCTCAGTCCATGGCTGGTGTCAAGGCCACTCCAGTCTCAGAGACCCCTTTCTTGGTCCACTCACATGCATTCTTTTGGCAGCTGAGATTGGAACCTCAAATTATCCAAAAAGGGTTGTTTCAATTTTGTCAATTTTCAGAATAATAAAAGAACATTTCAAAACACAACCAGACAGTTTTTGATTACTTTAATGAGATTAATAAAGGCAGTTAGGAATGCATTTTTATTCCTTGGCAATAACAGTAAGATCATTTAAATGCACACGTTTCCATTTATAACAAAACGTCAATTCTCTTTAACACAACATTCAATATAATACTGCTAAAATATATATTACAGAGTTTTTCATTTTATAATACTTCCAAAACTAAAGAACCTAATTGTCACTAAGATGATTAAAAAGTTAGTAACAAAACTTTTGTTATGCAACAAAACTTTAAATACCATATCAATAAATATACATGGTTAATAATATTTCATTTTTACAATAAAAAAATGAGGTAGCCATATGTAACAGTTATATGCATACACTTCTGAATACCTCATTCAGAAAGCTGAAGTAAAACATCAACTTAATCAGTTGTTCATTGCACACACATTCCACCTCGGACACACACCTGCAATCTCAATCATGTGCATACAGATATGCACACACATACTGTACATGCTGGCTCCGGATTCCGGGCTGATGTCAGTTTCGAGATCCAAATAAATGGCCCACACTTATTGAAACAAATAGAGCTGTGAGGCAAGAAAGAGGGGGGAAAAAAGAGAATGTGAGAAAAAAATAGAGATAGCACATACTGTAAGTTTGCAGGGCTTGACAAAAAGGACTGCCTGATGTCCCAGGGCCAGCGTGAAAGACGCTTGGGACAGCTGACAGAACTGTCACTGGCCAGATCAGCCAGTGCTGCCTCATCACAAAAGTTTATCATTTACATGTGTTTTAGAGAAGCAGTCAAACAACAGGAGGATCTACGTACTGTAAGTGTTTTTGTGTTATTTGTAGTTTGATTGTAGTGCTGTGTTGTTGCTAGGAAGTTTGTTTACTGTATTCACGTGGCAAGTCGCGTTTGTTCTCGTTTCGCTCTGAGTCAGTAAGGCGTGGCCAAAGCCAGCTTATAGTACTTAAACAGCTGGAATTTAGCATTTATTATAGAGAAGCAGTCAAGCAACAGGAGGATCTACATACTGTAAGTGTTTTTGTGTTATTTGTAGTTTGATTGTAGTGCTGTGTCATTGCTAGGAAGTTTGTTTACTGTATTCACGTGGCAAGTCGCGTTTGTTCTCGTTTCGCTCTGAGTCAGTAAGGCGTGGCCTGCTGAACTAATTAACGTTGTATCAAGTGGGTATAAAACTGTGTAGTATACCGCGGCAGCGGACGCGGCAGCTCGTGTGAAGCCCTCATCGTGTGAAGACCGAAGAGTGTAAAGACCAGCGACTCTACCTGCACGACTCCACCGAGCAAGGACACCGACAAGGCACTTGAGTATTGCTCTTTTCTTTTTCCTTCTTTCCTTCCTCTTTATACAGTTTGTTCTTGTCTGTCTATCTTGCGACCTGTTTTAGATATGTGCTTCCAAATTCCCACTATTACTATCACTCGTAAATCGCGTGCCACACGTTGGAGGCAGTGCAATCATAACAACCTGCGTATTTTACCCATGTCATCTAGTACATTACTTTCTATTTCTATTGGTCTCTGGAATTGTCAATCTGCTGTAAACAAAGCAGACTTCATTACATCTATTGCTACTCATTCAGGTCTCCATCTCATGGCTCTGACTGAGACATGGATCAAACCAGAGGACACTGCCACACCGGCAGCCCTCTCCTCTAATTTCACTTTCTCTCACACCCCACGCCAGCTTGGGAGGGGCGGTGGCACTGGTCTGCTTATGTCCAATGAATGGAAGTTCAATCCTTTACCAGCTCTCTGTGACTACAGCTCATTTGAATCACATGCAATTACCATCACCTACCCTACTAAAATCCATGTTGTAGTGCTTTATCGTCCCCCAGGTCAGCTAGGTAACTTCTTGGAGGAGTTAGATGTGTTACTCTCATCCTTCCCTGAGGATGGTACTCCCCTGCTAGTACTTGGAGATTTCAACATCCATCTAGACAAACCTCAGGCTACTGACTTCCACACTCTGCTTGCCTCGTTTGATCTCAAGCGAGTGTCTACTACAGCTACCCACAAATCAGGTAACCAATTGGACCTCATCTACACACGCTGCTGCTCCACTGATAATACACTGGTTACTCCACTACACACCTCAGACCATTTCCTCATCACATTTAATCTCAACCTGACCCCTAACTCAACACACACTCCACCACATGTTACTTTTCGGCGAAACCTACGCTCGCTCTCACCCTCCCACTTATCCTCTTTGGTCTCATCCACACTTCCTCCCCCTAAACAGTTCTCATCATTGGACACTAACAATGCTACTGACACTCTTTGCACCACGCTAACATCTTGCTTAGATGACTTCTGCCCCCTCTCATCCAGACCAGCCCGCGCCACCCCTTCTGCCCCCTGGCTATCCGATGTTCTCCGTGAGCATCGGTCTAGACTCAGGGCTGCAGAGAGGAAATGGCGCAAATCTAAAGATCCTACTGATCTTAGCTTCTATCAGTCACTCCTTTCTTCTTTCTCTACAAAGGTCTCCAATGCTAAAACCACATACTATCACAATAAAATTAGCAATTCTACTGATTCCCGCACACTTTTCAAAACTTTCTCTTCTTTGCCCTCCTCCCCTCCCTCCCACATCAGCTCTTACAGCTGATGACTTTGCCACATTCTTCACACATAAAATAACAACTATCAGCAGCCAATTCTCCACATCACATACTGACAATAACATCATAATGGAAAACACACAAATTCTCCCCTCCTTCTCTATGCTCTCTGAGGCAGATGTTTCCAAACTCATCCTTTCCAATCACCCTACTACCTGTCCGCTTGACCCTATCCCCACTCATCTTCTTCAGGCCATCTCCTCCTCAATTGTACCTGCACTCACATTATCAATTCTTCTCTTCACACTGGTACATTTCCCACAGCTTTTAAGCAGGCTAGGATTACACCACTGCTTAAAAAACCCACTCTGAATCCAGCACTTTTAGATAACTATAGACCGGTATCCCTTCTTCCATTCATTGCGAAGACACTTGAGAGAGTTGTGTTCAACCAACTGTCTACTTATCTCACACAGAACAACCTCCTTGACAACAACCAATCTGGCTTCAAGACTGGCCACTCAACTGAGACTGCCCTGCTCTCAGTTACTGAAGCCCTGAGATTGGCACGAGCAACTTCAAAATCATCTGTACTCATCTTGCTGGCTCTGTCTGCTGCTTTTGACACAGTTAACCACCAGATCCTCCTGTCAACCCTCATGTCGAAGGGCATCTCAGGAACCGCACTCCAGTGGTTCGAGTCTTCGAATCTCTCAGGTAGGTCTTTCAGGGTATCTTGGAATGGTGAGGTGTCCAAGTCGCATCATCTTGCTACTGGGGTACCTCAGGGCTCAGTGCTTGGACCGCTTCTCTTCTCCATCTACATGTCATCACTAGGATCTGTCATTCAGGAACATGGTTTTTCCTATCACTGTTATGCTGATGACACACAACTCTACCTCTCATTCCAACCAGATGATCCGACGGTCGCTGGTCGCATCGCAGCCTGCCTGACAGCCATTTCTGCCTGGATGAAGGACCATCACCTTCAACTCAACCTAGCTAAAACAGAACTGCTTGTGGTCGGTGCCAACCCAACACTTCATCACAACCTTTCCATTCAACTTGGGTCGTCAACCATAACTCCTTCCAGGATGGCCAGGAACCTTGGAGTGGTGATGGATGATTGTTTAAGCTTCACAGATCATATTGCTACAACGGCCCGGTCCTGCAGATTTGCCCTGTACAACATTAGGAAGATCAGACCCTTCCTATCGGAGCATTCCACACAAATTCTTGTCCAAGCTCTTGTTCTATCCAGACTGGACTATTGTAATGCTCTCTTGGCAGGCCTTCCAGCATGCACTGTCAAGCCTCTACAACTGATCCAGAATGCTGCAGCAAGACTGGTCTTTAATGAACCGAAGAGAGCGCATGTCACACCTCTCTTCATCAGTTTGCATTGGCTGCCAGTAGCTGCTCGCATCCAATTCAAGGCTCTAATGTTTGCCTACAGAACATCCACTGGCTCTGCACCTCTATACCTAAACTCACTACTTCAGACTTACGCGCCCTCCAGAAGCTTGCGTTCTGCAAGTGAACGGCGTCTTGTGGTGCCATCCCAAAGGGGCACAAAATCACTCTCACGGACCTTCTCCTGGTCTGTTCCTGGTTGGTGGAATGACCTACCACGCTCTATCCGAGCAGCTGAGTCTCTAGCCATTTTTAAAAAACTGCTAAAGACATATCTTTTTCGTCAACACTTGACCCAGCAATATTAGCACTTTTATTTTACTTGTCTTTTTTCAATTTTCTATTCTCTTTCTCCATCTATTTGCGTTTATTAAAAAAAAAACAAAAAAAAAAACCTTGCTACGAGCACTTTACTGATGAAACTATGACTTGACACAGCACTTACATACTGTTGTACTCATGTTGATTTGATTGCTTCTACTATTCTCATTTGTAAGTCGCTTTGGAGAAAAGCGTCTGCTAAATGACTAAATGTAAATGTAAATGTAAGTCTTGCCAGTCGGCATGAAATGGAAGTTGCGAAAGTCTTTTCTTCCTTTTTGTGACATAAAGCTTCGGAGCGTTATGAATCAGCGTGTTGAATCAGCGGTTCGGAGCGCCAAAGTCACGTGATTTCAGCAGTTTGGCGCTTTGACACGCGATCCGAATCATGATTCGACACAAAAGATTCATAACGCTCTGAAGCTTCATGAAGCAGTGTTTTGAAATCGGCCATCACTATATAAGACGTTATTTTGTTTTTTTGGCACACCAAAAATATTCTCGTCGCTTTATAATATTAATATTTAACCACTGTACTCACATGAACTGATTTAAATATGTTTTTAGTACATTAATGGATCTTGAGAGAGGAAATGTCATTGCTGGCTATGCAGGCCTCACTGAGCCATCGGATTTCAACAAAAATATCTTAATTTGCGTTCCGAAGATGAACGAAGGTCTTACGGGTGTGGAACGGCATGAGGGTGAGTAATAAATGACATTATTTTCATTTTTGGGTGAACTAACCCTTTAAGATCTAATGCATGGATCTAAAACAGTGAGACAATAAATAAATGAATTCATTCATTCATTCATTCATTAACGAAGCAAGTGGCTATATTTATGAATGGATTCATTGAATCATTGACTCTCCCGACTTGTTCAAAGCCGCAGATTTGTTTATTAACAAAACACCACTGTGTCTCGCAAGTTCTGCTGTGGCTTTCGTTGGAACTATTATTCCGTTGCAAAATAGACCAAACAATACTGTGTTTAAAATGTACATTACTCAATATTTTTTTTGTTTGTTGAACTGTTGTATAAAATCAATGTCACATTTGCAAGTGTGTGGATATTCTGGAAAAATTGCATTCTTGCTCGTATGTATATTTTTGTATCAAGGAGAGTAAAAGTTTTAAATCGATCTTTTTGCACAGTCTGTGTCTATATTTGTTCTTCATGCTAGTAAGTGCTAAAACCACACTTTTACAAAGGCAAGGAAGACTACTCTGCACACAGCCTATCATATGCCTGCTGCTTGTGTGGATATGCATCATTGAAATCAGCTTGTTATCTTACAAATATAAAATGCTTAAGTTTGTGTGTGCACTCTACCTGTGGCCTCAGTGTAGAGTTTGGACTCATCAGTGCTGGTCACTTTGCAAGTGATGAATGTTTTCCTCCTCTCTATTCGATCCAGAGCACTGTGGATTAAAACCACACTACCCAGAGGCATTGGACTGTACAGGAGAACAGAGTTCAACAGGTGAGATCACAGATAATCAATCCCTAAAGCCACTGTACACTGGAAAAAATAAGGGTACAACTACAACTTAAAGACTGAAGTACTGAAACATTAGCTCACCTGCGGTAGTCGATGTTGAGATTGGCAGTCATAATGGGTCCTGACAGGTAACCAGCAAGAGTACCTGTCACAGTGTCAATCATGGTGGCTATGGCTCCACCGTGGACATGCCTGACATACAGGAAAAAGGTATAACATCATTACTGTTCTCCCATTCTTCACAAATAAAATGGTGGCATTCAATTTTAGGCAATAAATGTAGAATAGAGCACCTCCTTACCCAGGTGCACCCTCTAGTAAACGTCCTGACTGAAACACACAAACGCAGCTCTTCTCCTCCTTATTGACAAACACCACATATTCAAACGCTGCGCCTTGCTCTTTAACACTTCTTGTGAAAAGTCGATTTTCAGCCTGGATGAATTTGCTGAGGTGGATGCCGCCTACCAGACAGAAACAACGTGACATTTGGTTTTACACTCAATAGCATTATCATGTCATTTTGTTTTACTGATCACAGTGACTAGGGATGTGTTCACACTTGTTGTTCAGTTCTCTTGGTTCTTTTGGTCTGGACCAAAAAAAGAAAATGATACATTTAGTCCTGGTTCACTTAGCGTTCACACTGTCATTTTTAACACAAACATAAAGATACACAACAAAAAACAGCTTTTATGATGTTAATTTTGTGATGCAACTGGTAGAAAATCCAAAAGAGTGTTGTGTGCTGGGCTAAATGTGCGTGTTGTATGTGCGTACATATGATGGAGTGGACAACTTCTGAAGAGTTTATAAAATGTGTAAAGGAGTCAAAACAGTGGCAGGAATCCCGCCGTCACACACACAAATGAAGATCTGCTGCGAGGAGACACAGTTCTGATGCCTGTACCGAACTGTGATGGGTAAAATCATGACTATGACGAGAAAAAACAGGTATGCTTCAGAATTCTGTCCTTTTTAGGGTCGCATCTTGTGACATCATGTCCTGTTTTTGGTTCATTTACATGTTTTTGGTCCGTTTTGTGTTCATATTTCAGTAAGCTGCACCAGAGTTAATTTGAAACTGGACCGAGACCCATCTTTTCAGGGGTCTCGGTCCACTTGTTTGGTGTTCACCAGGTTTCGGATGGCAGCGTTCACACTTAATCAAATGAACCGCACTAACAGAGCAATCCCACCAGAGTTCACTTGAATCAAACTAAACCTGCCAAGTGTGAACACACTAGAAGTAACTATGCAAATACATTACCAGTAGCATATTTAATGGAGCGATTGTAGCTGGGCAACCTCCTCCAAGGCCCCCTTGTTTTCTCGCCATTTTCATTGTCAGTGTCACAGAGCGCATTATAATGATCGTAAGCCTTGCGCATCTCTGGACTCCACGATGAGTTGGGCTGGCTGAAGTCCCGCGGACGAGAAGAGAATGGCCACAATGGAATCATCTGGACAAAGAGTGACATTAAAGTTAGTTTTCAATAATGTACTATTCTTTTAAATCTAAGCAATGTTGCTACTGTTAACTAAAACTATTAATTATCTTGAAAGGAAAATAAAATATAATAGGAAAAAGATAAAATGGCGAAGCACAAATAATCTTCTAGTTTAGAGCAGTTCATTATATTAACTAAAACTATTAAAAATAGTTTTTGCTAACTGAAAAAGCTGAAATAAAATAAATGTGTGACCCTGGACCACAAAACCAGTCATATGTCGCACAGGTATATTTGTAGCAACAGCCAACAGTACATTGTATGGGTCAAAATTATGCCAAAAATCATTAGGATATTAAGTAAAGATCATGTTACATGAAGATATTTTGTAAATTTCCTACCATAAATATATCGAAAATTTATTTATTTAGATTTTTTTGCACCCTCAGATTCCAGATTTTCAAATAGTTGTATCTCGGCCAAATATTGTCCTATCCTAACAAATAAATCAATGGAAAGCTTATTTTATTCAGCTTTCAGATGATATATACATCTCAATTTCAAAAAATTGACCTTTATCACTGGTTTTGTGGTCCAGGGTCACATATATATTATAAGACAAATTTAATTGAAATCTGGTAAAATTTGATATATAATCAAAATTTGGTAACCCTTTACAATAAGGCTGCATTTGTTAACATTAGTTAATGCATTAGCTAACATGAACCAATGAGCAATATATTTTTAAATAATCTTTGTTAACATTAGTAAAAATCTCATTTATTGTTTCTTCATGTTAGTTTGCAGTGCATTAAGATTTTAATAATGGACTAGTAAATGCTGAAATTATTATTGACTAAGATTAATAAATGCTGTTAACAAATGAAACCTTATTGTAAAGGGTTACTAAAAATTTAAACAAATTAAAAGTGCTGTCAACTAACTGATATATGTATATAAAAAAAAAACAATCTTTATTTATTCTTTAAATAAACTAAAATTACTAAAACTGAATGAAAAATAAATTAAAGTTAAAATTAAAATAAAATTACAAAATTAATAAAACGACAAAAGCATATAAATAAATTACTAAAATTAAAATAAACTGAAAACATAAAAATATGTTAATTAAAAAAGAATTAATAAAAATTGTGTGTATATAAATAATAATAAAATAACACCGGAGAGGAGTACGTTAGCCAGGTAAGATTGCTCTTATGGGGAAAAAAAAATGTTGAAAATACGACTAAATTTTGCCAATGTGACACAAATGTAGTCATCCATTGATGGCAGCACACCAAACACTATACACATGACCTGCTCATTAACATGACTACAGAAGGAATATGAATTTATCAGCAGTTCAAAAGGAATTAGGAAAATGAAAACGTTACCGAGATAGGCCTGATGGTCTTGAATGAGGACTGCAGGTGCCGGTGTGTCTCTTTAGAGAGCAGCTGGTTAAAACTGATTCCGTTCAGTCCATTAGAGATCTGCTGGCCGTGGAGGTGACCAAGTCTTCTCGCTATGTGTCCTAACATGCTGACTGTAGAGCAGTAGAGGAATGTAGTGGCTGTCACTCCAAAACAAATATAGAAGTTGTCTTATTCTTCTAGACAGGATAAAAGCCTAAATATCTAATTGCTACAACAAATGAATATGACTTTGTTGTAAATGATGTAATAAACTGAAGGCATTTCCACCGCCCAGATTTCAACAGAAACCGCACACAAGCGTTAGCCGCTTAGCCCTTTTTAAGCAATAAACTGGAAAACGAAATAAAGTCTTTATCAATTAGTTAACGACAGAACATTGTATAAAAACGACAGCCAACTTTAAGGTGGGAATACAAGATCAGCCGGTGAACAGTGTGACATTCAGAATCACGGACGTCATCGATGATTGGCTAGTTCAAGCACGCGGAGTGAAAAAGCGTGTCATTATAACCACGTGACAGTAATTCATACGTCTGATTGGTGGGATGAAGTGTTACAACATCCTGTGTGTGTCTGTTGCCACAACAACCCGTGGTTCCAGTGCTTTCGCACTGCTGGAATCTAACGTTACTTTTTTGTATTTTTACATTTAGTAGTTGTTTACCTGCATCTGATGCACAATGTTTGGTCGAGAGGCGCGGCGTTCAACAAACAAGTTTGTGCAGAGAGAGAGGAACAGAATAAGGGTACAGAAATGTTGTTTGTCTTTTATAACATTACAGTCCCAGGGTCCCCCAGAATAAATAAATATTATTAATAATAATAACTTAATTAACATTAACTAAAATTACTACATTATAAAATGGTTAACATACATACACTACCGTTCAAAAGTTTGGGGTCAGTAGCCTAATATTAATACTTTTATTCAGCAAGGTTGTATTAAACTAGACATTTATAATGTTTTAATAAATGCTGTTCTTTTGAACTTTCTGTTCATCAAAGAATTTTCCACAAAAATATTAAACAGCACAACTGTTCTCAACTGTGATAAATACAATAAATGTTTCTTGAGCATCAAATCAGCATATTAGAATGATTTCTGAAGGATCATGTGACACTGAAGACTGGATTAATGATGCTAAAAATTCAGCTTTGCATCACAAGAATAAATTACATTCTAAAATATATTAAAATAGAAAACAGTTATTTTAAAATTGTAATATTATTTCAAAATATTACAGTTTTTGTATCTTTGATCAAATGAATGCAGCCTTGGTGAGAAAACTTTTGAATGGTAATGTAGCCTATAATTAATTAAATGTTTAAAAATGTCATGTATGTTTTATAGATCTTCTCTACAGACCCTCAGAAGTACATGTACATGTGTACTTTTATGCTTATGCTTAACAGATTTCTTTTTTTAACAGAAAGATGAAGCGATTGCTGAAAGGACTGCTGAGCTGGACAGGTGTGTTTAAACTGATGTAAAATCATGACGTTTTAAGATTTAGTCTATAAGAAATTTAAAACAAAGAAACATTATGACATAAAATTAATAAGAAATACTGCAGTATTATAGGTCACTAATCATATATGGATCATTTAAATGACTCTGCCTTATATTAAGAGTTGGATACAGCAGTAATTCTGATATATATATATATATATATATATATGTACTTGTTTCAGAATCAAGAGTGTGATGTTGAAAGCTCAATTTGAGTGTCTCGGACTTGCTGTTTATGAAAAAGCCCTGAAGCACAGAGAGAGGACCAAACAGAGAGAGATGGAGTTGTGGAATACTTCTCTCACTCTGGTCAGTATATACAGTTCTTCTGTGACTTTCTTTTGTTTATCTGAAAGTATTAAAATTTTCCTTGGGAAAATATAAAATAAATGGGTGCATAAACAAAATAGCATCTACACCTTAACATTTATGACTATGTCCCGGTTTCACAGACATAACTTAGATTAAGCCAGGATTAGGCCTTAGTTCAATTAGGACATTTAAGTAGCTTTTTTAAATGTGCTTTAGAAAAAACATTACTGGTGTGCATCTTGAGACAAAACAATGGCACTGCACTGACATATTTTAAGATATGTCAGTGCAAGTTACTTTTAGTTAAAACAGCTCAAACATGCATTTTAGTCTGGGACTAGATTTAAGCCTTGTCTGTGAAACCGGGGGTAAATGTTTCAATAGTGTTTAAAGGGATAGTTCACCCAAAAATGAAAATTCTGTCATCATTTACTTGCCCTCATGATCGTTTCAAACCCATAAGACTTTTGTTCATCCTCAGAACACAAATGAATATATTTTTAATGAAATCTGAGAGATGCAACTAACTTTTAAGTTTAAAAACGTTAATAAAGAGATTGTAAAAGAAATCTATTTGAAAGTCAGAGTGGTTTAATCCAATGTTTGAGCTTCTGTTTACCATTTGAGTGCTCTGTGTACGTTCGCTTATGGGTTTGGAACGACATGAGAGTGAGTAATTGATGACAGTAATGTTATCACGTTTGGGTAAACTAACCCTTTGAAAGAGTAGTTGCAATAACAGTTTATCATCAGCAGGGGGTGGTATAAAGACACAGGAAATACTGTAGTTTTTGTGGATCTTCAAGTTTCAAGAGTGTCTTCTTACGGAATCCAAATTTGTTTATCTTCAGGTTCCCCAGGTTCATTTTTAGTGAGCAGGTTTATTTGGTTAGCTACTGAGAAAGACATAATAACAGCTAGATTACACTCTGACACCCTTCTGTCACAGATATTCAAACAGTTGCTTACGACAAACAGCAGGTGTCAAATGAGGGTATTGGGAACAATTACATGATTCAGTATTGCTTAAATTGTTTATCCACGCTTTATCCTGTAGTTTATCTTGTAACAGACTGGACAAACAGAGTTATCTTGAGCGCTCATCCTTATTGTATGTAGGTCCTATGAAAGCAAAAATAACAGGAAAGTGCTAGAACAAATTAACCAATACTGAGGAACAGGGTTGTTGTGCCAAGTTTCAGTGTTTGCTGCACTAAATAAAATATTTACAACTAATATCTCATAATATGCTTGGCAAAAAAGCATATAAATTCAATGTAAAACCATTTGCTAATTTTAGTATTTTTATTGTTTTTATGTATTCATTTTATTGTTTAATATATGTTAAGGGATTTTTTCTGTGTGTTTCCCAACATTCTAAATCCAACATCCAACTTAAGAATGTAGGAAATATTGACATTTGTTGGGTTTTTGTGAACCGGCTCTATTATATACCACACCTTCTCAGCAGTTGTCTCATTTTTTTGTGTGGTATTTGCATTGAAGGAAGATTCAAATATAGTTTTGACTTGTAAATGTTGTTGATATTGACAGCAGCAGGAAAAGGGGTAACACTTTAATTTGTTACCATTAGATTATGTATTAACTAACATGAACTAACCATGAGCAATACATTTGTTACTGTATTTGTTAATCTTTGTTAGCGTTAGTTAATAAAAATGTCATTGTTCATTGTTTGTTCATGTTAGTTCACAGTACGTTAACTAATGTTAACAAATACAACTCTTGATTTTAATAATGTATTAGTAAATGTTGACATTAACATTAACAATAAATGCTGTATAAGTGCAGTTCATTATTAGTTCATGTTAACTAATGTAGGTAACTAATGTTAACGGAAAAGGTTATTATATCCTGTGTTTCTACAGGTACGGAGAGAAGCGTTACGCAGGTTGCTGGAACAGGAAAGACAGGTGCACATCAGAGAGCTGAGCAAGATTGGCCTGGCCATTTATCAACAAAGAGCATAAACCATTAAAAACATATTCCCACGTTCAGCCTACACATTCACAGCTTTATAATATACATGGTTTGTATATGACTGTTCAGAATTGTTTTATTTTATTCTGAAGTTCCCTTTAAACACACAAGGAGCAGTCACAATAAGTTCAAGAATAATTTATGCAATTTTATATTCTTTATTTAAAAGAATTAAAAGAGCAGTTTCGTGTCTATCCTTGTGTTGTTCAACTGGTCGAAGTTGATATGGGATTTAGAAAGTAATTAGCAATGCAATACTTTTTAGAGAGTAATTTGTACAGTAATCTAATTACACTGTTGAAGATGCAATTAGTAGCTAATTAATTACCTTTTTAGAGTAACTTACCCAATGCTGTAGTATCTTTCAGAAATCATTCTAATATTTTTGCAAGACTAGTTTATTACTCTATTTACTGCATCATTTATACAAAGCGAAAACATTCACTATGGATAAGCCTTTTTAAAAAATTATGAGCAAAAAGGAATAAATCTTTAATAGTAACCATTAAAGAGACCCCAAATGAACTATTTCCAGGAATTAATTTATGGTGAACTTAAAAAATAATAATAATAAATTACGGTCACCTGAAAATATTCCTGTTTTTAAAGGGTTAGTTCACCCAAAAATGAATGAATTACTCACCCTCATGTCGTTCAGATCTTCATTCATCTTCAAAACACAAATTAAGATATTTTTGATGAAATCCGATGGCTCTTTTGCCAGAGGCCAAAGTCATGTGATTTCAGCAGTTTGACACGCGATCCAAACCACTGATTCGAAACAAAAGATTCAAAGCAGTGTTTTGAAATCGCCCATCACTAGATATTGTTGAAAAGTCATTATTTTGTTTTTTTTGGTGCACAACAAGTATTCTTGTCGCTTTATAATATTAAGGTTGAACCACTGTTGTCACATGAACTGTTTTAAATATGTTTTTAGTACCTTTCTGGGCACTGAAAGTGTAAATTAACTTCCTGGCTATAGAGGCCTCACTGAGCCATCGGATTTCATCAAAAATATCTTAATTTGTGTTCTGAAGATGAACGAAGGTCTTACGGGTTTGGAATGACATGAGGTTGAGTAATTAATGACCTTATTTTCATTTTTGGGTGAACTAACCCTTTAATATTCTGGAATTACAGGTTCCTGTTATGGCTGTTAGAAGGTCTATTGTTGCATATTCTTTTGAAAGACAGGGTAAACACTGTTCACATTAGAACAGGTCTGTGTGTCCTTTTCCAACAACACACAGTTAAATTACCTACCATGAAGAAAGATATCATTGGTAAATATGTACATGTTCCCACCCTGAAGATCCTGCATTAAGAAATTTCTCCAGTCATAAAAGTAAGTGTGAATTTCAAAAACCTTAAAGAGTGACTCAAACACTTACTGAAATGCCATGAATGTGGATAAACAGGTTAACAGAACTGGATAAATGGGACTATTTGTTAGATTCACATTTGTTCACATAGTGCTGTTATAAATTAAAAAGCTCACAATGTAAGTCACTGCTAATGATTAAAATGAAAACCGCCAAATGTTTCTAAGACCAAGGATTTTTTTTATACTTGTACATAACCTTTAGCATTCTGACAGTAAAACTTGTCAATCCTCCTCCAGTCTGTTTCTTTTGGTGACCAGAACAGACACACCCCATCCTCCAACACTCACGGATCCAGTCTAGCTAATTGTGTGCTGAACAGAAGAAAACACACCTAATTCTCTAAAGAATCTTTGGTTTAAGCTGCCACTGATTGCTCAAGTGAAATGATGCAACAAGAAACTTGATAAACGCTCAACAAGGTTAAGTTACACTGTATGATGAGCAAACAGACATTATCAGAGAGTAATATCTTATGTTTGCATAAGCATATACACTGGAAGTGCAAAATGAATAATGAATTTAAATAACAGGAAATGTTCAAAGCAGCGTTGGGGGTAACGCATTACAAGTAACGCGAGTTACGTAATCAGATTACTTTTTCAAGTAACTAGTAAAGTAGTCTCGCGTAGCCAGACCTTCAGACTGACGGCTGAAGGTGACTGACATGTAACGCAACCAACCAATCACAGTTTGTTTTGTTCCGCGTCATGTTTAGGGGCGTGAACATATAACGTAGACGTCCCTACATTAACAGACCAGTGTGCATCTAGTAAATTATTCATTCAAGAATGTTGTGCAAGTTTACTCCAACAATGGACCAGCAAACTTCATATAGGCCTACTTTTGAAAATACAGCGTTTAGTTGATCCTGGTAAGCGCTCATTGTCACAGTTGTAAACACAACGGAGTTCTTCTTCCACAAAGGGGTTTGGCGTCACAGCATTTGTTTCCAGGCGGACCGTTAAAGAACACGACACACAAGTTTCTGGACATCCTGTAGAATTCAACCAACCAGATGACTTCGAAAATCCTGAAGTGTTTCCAGTTAAGTGTGCCATATGCATCAGACATTCAGCCAACGGTCTGTGGGCGTGACGTCTGAGGCTGAGACTACTAGTAAATTAACACATTACTTTTTAAATTTACAACAAAATATCTGAGTTACTTTCTCAAATAAGTAACGCTTTGTTTCCCATGTATTAACTGACACCTCTCCTGTCCCAGTGTTGAAAGAAATCAATAGTAAAGTGCAGAGGCATTGTGTGCGCTGTGTAAACATGATGGTTATTGTAGTTTGGACCAGGGGCGTTTCCTCCGAGGAGGCATGGGAGGCAGTGCCTCCTCAAAAAATTAGGATGAGAAAATAATCCATATTACAAAAATAAAACAACGCAAATATTACAGAATGTGACAATAAAAAGTGTACAAGTCTAAAGGAACACTGTCCAACAGTGACACCCGCAGGTGAAGTTACAGTGGGAGTCCGCGTCTCCTCCTCTCCCCTCATAGAAAATCAATAGACCCGGGCTGCGTTCCAGTTCGTTTTTTAAATGCCCTTCCCTCGCTAACTTCCCTCAGTCTCGTTGACTCGGATGTACGTCATTGCTTACGTTGCATGAGTGCCCACTACTGGCGGAACCTTTGCAATGGGCTGAATTGGAACGTCCTAAGCCCTTGATCACTTGGAATCCGCAATGGAGCTGATTTATTATTTATTTTTTCCCCTTACAAAATTGTTTAATGCAGCATTCTATATGTATATAAGTGTGTTTTAAATATTTAAAAAAATAATTAATATATCATAGAGTTGTTTGTGGTGGGGTAAATTAAACGCGATATGCCGTGACGTCACAATCGTGTTGCATTGTGGGTTATGGAGCTGCCTGAAGTGTACATATGAAGTAGACTCGCTCCCTCTGTCAAAATCGAGGGAGCGAGGGTCTGTCCATATAAACTTCCCTCGTCCACTTCACGAAGTGGAACACACTTCAAAATGGTGGCAGGGATTCCCCCGAGGGGAAGTGCTTAGGGGAGTTCGCGAGTGCGTGTCTAAAACTGGAGTGGAATGCAGCCCCGCTAAAGCGTGCGGTGGGTTTTGTGGGGGGTAATAGAGAATGAATGGGGGAGAGCCTCCATCGCGCTATAATCGGTTATGATTGGTTTGTGTGATAAATCCCACCTTATATCACCAAGATATCACCGCTTTATGTCATGTCAAAATCAAACTTGAAAAGACCTGAAAACATGATGACTGCGGTTTTTATTGAGCAATCAGCTTGGTGTGTCTTTGTTTACTGAGCATGACTGATGATCCAAAATAAATTGGCTATTAAAAAGAACAGCTGAAAATCAATACACAAATAAAATATATTGTTTAACCCTCTATGGTACATTGTTGCCTCCAAGCAACATAGTCTATTTTAGTTTGTTTTTAATAAAATTAAACTTTTAAATGAACGTTTAAAAAAATAAATTAATTAAAAAAGGAATGAAAATGTTAATTGATATTGTTATAGTTTTTAGCAGGAAAAAATCACCACAAATAATTTTTTCCTCATTGATATCATTTTGCGTACCATAGAGGGTTAAACTGTTACTGCCTTTAGTTATTATTTTGGAATAAATGTAAAAATGCTCAAAACACTAACTTGATTGACTTGGTTTTAATAAATAGAACATTAATTACATTGTTAATGTAAAAATACAAAATAGAGTTGTATTTGTTTTCTTTTTTGATGTAATGAAATGTTCATTTAACAAGGAAAATGTGAAAAGTAACAAGACATGAATTTACATTTGATTTATAAAAAAAAAAAAAAAAAAAAAAAAAAAACTGTGAGGTCATTGTTTGCCTCATTTCAGACGCCACTGGTTTGGACTAAATGTGAACATGCATCTCACTTGCACAAAAACAGATTCAGTATTCCTCAAAATGAATAAAAACAGTGAAACTCAGAATATTACTGCAATAATTAAATATGCAATAATTAAAATTAAACCTGCAATAATTAAATATGTTAAATTACACAAATATACCCCCCCCCCCCCCCCCAATTAGTTACTTTTTTTTTAGGGAGTAACGTAATATTGTAAGGCATTACTTTTAAAAATAACCTTCCCCAACACTGAAAATGAGCAATGAACTTAATTAAAATGAAATGTGCAAAGCTTGACTTCCTTAAGAAAACTTTTGAGTTTCGCAACTGCCAAACATTGTTTTTTGTAAAAATGAGTCTTTTTTCACATTAGTCTTAATTACACATTTATTTAGTGCATTGGTCATAAAGCAGCACATCCATACCTTTTTTATGAAACATATGTAACATATTTAACAAAGTGAAAAAGGGTTTGAAGAAAAAAATATACACAATCCCATCCAGAACATTTTTCCTGAGAGAACTCCATTAGACTTCTGAAATCCCTTCACAGGGCAACTGCACACAACTTCCTATAAACAGACAAGCAAAAGGACTTATTGTAAAAAAACATTCTGATCTGTGATCTTTGAAATTATAAACAACATAACTATTAGAGGTAATTTAGGCTACTATCATAATCAATGGAATAAATTAAAATCAACCACTCTTACTTTGCCTCTTCCATTGTAACATCCACAAATTTGCAGATCTTTACATCTCTCTCTAGAATGCTTTGTTTTAGACCCTGAATCTCCTCCTCAGCTTTCTTCTTTTCAGCTTCTTGGTCTTCTGCAGAGTAACAAGGGAGAGAGTGAGACAAAAATGTTGACAATGAGCATTATATTATCCACAAACCTTCTGACACTAGAGTACTTTAGTTCTAATAAAACCCCAGAAATAAGATTAACTCATATTTACCCTTTAGTTTCTTAAGTGCATCTTTTGCTTCATTGCTCTTCTTCTCTAATGTACCCTGAAACGGAAAGACAGACAGAGAAAGGCTGTGTGAGAGCAGCTATATGCTTATGGTTTATATAGTATGGGCAGACAAAACAGGAACACAGGGCTCAGTTTAACAGAGAACACTGTAATAGACCTGTCACCAAACTTGATTTGCATAAATGCTGTAAAACATCCACTGTGGTGATGTAATACAATACTGTAAAGAATCCTGAAACATCACATATATTGCACATTCCAACTATCAAGAGACGCAGAGATGAAATGTGCTATATTTTAGGAACCATTCAAAGTAGTCTTTTAGTCATCTATTTGCTCTAACTATATCATTCAATTTTTTTTTAAAAATACAGTAAGAACAGTAATATTGTGAAATATTATTGCAATTTAAAATAACTATTTTATATTTAACCTGTTTTATATTGTAATTTATTCTTGTGATGGTAAAGCTGAATTTTCAGCATCATTACTCCAGTCTTAAGTGTCACATGATCCTTCAGAAATCAATCTAATATGCTGATTTGCTGCTCAACAAACTTTTTTTATTATTATCAATGTTGAAAACAGTTGTGCTGCTTAATATTTTTGTGGAAACTGAGATACAGTTTGATAAACGGAACGTTCAAAAGAACAGATTTTTTTCTGAAAATAAATCTTTTTGTGACATTAATAATGTCTTTACTGTCACTTTGATCAATTTAATGCATCCTTGCTAAATAAAAGTATTAATTAAAAAATATATTACTGACACCAACGATTTGATAGCTAGTGTACACAAGTGATCAAATTAATATATTGAATTTTTCCTTTTTTTTAAGCAATACTTTCTAATCATCATTTACTTCTATAATAATGATAATAATAATATAAATGCAATGTATTTGATTCAGAAATGGCAACTACAGTAGAGGCGGTCTATTGGCTCTTTTTTTTACTTATCTTGATAAGTTGCAAAACTGGAAATACAATTTTCTTTCCATGTTTAAACAGTGAGTGCAACTGAATTTAATGTGTTTTATATATTTGCATATTTAAACCTCATTATCAGCTTTGTTGGTTTATTTAAACATATTGTAATAGCTTGCAAATGTATGACATTCAACAAGAAGTCAACAATACAAAAAATTGTGCCCTATTGGCAAGCAGTCACATCTCAAAACTGGATACTGTTACGGTTTCAAAACTTGTTTTATATGATCATATAGTGTGGAAAAATAATCATTCTGTGTCACTGTTTCCACAAAAACATTAGCAGCACAACTGTTTTCAACATTAATTATAATATAAAATGTTACTGGAGCAGCAAATCAGCATATTAGAATGATTTCTGAAGGATCATGTGACACTGAAGACTGGAGTAATGATGCTGAAAATTCAGCTTTGCCATCACAGGAATAAATTACATTTTAAAACATATTAAAAATAGAAAACAGGTATTTTTAAACTGCAATAATATTTCACAATATTACTGCTTTCACTGTATTCTTAATCAAATAAATGCAGCCTTGGTGAGCATAAGAGACTTCTTTCAAAACTTTTTTTTTCTTTTTTCAAATCTTACCAACCCCAAACTTTTAAAAAGCAGTGTATATAGAGCATGTGAATATAGCATTTCACGCCGCAGGAGATAAACTTCTCAAAAGTATTTAATGTCACCTACCCTCATTTCACAGACAAAAGAGCAAAAAGGAATTGCTGCATGTGAAGGAATTTGATCAAACTAATCCGAGTTTGTGATTGATCTAAAGTGAATGAATCAAAATCCATCAACTGACTTAAATCAGAAAATCACTGTAAAGCTCAACTGTTCAATATTATTTACATTACCTTCTCAGCATTGCAGGTGCCGAGTTCCTTTTCAGATTCAGCAGTGCCTTTCTTAATGTCATCCTTCTGTTTTTTGAGCTGATCCCTCTGTGTGGTCAGAGCACTAAGCTTTTTATTGATCTCCTCCACTTTCGTCTTGGTTGCCATGATTCCATCCTCCTTCAACTTCACCTGCTCACCAGAAACAACGATGCGTGTTTTCAGGTTGCGGATGTTGAGCTCCTGCTGTACGGCCTGGTAGACTATAATCAGCAGTGCACATAAGGCCAGGAAAACCATAGCCGATATGCCTCTCATCCTGAGGGAATAAAGGTAGGAAGAGAGAGGAAGAGAAGACCAAAAGAGTTCCTCAGCGGACAGCTGGTTTTGTTTTTTCTCTCTCTCTCTCTGTGTAGACACAGTCACTTGGTTCTCATGGCAGCAGCACCTGCTGTTGAATGAAACTGACGCAACTCCCTGTCCTGTGTAGTTCCAGAAAACCTTTCGATCTGAGCCAGAGACAGGTAAGCCTGTCTTACCTGTATAACTGGATGTCTGGATTTAAGCAAACAAAGGTGTGTGTGCATGTGTGTGTGATAGAGAGAGAGAGAGAGAGAGAAACCTCAACACTTCCTTGATACTGTTGCTGTGATCCCTGACCAACTTTTCCACTCTCCACCCACCTTTGTTTTATCAAAGGAAAATAGGAAGAAATACCATGAACTCGTGAATCTCATGAATTTTGTTCTTTGTTCCCATCAAATTATATATATAGGTCTATATATCCTATATACTCGATATAACAAACAATCCTCCCTTATCTCTCACACAAAAACCCAACGGGGGGGGAATTAAGGGTTACAGGTGTGGCATTATAAACTCTGCAAATTTAGTAAATCATTACAAGGTGGTTAAACAGGATGACCCGGGATACTGTTTGCGTGACTTAACCAACATGTCATCTGAGTATCGAAACCCCCAGCCAGGATTAACAGCTAGGTGCTCACCTGGTTCGTTGAGGATTCAATACTCTACTGTGAAGGCTTGGCTCGGCAGATGTTAAAATTATTTTGTCCATCATTGTACTTGGATTTCAATTCAAGTGACACGTTTCAGGCGTGGCTAAATAGAAGAATTTCTTCGATGTCTGACAATACTTGTATCATAAGAGACCTGGACGTGCAACGTGGTCGTAACAGAACCTGTCAGAACAAGCGTCAACAACTCACTGAACCGACTCATTGAACGAGGAATCATTTCTGTCGGACTCGAATGTGTCCGATTCATGAACCGAGGGCTTGACTGAAGTTAGCATAATGTTAAATAAACGTATTGAAAATAGGCCTATACTACTTAAATGAGAGATTTATGAGCACACATACAAAAGTTTGTTTCATTAAGGCAAGACATACAGGCCAAAACCATTGTTTTTCTTATCTGTGTTCTGAATGTTTTTACAGATGGGATTGTTCATAACATTTATTCCGAAAACATGGTGATTTTTTTTTTAATGGAGTAATAAAAGGAGGCAACCTATCCTAAATCCCCTTTGGTAAAAACCTATAACTCTAATATGTCAACAAAATAATAACCGGCTTTATATCTAATGCTCAGATTTCTGTTCTGGAAATTTACGCAAATTTGGGCATATTTAATTAGATAATGCCTCATTTGCATGTTTAAACATAATATTTCAGAAAACTTGTAATACAAAATAAGTGATTAATCAACTTATTGGGAAAGTATGTTGAGTCTAGCTAGCTAGCTAGGTGTCTTGTCTTATACATTTTTTTAGTGTCTAAATCTTTTTTTAGCTAAGAGATGTAGCTACATTACATTATTTTTAGGTGTTTAGGATAAATGCATATGCTATAGGTTTAAATGACTTTATATAGCCCTACGTTTTGTGAGCTGAATCACAGCTGACCTGGGAAACATGAGATAGGCTACTAATAAAAAATAAAAATCGTGAAAAACTTAAAAAGAAAAACAGCAAAACGTGGCTGCAACTTAGGCTTTTGTAATCATGAGGTAAAATAATTGCTGAATCAGTTTAACCGGTCCTTGAAACGAACTGTTCGAAAGAACCGATTCGGGGAGATGACTCGGACTTTCCATCAAGCGTAACGTCTTACGTCGTGCTTTTTGTCTGTACGCCAAAGCGTTCGTGGGGTGGGCGTGGTTTTTCACAGGTGTCACAGGTGTAGCGTCGTCTCCACTCCTTTCAAGCACCGCTCAGGTGAACAGGGATTTAAAAAAATATATCAAACCAGGAAGGAAGCTATTTGAGAATAGTTACATTGCTTTTATTTTGCATATTTTACCATCAGTCTCTGTTAACATCACCGAGAACACACAGCGTTTGCTCTTCAACATAATGCCCTAGCCTTCGTCGTGTGGGAGGGGTTTGTATCTGCGACAGGTAACTCTGATCATCTGTACACCTGCACACGAGAGAGACAGGATCTGAATCCGGTCCATCTTCCTCTTGAGTCCTCCATCATGAAGTTTCCTGCCCTGCTCTTGGGTTTTGTCTTGGTGTGTAGTCTGGGCATCGCTGGCTACATCCATACCAGACGGAAGCAGGAACTGCAACTGAATAAACAGGCTTCATTTCTTGATATTAAGTTCAGAGTGACCAGAGATGTTCTGGGAGAATACCAAGATCAGCTGATCCAGTCCAACACACAGATGGAAAATACCCAGAAAGAGATAGATACTCTAACCAAAGACCTGTCCCAAGTTAAGACCGTAGTAGAGCAGAAAAAGAGTGACGCTGCTACCTGTAAAGGAGAAAAGGTGAGTTGTGATGTTTTATTTTTATATGCTCTCAACAATTAATCCATCTCAGACCTTATTTAAATGCTTCATTGTATTACCGTCGTACTTTACTGTCCAGCCATTGTAACTGCAATGTCTCAGCTGTAGGCCTAAGTGACACCTGGGGTTTATTTTAACCGGTTTAATTTTTTCTTCTCCAGAAACGATTCACAGATGAAATTGCTGCTTCAGAGTCAGAGAATAAACATATCCAGGGTGAGTTTATTTTCAGTTTTAAAAGGAATACAGTGTGGAAATGTCTTAAAGATTGACTTAAAGTAATATGGAGTAGAAAACAGCTATTTATTTTCACCTTGCGTTGTATCTCGGATTAACTACATTTGACACTTATTGTAAAGCCCATGACAATACTGCCCCCCTGCGGCAACAAATGCAAGTCAGTCGTGCCTGGATAAATGCCAGATAAATAATGATACCTATTGTTTGTCGTTGAGTACTGAAATTGCACAATTGATGTCAATTAATGTTAATTGCTCATTTTAATCATTGTTTGCTGTACATGGACCTGCTTGTACATGGAAAGCAATGTTATGTGTGTGTGTGTGTGTGTGTATATATATTACATTTTTCTGTTTTTCCATTCTTAGATGAGTTGGTCAAGGAAAAGTCCCATTGGGAAACTGAGGTTGCTTCTCTTAAAAAACAATTGGAGCAGCAGAGCACACTCTGCAAGTACATCGACAAGACCTCCGATGAAGGAAAGTGAGTGAATTTGTATAACAGAATAATTTGTTATAGATCTCCAATCTCATTTAACTGTCAGATAATGTGTGAAGTTAGTTGAACTTGTTGATTGGTCAATCATTCTGTGCTCAGTTCAGAATGTACATATGAACCTGAAGCCTTTAAATGAGGATTTTACATTGTTACTTATTTAAACTTTAAAATGGTTTAAAACTTAAAATTGATTTAAATAGGAAATTCACTTCTGCTGAGCATTAACATTGCTTAACAATACTCTTTTTTTACTTCTCCAAGGAAACTGTGTAACATAATTGACGAGCCACAAAAGCCAGAGGCAAAGCCCAATGAACCAGCAGCAAATGAAGCCAAAGCTGAACAACCGAAACCTGAGGAAAAAAAAGCTGAAGCGCCAAATGCCGAACAGCCAAAAGTAAATGCGGCGTGAAGGAAAACCAAGTGGATTGAGTATGTGTGTGTTAGGGAGACGGAGAACAATTATACCACGTCAGCGTCCACAGCTGAACTGTATAGGAAGATTAGCTAAAGGTGAACATCTTGCTTGGGTTGATCTCCAACATTCCACAGGCATCCTTGAAATGACAGACACAGACTTTCTCAACTATGGGTTTGAAGTTTGACTGACAACATCACAAGGTCTGCCATGTTCCTGCTCTGTTCTCTCAAAAATAAATCATTTATAAGGAATATGGGATGATACCGGTGTATTGACCATATATAGCATATCTGCTATATATCAGTTGCATTTTGTTGTTCACTTTACCCACAATTAAGTTATGAAATTTCCTTTGATTGACTTTTTTCATTTCCTTTTTTTTTTTTTTTTTTTTTTTTTTCTTTTTTTTTTTTTTACAGAGTCATGTTTCTTGACTTTCTGGGTGTGTTTGTCTTTTTAATATTTCTTTCTTTCTTTTTTTTTGCCCGTTACAGTGTCATTATGACCCTCCCTCAGGCTCAAGCATACATGCCCGCTTGTATCGACCAATGGGAAAGCTTTGACCCTCTTACTGTCACTCCTAATTATCCTCACTTTGTTACCCCAGTTGCTATCTTTATGTAGTCCTGACAACAACAAGCTTACCCAATCAGAGCCTTCAGTGGAGCAGTTATGAGTTGCTCTTCAGTGTCCTTTGTTAATTTTTCGTTTTATACTGAAATATTGTGATGTTTGATGTAAAAATAAAAGCAGAGTTTGGTTGGACATTTCTTTTTATGTATTCTTCCAGTAAATGGATGTTTACTGTTATTTAAAACGTTTGCCTAGTCATTGTTCTCTACTCTTAATCTCAAATAGTGTCTTAACAACTGAGTTTGTTGTTCTAGGTTGTTTAACCAGTTTGATGGGTATGTGAAAGTAATGTTACAATAGGTTTTTCAGGTGACATGCAGTTTGAGACCAAACATAATATACAGCACCACCTTTTGACAAATCCTTGGCAGTAATTATACAGTTGTGTCATTTTAATTAGGTTTTAAAGGAATATTTGGGTTCAGGAGAACAGAAAATAGCACTTCAACCGCCCTTTACCCTCTTCAGGCTGTGGGTATAAAGATCCTTCCATACCTGGAGGACTGGTTGATCTGTGCACCAAGCCGTCACCAGGTCTTGAGAGATACTGTTATCAACCATATACACGAACTCAGGTTCCACATGAAACGTGAAAAGAGCAATGTCATACCACGGCAACAAACCGTATTTGTCGGGTTATTTTTTTGAACACCTTGACAATGACAGCATCTCTCTCCATAGAGGGGTTATCTACTCTGGCACAATCTTTCCGCTAGGTCAAGCAGATGGAGATGGTGCGGTTGCAAAAATTAGTAGGCAATAAAGGTAGTGCCTCCGGGACTGCTCAAAGCACGACCACTGGATCAACAAGTTTCGACTCCACCCCAAATTACACAGGTGAGTAAAGTTAAAGGTCACACGGAAATGTTTTCAGGCTCTGTGTCCATGGATAAACAAAAGGAGGTTGAACCAAGGGGTTCCTCTGGGGAATATTCCAGTAAGGAGAATGGTGGTGACAACGGATGCTTCCTCTGACCGGTTCGGGGGCTGTCTGGCAAGGCAGAACAATCAAGGGTTTATGGGTGTTCCCCTAGACCAGAGGTCTCCAAACTCAGTCCTGGAGGGCCGCTGTCCTGCAAATAGTTAAGCTCCAACCCCAATTAAACACACCTGAACCAGCTAATCAAGGTCTCACTATGCATACAAGAAACTTTCAAGCAGGTGTGTTGGAACTGGACATTCACACTGGACATTGGACATTGGACATTGACACAACTCAGCTGTTTGTGTGTTTTGATAAGAAAATAGCAGACAACCAGTCTTAAAACAGCACCTGTCACATTGGATAGTAGACACTATTGCACAAGCGTATTCCAGCCAAAGCTTACCAGTTCCAGGGAACCTGGAAGTAGAGACTTGCACTCCCGCGGGACCCAACGCAACAGAGTACGGCGCGGGACAAGATTTGATGGGCGCGTGCGGTGAAACACTACTCGTGTGCGGGTTGCGGGAGAATCAAAAGATTCGCGGGACTCCCGCAAAATAGAAATATCTAAACATAAAATATCTAAAAACTAATAAATTGTTATTCATATATTGCAAAAAAGCAACAAGAACAACTAATACCTATAAAATAAAAACGATTTACAGTCGCAAGCATATGCGAGATTTTATTTATAACTTGTGTTTGCGTGTTGAGCAATGTAGCCAATCACAGACATATCTGTTGATTTCTGAGACGCAATGGAGAGGTTAGATGTTAGAATCCTCTCACCACTCAAAATGCCGGAGTTTTTATGCAGTGCTGAAATTTGCGCGCTCACGAATCCTATTATTATAACACACGAAGTGTAAACATTATGAAAGATTCATTGTTCATATATTCATTGTGTTATAACAATAGAGCTTTGTGAGATCGCGATTAACTGAGATGTCAGCTTTTTAGTCGTTTTAAAGGGATTAAAACGCATTCTGCCATACCAAACCATGCACGCAGCAGCTTGCTTTTCGGTTAAAACTAACTGTGGTTTGTGAATGTTGATGCTTTAATAAAAAATATTTTATGCTCGTTTATGCTGGGATGTTGTGGTGACACATAACTTAGTATTTCATGGATGTACGGACAAAAATCTATATAAGCTACTTTTATGCGGGATTTTGCGGGCGGGAGCGGGACAAAACATGAATGTTGCGGGCGGGAGCGGGACAATATAACATTTTTTTGGCGCATCACATCAAACTTCAGCTTCTCATCAGATCTTCTGTCCAATCAAATGCTCTCTAGAATCTGAAGTCCCGCCCCCTCCTACACTATAAACAGATGCCGAAGAAGCTGCGGCTAAAATCGATCATTTGTTCACACATTTAGTAGTTTCTATATGGTGAATGGTACATAGTGCACTATATAGAGCATAGGAAACGATCCAGACAGTGTAAATATGCTTTCTAATGAAGCGAATGAAGTCCGTTTTCGCGTTAGTGTCACGTGAACCGCCGCAGCGCGAGCACAGTCTGCTCTGGTCCAGAGACACGAGAGCACAGAGCAGATCATACGCGTGATGGCACAGACCACAAAACATTCAGACACATTTGAATTCTACAAACAAAGTTAAATCTAACGATCTCTTAGCTCATATCACATCAAACCGTGCAAATTATTATTATTCTTATACTTTGTTCTCAAATTGTTAATGTTAACATCAGCATTGCGTGACAATGTGTATTTAGTGTGTATTAGCGTTACCTGTAGGTTTCAATTTCTGTACAGTCTAATCTCTAACGTTAATTTGTCATACAATCCGCCATAAAAATGATAAGTTTAATTATTCCAGCTGCTGTGAGAAAAGGCTATAAATGATCTGCCGCCTGTAGCATCCTCACATGCCATATAGCCTACTAGCTGGGACTCATTCTTTATGTAAACAGACGTGACGTAATGACGCAAAGACCAACGGCGGCATGCTCGAATTTCCCGCAGAAACCTACCAGTACCACTCAGATTATAAAACATTATTACAAGCTTACTGTTGTGAATCGGGATAAGATAAGGAGATAGTTTTGAACACTGGCTGGTTATGTACTTGCTCAAAAATTGATTTTGGACAATTTTTAACCAAAAAAAGTTACAGACTGCAGCTTTAAAATTAGGTCACAAGGAAAGGCAGCAGAATAGCATCATTCAAGGTAAGACCATGGTGACGGTCATCATTCGGTCTTACAGATCCACAGTTATTTTAGTCATAACTTAACTTATAAATTAAAATTGTAAATAACTTGACACAGAAAAGGCGTGTCTTGTGGCTATACTATTGAAACAGTGAGTATTGTCACTTTTACGAATTGGCCCCATTCACTTCCATTGTAAGAAAGATTTTATTTAAAATAGAAAAGAAGGGACAAGTAGAAATTAAGTGAATATGGAATATGCAATGCCATTTTATTAACTTTTTATTTTCAGTTGATAGGTTTTGATATGTTAAAAGTAATGAGTAAGGCTTCCTCTTTTTTATCCCTAATTGTCTATGGTAAATCACACTACATCAGAACTGACCATATGTGAACTTAATTGGCTTAGTATCTGCTCCCATTGTGTGCGTAGCTCCCCTCCCCTCTCTTTTTTGTTTCTCTTTCTCTCTCCCTGTTTTCTCTTTCTATTACCCCGCAGGCTCACAATTAGGGGAAGCAATTAGTGTCTCTCTTCCGCCCCATCTCGTTCAGAAGGTCATTGTGTACAGCGGGACTCAGAGGGAGGGGCAGAAAGCTGATAACATCTGCTTCATTTCTGATTCTCTGATGAAACTATATTATTTTGGGCTCATCTTATGTAACCCATTAATGTGTTTGATGTTAAATTTAAGCAATGTAGAAAACAACTGTTCTAGTGCTGCTTCAATACATGGAAAATTACATGCTTCCAGATATCAGTCCAGACATGTTAATCAACCAAAGTAGAACAGATAGTAACAGTTTTTTTTTAATAGACAGTGATATTTTTGTTCATTAATGTTACATTTCAGACAGATATAATGACATGGGATAACAAAAAAGACATGATAGTATACAGTATTTTGTATAATTTTTTTTTTATTCCAAACCAGAAATTCTAGCAGCTGATTGTGTGTGTGTGTGTGTGTGTGTGTAACGAGTGTTGTATTTAAATTTTAGTTACAGTATATTGTAAAGTTGTTGTTTGAGTCTTGTAATTTGTGTTATTACATTAAATAATGATGCATTTTCTTGGTATGAAATACAAAAGAAGAGACATTTTTCAATAGTAAAGTGATTTTGATAATGAAAAAGAATATATTTTAAATTTCTTCTTTAAATGTATAAAAATGTAATATCATCTCAGAAGTCTAAATGCACAAATAAACTGTAAAATGTAACAAAATTTCAACAACCAGCTTTTTATCAAACACATTAACAACTGAATCAGTTATTCGTGGCTTTTTATTTATTAGACTTCTGATCAGAAAGATACTCAGATATTTTGCATCAGCTGATCATGAGAACTGAACAGATGGATTCTTGAGAGATTTGTAGTGAGAAGTGGACTCCATTTGGTCATGACCTTCAGAAGTTCTCTCAGCGACAATGCAAATGGATGTCACATTAGGGTGGAAAGGACATTTAATGCTCAATTTTCAAGGTCAGGTCAACAAAAGTGGCTTGGGTAACCATTATTTAATTATAATAAGTCAAACACAAATAGACTGGAAACTAAATTAAGTCTTACATCTCTTGTTTTACTGCAGATTTTCTCTGTGACCAATAGTGCACAAGCAAAAAGACAAGCAGGGTTTTTGATGTAAACCCCTACGCCTCACTTTAGGTCTGAAGTGAAATAAATGAATGTCATCCTATCCAGTGTTAGTGGTAATGGATTACAAGTAACTTGAGTTACGTAATCAGATTACTTTTTAAAGTAACTAGTAAAGTAGCTCATTACTTTTTCAATTCACAACAAAATATCTAACTTTTTCAAATCATTTTTCTGATTTTTTGACTGACAGCTCTCCTGTCCCCATGTTGAGAGAAATAAAGTGCCGAGGTGTTGTATGCGTTGTGTGAACATGATGGTTATTATAGTTCTAGACTAAATGTGAACATACATTTATGCATCATCTCACTTGCACAAAAACATTCAGTATTTATCAAAATTAATAAAAACAGTGAAATGCAATTTCAGAATTTTATGCAAACCTAAAATAATTAACTAAATTACACAAATATACTTTATGTATTTAATCTCACTTTATTAACCAATGTCTTTGCTGCTGACCTTCAATGATCTAATTCAACCAACTTTAGATTAGATTTAGAAATAAGAGTGTTGAATTTCTTTCTCCTGTATCCAATTTTTCTTCAATCCAGAATGGCAGCACAGCTCAAAGGTTTGTTTGAGATGCGCCCTCTACTGTACAGGCATAAATATGCATCTCCTTCAGCCTGAGGCTTATTCATTTCACTTTTGGTGTGAAAGGGCCTTTACATTTGCCAAAAATATAACTTTTTTGTTGTTATTAAAAATCAAACAAGTAAGCCCAGCCCAGGTGAGAAAAAGTAACGCAAAAGTAATGTAACACATTACTTTTCATAAAAAGTAACTAAGTAACACAATTAGTTAGCCTACTTTTTTAGGGAGTAATGCAATATTGTAATGCATTACTTTTAAAAGTAACTTTCCCCAACACTGATCCTATCCCATGATTTATTTGCTGTTTTACTGCCAACAGTTTACACCCTTTTGTCTTTGAAGCTTGCGACTTATACTGACATATACTGGCAGGACTAATGATGCACCTCAACATTATTAATGTTGTTTTAACCTTTCTTTGAATTATTCTTTTATGATAATGATAATGCTGGTCCATGGGTCACAAGGCAGTTGGGATAGTGTAAAAGGCTTCTTTACAGCAAACTGTGGCTTTTTGTTTTACAGCAAAAAGTTTTCTTAGGCATCTCAGAATTGAGTTAAATATTTGCTTTTACAGAATAGGTTCATGTAATTTGAGAAATATAAAATCTGTTAGTTTTATAAGTACATTTACATTGATACTTTTGATTACATTTATACATTCTATATATGTTTCTACAAATTCATGAACCATTCAATGCTTTGGGGTCTGTAAGACATTTTAATGTTTTTGAAATTCTCTTATGCTCACCAAGGCTGCATTTATTTGATCAAAAAATATAGTAAAAACATACTGAATAAAGAATTACTGAATAAAAGAATTCTTATTGACCCCAAACTTTTGAACCAAACAGGTGATGCATCCCCCCATCCCGGATCACTCATAAAGTATCACTCATTAAAGCTGAGTGCACATATGAATTGCCTGAAATTAAACACTGGACGTAGTTTGTTTGCAGATGTAATACAGGGTTGTCTGACTGACCTCCCTGTTGCCCTCTGTGTGAGTGAACGTGTGAAATCACATGTATTGATCAGCCTAATGCAGGAGGAAGAGCCAGCGGCAAGGTGATCAATGCCCCCTTAATTAACCCCTCTGAGTGAGTGAGTGAGGGAGTGAGTGTGTGTCTGTATGCTGGGGTTTAGGAAGGGTGCTAAACTTTGGTCAGGGGTGTATAAATACACCCATCCCAGCTGAAACTTGTGACATTCATGCACACCATCTTGCTTACAGACTGCACTACACGACAGGCTAACACACACATAGCTAAGCTGACAGTAGATACTAACACACACTCCACATGATAACAGAACACACTTTCAAAAAAATTACTACAACACTCCGGATCTGAATGATTTCATGGATGGAGCCTCAAAACAGTGAGTATATTGTGTGAGTCTCTGTGTGCTAATGCTAAATCTCTAAGTTTATGAAAATGTTGTATGTGTTACATCAACAACCTGAATGATTTCATCTTAGCTCATTTTATTTTTTAGAAGCTCTTAATTTACCCTGTGTGCGTATTGGTAAATTATGAAAAATATATACATAAATTACACAAATTGGTAACACTATATTTCACAGTGTCCTATTATGAGTTATATGTACTTAGTATAGTAATAAAAGATGATGATAGTTACATGCAACTAACCGTAAACCAAACCCTAACCCTATAGTAAGTACACGTTGTTTAGTACTTTAATTACACTGTAAAATAAAGTGTAACCTATAGACAATGGGCTTGCTCCCCTTTTTTTCTTTTTTTTTAATCAGGGGTCGCCATGGCGGAACTATCTGCACAGGCACGTTTTATGCCAGATGCCCTTCCTAAAATTATTATATAAATTAACATATTAAATGTAAAGATAAAAATGCTAGGTTTAGGGGTAGGCCTTAGAGATAGATCATAGACTATGATCAGCTCAGTATTAAAAAAAGAATAAACAGTTAGTGTTGCTATTTGTTTCTTTCCTATCTTGTCTCATATTTTCTTAATTGCTGTTTCAAAACCTCTCTGTTCTCTTTCAGACGCTGTAGAAGTTGATGGTGAGGTTCTGATAGGTCAGGGACTGTGTGATATGTTTGATATTCGGTTGCTTTCCTTATATCACGTCAACTAAATATCAGACATATTCCTACAGACTCTGGCACAAATCTTCACATTCGTGGCCTCATTCGTCTTCATACATCATCTTGGTTCATTTTTATTACTTTCTTGATTGTTTCTTGAGCATGTTTTCTAGTGTTTGAGGTATAAAATTTTACCATATAATGTTGAATAGGACATGCAATAACAGAATATTTAGTGAAAACTACAGTTTTTCATGTCTTTCTTTGCTTTCATTTCTTTGCACACTGATTGTAAACCGTTCTGTTCTGTTCTGCTGATTTATGTTTTAAAATTTCTTTCTTTTTAATATATTTTCAAAGTTAATAAAAAATGTAGAGCATCTTATATAAAGTTCATAACTGCATGTCATTCGCAACTGTATACCTGAGCAATTAAGCCAAAGTGTACACTCTTAAAAATACAGGTTCCAAGTAGAGGTCGGGTTTTCAGCATGCAGCATTGCCATAAAAGATTTTGGGTTCCCCAAAACAACATTTGAGCATTGTGAGCATTAAATGCAATATTTTTGTCTTGTGAAGAACATTTTTTAATCCTAAGACCCCTTTTCCACAACAAAGAACCTTTTGTGGAATTAAAGTTCACCCAAAATTAAAGAATGTCGGTAACTAGACAGTTGACGGCAACCATTGACTTTCATAGTATTTTTTTCCTACTGTGGAAGTCAATGGGGTCCATCAACTGTTTGGTTACCAACAGTCTACAAAATATCTTCTTTTGTGTTCAACAGAAGAAAGAAATTCATACAGGTTTGGAACAACTTGAGGGTGAGTAAATGATGACAAAATTTTTATTTTTGGGTGAACTAACCCTTTAATGGAAAGGTTCCATGAATGTTAAATATTCTTAAAGGAACCCCAGAAGCCAATAAAGAACCTTTATTTTTAAGAGTGTATTGTGCAGTAAGTCCTCCAATCTTGAATTAGGTGTCCTTAAAGGGATAGTTCAACCAAAAATTAAAATTCTGCCATCATTTACTCACCCTCAAGTTGTTCCACACCTGTATGAGTTTCTTTCTTCTGCTGAACACAAAAGAAGATATTTTGAAGAATATGAGTAACCAAACAGTTGATGGACCCCATTGATTTCCATAGTATGAAAAAAAATTACTATGGAAGTCAATGGGGCCCATCAACTGTTTGATTAACGACATTCTTCAAAATATCTTCTTTTGTGTTCAGCAGAAGAAAGAAATTCATACAGGTTTGGAACATAGACTGTAAAAAAAATATGGACGACGCACCTTCACTCTCTTCCATTGTAGTAACTGAAGTTGCCAGTGTGTCTATATGGTGCTGACAACTTGAGTCTCGAGTCTGTGCATAGTGAACTTGAAACCTGAGTCTGCGCAGTAGTGACTACGAAGTGGAGCCGCGATATCAATGTCCCGCCCAAACTCAGAACAACTTATGTCGGTGTGAAATAAACAGTTATGGAAATGTAGAAATTAAAGTTAAAGCTCCAATCAGCTCATGAAGATCCAGAAAAAAGTCTGTTGGCGCCTCAGTGACTACTTCACTCAGAGAAGCTGTCAATCATGACGTCACACCCCCGTTTTTATAGCATCAAATAACTAACTACAACCAAAAAATTTTAAAGAACGAACACTTGAACTAACACCAGCGTGATAAAAACTGCCTAAAATGACAGAAATTGTCTTTGGAAAAAAATAGTGAAGTGTAATTTAATTGTTTAGTTTGTCTTCATGTCCCACTGGAATAGATGGAGAGGGCGGGGTTTATACTGCTTCCAGCCACCTGGGGGCGATCGAGACGCTTTGGCTTCACTTTTCAGGACTCGTGTGGCACGCTTGGTTTGAAACAACTTAAAGTAAATGATGACAGAATTTTCATTTTGGGCGAACTATCCCTTTAAAGATATAATTGTTTAATACAAAAATATTACATTTTAATTAAAATAGTCTATTTCAGGGCTATTCAACTAGGACCAAGTAATCAAAAAGGGGGGGAATGTAGAGTTCTGTGACTTTTAGAATAATATTTGTCCCCTTGGGTTCTATCTATAAGGTTCTCTCTGACATTTTTGTCAAAATAGAGTTATTCACATGTTCTTATTCTGTGACAATTTATATTATGTGATTTTTTTTTTTTTTTTTTTTTAATGTTGTGAACATTTTGGTACTTTTTATTTAGAAAACAAAAAGGTTCTATGTACACAGTCAAATGGAATGCAAAAACTTTGAAGCTCAATATCTCAAAACTGCTCAGAATGCAGATAGAACCTTATAATTCCAAGGGGATGATTTGTTCACTCTAAATTAAATTACAAGTGTTCATAGATTTAATTTTTAACTTGTAATAAAAAAAGATTTCCAACTAGCAGGAACTCGTCATTTATTGAACTTGAACTTTCCAACTATAGCCGCCCATTGAATAATCTTGGACTAATTTAACAATACTATGTTCTCACATCATTGGCATTACTGACAATCTAACAGATGCATTGTGTTGTATGGTACCAAAACTAATAAAAGTTCACAAAACCTATAGAATGACTCAGCTCAACTGCCGTGACTGTCTTCGTACATTTTATCTTTGATTCTTAGCCAGTAGCGTTTGTGTATAGAAGTGGGTGTGTGTGTGTGTGTGTGTGTGTGTGTGTGTGTGTGTGTGGAAGTAGCGATGCTTGATTTTAACCTTTAACTCGTGACTCAGTAAGCAAATTCTCATAACTAAGCCAGAGTTTATGTGCTCAAGTTATGTCAGCTATACTTGTTTAACGGGAAACTACATATAATTGCATGCTATTTCCGTCTAAATAGTGATTTACATAACACAGAGAAAGTACTGTGTATGCCTCAAGCAACTGAATTTGGTCTTTTTTTAGAAATGATTACAGACCCCCCATCATCATTACAAGAAACGATTAAACTCATTGATTCATTCTCAAATATCTCTGAATACTCGATCAACTGGAGTAAATCTGCCATACTCTCATTACATTCCAACAGCTTGGATGTGACATCCCAGACACCACCTATTCCTTTGTGCACCAACTATATCACATACTTAGGCATTAATGTTTCCCCCAGGCTGTCAGAGCTGTTTGGACTCAACTTTACTCCATTACTTAAAACAATAAATGATGACCTTCATCGCTGGATGAATTTACCACTATCCATTATGGGCAGAATATCAGTAATTAAAATGACTATACTCCCTAAATTAAACTATTTATTTACAATGACTCCAGCACTACCCACCCTCACCTGGTTTAAATCACTAGATTCAATCGTCACTAAATTCTATTGGAAAAATAAGACCCCAAGAATTAAATTAACTACACTACAGAAACCAAAAACACAAGGAGGACTGGAAGCACCACATTTCTACCACTACTTTTTGGCCAATCAGCTCCAAAATATATACAAATGGATTCACCCAAACCCATCAGAAAGCACATGGCAAGATGTTGAACAGTCAATTTGTAAAGACATTAACATTTCAGAATTACCTTTCTATAATCAGACAATCAAAAAGCATCACTGTTTTAAAACACCAACAATAGCCGCAGCTCTGTCAGCCTGGTGGAAATTTCATCAAATCACGAACACCCCTCTTGCACCATCTAAATACACCCCGATCTGGAATAACCCAGATTTTATAGTTAACAAGAAGCCACTCAACTTACGCACATGGGTAGATAAGGGCATCACACAACTTCAACACATCCTGCTTAATAACAACTTGGCACCATTTTCCCACTTGGTCCAGAAATACAGCATTGGGAGTAATTGTTTTTTGGAATATTTACAAATCAAATCATCTATTCAATCAAAAATCGACACTCAGACAATTAATCTAGACCTTCCCCCTCCAATCTCAGAGCTAATTAATATAACCTCCCCAAAAAAACTACTCTCCAAAATATATAAAATAATATCCAAATCAGACAATACATTAAGCCTACCCAATGCAAAATGGGAATCAGATTTATCCATTGCTCCCAATACCGCTTTCTGGACACAAATCTGTAAAAATATCTACTTCATGACAAAAAACGCCAACTTACAACTTATACAGTATAAAGTACTTCATAGATTTCACCTAACTGGATGGAAATTATTTAAAATGGGTTTTTCTTCAGAAACATGCTCACATTGCACACAAAACACTCCAGACACCTATTTACACACTGTTTGGGATTGCACCTCAGTTAAAAAATTCTGGGAAAACGTTACTGACTCACTATCCAACCTTATGGGATGTCACATCCCGCTGTCTCCCTCCCTTTGTATATTAGGTGACATATCCATAATCAATTTAAACAGTACAAACAGTCAATTACTCCTAGTGGCTCTAACTATCGCCAAGAAAACTATCCTCATGAACTGGAAATCAAGGAACACCATACACATTACAACTTGGAAAAACTTACTAATAGAGTACATCTCCATGGAAAACTTGTCTACCTCCACTCAAAATAATACATCAGAATTACACCCTTCATGGTCATCTCTCTTTAACTTCCAACAGTCATGAATCCACTGACCTTCTTTGTCTGAAGCCATCCTCAATGATACACCATCAATATTCACACATGATTGGGGGGAGGGGGGTCAAGAAGAGGTAGCAACACCGACTAATATCAAATATAAATAAAATACTTATAAGATTATATCTAAATCTCTCTCTCTCTCTCTCTCTCTTTCTCTTTTTCACTGCCTCTGGACCCTGGTTGGCTGTGGCATACTAGTCCCTGCCATGTGCGGTTCTGATTAGTTGTGGGTGGGTGTGATGTGGGGCCGGGGGCCTTGGGCTTTCGCCCTCTAGCTTGTACTTTCACCTAGGATTTCTTGTCTCCGGCTGGCTCAGCACTTGTCTCGCTGTTTTAATGCTTCACATATTAGATGAGGTGCACACACACATTCATTTGGAGCTTAAAACAAGTTAAAAGCAAAAAAAAAAAAAAAAAAAAAAAGCACACATATAGGGTAAGTGTGGCGTGGGCGTGGCAGCCTGGGCTTTGCACTGGGCTTGCTCCATGCTACACGCCATGCTTTTTTTAATGCATTATAACAATGAAAGACACAAAGACAGAGTAACATTGAAACACACAATAACATTGAAACACACAAAGACAGGGTAAGCGTGGCATGTGTGGGACGGCCGGAGATGGGTGTGGATTTTGGGACCCTAGGCCCCGCAGCACCTCACCTTGATAGCCCGTTGCAACATGACGCCGGTGGGGGTCTAACCTGTGCCATGGCCATGAGGGGAATAGAGGCAGCTTTATAATAACTTTTCGTTAATAGCTGTATCAATATTACCATTATTAATATTATTATTATTTTTATTATTATCATTGCTATTACAACTACTACTATTATCATTATTATTAATGGCTGTATCAATATTACCATTATTATTACTATTATTATTATTATTATTATCATTATCATTATTATCATTGCTATTACTACTACTATTATTTTTATTTGACCTCTTCCTGATCCTTTATCCTCCCCCCCATTCTGGATGAAATGAGTATATTTGTTAATCTGTTTATCATTACTACTATTGCTAATATTATTATTATTATTTGTCATTTCTTATTAATTGAATTTATAATTATTATTATTATTAATGTTGCTATTTCTATTGCTACTGTCACCTTCCTCATCCCCCATTCTCCAGTTTTTGTGTGATACTATTATTATCATCATCATCATCATCATCATCATCATCATCATTTATTCTTATTCTTTTTATTCTTTTTTTTTTTTTTTTCCTCTTCTTTTGGAAAACTCTGGTTATGTCTGTTATACTTCTCTACATGTTCCTTTATTCATACATTTCCACTCCCACATCCAGTTACACTTACAGTTATATACACACACACATACACACACAAATCTTACTGGCTGTTATGTATGTTTTGTTGGTCTTTGTATTTGTATTTTGCATCTAATGTCTCATTTGTAAATATTGTAATTGTCTGTTTGCATAATAATAATAAAAAAAAAAAAAAAAGGAAATGATTACAGAATAGGGTGATTGGTAAAGATGAATTAATCTTTGACAATTTTACTGAGACTAGATACTGATGTGCACATGGAACAAACAGCATATTTTAGCATTTAGCATTTTAGCAACAGATAAGTAAGAGCAGTACATCAATACTTTGTTTAAAAAAAAATCACTTTATTAAACGTGTAAAAAATATAATAAATCTAATAAATCACCATAGCAAAAATGCCACTATTGAGCAGCTGCATTACACATAACACAAACAGTTAGAATGCCATATCGTTTACTTTAAATATTTTCATATATATTCATAAGGATCTGTACATGTTTGTACAACTTCTAGCAAATACAATATGAGACCCTGGACCACAAAACCAGTCATAAGTGTCAATTTTTGAATAAATGAGTAAATAAGCTTTCCATTGATGGTTTGTATGGTTTGTTAGGATAGGACAATATTTGGCCGAGATAAAACTTTTTGAAAATCTGGAATCTGAGGGTGCAAAAAAAAAAAAAATCAAAATATTGAGAAAATCGCCTTTAACGTTGTCCAAATGAAGTCCTTAGCAATGCATATCCATTCACAAAACTAAATTTTTATGACGGGAACTGTAACAGTACCTCCCCCTCCCGGAAGGCGCGTCCACGCGCCATAGATGGAACAACCGGGGAGGGGGGGTGGGCGCCCTGGAGACCTACTGGCAGGTGAGGGTGGAGACCTCCGTACCAGTCTGCACCTCCACCCTCACCTGCCAGGTTTCAGGGTCGGGAGCCTCGGAGAGCCACGGCGGGTCGGGAGCCTCGGAGAGCCACGGCGGGTCGGGAGCCTCGGAGAGCCACGGCGGGTCGGGAGCCTCGGAGAGCCACGGCGGGTCGGGAGCCTCGGAGAGCCACGGCGGGTCGGGCGCCTCGGAGAGCCACGGCGGGTCGGGAGCCTCGGAGAGCCACGGCGGGTCGGGAGCCTCGGAGAGCCACGGCGGGTCGGGAGCCTCGGAGAGCCACGGCGGGTCGGGAGCCTCGGAGAGCCACGGCGGGTCGGGAGCCTCGGAGAGCCACGGCGGGTCGGCCTCTGTGGCCTTGGCCACTCCAACCACGGGTATATGGCCCCCCCCCCCCCAAAATTTCTTTGGGAGGATCCGCACTTCTAGGAGCTGGAGCGTGCTCGGTGACTGGAGCGGGGAATGGAGCGGGCTCGGCGACTGGAGCGGAGTCTGAAGAAACTGGTTCTGACCAGAAGTCTATTAGCCAATGGTCCTCTTCTGGTGAGGGCTCCTGCGAGGCGGTGGCCATCTTGCGACGAGGCTCCGAAGTGGCGGCAGCCATCTTGCGTCGAGGCTCTGGGACGGCGGCCATCTTGTGACTTCGGGGATATTCAGGCAGGTAGGAATGGGCAGAGTCGCTGGAGGGGTATGTGGAGGGAACTGGCGGAAGGTGAGCTGACCAGGCCACGTGTGTTTCTGATGGGGCAGGACAAGGAGGATACTTTTTCCTCTTTAACTTCCTTTACTTCAAAATTAGAACCATTTAAACAGAGAATCAGATTAATAGACTCGACGAGAGAAATAACAGGCAGATTCAATATAGCGAATAGTATCCTTGTCCAGACCCATCAGAAAACACACATTAAGAGGTGCATCTGGCCAGCCCACCTTACAAGAAAGCTCAGAAAATTCCTCCACATACCTCTCCAGCGGACGACCATTCTGCCGAAGACAACACAGGCGGTCCACCAACGAGATGTTGTTCTTGGGGCCAGCTGGAGAGATTGGGAGGAGGAAGAGACCCATGAGGCTGCTGTAGTCTTGTGTTGATCTATTCTTCTGTTTACGGACAGAGGAGTCGGAGACAACAGGAATGCAATAGGTGATAGTTTATTGGACTGACAGCAGGTACAGATGGTGAAGCAGGTAAGTAAACAGCAGGTATAGACTTTCAAAGGTGATAATGGGAAGACTGATACTGTCCTTTGTGTTGTAGGGATGATGATCATGGAAGGTAGTCAACTGGAGATCAGAATGGACGAGTGATGATGATCGGGGGAGACACACACACACACACACACACACACACACACACACACACACACACACACACACACACACACACACACACACACACACACACACACACACGAATGGAGACGGTGAGTATCAATGGGATCCTTGAGGTAAGCATAAAGAGAGTCCAAATGCAAACAAGAACAGACAACTGAGGGAGGTGAGTAGTGTGTTTATATACTGCTGTGATGAAGTGTAAATGGCTTGCAGGTGCGGGTGATAACAGAGTGGTGGAGTGAGTGCAGGTGAGGGCCAGGGAGGATTATGGGAGATGGAGTCCAAAACTGACGGGAACTGTAACACTTGTCATGCCATATATAACAAGCTTTGTTTTTTAAATGTTCATGCATTTTGTATTTGTATTTATTATTTATAAAGCACATTTCAATACAACCGAATTTGTCCAAAGTGCTGTACATTAAAATAGACAAATACAAGGCCCAATTAATATAAAGCATGCAAAACATAAAACACATACACATCTAAGAGTAAAACCAACAAAAAACAAGAAAACATAAAACACATACACATCTAGGAATTAATCACCCGAAAATTTAAAAGCCGTAGTAAGTAGATGAGCTTTTAGCAAGGATTTAAAGCTAGAAATTGTCTGATTTTACCTGACAGCTTTATAGTTGTTTGACTAATTAAAAAGGCCTTACCATTATACCCAATATTGTTGCAACCTCTAATGTTATCTGTGCATGAAAACACAAAAATAATGTGCATTGTCTCTTGAAGCAATATATAATTGAAATCGTTTCTATTTAAAGAAATAACTGTGTGTATAAAGACATCATGCTTCATGCACATATACGTGTGTGTGTGTTTCTGTGAAGTAGGAGGGTCACAGAAGTATAAATATCAGAGGTCATAGAGCATCATCACAATAAAGAGACTCTTAAGGAACCAGAGAACAAAACTACAGAAAACATCACACGAAAAAAAGATTCACAAGGAAAGGTAAGACCTTTATTTGCTCTTATCAAGTCTTATATTTCTTTTTATATGTCTGAATATGTCTAAAATTGTGAATCCATTTGATAGTGTGTCAGGGGAAAAGATAAAAATAAAGATATATAGTGATAAATGATTTAAGTAATACTGTATAAAGGATCTAAAGCAATATAACTACAGTAATAATAATATAGTTTTACTGTAAAATAATGTATTTTTAAAAAGTATTTTTGCTGAATGTTCAATAAAATGTAACTGTAAATGTAATATAAATTTGATTATTACTATATTTTGAGAGAGATGAAAGAACCAGACAGTTAAAATATATTGTTTTTCATCCTCATACATGAATGAGCAAAAGTATTGTGATTATATATAGAACCTTCAAGGGTTCCATCAGGCACTTCATATATAGAACCCTTTTAGAGGTTTCCATCATGGAATCAGATTTAGTTTTAATTAATTAATCGATGGATTTTTAGTTTTACTTACATTTTATTAATTAAGCAGCTTTAAACATACTTTATCACTAGAAAAAAATCAACCTGTTAATCGTGTAAGTATTATGTAATCATTTGAGACATTTCTCCTTATTTAGAATCTTTTTGGCATAAAGTGTTCTTTAAAATTGAGTCAAGAACCCTAGAACCTTTTTTTCTAAGAGTGTACAAACGTATTGTTCACATCTAATTATTTTTAAATAAAGACTTAATAATAAGTATTGTTATTATTTTTACAGATGGGTTCAAATGTCCTCACCGGTCATATACTGCTGATTGCAGCCTTTCTGCTGAGTGCATTTGCTCCGACTCTCTCTGTGAACCGAGGTGGAGAGTGCACATTCAACACCAAAGGTACTTCACTGTGCATTAGTGTGTTTGCGTTTAATGCACCACATGTGGCGCTAATGTGTAAATACATAAATCATAAGTATTTGTGTTATTTTTAGGCACCTGTGAATATCAAGGCCAGGTCTTCGGCATTGGTGAGAGTTGGATTACTAACGACTGCTACCAGTGCGTGTGTATGGAGCCGTTTGGAGTGGGCTGCTGCGATTAGTAAGTACTGCTAACTTCTTTTTTAAATCCTTATTGTAAAAAAAAAAAATAAATCGTAAAATTTACGGTAAAAAACTGTCAGACAAAATAGTACAGTGCTTGTCACTGGGGCAGTACCCTAAGGTACAAAAGTGAAAAGGTACATCTTTGTACCTTCTTACCCCTAAATGGTCCATATTAGTACCTTAAAGGTACATATTAGTACTTTAAAAGTACATATTAGTACCTTTTTACCTTTGTACCTTAGGGTACTGCCCCAGTGACAAGCATCGTACCTTTTTTCTGACAGTGTGGTTATAGCAAAAATGACAGCTGTGGTTATAGCAACATTTTAGGTTTTATGCCTGGAACTTAAAGGGTTAGTTCACCCAAAAATTATTACTCACCCTCATGCCGTTCCACACCCATCTTCGGAACGCAAATTAAGATATTTTTGATTAAATCCGATGGCTCAGCGAGGCCTGCATAGCCAGCAATGACACTTCCTCTCTCAAGATCCATAAATGTACTAAAAACATATTTAAATCAGTTCATGTGAGTACAGTGGTTCAATATTAATATTATAAAGCGACGAGAATATTTTTTGTGCACCAAAAAAACAAAATAATGACTTGTATAGTGATGGCCGATTTCAAAACACTGCTTCATGAAGCTTCGGAGCGTTATGAATCTTTTGTGTCGAATCAGCGGTTCAGAGCGCCAAAGTCACGTGATTTCAGCAGTTTGGCGGTTTGACACGCGATCCGAATCATGATTCGACACGCTGATTCATAACGCTCCGAAGCTTCATGAAGCAGTGTTTTGAAATCGGCCATCACTATATAAGTCGTTATTTTGTTTTTTTGGCGCACCAAAAATATTCTCGTCGCTTTATAATATTAATATTGAACCACTGTACTCACATAAACTGATTTAAATATGTTTTTAGTACATTTATGCATCTTGAGAGAGGAAGTGTCATTGCTGGCTATGCAGGCCTCACTGAGCCATCGGATTTAATCAAAAATATCTTAATTTGTGTTCTGAAGATTAACGAAGGTCTTATGGGTGTGGAACGACATGAGGATGAGTAATAAATGACATTATTTTCATTTTTGGGTGAACTAACCCTTTAAATCTACAGTAAATAATAATAATAAAAAACATTAAATTTAAATCAACTTACTGAAGTACTAAAATCTGTTTGTACCTTTATAATACACTGACAACCACCAAAAACACAGGTGGAAATGAAAAAAAGCCATATGATAAATCAAAGTTCATCACAAGTAGCTTTTCCACAAGCTGAGGTACATATTAATATATTGAAGGTGCACACAAATACAAAACACCATCATGGTACTGTAACACACATAACACTAAAATAATGCAATAAACATTAATTTAATGTTTAACATTAAACCCTAATGTACATAACTGATATCAAAATACTAAGAATAAACATAATTAGTTCAATGAAAAACCAGCAAATGTGAAATATCACATAGGACATTGTGGGAATGATAAGATGGCTGGTTGTTTTTCATTTCCAAAAACTGTATTTTACTGTAAAATGAAATGTCCTGTTTGCTTACAGTTTTTCACTGTGCATAGTCAACTGTTAACAGTTTTATTATCATAGCATTTTGTCTTGTACCATTAAAAGCTGGAGCATATATACCTGCACATATTCATTCAGTGTGTGTTCTTTCTCACCCTGACAGCAACTCCCAGCCAGTAGATTATCCTGACTGGTGTGAGGTCATCAGAAAGCCCGACTCCTGCACCAGTGTGGCTGTGATGAGAGCCAATCACAAACTCCCTTGTCTTCATGGGAAGTGGGGCAGGATGCGACCTGATACATGGAAGTCTGACAATGAATTAATGTTCTAGAAAGAATTTTAAATATCACTAATTCAGGTTTGCAATAATTGTTCATTTTATTGGGAATTGAAAAGGATGTAGCATTTTTACCATTCTGTTTCAGAGAATTATTGGTTCTCTGCATCAACGTATTATTCAGGTTTAGTGTTCAAACCTGAATTATATGTTGATACAGAGAAATAATAATGATACTATAGCTTTACTGGTTTAAATTCAGCATGAAACAAGCTGCGATAGTCTTTCCTTCTCTATTGTGACATGTATAACCAAATGAAATGGCTTCACGAACAAGAAAAACATGTAGGGCGGGGCATGATTTGGTCCATCGGGAATTGATTGGATCATTGTGATTTGTTATTGCTGTGACGTCATGTGAGTGACAGGTTGTCCCGCCCTCACACCAGTAAACACGTCATCAGAGAAGAGATGTCGCTGCAAGAGGGAGGGGAAGATATTTTGATTAAAGATTTCGAGGGCACATGAATTAAAAAAATAATGTTCACAGATAAATAATTTATAATAAATACTGCAATATTCCATAAAAAACAATTGTCAATTTTGATTTAATGTCACTGTGATTTAATAAGGCTGCGATGCACAGGCTTTAGTTAGTGATATAATTCTCAGCCATTTTAAAACTGAAAAGGTTTGCTCATCAATGGAACAAGCCACTTTATAAAACTGCCTAATGACACTAATGTAATTATCATTCTCATAATCATATCTTCATATTCTCAACACTGATATTAGGAACACCATTTTTTTTTCAGCTGCACTGAGTACAAATAGAATGGATAGTGCACTAATTATACCAATTATAGATAAATATTACTGTGAGATTCCATAATTGTCGGTGCTCAAATATTTAAGGTGCAATGTGTTAAATTTGGGAGGATCTATTGACAGAAATGCAATATAATATACATAACTATGTTTTCAGTGGTGTATAAAGACCTTACATAATGAACCGTTGTGTTTTTATTACCTTAGAATGAGCCATTTCTATCTCATACACCATGGGTCACCTTACATGTCAAGTCGCCATTATGCGCCAGCATGTTTCTACAGCAGCCCTAAACGGACAAACACTCTACAGAGCGCGTTTCGTCACTATGTTGTTCTTCTTCAAAGGCTGAATCCCAAATGGCACCCTAAACCCTCACGGTCTTCCTCTGAGTCCGCACTTTCATGACGTAATGCCGCTTTGACTGCTGAGTAAAGTCCTCTGCATAGCTTGCAAACTTGCGGGCTCAGGTGAAGTGCGCATTGAGGGCGCATAGCGTTATCTCGTTAAGTCTCGTTAAATCCATGAGACCGTAGGTTGTCCCGTTCATCATTTTAGGTTTCAGAAGGGTGCTCGCGAACGCCCCCTTTGTGGCCGCTTTGCACCCTCGATGCGCACTTCAGCTGAGCCTGCAAGGCCCGGTCCCAAATGGCACCCTAAACCCTCACGGTCTTCCTCTGAGTCCGCACTTTCATGACGTAATGCCGCTTTGACTGCTGAGTAAAGTCCTCTGCATAGCTTGCAAACTTGCGGGCTCAGGTGAAGTGCGCATTGAGGGCGCATAGCGTTATCTCGTTAAGTCTCGTTAAATCCATGAGACCGTAGGTTGTCCCGTTCATCATTTTAGGTTTCAGAAGGGTGCTCGCGAACGCCCCCTTTGTGGCCGCTTTGCACCCTCGATGCGCACTTCAGCTGAGCCTGCAAGGCCCGGTCCCAAATGGCACCCTAAACCCTCACGGTCTTCCTCTGAGTCCGCACTTTCGTGACGTAATGCCGCTTTGACTGCTGGGTAAAGTCCTCTGCTTAGCTCGCAGACTTGCGGGCTCAGCTGAAGTGCGCATCAAGGGTGCATAGTGGCCGCAAAGGGGGCGCTCGCGAGCACCCTTCTGAAACCTAAAATGATGAATGGGACACCCTACGGTCTCGTGGACTTAACGGACACGCGCACGCGGCAGCCATTGTAAGTCCACAAGACCGAAAGTGCATAGAAGTGTGCCATTTGGGATTCAGCCCAAGTCTGCGAGCTACGCAGAGGACTTTACCCGGCAGTCAAAGCGGCATTACGTCACGAAAGTGCAGATTCAGAGGAAGACCGTGAGGGTTTAGGGTGCCATTTGGGATTCAGCCTCTCTGCTCTCTCAGACGACGACATGTCGGCAAGACCATAGACATATTTATTATGTCTATGGGCAAGACGGCCACCGTAGCTTCTCTGAAAGGGAGGGGTGGGACTCGTGCAAGGGGTGTGCGCCGTTAGTTGCAGTTCGCAACCTCACCGCTAGATACCGCTAAAATTTACACACTGCTCCTTTAACAAAACAACTGTTAATTTCATGTCACATCTGTACGGTTTTTCTTTTCATTTTCCATGTGGTTTGCAATTTTTAAAAAATATTGTTACTAAATATAGGGTATGTCTAAATACAGTTTGTGTGACTTTACAATATTAAACATTAAACAAACATTTAAATCAAATATACAAAATGTATAACATTTAGCCAAACTGGGTTACACGGTTGCAAATTCACTAAATTTTAGTTTGTAACGTTACTTAGCCAATTTTTTTTGCAACAAAATGGGTTATGGGTTTAGCTTGACATAAAAAATATAAATTGAGAAAATGTCATATTTAATATATAAAATATTGATTTTTTTTCCCATTAATTATTATTTTTAAAAGTACAACTTTTACTACTATGAATTTAACCCTTTCATTTGGAAGCCATTTTTAAACGTTTAGGTTGTAGTACCATGTCCCAACCACCAAGTGGTAAATACCCAAAGCCTTGACTACGATTCCAATTAATTAGCGTATTTGTAACATCATATAATCAAAAAGGCGGAGGGAAGAGGAGATGCACCAAGTACCTCAGGAATAAGTGTTAAATCCTTATATTCTTAGATAACCAGACTGGTACAAAAAATATTTTTCAGCTAAATAGGATCTAAGGAATACCTTAATCCAGATTTTAACAATATTTTTCTTGTACATTTTTTTCTGTGACACAAAATACATCTGTCCACTTCAGTGGACGTCATGCACCAAAGGGTATATTATGCCTATTGGGCCTATATATGGGTTCCTCCTTATTTGTATGTTTTAGTTAAAATTATGATATAATTTACACTTGAATAGTTTTATTAAACAGCAATATTAAATAGTCTTCAGATTTTATCATTTATTTCAATGCTTAGGCCTATACAGTCTATATTTACTTATTAGGTCATATAAAAGTGTAGGCACATATAGGACGGGGATATGTGTGTATGATTGCATTTGAGGGTGTGTGTGCTTGTGTGTGTGTATTTGTGCTCATGTATGATACTGGTTTTAATAGTTTTAAATAAAAGTTGGCCAATTTTAAAGTAATAAAATGAGTTTAGAGACATAGAATGTTATGTTTTTCAAATATCCTCATTATTGTTGTTATTTAAAGTACCAAGTCTTCTGATGCAAAAGCCTCTGAAAGCCACATCTGTCTGTCAAAAATGAGATAATGATATTGAGTGAATGCTCTCCGTACATACTATATGTTCATCAAATACTTTCACTTCAAACCCGCTAAATCCCAGCCTCATCCCATTCAGAATTAGGCTACTGGTACTTATATAGAAACCTATACATATGAGTCTGAAAAATTAATTTCAAAGAAAAATGTCAGACGACTTAGAGGCTTTTGCATCTGAAGTCTTCTTATTTGCATTCATACATCTGCTCTTAGTAAATGTTTTAAAAACATGCATATTTTAAATTTTTTTTAGACCAAGCACTGAGTTCTATTGAATCACTTTTTATACCGTTGATGCATGGTGTCCACTATAGTGGACAGATATGTAACTTCCTGAAAATAAAATATATTGGGGAAAAAAAAGTTATTGGCATGATTTTTCTCATGTTTAAAAGTAAAAACAAACATTAAAAAAATGATTACTTTGTGATTTAATAATTCATGCATGAAAGGGTTAATCTCAATTCAAAAGATCATTTCAGAATTATGACATTGTTGTAGGATTTTAATTGTTAAAGCCTATTGATCTAATGCTTTAAAAATGTAATGGGCCAACAGTGTACCGTATTCGTCGAATGTGCCTATTATTATTTTTGTCTTGAGTAGATGCCAGCAGCAGAAGATCTCTTTAGATTTCCTCTCCTGTCAAGCATGTGTGGTGAAATCTGATAGGGTGTTAGTACACGCTGCCGATGGAGCGTCGCAATAAACATAAACGTAAACCAATGGAGTGCCGAAGGTGGTAAACTCGGTCAGAATAAAAACGTTCGACCGTTGATTACCTAAAACCTCTCGGACACACACTGGTATGCGAAATATTTAGCCAGGTGTGTTTTTCTGCCCAGAAGTCACATGATGAGACTGAGCCATCACGTGTCAATGTTCAAGTTTCAGGAAAGTTTTCATTTCTTGGCGGAGAAACACCTCCTATCTCCCGCCCCTTCTGCATTATTATTGGCTCTTACTCAGTGTTGTTCTTTTTGATAGGTCCAAACTCACGTCACTCAAGTGGCTGACGTTCTAACTACGCCTACTTCTTTAACCTGGTTTAGGGTAATTGATATCGTTTCTAAAGCGAAGGACTTGTAATTTCATCCCCATGAACTCACAGACATTGTGTCCGAGCCACAGTAAAATGTAAAGGTGAGTTTATAAATTTGCTATTACCACAATAAATTATCGTTTGGTGGAGAAATATCCCGTTAAAATGCCAAGTGTCAAAGCAGACACACGCAGACAGCGTTCAAGGTGTTTGCCGAAGTCACGCTAAGTTTGTATGACTTTCTGTTGAATATACGAGTTTATGTTTGCACTTTATATTTATGAAGTAATGTTTCTTTGAGTCTGAGAGATGTGTTCGTCTTTCTGGGACTTCAAATGTGTGTTATGCATGTGTGTACAGTGTGTGTCTGTGCTCATGACAGTTCTTGCTACAAGAGCCCAATTAACATGATCTTGACAGTTGTTTTTATATTGGCCGTTTAAATGACTTTTTCACTAGCTTATTCGATGTTTACAGTGAACCACACTAAGAGTGACAACAGAAAGCTGAATAAAAAACGTATTTAAATACCATATAAAGACCAAGCATTAGATTTGGGTGAGTTACAGACAACTACAAAAGTTATATGGTAGTTATTTTTTAAACATTAGATCTAAAACTGCAGTCAGACTTTGTTGAGCTTTATAATTAAACCATGTTTTGGGGTAGAAGATAGACAAGATTTATGTTAACATTTATATGAATGTATTGGAGAAATATAATTTAGACTTTGTAATTGGTTTCACCATTTTTCACTTCAATTAAATAGCTCTCTATTGTGACAAATGAATGAATAAAAATATTCAATGTAATCTTGCAGTCAATATTGGGTAATAAATTGCATGCATAACAAATTGCTTTTTAAAATGGTTTACATGTACTAACACACATTCAACACTTCAACTTATCTTTTCTTTTTTTCCCAGAATGGACACCAAAACACCTCCAGACACGAACAGCGCCAACTAACCCCTAACCCCTTTGGTCAGTTTAGTTTTGAGAATGAATGTGAGACAGAAAACGAGAAGCATGGAAGGAGAGGAATTAACTGAAAATACCATGCGGCTTAAGACAATAGTTCTGTTTCTCAGGTAGCTATTTATAAGAGGAGGAAGAGATGTTTTAGTAGATGTACACGTCACTAACACACTACCACTTTTTTCATGCATTTTTTGGTACACACTGAAACCATTTTAAGGTAGTGAAAACAGTGTGATTAAAAAAGGAAGACGTTTGGGTCACATAGCAAAGTACAACAGCAAGGCTGGGTGTAGATTCAAATCATTGTAATATTTAAAAAGCCAATCAGAGAACAAGGAGCCCTGAAACATGGATTGTGGCGAAAGTGCTCTTTGTGGAAGTGGAGAACTGGAACTGGATCCAGATATCGTGAGTGAGGAGGCGGGGAAACTCTACTCGGAGCTACAGGTAACCAATCAAGAGTGTCCACCTTAATACACTCACCAATCAAAATAACTTTAACGTCAGCATTAAAACAGAAGTTGCAATAGTCTTTTCTTCCATATTGTGATGTATATCCGAGTGAAACAGATTTTCAAATAAGAAAAATGTAGGGTAGGACTTGATTTTGTCCTTCGGGAATTGATTGGATCGTTGTGGTTTGCTATTGGTCGATCTCAGGTGAGTGACAGGTTGTCCTGCCCTCAGGCCAAAAAAAACCCCCACGTCATCAGAGAAAAGATGTCGCTGCAAGTGGAGGGGAAGTCATTTTGATTAAAGGGGTGGTTGATTATGATTTCACTTTTTTTAACTTTTGCTGTTTGAGCATAAACAATATCTGCAAAGTTATGATGCTCAAAGTTCAATGCAAAGGCAGATATTTTCTTTTACAGAAATTGCTTTTTAAGGACTACAACAAGCTTCTTCCCGGGTTGGTGACATCACAAACCCCAAAATTTACATAAACCCTGCCCCCGAGAACACATGTTGGGCTGCTTTAGAGAAGAGGAAGAGTTGTTGTAGTAGAGTTTTGTTACCATGCCGTCATTTTACACCGGACTGTTTCACAAATGAGGGTCAATTCAACGCTGGATTTGCACAAAAGATTAACATGACGGCACATGCTAGTCGATGAGTTGAATCAATTCATTCAGAAATGTCCAGTTTCATTCTAAATGTTGTAACTTCTTCCTGAGTCTCTCCATTAGTGTGTGACTCCGGTTTGAACAGTGTAAGGCTGAACACCGTTACTGACAATCGTCATTTTGGCTGCGTGAGATTCTCCAGCTTTGTTGCTGTTGAGTAACCGAAGCGTGAGCTGTTAAAGCTCCGCCCTCTTCTGGAAATGGGGCCGGGAGCAGCAGCTCATTTGCATTTAAAGGGATACACACAAAAACAGCGTGTTTTTGCTCACACACAAATGGGGGCAAATTTGACAACTATAATAAATGATCTGTGGGGTATTTTGAGCTGAAACTTCACAGACACATTCTGGGGACACCAGAGACTTCTATTACATCTTGTGAAAGGGGCATTATAGGTCCCTTTTAAAGATTATGAGGACACATGAATTTGTAAAAAAATAATGTGCACGGATTAATCTTTTATAATATATACTGAAATATTCCATAAAAATAATCACGGTGACTTTAAAGCTTTAGAAGCATTTTAATCATTTGCCCCTCACTCAAACACACCGTACCATCGTTATAAAACAGAAGTTCAGAGCAGATGTTTTCATAAGGGAAGTCAACCGTAGCATTTTTTCCTTTACAAGCAAAAGTCATAAGTACTGCTCTTCCTGTGAGTGCAACTGGCCACTAAGATAAGAGCTTTAAATGTGATGGGGAGGAAAAACCCACCAAAAACATCACAAGGGAACAAATGCAGTTCAAACTGTTTTTTTCTTTGTAGTCAGTGGTGGAGACTCATGGAGCTGGAGTGGTGGAGTCTCTGCTGCCCATCCTCGTCTGGGTTCTGGAGGGGCTGGCGAGCTGCAGGGCTCAGCTGAGAGAGAGAGAGGAGGAGGCAGAGAAAGAGAAAGAAGAGAGGGAAGAAGTGCTGCAGAGGTATCAGAGTGAGAAAACACTGAGGAGAGAGAGCCAGGAGGTGAGAGACAACCTGTGGGATAAATTGAAGGTCTTTTGTGAATTGCTTTTTTTAATTTCAAAAATTTTAAATTTAAATGATTTCAAAAATAATTTACAATTTATTTTTAATAAATTTTATTCCTAAAATGTTCAAACTTTAAAGGTGAACTCTAGCAGTACTATAGTTTGGGGTTTAATATTGACACCCATAGGTGGAGTTAGTGCTAGGGCACCTTCAGTGCCACTGTCCTGGAGAATTATTAATTATGGGAAGATAAATTCTCCATAAAAACAATGAAACTGTGCGATACGGGGCAGCTGTTTGTGCCACTCAGTCAAAAGAGCGGCATGACTGACTAAAGAGATCAATTCTGTAAAAATTTGTATTCGATTTTTGGGTTTATTAAAGTCCCCCTGTAGTCAATAATTTTATCTGTAAAAACTCATCTTTGATCACCAAAATGACACATTTAAACATTTTTTCCTATGAAAATAATTTCTTCATGCCTTAAAATAGCTGTTAAATGTAACTCTACACCCTTACTTTATTTAGTATATGCGGAACCATGAATATGCAAATTAGTCCCCATCTCCACTCATTCACATCAGCTCGGACTACCTGATCCACTCGCTCAACTTTACTGTAGTAAACGCTGCACGATGGCTAGTGGAAATACTGGTTTAATTCAGCCATATATGTTTGAACCAGAAACTGATTCAGAAGAAGAGGAAGAGTGAATTATACAGGGTCATCTACAATCGATGTATCAGAATGGTAATGCGTTTTATGTGTAAATGTAATTTATATGATTAGCCTTTTGCTTGACTATATTATCAAACAGCTGCTAATAATGTGTTGCTGATGTTACACAAACCATGTTCCTGTGCACCATCTCAGTCTGCCTTCTAAAAATCAGTGGAGAAAGGCATATAGTTCATCATAACATCGTAATATACATCATATACATAATTCACCTTCTATATTGCTAAATGTACCCGATTTTTAATATCAACAGGAAAATATACCGAGAATATACCAATGGTGTTGACTTATGAATTTGCACATGGTTTGTTTTAAAGCATGTTAAAAACACCAAATAGACACAACATTAAAAATGTGATTTTGACCACAGAGGGACTTTAATATTTATTTACATCTTATATTGATTTTGTTTTAATTGGGTTAAATATTAAATTGAAAAAAATTATTATTAGTAGTAGTAGTAGTAGTAGTAGTAGTAATCTCTCGTCTCTCTCCCTGCACATTTTGGTCACTCTGTGGTCTCTTTCTTTAAAAAAATAAAATAGAATTGCCACTGCTGACACCTGTTGGTCAGATATACGTATGCTAAAGCTACTTATGCCATTTTAAAGAAAAATCCTATTTTCAGTCAACCATGAATTATCTATCTTAACTGACGTCATCTCATGTGAGTGTACATGGTTTTACATATAATTATTTCTTCTTTTTTTTTTTTTTTATGTAAAACCTTTTTTAATGAGGGAAAATTGCACTTTTTGAATTTAAATACCTTTAAAACATTAAACCTTTCTGTATACCGTCAGCGCTATTTGGAGTTAGATGACCAGTTTGAGCAAGAGAGGAGAACAATGCGTGCGAGAGAAAAGGAGAGAGAAAAGAGAGAACGAGAACTGGAGAAGAAAGCCAGAGAACAAGCTGACCAATGTGAGTCTCTCCTAATTAAACCATGCACTTTTCTGCCCTCCCTCTCTGTCTGTCCCAGCCTGTTAAAGGGATAGTTCACCCAAAAATGAAAATTATCCCATGATTTACTCACCCTCAAGCCATCCTGGGTTTATATGACTATCTTCTTTCAGACAAACACAATCAGAGATATATTTAAAAATATCCTTAGTCCTCCAAGGTTTATAATGGTTGTGAATGGGAATCCAAATTCTAAAGACAAAAAAAATGCATCCATCCATAAAAATAAAAAAAAAAAGAATCCATATGACTCCAGGGGGTTAATAAAGGCCTTCTGAAGTGAATCGATGCGTTTGTGTAAGACAAGTATCCTTATTTAAAACTTTATAAAGTAAAATAACGAGCTTCCGGCGCGACAGCAATACGCATTCGACATACGTCCAGGATATTTTTAAATATATCTCTGATTGTGTTTGGCTGAAAGAAGATAGTCATATACACCTAGGATGGCTTGAGGGTGAGTAAATCATGGGGTTATTTTCATTTTTGGGTGAACTATCCCTTTAATACACATTAGCATGAAGTATAGAAATGTATATTTAAAATATATGACCGTAGTCTTTTCTTTGTAGTGATGGCATTGGAGGAGCAGAAAACAAATCTGACCAGAGAACTAAACTCAATCAAACACACACATAACAAGGTCCGTCAATACTTAAGTCTGTGTGTCTGTTTTAGTTTTAGCTTGATGGTTCTTTCTTAAAATCATATTTTAATCCTCTCTTTTAAAATCCAGTTAGTACTGACACATCGAGATCTGCTGGAAAAGAAAAAGGAGTGGGAGAGTGAAGCCTCCACTTTCAGGTAACACACACTTAACCTTTTTTGAGAGGTAATGGAATTTGGTACACGTTTCTTGTAATTAAAAAAAAAAAAAAAAAAAGACTATAACTTTCTCTGCATTTGAGAAGTTGGAAATGATCATCGTGTTGTCATGTCAGCTGAAATTCACTTTGTTTGCAGGAATCATGTGCACAGCAAACATTCAGAAGCTGTTTCTACCCAAGGTCAAACTGAAACCACCTGCACTGAAGAGGTGATTTTAGTTGAAATTCAGTGTGATAGACACTCTTCCAGAATATTTCTTTTATATTGCTAGCAGGGCTTGACATTAACTTTTTTGCTCACCAGCCACTACTCAGCTACTCAGCATTTTCACTGGCCACAATTTTGACATGGATACCATGGGGAAAAAACTACCATATAGATATTTTTAATATTATCTCATAATTTGGCAGCATGTATATTAGGCTGCTGTCACTTTAAGACCTGACGCATGGATCCATTATACTGTTACACATGCGTTTTCTTTCTCAACTGTTTACGTTCACTTAAAACATAACTGTGTTTAGAGCAGCATTTTGACATTATTTTGTGTGTATTTGACTGTTCATATGCATTAAGCAGCGAAAAATAACTCAATTTAGTACTGAGAGGTGGCTTTATGTGCACACACTTTGGGTGTGAGCACAAAATCTGCGGGAATAAGTAAAATTATGCATAATACCTGCAATCCCACGCCGAAATTTGGCGGGCTGGCGGGTGTTAATGTCAAGACCTGATTGCTAGTATAAAACAATCAATATCTTGATTTTCACAAAGCATCTTTTTTATCCCCCTCTTTCAGCAGCATGGTCCAAAAGCTGGTGGTGTCCCTGATTCCACTGTGTCAGAAATTACTGTTATCAATAACAGCAACACGACTGATGCTGAGGTCAACCATAACAATGATCAGTCCTTCATCAGTGACATCATAAGCTCCACCCCTGAGCTGGCCCATTTGAAGGGCTTTGTTGAAACAAGGTACAGTAATTTATAAGGAGACACTGTATTATACTGTATCTGTACTAGACGTGCTGATATACGGCAATACGATATATCACAATAATGATCATGCACTGTATTGTTATTGTGGGCACTTCAAAATACAGTGAATAATTATTTATTATGAATTATACAGATTTTTAGAATGCATTTACTTTTCCATCAACCAGTTAAAACTTACATCACTGCCTGTATGCATCAAAGGGGCATGCGCAGATTGCGCACTCTCTGATGTAAACAACCTCAATATGCATGAGCAGCATGGCGGAAAGAGTAAAGAGACTCCCTGTCGCTGAATAAAAATTCACTTTCACTTTCTTACAGCAGAGGGCGCTTATGGAACAGCAGAAATGCAGCCGTTACCCCGGTAACCCATTAAACAAACCAGCTGCACTACTTTCTGGCTGTGTCCGAAATCCCCCCCTATACCCTTAAATAAGGCACTATTTGAGGGGACAGCCATTTGTAGTGGTGTCCGAAACCATAGTGGACGATGTTGAGTGCACTCATTCAATCCCACAATGCACCGCAATAACGAGTGTACAGCCGATGCAACCTCAACCAGAGATTGTATATTATAGGGAGATAAGAGGGTCTGTATCTCTTACCATTGAAGAAAGCGTAACGGCTAACTTAATCACGTGCTCACCTCTCAGCCTATCGTGTAATGGCAGTGACATCAGTCGCAACATTCCCTAGTCTGCGTTCTCTTAAAAAAAAAAAAAATTTTTATCAAGCTAAAATCTACATACAGTTCCCAACGAAAGTATTGTTTAGTGTAAAACATGCTGAAGATTAGCAAACAGGCTGTCGATTAATTAAATGATTAGCTATTTCCCCACAAAAGCTGTTTAATCAGCATAGTGAAGCCTCTCATCCATTGACATCCATTCAAAAAACAGCCTCTGGTCTCCTTCCCTGCGTACCGCCAGGGGTTGGGGCGTTAGCATTAGCCGTTACGCTTTTTTGGCTAAAGGTTGCAGGCTTGCCTTCCAGTGGCTTTGGCTCAACGGCTTGAGAATACCCATAATGCACGGTGAGAGTCGCGTGCTGAATGAATTCCCGCGTCTCGCCCGGAGATGGCGCCCGCAGCTGAATCAATCATCCATTCATTTTCCAAACCGCGCTGGTCCAACATAGTATAAATTCCTTTTTTAAATTGATCATTAAATCGTTTAATTAAGGTTTGTACATGCTAGTTTCCATGGCAGAGTTCAACATAAATATTCATTAGGCTACTACTGGAGCTGCCAGTTTGCTACGTTTCAAATTATTATTATACAGCAAGCACAAACTATGCGAAAATGGCAGCCCTTCCGGCGCACCCAGTGTCCGAATTCACTCACTCGTTTCATTCACTCCTTCAAGTGGACTATATTAGTGGAGTAATGTAGGGAATAGTGAATGAGGGTATAGGGGGCGATTTCGGACACAGCATTTGTTTCTGAACAGTATTGAAATTATTCAAACAGCCACACCGTACAAGTTATTAAACCTGTTATAGTATGACAACACTTTTTTTTTGCAACTTATTTCAGTATCGTGATACTGTATACCGTGATTAAAGCTTCAGCAATCATCCTAACATGAAAATTTGATACCGTCACATGCCTAATCTGTACCAGTTTGATAAATATTGTTTTTGAATATATATAGTTTTTTTTAATATATGTGCTGTATACACTGTTTTTTTTCTTAAAGAAAATAATGCATTTAATGCTTTTAATTAACCAAAATTAGCAGAAGACTCTTTTCAACATTGATGATAATAAATAATAAAAAAAAATTTAAGACCCAAATTAGCATATCAGAATGAGTTCTGAAGGATCATGTGACACTGAAGACTGAAGTAATGATGCTGAAAAGGAATAAATTTTAAAATATATATATATTTATATTTTTAATTGTAATAATATTTCACAATATTACTGTTTCTTTTTGCAATATTTGTTGATCAAATGATTGCAGCGTTGGTGAGAATAAGAGACTTGGAATTAAATGCCACATTTTTTTTTTTGTGAATTCCATAGATGTTTTTCATACTGTAAAGGTCGTTTAAGGCTTGTGTGTCTCAGTCAAGCTTTCTGTTTCTTTTTTCTTTTTTGTCATGCACTTGTCTTTTTGTCTTACTGAAATCAGGAAGTGAGTGCGTGTTTGTTTCTCTGTTAATGTGTGTAACATCCTGTGGATGTTCTATTATTTGATTTATTTTTAAGTCAAGTCAGATGATTTTTTTTTTTTAATTTGCCTCCTGCATGACAGAGAAAAAATTAAATACAGTCTTAACAGTTTGGTTAAAATTGATAATATTTGATTGCATTTCTCATATACCCATAATTAATCTATTTCCCATAAACATCTGTTCTCTTTCTGTCATCTTTTCTGTTCATCTGTCTCTCTTTGCTCTTTCCAGCTCCCCTGTTTGTTTGAAGACAACGTCCACTGGACTAAACTCTAGTTTGTTTGATGAGATGAAACAAGCCCAGGAGGATAAGAGAGAGGTAGATGAAGACCAGAAGGTGAAAGATGGAGAAAAATCACAGGAGGAGGAAGAGATGGACACCGACTCTGATTGCTTGGAGTGGGAGTTGAGGAATACCGACTCTGTGTTTTCAGAGTTATCTGAACTCAGCAGGGAGTATGTGGAAAACGTCGACCAAGGGGCCAGCGTCAGAGGTACATGTATGATCATGTGTTTAATTTGCATGTATGTGTGTCTGTGTGTGTTAGAAGAAATTTACATTTGAAAGAAGGAACAGGCGAAAGCATAAAATTCCCATCAACTGCAATCAAAAATGTTTTTAATGCAAAAACACATTAGGTTGGTCTCTACAATAATTGAGCAGTTATGCATGTGTGTGGTTAAATGTTTTTTGTTTTTGTTTTGTTTGCAGATAGCACAGACCAGTTTGAACAGATTCTTTCTCAGTATGAGGAACTAAAACACACTCAGTAAGATTTTTTTTAATCTAAATCTATCTTTTAATTGTCAAAGTTGAGGTTTGAATGAGGCTCTGAATCTCTGATCGTGATCTATATCTATCTATCTATCTATCTATCTATCTATCTATCAACACATGTACATCCATCCATCCATCCATCCCTTTGTCTCTGTCTCAGTGAAATGGTGGATGCTGCTCGTAAGGCCCTTATATCCCGTGTTGAAGAGCTGACCAGTGAAAGATCTTCCCTGAATATGGAACTTGCTTCTTGTCGTGAAACCATCACTCGACTGGAAGGGAAAACCAAGGAGATGGAGGAGGAAACCAAGCGGTAAAGCGAATTATTGATTCTCATGTAAAACCTGAAATTTATCATGACTTAATTTAGAATTAGCAGTTTACCGAATACTTAACCAAGCAGTTCTTTAATATATAACAGTGGGAATGATACAGTTTAAAGTCAAAGTCATATACATAAAATGACACCGCTCAGTATTTTCAGGAACAAAGCCTGATAAATATTTCATATAGGATTGTGATTAGGAAAAAAATATGCACTGTCGCTTAAAAGTTTAGGGTCGGTAAGATTTTATGTTTTTGAAAGAAGTTTCTTATGCTAAATAATAGGGGTGTAACGGTACACAGAAGTCACGGTTCGGTACGCACCTCGGTTTTGGGGTCACGGTTCGGTACGATTTCAGTACAATAGGAAAAACGGTCACACTTTAGTTTAGGGTCTAATTCTTACTATTAACTATGACTTTTGCCTCAATAAACCCCTAATTAGTGCTTATTAATAGTTAGTTAGGTAGTTGTTAAGTTTAGGTATTGGGTAGGATTATGGGATGTAGAATATGGTCATGCAGAATAAGGCATTAATATGTGCTTTATAAGTACTAATAAACAGCCAATATCCTAGTAATATGCATGCTAATAAGCAACTAGTTAATAGTGAGAATTGGACCCTAAATTAAAGTTTTACCGGTCAAAGGAACAAATCCACAATGCTAGGTTTATTTTATTTTATACAGACAGTAGTGCAAATTACAGTTTGTTCCACTTAGCGGCATTTAGTACCTTAGTTTGTACAGTACAGCCTCCTATAGTGTATTAAGCACTAAGCAGTAACAGAATGCACTCTTGCATAGGTTGCATTATAGTGTTACAATTTGCTCCACTTAAACTATATTTAAACATTTAAAGCTTAAGCCCAACCCTCTGATATTTAATTTTCCCGCTCCGTTTCATCTTTCAAAGTATACTCTTTTGTCCATGAGCGCAGAAAGATGCATTCGACGCGTGCGCACTATCTAGTGAACTTTTGTTTTCAAGCACTCAAGTCATTCGCGTACGTGCTGTTCTTCTTCTGCTCTTTTTCCTGTTGTGGCGGTTAGCAAACACCGTTATATTACTGTGTGCGCCCCCTTCTGGATTGGAGCGTGGACCGCCCATTACTCTCTGTATTCATTGTCTGATTGCATGCACCGAACCGTGACGTCCGTACCGTACGGTTCAGGACAAATACATCCGTACCTTTACACCCCTACTAAACAAGGCTGCATTTATTTGATCAAAAAACAGTAAAATCTGTGAAATTGTAAAATAATATTGCAATCTCAAGTAACTGTTTTCTATTTTAATATATTTTAAAATGTGCTTTATTCCTGTAATTTCAACAGCCATTCAGCAGTGTCACATGATCCGTCAGAACAGAATTGATTTAAAAATAGATATCTTTTGTAACATTATAAATGTATTAACTGTCACTTTTGATCAATTTAATGCATCCTTGCTGTATAAAAGTATTAGTTTCTTTAACAATAACATACTGACCCCAAACTTTTGTAGTGTAGATTAATAGGCAACAGTTTGTGATTTGCTTGTTTGGATATTTATTTATTTATGAAATGGCTTTTTATATTTCACAACAGGTTACGTAAAGAGCTAGAGACAATCCAGTCAGAGGACCCTGATGTAAGTTTTTATGAAAGATTTCAGGTGCAAGGCATATTTACAGATATGTTTGATATCACTTTTGTGAAAACTCTGCTAACTAACTAACTCTACTTCCACCTAATTCCTGCTTCATTCTCTTTTGTTCGCTCCAGGCCTCGCTACCTACCTCCCTCCGTCGCTTCTCTCGTTCTGAAATGGCCCGGGTCGTCATGGAGAAAAATCAGTACAAAGAGCGACTGTTTGAACTGCAGGAATCTATGCGGCGCTCTCAGACTCTAAGGTGTGTTAAACTACCTATCCCATGATGCATTTCTTCATCTTTAACAGAAACATTCATCTGTCATTCAGAACTGTAAAGTGAGGAACAAGATCTGTTAACCTTCTTCACAAGTGGTGTGTTGTGAGCATTAATAATGCAACAAATCATGTGGTTTGTCTATATAATTGGTATTTTGAATTAATCCATTAAATAACTACCCAGAACTCCTGAGAAATGACATGGCAATGCTCTAAAAATCAGTCAAGTCAGATCACATTATCAAGCGCATACGGCCCTAGCATTGTGGCAGTGACTTCTGCACAGGCAAACACGCGTTTAACACAGAACATGTAAAACTGTAGTTAAACTAATTTGTTTATGTTGTCCTCTAGAGTTACCAAAGAAGAGCGCCCTCCTGTTGAAGGGAAGGGTGGTGTCTGGAGCAGGTGAGGATACTGTATACCTGTACAACCAGTACCTAACAGTCAGTTTGTGCATGGTATTTCCTGCTCTGAGCCCTTTTTTTTCTTTCTTGCAGGTTTAATCGTTTTCTAGGTTTGACAAAGGGTCAGTTAGCACCAGCCACAGCTTTAGCATTAACCATCTCTCCCACGCCACCTCCTGCACAAACACCAGTGGGGTCTCCACAGCAACTCTCCACGAGACCGCCCCAAAAAGAGTGAGTCCTCTTGCAATAGCGGTTTCAAATACCTGCTAATTTTCCTTGTGTATTATAAGAGATACATGATAGGGTGGATGTCAGGTCTCTAAGACTATTTATTTACCAACAAATGACTTGCATTGACTTGCGTGCATCATTGACATTTTAAGAGTGTCCAAAATAAGGAAAAGGAAAAAATTTTTAAAAATCTAGATTTGCAAGATAAGTTACAAAGAAAAATAATTACATTTTTGGGGACACATGAACAATTTCACAACCTGAAGTAACCTCGCCTTGTTATAAAAAAAAAAGTCATTAGCTGATATTTTAAGAAACTTGATACAGTCATGAGGGTGTCTGCAGGAGTCCTCTCTGTGATATAATTTCCTGTTTTGTGTGAATTCCTGTATGTGTGAATTGAATTTTAATGTACTTTTTAATAAATTGAATATATCTGTAGGAATATTAAAGGATTAGTTCACTTTCATATAACATTTTCCTGATAATTTACTCACCCCCATGTCATCCAAGATGTCCATGTCTTTCTTTCTTCAGTCGAAAAGAAATTGAGGTTTTTGATGAAAACATTCCAAGATTATTCTCCTTATAATGGACTTCAATGGCCTCCAAACGGTTGAAGGTCAAAATTATAGTTTCAGTGCAGCTTCAAAGGGCTTTAAACGATACCAGACGAGGAATAAGGGTCTTATCTAGCGAAACGATCGGTCATTTTTGAAAAAAATGTGAATGTATATGCTTTATATAAACAAATGATCGCCTTCCAAGTGCTTCCGCCAAAACCGTACTTTCGTATTCTTCAAAAAGCTTACGCTGTATGTCCTACGCCTTCCCTATTCAACTTACAGAACGAACGCAGCGCCAGTTACATTTTTTAATGTAACTGAATATTAGAAAATGAGAATAGGGAAGTAGAATAGGGAAGGCGTAAAGCTTACGACATACAGCGTAAGCTTTTTGAAGAATACGAAAGTACGTTTTTTTCAAACGTTTGGAGACCATTGAAGTCCATTATAAGGAGAATAATCCTGGAATGTTTTCATCAAAAACCTTAATTTCTTTTCGACTGAAGAAAGAAAGACATGAACATCTTGGATGACATGGGGGTGAGTAAATTATCAGGAAAATTTTATATGAAAGTGAACTAATCCTTTAATGTCATTGACTCAAACATGCACTACCATTCAAAAGTTTGGGGTTTTTGTAAGAATTCTCTTATACTCACAGAGGTTGCATTTATTTGATCAAAAATACAGCAAAAGAAGTAATATTGTGAAATATTAGTACAATTTAAAACAACTGTTTTCTATTTTAATATATTTTAAAATGTAATGTATTGCTGTGATGGCAAAGCTTTGTTTTTGTTTATTTGCACAGGACTTCTCCTTCTCCCAGGTTAAGGAAGAGAGAGTTGTACAGGGAGATCCGTTCTCATGTGTGGGGTACTCTGGGTAAAAAACAACTCCATGGATGGAGCGTGCCTCTCGCTGTTACAAACATTAAGGTAAACACAAACACACGCATGTTTCATTCAGTTGTTATCTATAGTAACAGGTGGATTACAGTTGCCCTGTGAGCCGCCCCCACCCCAAAAGTGTGAGTAGTGAGTACACTAGTCTACAAATTGAGTATATGTCTACAAATTTCCACACTCTCAATCATACTCCTTAACTAAAATCCTCTCAGTTGGTTTATGAATCTGTTTGTCAGTTGATTGTGAAAGTGTGTGTGTTTATGTGGAGCAGGACTCTGAGCCCCCTCCTGAGCCCAAAGACGTGCCCGTCCTCATCCAGCTGAGACTGCTGGACCAAAGAGATGCTACAGCGAAGGTGAGGGTCACTGATCACTCATTCAGTCTTATTTTACTATTATTATTACTAGCTTTTATTTTTATATTTTCAGTTTTCATTTTAATTTTATTTTTTTTATTTATTTTTTTTTTTTCATTTTTATTAGTTTTTATATATTTCTATTTAGCTTTAATTTAGTTTTTTTTAGTCAGTTTTAGTTTTACTAGTTTTAGTACTTCAACTTTAACTTATTTCAGTTAGTTGCCAAAGCAACATTTCTAATTTTAATGTGATTTTTAATAGTTTTTTTTTATCTAAACTTTATGGTAGTGGCCAAAAGTGATGTCCGACCTAGAAAAATTGACCCTTATTCAAATATTATTAAAAATTTGTTAAAGATTTTGTAAGCATATTGCATAGTTGTGCTTGGAGTCAGTTGTTTTATTTGTGATAAAGCGATGAAACATGCCAAATTGTACAGATACAATTTTTGGCCAGGCTGTCATACAAAGAAATTATGAACATATGCAAAAACAAGAGAGAACTAATGAAAAATTAATGATTTATTATGTTGTAGTCATTGTATGCTTTTTCCTGTGAGCTTTTTGTTTTTCTATGCATTTTTTTTTTTTTTTTTTGCATAGTACAATAAAACCTGTAGCTGTAGTTTTTTTGCCATGTCATTTTGTCAGATAAACACCTTAACTAAATTTAGAGTTTTGTTCCTTCATATTTAAAATATATATAAAAAAATTCCCTTAAGTTTGATTAAACCATCAAAATATATCATTAAGATCAAATATCCCCACTGGACCTCACTTTTGGCCACTACTGTACAGTATATTTTATTATATTTTAGCTTTATTTCAATTACTGAAAATTATTTTTTAGAACATATTATTTTTAAGGTGCTTCATGTCATATATAACGTCACCATAATCTATGTTTTATACGTTTTCCACATTCCTCTGCTGTGTGTCTAGTCCTACACCAATTTTGGCCCGTTGAGAGTAAGGGTCAGGGATTTACAGGATGTTGATTTATAAATTTACATTTTTTTACAGCTCACATGTGCTGTTGCGGTTCCTCCAGAGATATCAGGAGAGCAGACAGTATGTTCAACAAACCATCACAATCTTTTACAGCTGATTAACATGTACACGGTTTCCACGCCTTCATTTCCATGGTTTTTATAGTCATTTGTAATTACTGGATAAGGGTTTTTTAAAATAATTTTACACATTACACTCATAAAGAGCCATTTCTTGCTGATTAAATATTTTAGATCCAAGAATAACTAGAATAAAATTGGGGAGGAAAGTTGGAATGGAAATCCCAGTTTTAAAATTCCAGTGTTTTATGAACTTTGGGAACCTTGTATTACAGAACAGGTTCTTGGCTTGTACAAAAATGCATTTAACCACCACCTTCATCTAATTACCATGTTGCATCATGTCATTGTTGTAAACATTTCACACCCTGCCTCCCATCCTCAGTGTTCGGTGTGGGCCGTCACTGGACCTGTTTCCAGCAGTGATGTCACAGTGATTGACCCAGCTCGCTCCAATACCATTCTGGATCAGTTCAGCCTTCCACCCTCATCCCCTGCATTATGCATCTGTGCTGTGCCCTCTACTGGTCAGTCTGAACAATGCAGCTTTGTTTTATTTTACACTGTGTAAGAGTTCTGAAGTCAGGGGTGTAAGACATTTGAGTATTAGTACTTACTGTAAGTATTATCTTGAGGTGCTTTACTTGAGTATTACTGAAACTAAATACTTAATTTTTGGTAAGGTCGGTAAGATTTTTAAAAATGTTTTCGAAAGAAGTTTCTTATGCTAACCAAGGCTGCACAAATACAGAAAAAAACAGTAAAATTGTAAAATATTATTACAATTAAAAATGACTACTTCCGATTTTTAAAATGTAATTTATTCCTGTAATGGAAAGCTGAATTTTCAGCATCATTACTCCAGTCTTCAGTGTCACATGATCCTTCAGAAATCATTCTAATATGCTGATTTTGTGCTTAAGAAACATTTATTATTGTTATCAATGTTAAAAATGGAAACTATAGTACATTTTTTCCAGTATTCTTTGGTGAATAGAAAGTTCAAAAGAGACCATTTATTTGAAATAGATATTTTATATAACAGTGTAAAAGTCGCTTTTGATCAGTTTAATGCGTCATTTCTGAATTAAAAAGTATTCATTTCTTTTAAAGAAAAATTTGTTAAAACAGTGTGCATATTTTCAAGGTCATTGTGACTTAAATAAAAAACATATATGGTCTTTCTTACTGCGTTACCAATCAAATCATTTTACTTGTATATAAAACAGCCAGTGAAATCCGTTTTACTGTAAAATGTAATTGAACACAGCATGGGTCAACACTGTTTACACATGTTGATTTTAAGTGTAACTTGAATGGCAAAATCTCAGCCTTTTGATTTCATCAGTCTATTTTTGCACTTACCTTTTAAATACTTAAAAGTTATTTTGTGCATTATTTATTTAATTATTTTAATTTTTTTTTATTTCAAGTGTCTTTTTAGCAAGATGATTCTTCTGACTTTTTTTTTTTTTTTTTTTTTACACTTTACGTAGAATTACTCTATATTTTTTACACCCCTGTCTGAAGTTAATTGTTTAATATTTTCTTTGACATTTAGCTGCGTTATTACCCTTTCATGGCATGTCACTTAAAATTCGATTCATATCAACTGCTCTTGCTCTTGGATATTCTCAGTATTACTGAGTGTTGGCGAGTTGTACTGAACAATGATGTCTTAACTCTTGTGTTAGGAGACACTGCAGGAACTGTGTGGATTGGAACACAGGATGGAGGGTGAGGGCATCTCATTCTGATTTATTTGATCTTATTTCAGTATATACATAGGTTTGTTTAAATCTCTAATATTAAGTAATAAAGTTTAATACATAGCTCATTTTATAGAAATAAATATTACCTCAAACTGTCCGGCTTGTTGTGGAGAGCTATTACTTTTCAAATCAACTGGAAACAATTTTCACTTGGTCCATAATGAAATTAGCAAAAAACAACCATCCAGAACATCTAATGTTTTCTTAAAGCTAGCTTTTTTGTTTGAAATGAACAAACCATCACCATGTTTTTGCCTTACCGTAAATCACTATGGTAAGTCTATAACAATGATTTATTTTTAAAAGTTGTCTGGACAGATTTCTTTGGAAACTGCATACCTTCATGATTTGTCCGTGCGTGTTTATGACATATCTGTAAATAAAGGAAAGAAGATATGCAGTGGAAGCAGCTTGAAGACACAACAACTGAACTTCTAACCGAAAAGAATTTTCAAGCAAAAGGAATGCGGCAGACCCCATAATAAAACATGAATCAACATGCTTTCATAGCATCACATTTTCTTGGTTCACAAAACAATGTACTGTATTTATTGGTAACTATGCCAGTCTCTAAACCACTTACTACTTTGGTCTGCTTGCCAATGAATAGCCTGAGCAAGTAATAATAGCTTCCACCATTCTGTGATATGAACACAGTCGTTATGTCTAATGTCAGCGTTGCTAATCTTTTGTAAGGCTATTTTAAAACAATGGATTACAAGTAAAAAAAAAAAAAAAAATGACAACAACATCAGATTCATCTGCGCAGAATAGCGGAGTCGAGCACAACTCAAGACTAAAAGAAGTGGATGACTAAACTGTTCTCCCAGAAGTAACTTGTAGTTTTATTCTTCAATCGCTAGAGGCCCAAAAGTATGGAAGCTTGTTTCCGCCATGGAATAAGCAAATAAAAAAGATAATTGTGACTTTTCTTTTCACAAATCTGACATTTTTTTCTCAGAAGTGTGTTTCTATCTCACAATTGTGAGGAAAAAAAAAAAGTCTGAAACTCACAATTCCAAGGAAAAAAAGTAAAAATTGAGATAAAAAGTTGCACTTCTGAGGAAAAAAGTCAGTTTTGCTTTATATCTCACAATTCTGTGAAAAAAAGTCAGAATTATGAAATAAAAAGTATATATAAACTCGCAATTCTAATTTTATTTCTCGCAATTACTAGTTTATATCTCACACTTTTGACTTCTTTTCTCAGAATTGCGTGATATAAACTCGCAATTCAGAGAAAAAAAGGTCAGAATTGTGAGATAAAAAAATTGCAATTACCTTTTTAGGGCCCGAGCACCGATGGTGTGAGGACCCTATTGTAATTGCTCAGTCAATTATTCTTCTTCTCCGAAATGAATCGCATTTTTGAGGGCCTAAACATGCTCGAAAACTCATGAAACTTTGCACACGCATCAGAAGTGGTGAACATTTACGTCTGATATAGGTTTCTGAATTAGGTGTGGCAAAATGGTTTGATAGCGCCACCTACAAGATTTCAATTAAGCGCCCTTCACGCTACGTTTCACGTACAGGTATGAAATTCGGTAGACACATGTAACAGCTCAATGTCTACAACAAAGTCACTGGGTGCAAAATCTGAAAACCCAACAGGAAGTGAGATATTTTGAATTTTCTCTGCAAAATTTTTGCAGTTTTTGCCATTTCCAGATGGTGTACTTTAACAAACTTCTCCTAGAGCTTTAATCAGATCAACAACATATTTGGTCAGTCTAATCTAAAGGCCTTTGCGAAGTTAAATTGCAAAGATCTTGAGTTTTCGCCGAAAGGCGTGTCCGTGGCGGCCTGACAAAATTTGATGTTTGGCCATGAAAAGAAAAGTTTTTATAACTTTGGCATACAATGTCCGATCTGCCCCAAACTTCACGTTTTATTAGAGTCCTGGCCTGAACACATCTACATGGTAATATTCAGTTACAGTCATAGCGCCACCTTTTGGTAACAGGAAATGACATGTTTTACACTGTGATTAACTCCTCATAGACATTTAAACAGAACCACATCATATTTGGTCTGTCTAATCTTAAGGCCTTAGCAATATTAACTTGCGAAGATCTTGAGTTTTCGCTGCTTGCAGCTTTAATTTATTATGTATTCCGTGGCGGAAACAAGCTTCCATCATAAGCTAAATATAGTAGCTTAAAAAAAGTAAAAATCTAGTTGTCATCAGCTGTTGTTTTAGGCAATATAGCATTAAGATATGTTTCATCAACTCATGTTGTCCTCTTGCAGAGTGCTGATTCATTCATCCTCCAGCTCCAGACGCCGCTGTCTGCAGTCTGTCAGTCTCTCTGAGGGGGTGCACTCTCTGACGTCAGTGTCTTTAGAATCACTGTCATTTATTGTTATCTTTGATGTAAATGAAATGCCAGAGGGTCCTGATTGAATTTCTTCTATATATAAAGGTATTCTCAGGGCGAGGTGATCGCTGGCTTGGCCAATGGGACACTTGCTTTCTTCACCCACAATTCAGGTGTGTTTGAGGTTTCTCTGTTTGGGTGTGTTATTTAGATATGAATTGTACTTATGGCTTGTAATGATCATATTTATAGGCATCTGGAATCTCCAGTCTCAAGAGGTGCTTTCCCTCGGCACACCACCTTTGCAGCCCATTCGCTGTTGCCTAGCAAAGGAGGGCTGTCTTTGGGTGGGATACTGGAATAAAGTTTACATGATCAGTGTGAAAAATCGGAAAGTAGAGGTTGGTCTCGGATGGAAATGGAGTCGTTCACTGTTCATCATTGTTCATTCTGACTCTTTCACTTATACTTGTTCTTTCTGTCCATTTAGAAATCGTTCACAGTGTCTGAGCGAAGTGAGCAGCAGGTGCGTTTTCTGTGCGCAGCAGGAAGTGGAGTTTGGGCTTCCTGCCGATTGGATCCCATTCTTAGGCTTTTTGATTGGACAACTGGCCGCCCACTACAGGAAGTAGATTTATCATCTATAGTGACTAAAGCTTTAGGTATTTGAATTGTTTTCATTCATTGATATGGATATTTTATGGAATCTTATATGCATGAGTGTTTTTTTTTTTTTTTTTCAAACTTTGTATTCATTGTGTTTTTTGTTGTTGTTTTTTGTTTGTTTTTTTACCCCTCTTCATTTGACAGGTTCTGCGTTCCTGTCTCTCTCTCCTCTTCAGATCACAGCCTTGTCTGTGGTCGGTGGGCGGCTGTGGGTGGGCACAGGAAGTGGTGCAATCTTCTCAGCTCGCCTGTCACTCAGTAAGTGTTTTTCCCACTAAAATAAACTTTTCTTGAGTGGTTTTGAATTATGACACTTCTACATTGTTTGAATTTCCATTGTTTTTTCTTTTGGTAGGTTCAGAGTCCTGCTCTATACCATATTGCTCTCTTGCTTCAGCTCAGCTCTGTTACCATGGCCACCGACAAGCAGTTAAATTCATTATTTCTGCTCCAGGTTCGAAGCTTGTTTACTTTCAGTAAGAGTTGATGGAAGACCGGTATTGACACCAGTATTGGGAGTAATTGTTACAATAGAGTGCAACAGTCGGGTTCCGGAAGTAAAAACTTCATTCATTTTCTCAATAGGGAAATTGATTTTGAATGGTAACTTATAAACCTTTAAAGACAGACCTACTGTGAGCTACGAGGTTGTGAATCCTTGTTATTTGATTCTGCTGAAGCCATCAGTCTGCATTATTTGAGCTTATTTTTAAAATGATTGTTTAACAGTGGAATTCCTGGTGAAAAACTACATTACCCATGATTCTGTACAGAAAATTACACCAATCAGAGAGTCGAAAAAAAGCAATGCTTTCCAAAAGACCTTGTTAGCTCCGCCCACTCACATGAAGCACTGCGAATGATATAATTGAGTTGGTCTCTCTACACTCAAATACTTAACCCTTGTGCGTCAATTAAAAAAAATTTCACACAAATCCATAGAGGACAAAAATGTCCATGTCAAAAAAACTGTCATAAAAATTTGAAGCTTGGGAGCACAGACTTAAGTTTGGTCTCATTTTAAAGAAGACCCTTGGCAGAATCTTGTTGAAGTAAAAAAAAGTTTAAAAAGTGAAAAGAAAAAAAAGTTACAGCAGTTTATGTTTATGAAAATGAGTTATGAACATTATTTTATTAAAAATATAAATTTTATAAAACATGTTGAAACATGTTGAACTCTAAAACTGCTAGATCAAAGCCATAAATCTAAACAAGTTGTGTTCCAAATTTGAGGTTGATGTCTCAAAAAATGAGCTTTCACTAAGAGGGTGTTTGGGCGCAGTACCAAATTTTCCCCATAAGATGCCAGCAAATCTCCACTGGAAACACAGAGGTTGGATTTGTGATTTGCAGTAGAGTTTTTCTCTCTCAAATATTACAAGCACACACACACACAATTTTTTTTTATTACACACATACAAAACACACTCTGACATCCATACCAACACATTATAGCTGCATAATTTATCCAATTGGCTCTATAATATGTAAAGCAGAAAACAGGAATAAAGCGAGTATTTGCTTTATAGGCCAAACCTGAGAAAATGGCACCATCTGGTAAAAAATAGTAAAATTTTAAATTTTGATGCCTTGCCAACAAAATAAAAGGCTGTTAACAAAGATTGCATCATTTTATAGTTACATAGCCCTGGGATTAAAAATTGCATTTTTGTCCTTAAGGTCCTGAGAGGAACTATTTTGTGTACCTAGTGCAAAATACATTTTTTAAAGAAAGTGGGGGTGAAATAGTAAAATTCCAATAAAAATACACACCTGTGCCAAAGTTTATGCAGTTGGCATTAACAAAAAAAAAACTGAAAAGGACAAAAATGCCCATAAGGTCACACAAGGGTTAAATGTTTGTGTGTGTGTGTGTGTGTATATATATATATATATATATATATATATATATATATATATAATATATGCATATTTTGCAATAAGCTATTGCAATATAGTAGTATATATTGCAATATATACTACTATATAATATTTTTTTTTTTATATAATCAACTTTTGTAAATGAGTAGTTATATTTCTCCATTTCTTATTCCATTATGCTGTTTGCAATGCTTCATGGGATTGTAGTTCTTTCCCTCACTAAAGCCATTAAGTACACAGTCTTGTACCTTGTCTGATTTTCAAATACAGTTTTTTTTTTTTTTTTTTTTGTTTTTTTTTTGTTTGTTTGTTTGTTTGTTTTTTTGTTTGTTTTTTTTGGCTTCAAATCAATGTTTGTAGTGTTGTACCCCTTGTTCGTTGTCTATAACTCTTTAACAAAGACTTTTCAAAGAAAAATGAATGGAAAAAGTACTTCTGGAACCAGCGCGCTGAAAAAGGCGACAAGTACTGTTGCACTCTAGTATATTTTCAACCACTTTGTTTCTTTCTGGCCTTTTTTAATAAATGCAGGCTGCCGTACGTCCTCCAGTTCAACAGATGGCGCTGTTGCTACCTCTCAGCTCATTCTCAGTGGAGGAGAAGGATATATCAACTTCCGAATTGGTGAGACTTTTCTCTTGGCACAATTATTATATCACAGCTTTATGTATTTATTTTATTCTTCCATTGAGCATGTTTTATGAAGATGAGAAGGATGTAATTAAATACTTTTTCCTCTTTAGGAGATGATGGAAGTGATGGGGCCAGTGAGAGTGTCCTACAGAGATCAGAGCGAAGTCACATGATTATTTGGCAGAGCCACACCCCCTCCGTCCCAAGCCCCGCCCTCTGAAAGCACTTCAGCTGTTGACTCAAACTCTTTAAGTGCTATCAGGACATGATCGAGCGCACTACATACTACAGTGCATTACTGTTCTTCTGTCCCCCTTCTATAGACACTCCCAAAGGGAATTAAAGGGCTTGAAGTCAAAGTAAAGCAGTAACATAAAGCAGTTTCTAAGAAATGTAATTTTGGACGTACAACACTCATTCTGCACTTTTATTTTTCTTGTTTTGGGGTGAAGTGATCGCTCAACTGGCTTCTCTCCAGTGTGCCTTATTTTGTGTTTTCAAATTCTGCCCTGTATTTGGCCAGTGTTTTATTTTTATTTTTTGGTTAATGAATTAATCATCCTAAATACTGGAACAAAAACAGGTTGTGACTGTTATGCTCGGCCAGGAATTACTACTATATTTTTATTTCTTTTTTATTTCAAATCATGGGGAGTGATGTATTTAAACCGATATGCTGCTGGTCAGGACATGCAGTACTTTGAAAAATACTTTTTGAAAAATGACAAGAAACTGACCCAGATTGACACTACCTACATTTTGACTGTCCTTGACTTTTCTTTTTTTTAACAATGCAGGTTTGGTGTTGAGGGTGAGGTTTTATTTTTAATTGTATTATTATTTGGTTGTTGGTTTCTAAGTTATTTGTTGTGAAATGAATGGAGGTGTCTGTATGGCAATTTGTGCAGTATTTTTGAATGAGCAAACATGTGGCTCTGCCCATTTAATGAGTGAGAGAGAAAGAGACGTCATGTTTTGTTAACTGGAAAAAGTGTTTCATATAGTAATATGGAACTTTGTAAATACATTCTCACTATTGTTATAAATTGAGTTGAGTTTTGGTCTGAAGAGTGTTTCTGTATTGGTAAAATAAAGCACCAAAGCTGCATGTATGATTTTAAATTATGAAAAATGTATCAGTTTCAAATTTAATCCATGTTTTGCACACCAAAAGATACATTTAAAAAGAAGAAAGAAGAAATACAGAAATAGAAAAACAGTAGAAACAGTTTTCACTCTTTGTTCTAAATTGTGTACAAAAATATAAAGCTTTTCAGCATTTTTAATACATTTTGTGAGTTGTACATAGTGCACTACAGTACAGGTTCTACAAAATAACTGCAATTTCATACTTGTTTTGTGGTAGTAGTAGTAGTTGCAAACACTACATTGTAACACATCTGTCAACCTTCGTACTTAAAACGCTATTTTCCTCCTCTTCCAACTGAGATTTTAAGCTCGTGTGTGGTATCCCAGCAGCCCTGTGTATGTGCTCTATGTCATGCCCAGAGGTCAGGATGTGCTGTGGCTGCGGTGGGGTCTCCGTATGCGGCGACTGAGGGTGCGAGCGAGCCGGTCCACAGCATTGCGTTTGTGTGTCAGATCCTTCCCTGATATTAAACCATCAATATTCCCACTGTACCACATAACCCAGGCACCCATAGACATCAACACCAGCAGAGCTCCAGAGTACACCAACAGATCACCAAAGTCACGACCGCCGATTTCAAGAGGGACGAAGACGCCGATCAAGAGGGTAGACACACCGAAAAGATCCATGAGGACTGCAAACACCAGCACAAACTTACAGTGGGTCAGTCCAACACGGTCAGCACCAGACATCATAACGTCCCTCTGCCATGACGAGTATATCAGAAATAGAAAGAAAAAAGATGGAAAACGTATTACTCTTTAAAAATAATAATAATAATAATAATAATAATAAATCACTGTTCTAGTAGGAACAAATTTGATTTGGCTAAGGTTATAACCAATATATTCCAAAGTATGTACTATTTACCTGAAGGAAATTATTTTATTTTGCATCAGTATAGGCTATCTTAATGTAAAGTAAAGCACAGTAAGGTACTATAGCTTATAAGACAAGATAGGCTATCTTTTATTCAGAAGAAATGCTTGGGGGGAAAAAAACCCGCTGCACCTGTTGAACCAGGCGTAAATAATCGAGCACTGCTTTTCAAAATATAAATAAATAAATAAAACCTAGTAGCATATATACTGAACAATTGTCATTATACTTACCTTTTATCACGGAAATTATGTTAGTTTGCAAAACTGACAAGAAAGACTCTCATTTAGATGATAAATATTTTGTTTTTCCGGGTTTTTCCATCTGCGCTTCAAAATAGTTTCGACGTCACGTCACACAGGTGATGTCATGTGATAAGCTCGCCCTCAAGCGCTAGCATTTTATACGCGTTTCAGTATTCAGTTTAATGCTTATTTTAGCTTATATTTTATTTTTTTAATTACATTTTAATAGCTTTTTAAATTAATTAATAATTCTTTAAATGCTATCTATCTATCTGTCTGTCTGTCTGTCTGTCGGCTTAAATAACGAGTCTGTGTTCTTGCAGTTTGAATAGGCTACGTCACCGTTTATTTAAAGTCTTGGTTTAGTCTGCTTCCCAAAACCGCCATAAAACATAAGCGGATGTGACGCTATTTAGGGTGTTTTACGTGGTTTCATTTCAACGTATCCGCCATTCATACCGATTTAGATATTTCCTGGTAACTAGAAGAACACCTTTTCTCAAAACTATGAAACCAAAACCACTATAACGTAATTATACGAAGCATTACAGACAAAACACACATTCACTCATTAAAAAATGTGTGAGAATCTCAAGTTTTAGTTTCATTAGGCTCAGTTTAATTTAGGCTAACACAAATGTTGGCTATAAATTAACAGTTTTAAAAATGAGCCCTGTAAAGCTTGACATATAAAATAAAGCAGAAAAACATTTTTCGAAATGTAAGTTTATTGAACCTTTAGAAAAAATATTTAGAAAAAAAATAAAAAAATAGTTTGCATGTGTTTTACATCAGGCATACAACAGTCCATATCATGATATAGTGAGAATTTAGGGGGAAAAACATCTATTTTATTCAGAGGCCCAAGCTCTATTTTCCAATAATATGTCTTATAAGATGATCTTCAAATACTTAGCTTTAAGATCAAAGCTTTGTAAGGGCAAAACATACAATACAATGCCTACAGTTATGATTGAGAGATGTACAAATAAACATTCAATAAATATCTGTTGTAGCTATAATTTAATACATACAGTTTTCTAAAATAATGTACTAATAATAATAATTGTGTAAAAAAAATAATGTAGGGATAATGAAGTAAACCCAATTCAGTCTTAATGTTCATCCTTTGAAATATATGATAAAAGATATCCATACGTTCACTTTTTTAAAAACATTTCGCAGCACTTTTTTCAGAGGTAATTGTATTGTTAATGCCAGACAGTGGTTGAGGTAGACCTGTGTAATTCAGCAATACTTCATTTTCTGGATTAAATGAGTCCTTTTGAAGGGCACACAATCCCATGAAATACTGAATAATGAATCCCCATCTAAGGATCTTTTGCGGTATCCAGCCTGACATCCACAAACTGTGTTATTTTGGTTTGTACATGGTGAAATCACCACTGCATGACCTGTCAGAGAAGCAATCAACACAGCAAGATATAAAGATATGTAATTTGAACATCATTTTAGGTTAATTACAGAAGTCATGAAAGGAAAAGAAAACTGTATTACACTTACGCTTGGTGCATTTCTGGCATCTGAAGCAGTTTGGGAAATAATTCATACTGTCTTGGTACGTCCCATCTGAACATTTCACACATTCAGATTGCATTCCACTAGAGCATTTCTTTATCAACTTATACCCTAAAGAAAAATACATGACAGATGAAGAGAATGAACAGTCTATGTCTCTGAAAACTTTATGTTTGACTGTATTGATTCAACGTTTCAGACACTGTACCTGGAGCACATTTGTCACAGCAGAGCCCGTCGCTCCAGTATTCATTTTTAGAACAATCTCCTTTGTTGCTCACGCTGCGCTGTCCTGTCACAACTCCTACAATCTGTGGTAAAAGGTTAACAATTCAGGAAGCTGAACTTTTGATCTGATGTTGCTTAACTGTATGATGTCATCACATCGAACTCTGAAATACTTAACGTCAAAACATTCACCAAATACCTCTGTGATTAATAGCGGAATCTTTATTTATACAACAGAAGCACATATTTGTGAAATTTGTCAAAGCGGAATTCTGTTTCTCAGTGACTCACCAACAATAACAGAACACATGGTAGGAGTTTCCTCGTGCGTTGTCCTTGGATGTGCGATATGGCTGTTATAATGTGTGCAATCATAACTTCTGGGAAAAGAAGAATAGATTTCATAGTACATATTTCAGGAGATAACCATGACCATGATTCTGAAAGAATAAAGACCTGTGAAATTATATATTTTAATTGAACTGTAATATACAAAATATACAAGAGTCATATTGTATAAAGGCTAGTACGAACGTTTATATAATTCTTAAATGCAATAATTACATTAAATAAAACATTTTTTTTTGCAGAAAATTTGTACAGTTATAAAGTTTCATGAAAATAAGCATAATATGTGATACTATGTTTTTGAGAGAAAGAACTGAGGCAGAGAAATGAGTGGGAGGGAGAGGACACGGAAGTATAGGGAGAAAATGAACAGGGATCCACTGAGAAGGGAAAAGATCCAAGAGAATGACGCAAAGTAAAAAAAATCTAAATGATGCCTTAAAAAGAGCAGCCATATACTTTAAAAAATGTGATTTTTTTAAAAACATGGTTGATGATGTAACAAAATTAAATGTTAAACAAAAATTAAAACAAACAAATAAATTACATTACATTAAAAAAGATTTTGGGGTGTTAAAGTTTCAAAGATATTTGCTCTGTCAAGGAGTCACATTTCATTTTGTTGATTTAAAAGAAAAAAAAATGTTGGTATTGTTTGTATCAAAATTACATTTTCTTTCTTCTTTGACACATTCAAGGTTAAATGAAAAATACTTTAATGTAATACCCCTCACTCTCTTTAATGCAATAACTATCATTTCTGTCCTATGGTGTGACACACATAAAAGAACTGCAGATTTGTCTCAAAATATCTTAAAAGAACAGTTGAGTATTACAGTAGAGGAGGTATAATCATCACTCATCTTAAAATGGTATAATTTTCAACAGTTTTGAAAGGATGACAGCAAACTTTGTCTCGTAATTATTTAAAATGTCCAACAAGTCCAACAAGCCGTGGGGAAAAAATAATGTTTTTCATAATTTCATAAAATAAATAGCACCATATGAAAATAAGTGTCTAACAATGAAGATAAATCTCTCACATGCTATTTGTATATTATTAAGAGTTTTTTTCTTAATTTTTGCTATGTCACACCATAGGACACATTTACAGTTCAGTAAAAATGTAAAAAAATAAAAATAAAAAAAAACAGTGAAAGAATTGATATTGAGAATTGAATTGAAGTTAGTGACCCCTCATATTTTCTGAAACATCAGACTTCGCACTACATAAGTATATGTATTTTTTCTTAAAAAATGGTGTTTTACCAAAAAAAAGCATTTTTTACTGCCTATTTGTCAACTACCCATATATACCTATATCTTTCTTTTCATCCATTTTTATAAAGAATTAAGGCCTGTTCACACCAAGGATGATGACTATAACGATAATGATAAAGATGTACTTCTAAAAATCATTTAAAATATAAAAGTATCTGAAACCTGAATAAATAAGCTTTCCATTGATGTATGGTTTGTTAGGATAGGACAATATTTGGCCGAGATACAACGTTGAGAAAATCGCCTTTAAAGTTGTCCAAATGAAGTCCTTAGCAATGCATATCCACTCACAAAAATACATTTTTGATACATTTATGGTACACTGTGAAAATGAATTGTTGGTTTAACTTAAAAAAGTAAGTTACCTGGTTGCCTTAAAATGTTGAGTTCATTGAAATTAAAAATTTGAGTTAATACAATAAAGGCGATTGATTTAATCAACAGAAACTCAAAATATTATGTTATCTGAAATACATTAATTATTGAAGTTGATTTGACAAAAGAAAAAATGTGATAACAAATCATGAAAATATTTTTTTTACAGTGTAGGAAATATACAAAATATCTTCATGGAACATGACCTTTAGTTAATATCCTAATGATTTTTGGCATAAAAGAAAAATCGATAATTTTGACCCATACAATGTATTGTTGGCTATTGCTACAAATATACCCGTGCGACTTATGACTGGTTTTGTGGTCCAGGGTCACATATATGATATAGTTGGAGTCACTTTTAGAATTATTATTTTTCGATCTGATGGACGATAAAAATCACTGAATCTATTCTGCTTTAAAGAGCTCCAGCTCAAACCTGATAAACAGAGCTTTGTCGTTCGTCGATGTGGACGCTGATATAGTTATTGTTCTTGGTGTGAATGATAACGATATAGTTCTAAAAATCCACACCACAACTATAACGATAACGGCACAGAGAAACGATATCGTTGGAATCACTTTCAGAACAATTTTTTCTAGCTGATGAAAGATAAAAACATTTACAGCCAATCAGAATCCATCCTGCTTTAAAGAGCTCCAGCATTTAAAGCTCTAGACGACTGCAGTGTGCGCTTAGAATAAACAGACTGGTGTGGACACTAATATAGTTATCATTATAGTTATCGATCTTGGTGTGAACAGGCCTTATTTATCCAGTTAAATGTTACATTTTGTTTGTTATATAATTATATCTCAATATATTATTAATATAATTGTATAAAACTATACTGACTGACAGAAAGAAGAGCAGATGACTTTACCTCAGTCCACCAGGATCTAATGTAGAGATGCTCCTGATTCCATCACACAGAAAGAATGAATGAATGACTTCAGGTTTTCTTAAATAAGATAGTCAGTGATTAGTCATCGTTTTCACTATGTAACCACAAAATATACAACCACGCATTAACTGGGCCACAATAAATTGAGCAATAGCAAAACATTAAACCGGTCTGGTCAGATTTTAGTCATCACTAGCAAGGAATTGAATAAAAAAAAACCCTTCCCTACAAAGAAGAAGTGACGTGTCTAAGCTCTAATTCAAGCATTCAATGAAGCACGCCTAGTTTTTATTTGACTTAAATTGTGCATAAAGGAAAATACAGACATGAGGCATCAAAAAAAAAAAAAAAAAAAAAAAGTATTGTAATCCTTGGGAAATCCAGAATAAAGTAGAATATTACTTTTAAACATCTGTTCCACTAACCTTGTTAACTTTAAAAGACATTGTGGTCAGCATGATATATGGCTATGAAATATTCAATATCAATTATGTATCATTAATAATTAATGTAAAAGCAAGCTATTAATTTTGACCCGAACTATTTAGGTATTCTAACTGGAAATAGAAGTTTCTGCTGAGTACATTATTACGCATTCCCAAAAATGCCATACATTTTCATATTTCATATTACACATTTCAAACCAACTGGAATGTACTGTAATAAAGCCATACACACAATATGACTTATTCCAGTAAACTGATGAGGGAAACTTTTAAGGGAAGTAAATCTCTCCAGTGATACCACAAGTTCCCTGTTCAGCAATGCTAAAGTCAGATAATATGGTATTGTGGATCGCTGGTCTCATCATTTTCATGAAAATGTGAAAATTCATAATTAATTGTCTTCCCGTCATTGTATGAATGAGATGTCGAGGTCTTCAATGATAACGATAGATGAAGAACGCGTTTCATTCAGCTGTGGATGGACCTCAAAGACACTTTATCCTTAACTATTTAATCGATAGTAACTAATTATTGGCATTTTAAACATTTAATATTTTTACTGTATAGCCAGAAGATAACTGCTGCCCTGGTGTAACTTGGTTTCTCACTTTTTTTTAATCCAACATCAAATGGACTATTTCATTCCTTGCCAAATTTACTATTCACTTTACTTCTCTTTCTATTTTCTATTTACTATTCACTTACATTATATGAACCAAAAGAAAAACAAAGAAGCACATTTCTCATAACATCATCTTCTACAGAAGAGAGAAAGTCATACAGTTTGGAATGACATTAGGGTGAGTAAATGGCTGAAATATGCCTTTAAGCCCAGTAGTCATCTCCTTACTCAAATAATCAATTAGTTTCTGAACTATGCTGTTTACTTGAACTGCATGATGTCACTTCTTAATGATATCTATTAAGGGAGTTCAGGGTAAAAACAATTATTTATATATTTTTTTTATTTTATTTATTTATGGCTGGAGATTTGGTTGAATGTGAAATATAGGGACTTAAAGGGATAGTTCAGCCAAAAATGAAAATTCTGTCATCATTTACTCCCCCTCAAGTTGTTCCACACCTGTATAAATTTATTTGTTCTGTTGAACACAAAGGAAGATATTTGGAAGAATGTTTGTAACCAAGCAGATCCCCCCATTGACTAGTAGACCTGCTTGGTTACAAACATTCTTCCAAACATCTTCCTTTGTGTTCAACAGAACAAATAAATTTATACAGGTTTGAAACAACTTGAGGGGGAGTAAATGATGACAGAATTTTCATTTTTGGGTGAACTACCCCTTTAATGTTGTGATTTTAATAGTTTAATAATTAGGAATCAGGAAACAGAGAGATTGACAACTGAAAATGGAGAACCCAATTTTTTTATGAAAAATAACAACAATCCAAATGATGTATTGTATGTATTATGTATAATGCAGTGTGAGGATTGACTGGGTCAAGCGTGACAAATTAATCATGCCTGATTTAATAAATATGACTTTAATAATACCCTGAACACAATTACTTTCAGTTAAAATCTGCCTTATTAATTGACTCTGGTCTGAATGTGTGGTTTTATAATGTTCACTTGTTTACCCAACATATATAGCAAAAATATCTCTGTATTTGAATTTTAGTTTGGAGGACAAAATTTAAATAATAATAATAATTTTTTTTTTTTTTTTAATTAAAGTTAAGACTGTTTTGAACTCCTTACCCCTTGAGTCTGACCAGCTACCTTTCTCAATTCTGTAAAGTTTGTCAAGTCAGTAAAGATAAAGTAAGACAAACCAGGAAAGATGACAAATGGTAGAAACGCAATGCGCACAGAGCTGGATTTATCAAATCATCTGTCTACATCTGGGCTTGACTCTGCAGGAACCTGTCTTAGTCAGGTTAGTAACCATGGCTATGCCAAAATACTAGGCCTAATGACTAAACTATAGTAAATAATGAGAATACATCATCTAAACCAGTTGTGTGCACTGTGCAAACATCCTAAAATAGTGGATTAATCCATTTTATGCATAAAACATAATCTTTGTGAAAACATCTCTTGAATGTAACAGTCTGACAAAGAACATGTAGTACATGTAGTACGTGTGCATTTTAGGATGGAAGCACCCTGCGAGTTTCCCTCTCGTAATTACGCAATTTGTGGTGACGTTCATGTGCCTTATGATCTTCCCGCCATAGCCAATATGGGATCAACTAATCCCTTTTGCAGTTCCACCCAATTTTTTAACCAGTTATATAGACCTACTATAACTATACTATATACTATACTATTACTACTGTGCCTTTTGTGACTTAAAAAAATCTTCAAGGCTTTTATTTTGAACTTGCAGATTTTAAGGTGCCGTAATTGTGTCTTCCTTCCCGTTGTTTTTAGTGCTGCTTGCTGCTGAGGGTAATTTACTTGTTATTGTTAGCAAGCTAGTTCTTCCACAGACAGATGAAAGTGCACTGAGAGACGCTTCAAATACGTGACAGGGAAGCACGTCCACGAGTGAGCAACGGTTTGTACATGTTTTGTGTCATCACGTGACAGAAATACTGCGCTTAATTGTTGATTCTATCTGGAACGGTCTAAAGATTAGCCAGTTTGCTAGTCATCTTTATGCAGTTAAACAAATGGTGCATTATGCATACACCACTACACTAACCATGAGTAGTATTTTTGATTTTAAGAAGAGTGCAGCCCATGTAATAGTATGTCTTGTTGTTGTTATAAATGTTTTGATTGTGGATGGTTAGTCTTAAAGTGAACGGTAGATACTAACAGTCAGTTTGACTGATTTTTACTATGTTGCGTGCGTGTTTAAGAGAGAAGACTCGGATGCTAGTCATCTGAAAGCTCTTTAGATAGTTCTTGTACCTCATGTATGTGATGTGTCGCCGCACGCGCATCTACATTCGATGCTCTGCAGAGAAAATTTTCGAAATAAAATAGATGTCATGAGTATTTTGGGCTGATAGACGCTCTCTGTGTCTCAACTCAGATCAAAACTGAACAGACGGAAATATGAATGATGCGGATTCAGCCACGAGGAAGCACGCGAGTTCCCGAGAGCTACAGAGTGAGTGCACGCGCTCTTATCGCAGTTGGTGTAACTTATACATTTACTTGTGAGCTGAAACCTGTTAACTTCCCAGAAGAATAATGTGCATCCTACGTGTTTTTAATCATCATTCCTCAGCACCCAAGAATGAGGATGCCTATGAAATCTCCATTCCCTTTGAAGACAACAACTTTGAGCAGCAGGGAGGCTTTTACAACCAAAATGACCAGAACTTTGATGGTCAGTATAGTTGATTTATCACTTCTTTTTGTTGTAATTTGTGTCCCAAATGACGCCCTATGCACTTACACATTATGTACTTATTCACTCACCATGTAGTGTATGAATTTCAACATTCAGGTTTTTTTGTCATTCAACATCAGAGTCTGATAGCTCTTCCCCCTCCACTATGTAATTAAAGGGTTAGTTCACCCCACAAAATTCTGTCTTTAATTACTCATGCTCATGTCATTCCAAACCTTTTAAGACTTTAATATCTTAAGAAGGTATTTTTGATGAAATCTGAGAGCTTTCTGTCCCTCCATTGACAGTGTACGCAACTACCACGTTCAAAACGCAGAAAGGTAGTAAAGACATCATTAAAGTAATCCATGTAACTCCAGTGGTTTAACCTCAATTTTATGAAGCGACACAAGTGTTTTGTTTGCGCAAAAAACATAATTTTCCACTTTACAAAATATTCATCATCTCCAACGCACATTCACGAGAGCATCACAACACATCACGATAGTATGTTGTTACGTGTACTGTCGCATACTCTCTTGAGAAGGTACTTCTACTCTTAAGTAATTACTTCACGAACGCTAAAAAAATACGTTCTATATACAGTAAGACTGTGTGTAGTATGAATGTAATCTGGACATACTACATTCAGCATGTTGTCATTGTCATGTGACCTACCAGCATCAGTTACGTCGCTTCGCTGCCATTCACAAATCCTCTCCCGTGGCCTCATGGGATAGCAAAATGTCCACCATATGCACACTTCAAAATCTCGCTAGAAGTAGTAGATCATCTGGGTACTTTTTGCCTACTCTTTTATGAGTACTGTGAAATCGGACATACTACTTTTGTCACATACTGTTTTTCGCCTACTACATAGTAGGGAAGTATGTGATTTCGGATGCAGCTATCGTTTTTTTTTTTTTTTGTTTTTTGTTTTTTTTTTGGTTAATTAAATGCATCATCTGGGTGTACTTACTCTATTTGGAAGTTTCGGTGTGAACACACTACTTGCACTATTTATGCAACAAAACGTCATAGAATAATGCATAAGTACACAAATTGGGACACACCTCTTGTGTCTTAGCGAACATTATATATGGCTACTTAGTTGGGTGCAAAAATGAAAAATTCTGTCATCATTAATAGCAGAGTCCACACCACAACTATAATGGCACAGAGAAACAATATCATTGGAACCACTTTCAGAAACCACTTTCTAGCTGATGAACGATAAAAACATTGACAGCCAATCAGAATCCACCTGACTTTAAAGTGCTTGAGCATTTAAAGTGGCAGGTGTCATGAAACGTGCACTTATAATTATCGTCCGTTGGTGTGTACTCTAATATATTTATTGTTATAGTTATCATTACAGTTATCGTTCTTGGTGTGTAAGGGCCTTTACTAACCCTAATGTAGTTTCAAATCCATAAAGGCCCATTCACACTAAGAACAATACTGTGACATATTATACCCAAAAATTCTTCATACAGTGGACTACCAGTGAAACTGATAAAAATTTGGGACCAAAAATTATTCAGACACTTTGACCTGACCATGATTTGCTTAAGTGTTATCTGACCTAATTAAGATTAATTTTTTTCTGTCATATTTTATTACCATTTTTTTAATCTATAGTGAATAAACTGTATTAATGAATGAAATGTTAAAGGTGGCTGAATAAATTTTGGTTTGACTGTATATGAATATCTTTTCATTATATAACACAATTGTCTCTTCTGAATACCTGGATTAAAGTAATCCTTTCAATGGATGGGAAAAAATGATGAGAGAATATAAAAAAAAATCTTCATTTATGTTCTGAAAATAAACATAAGTCTTATGGGTTTGAAACAACATGAGGGTGAGTAAATGACAGAATTTTCATTTTTGGGTGAACTAACCCTTTAACTGCTATATGTCAACTTGTGATAATATTTGCTTCTGTTGTGATACAGGTAGTGATCCGCCAGCACAGAGCAGCTCGTACCTGTTAATCACTAACTTACGGACACAACTGCAGATCTCACTGGAGAAAAATTCATGGCTGCAGAAGCGCATTGAGGACCTGGAGGAGGAGAGGGACTTCCTGCGCTGCCAGCTCGATCGGTTCATCTTCTCAACCAAGAGTCAGGAAAGCAACGGTAAGATGAGGAGAGAAGAGACAGAAGCTGTGTCCCAATTCAGAGGCTGCATCCTTCGAATGTCAGACCGAGCTATTAAATAGGACCATTTAGCCTATGGAGGATTGTTATTGTTGTCTAGTAACTGTGACAGCTGCAGTTGACTAGCACCAGTAAAGTTTGTTCTGGACTTTTTTGAAAGTTCAGCTGGAATAAAAACAGGGCTCACAACATGTCTAAATATATGTTTACCTTGGTCTATTTATGTACATAAATTATGTACAACTGTATAAAATCGCATCTTAGTAAGATACAAGTCAACATATTAACCACTTTTATAGTGTTTTTTTTTTTTTTTTTTATATATAATTTTTATTATTTGGATCATTACATATTCGAGTAAGATGAAACCCAATTTAACCCAATTTCTCTCAAAAAAAAAAAAAAATTCTGGGGTAGGCAAGGCCACGAAGGATCCATCTGTTGTATCCTTCACTGTCCGGGAAACGAAGGATGCATTTGAAGGATCATTCGAATTGGGACAGTCTTCATCGTACCTCTGTGACGCAATCGGCCTTTGAAGGATTGCAGCCTTTGAATTGGGACGCAGCTAGAGTGTGAGCCAACACTGTGCTAATAGAGGATATTTTAGGTTATATTTACACAACAGCGATGTACTAAAAACGGAAAAGTTTTTCCTTTGCGTTTCCGTTTTTAGTTGAAAATGGTGTAGTGTAAACGGCCCCTTAGAGCCACAAGAAAAAAATAGTGAATGGGGTCAAAGGTCGTTTGAGAAGTAGTGCAATGTTTCTGAGAACAGTGTATCCCCTTATTTTGTTCCTTTACCCATACACTCCTTAATTTATGTAGTTTTATTAGTCATACATACATGCTTTTGTTTATTAAAAAAATCAAATCAGTACTGAATAAATATTATATGGGCAAATTCAGTAAAAAATCCAATTCAGCTACTTAAAGGAACACTCCACTTTTTTTGAAAATAGGCTTATTTTCCAACTCCCCTAGAATTAAACAGTTGAGTTTTACCATTTTCGAATCCATTCAGCCGATCTCCGGGTCTGGCGGTACCACTTTTAGCATAGCTTAGCATAGTTCATTGAATCTGATTAGACCGTTAGCATCTCACTCAAAAATGACCAAAGAGTTTCGATATTTTTCCTATTTAAAACTTGACTCTTCTGTAGTTACATCGTGTACTAAGACCGACGGAAAATGACAGGTTGCGATTTTCTAGGCCGATATGGCTAGGAACTATACTCTCATCCGGCGTAATAATCAAGGAACTTTGCTGCCGTACCATGGGTGCAGCAGGCGCAATGATATTACGCAGCGGCTGTGACCCCCTGTTTACACAGGGAGCGTGCCTTGCAACCATGGAGACATTTGTGAGAGGCGCTGCGTAATATCATTGCGCCTGCTGCACCCATGGTACGGCAGCAAAGTTCCTTGATTATTACACCGGAATGAGAGTATAGTTCCTAGCCATATTGGCTTAGAAAATCGCAACTTTTCATTTTCCGTCGGTCTTAGTACACGATGTAACTACAGAAGAGTCAAGTTTTAAATAGGAAAAATAATGAAACTGTTTGGTCATTTTTGAGCGAGATGCTAACGGTCTAATCAGATTCAATGAACTATGCTAAGCTATGCTAAAAGTGGTACTGCCAGACCCGGAGATCGGCTGAATGGATTCGAAAACGGTAAAACTCAACTGTTTAACTCTAGGGGAGTTGGAAAATGAGCCTATTTTCAAAAAAAGTGGAGTGTTCCTTTAAATCACGCCTCCTTTCTATGCAAATGAAGTGTATTATGGACTGTGCTCCATCCATGGAAATAATGTAATAAACAGTTTTATTTTAAAAAGATGTTCCTGTAAATTTTCTTGCGATCATTGGCTGCAGTAAATCATCATATGATGCAGAAGTCGGTCTGGGCATATTGATACTGATTTAGGGGAAGGCTAAAACTGAATTTCCTTTTTCCCTGTAGGCCATGATTCCAGGAGTTTTTCTTGGAGAAGGAGAAGAGAAAATGATCGGGGTAAAGTGTTATTTTAGTATTTATATACTATTACGTTTTTTTATTTTTTTTTTTAATAATATGTACCTCTTTTTATATATATAAAATATGTATATATGTGTGTATACATATATTTCAGCTTTATTTCAGTTAACAGAAACGTTTTATTAGTTTTAGTTAACGATAATAATAACCCTGTGCAGAACATGAATAAACCCAAACTAAAACATCATACTTTAATAATTACAAGATGCTCCATTTCCCTTCTGGTCAAAGTCTGTCCTGTGTACGATATGGGGGAGAGTGTTTTCTGTAATATAAAGAATCAACTATAATCATTAACATTTCAGATCAACAAGCAGAGAGCCAGCGGCCGGCAAACCGTCAATCATTCCAGCAGAGGCCAACCCAACAGACTTCCGCCAATTCCAAGGCCTTGAGCTCTGTTCCTGGTCCAGTCAGTGCTCAGATCAATTCCATGTTTGGACCCCCCCACCCTCAGCCTCTCTTACAGGGCCACGGTGGCGGCAGCACCAGCAGCAGCTGCAGTAGCAACAACAGGTCCCTCAATGAACTGCAAGGTGTGTCTGAAATGTTATTTTTTTTCTAACGTTCATTGTGGTTGAAATATTTATGCCTACAATTATTAAGTAAAAAACATATTTACAGTTTAAGATTGATTTTTTTTTTTTTTTTTTTAAATTTCAGCAATCGACATTCTGAATAATTTTCCTGAATCTAATTTATTGTTGTAGATAATGTGTAGTGGTTCACCAACACATTTCTGATCATCAATGATGATGAATTTATGTGTTTGGTGATCAAATTTTTTGATTTAAAGGCTCATTCTTAAAGAGAGCCTGAAATTAGTTTTAAATTTTATATAAATTTCTTTACAGAACTAACATTCTATTTTTTAAAAATGGTTTGAAATTGATGAGTTTAAACGAATAGTGAAGGAAGTAGTGAAGGCTACTTTGGTATATATTATTTAATAGTTTTCATGAGTTAAATATTTTTCAAAAATATTATTAAAATGATATTTTTGCATGATCATGCTCCTAATTATTTGTCAGCCATATTGCATTGTTACACTCCTGTTCGCTCACTTCTGAACATCACCTCCATTTCTTCCTTCAAGTCTCAACTTAAAACATCTCTTCTCACAGTATTTTCATCCTACTTCTGACTAGATTCCTCGTTATTTGTTTTGTTGTGTTTGTATTTCTGTCTTTTTTTGTATACTGTCGCTATGTCCTTATGTTATGGCTACTTTGTACAGCGACCTTAAGCTTGGGAAAGGCGCTTTTATAATAAAACATTATTATTATTATCATTATTATTATATGAATATTTAAAAATTAATAGGTGTGTGTAAACTTTTGACTGGTAGTGTGAGTATATCATATAATAACAAAATTGTTGAAATTAACACATTTTACATGATATTAATTCAAAATTAATATTCTGTCAAGTGGACATGGTTATTATCAGGCTTTAACGTTAATATAAAAATGGCCATATGTCGCCTGATTTGTCCTAACATGATACACTACTGTTAAGATTTTTTAATGTTTTTGAAAGAAGTATTTTATACTTAAGTCTGCATTTATTTGATCAAAAATACAGTTACAACTAATATGAAATATTATTACAATTTAAAATAATGCATTTCTATTTTGATAGATTTTAAAATGTAATTTATTCCTGTGATGCAAGGCTGAATTTTCAGCATCATTACTCCAGTCTTCAGTGTCACATGGTCCTTCAGAAATCATTCTAATATGCTGATTTGCTGCTCAAGAAACATTTATTATCAGTGTTGAAAACAGTTCTGGTGTTGCGTTTTTGTGGAAACCATGATCTTTTTTTTTCAGGATTTTTTGATGAATAGAAAGTTCAAAAGAAACAGCATTTATTTGAAATTAAAATATTTTGCTTTACTGTCACTTTATCAATTGAATGTGTCCTTGCCGAACAAAGGTATTAATTTCTTCAAAAAAAAAAAAGAAAAGAAAAATTACTGATCCCAAGCTATTGAACAATATTGTACATCGGCTATTACAATAACCTTTGTAACAGTTAAGATATATTACAACACTTGACTCAACTACATTTACTTGTGCTTCCACAGAATCCCTCTCTCTTCTAGGAGATGAAGAGGATGACTATCTTGAGGATAGCTACTTGGAGGAAGAGGAAATGATGTCAGGAGAGGATGTGATAACAGACAACATGTCACTTCGGAATATCGGCGCAGCTGGAAGACCCTCCGGCAGTCATCCAGCTCTGAAGAGAAGGAGGGTTTTCAGAATCGCCAGAGGGAGAGAAAGACAGAGAGGTGAGCATGAGCGTTCAGATTGAGGAAACATGACAGCCAAGTGATTTTTTTTTTTTTTTTTTTCTCTTTATGAAGGCTTGGTCCTCTTTCTCTTTCTCTCCTTTTTGCTGTTGTTCCAGTGAAAGACGCAGCAGGTGTATTGTTCCGCTATAAAAAGATCCTGGTGACATACCAGAGGCTAAAGAATATGTCCAAGGCCTTCCAGATCCACGGTGTAGATCGTAATACGGTGGCCTCGACCACACCCATTGCTGAGCTTCTGCTGGTGGCTCCAGAGAAGGTGGCCGAGGTGGGCGAGTTTGACCCGTCTAAAGAAAAGCTTCTGGACTACGCCCGACGCTGTTACATCGCCCTCGATCCACAGACTCTCAGCAAAGTGCAAGCTCTGAAGAAGAACAACCTCCTCCTACCCATTTCATACAGGTATAATACATGCATACACACCTGGATGATTCGCAGGACTTCAGTTTCACTATCAATCAGTCTTCAGTTGCTATAGTACGCAAGTCACAGTGCTGATGAATCTGAATGAAGGCAGGGTCTCGAGCACAAGATGCAGCGCTACGGTCAGACTAGCATGTTTACATAGAAATACAATTACGACAGAGCTTTCTGATTGGCCCAAAGCAGAATTCTCACGTCAGCTCGTTCTGACCTCGTATGTGCTCATACCGGTAATCTTGTTCTTTGTTTATACATAGCATCATACTGGTAATTCACTGGTAATATTACAATTTCTCATACCGGGAATTTGCCAGAACTAATTTACTGGTATTTTGAAAATGTCTTGTCCATCACTCATGATCTCTTAACAGTAATTTACCAGTAATAACTGTATGTGTGAAAGGGGCTATTGTAACACTTAATTTCCACTCTTCTAGAAGATAATCATTGTACATAATTAATAACCTAAGTAGTTAAAATTAATAACTTCTGGCCGAGGCACGATAGCGATAAACCAAGAACTGTTCTCATGTTTGAAATGGCAGATATTAAAAATTTTTTTTTTCTAGATAAATTAAAAACGGCTCACTAAAATTTTAAATGTTACAAATAAACTTATAATTTACAGTATGAAAAATGAATATTAATTTTGAGATTTGCTAAAGATGTATCAGTGTTGTTAAATTACTATTAATTTATTGTGTTTTTAAAGATTACCTTTGCAGCCATCCAGCGCTTCCTTAAAGTTAATCTAAATGGAAATAATGGAAATAGTGGGAATGAACATGAACAATTTAAATATCCAGTATTGTATAAATAAACAGTATTAATAGATACCGATAAGTGAAAACAAAAAATCAACTCTAATATTGATAATCTCTTTGGTACTAAAATATTAGTACATCACTAGTTTTTTTTATTTTTTTTTTTTACTGACTATTTTTTCTCTTACTGTTACTATAACTGTCCTCTGATTTTTATATAGCATTATGAAAGATTTCTTGTTATCAGTGGGTCTCGTCATGAAACGAGCAGAATAAATTTGTTTAAATCATATAGGGCGTACTCACACTAGGCACGGTTGCCTTGAACCGAGCCTGAGCGCGATTGTCCCCCCTCCCCACTCCCCCGCTGGCCTGCACTCACATTGCACTTAACTTTCTGGACCGGAGCACGCTTGCGTCATATACGATGCAACTTTTTGTATGGAAGAAAATCACCTTCACTAAGATGCTGCATAATAGATTTATCATTTATGCCGCACAGCAATTTTCACTTGTACGTATCAGAGAATTATTACGAAGGCAGCTGACGTTAATGGAGAAATTTGCAGCTTTACTCACAAACTACAATTCCTGTTCATCAGTAAGGTGAGAACCAGACCCATTATGAACACAAATACACTCAAATTAGTTAAATTAATTGAAAAATGTATTATCCAAGTAAGTAATAAAGATGTTTGCTGTCATAATGATGACAGTAGCGCACACAAAAGTAGTAGCTGTTCTGCGGTTAGCGCTCACTGCATGCGTACCGCGCCTGAGCCCGACTGAACCGCTTCCAAGCAGGCTAGGGACAGTTAGTTCAGGGTTAGTTCACCCAAAAATGAAAATAATGTCATTTATTACTTACCCTCATGTCGTTCCACACCCGTAAGACCTTCGTTCATCTTCGGAACACAAATTAAGATATTTTTGATGAAATCCGATGGCTCAGTGAGGCCTGCATAGTCAGCAAGTTAATTTACACTTTCAGTGCTTTAAGCGAACCACACCCGGGCATGGTACGGAGTGATCACACTAGTCAAACGAACCGGGCTTTGGGGGTCAAACTGCTCGGGCGCAGTTCAGAGCGCCTAGTGTGAGTACACCCTTAGATAAGAACAAATTTATTAATGATTCAGAAATACACATTCTTACATAATCATGAAGCGCAAAATCCTGTATTGACACATTACTTTCATAAGTACATAAAAACTGACCATTGGATTGTCTTTTTTTATGCTCCTTCAGGTTGAAAGGAACGGATAATCGATAATTGGAGGAATTAGTGGAGTGATTCTCATCCTGCTGTACAGTGAAACCCCTTCACTGTATTTTAATGTACCATAGTACACACATCTACCATCTCAACCTCCACATTGTGCTGTTCAGATCCACTGTGCTCTGAACCAAGTCTATTACCTCTGTTTACTCACTCATAGAGCTAGATGCTCACACTGGGCTGCACACTTATGCTTTCAGGTTTGCTATTTTGGAAGAGTACTTGGTTCTCAAACCCATTTGTTTCATAATGGACTTCATAGTGTCTGTTCTGATTGATTGTTGCTATGGTTGAAGCTAGGGATGCTTGACGATCGATTAATTGTCAATAATAATTTAATCGATAAAACTTATTGATGGTTGATTAAGCAAGGTCACCATTACAGTGCGTAGTTTTGAAGTGCAAGCGGCTCATGCGCAAAACACATGCATCAAAGACACAAGGAAAAATGAAGCGAGCGTGCCATACTTACGTATTTTAAGTGTATTAATATCTCCAAGCCATGCAAAAGAATAGATAGGCTAGACGTTTATTTCGAAACATAATTAACCAAGGGTCCAAATAACCCTCCAAACAAGTGATTTTAGTGAACATAAGAACTACTCTTCCAGCGCTGTTTCAGCTGTGCGCTCCTATTCTATGGCGCACGGTAAATCAAGACCTGTTAATCTGAGCGATCAATCCAATCCAAGTGCGCTCCAGCTGTAAAACAGTGTTCGATTTGTCTCTAAACAACGTCTCTACCCACTATACCCACCCACCGACCCGAGATCCAGTTTCCATTGGTTGAATTTCAAATGACTTTGGAAAACACTGCGTCATGATCACAACGCGATCAAAACCCGAAAGTCCTATAGCTTTAGCCAAGCAGCATGTCAAGTCACTCCGTGATCTACACATTGTCTTATGTGGCGCAAAAGCATCATGTGTATACTATTTACACATGCGCCGACGGCTCTTTTAAATACAAATACTTGGAATAGTTTGGCCTCTAACTGAAAGAAATATGCTTGTTGTATTCTGCTAGTTGAAACCTTTACAGAGATATGACAGAAGTCTATCTGTCAAGTACGATGATTTTACAGATCACATTTTCATGTAAAGCAGTTATTTTTTCACGATATGAAAATAGAGCACTTCTAATATGTCAGCAAATTTAAAAGCATTTGTTAAGTGATGGTCATATTCCCTATATTCACCGTAAAGCCAAGCTTCTAGGCTTTAAAACAACACCTGTTTAGTGTTAGTTAAGCAAGTGGTTAAGTAACGTGATAACTTAGCCCCCTGCTTCGGATTTAGGTTAATGATTAATCAATTAATTAATTAATTTAAATGATTGATTATGGGAATTTATGTAAATTGACATCCCTAGTTAAAGCTCAAGAAATTCACTTCAGTTAAACATCAAACTGAAATGTGTAGGGACGACATCAGCCCTCTGTGCTGTGCAGCTCTATAGCAGCAGACCTATGTGTTGCTCAGAGGTTCTCTGTTGGGTCATGACTTTTGAAATGTTGGTTTTACTAAGAAGCGGTACACTCACAGACCAGTGCACTCCTTCTGTTTTAACATTGTGCTACTCTAGACAAGCGGCACCTGTATGTTCTCATTAGAAGCCCATTGGATTTGATTTGTGGAGTGTTTGTGCATGTGTCTCCCTTAATCAAGCCCTGACTCCTATTAGACGACACTGACTGTTCAGCATGTGAAAAGTTTATATAGTGTAAATCAGTGATAATACATGTTAAAACAGTTGGTAATAGTTTAGTACCGCATAGTGCAGATGATAATGATGTGTGAGGAGTTGAGTGAGTGCATGAGTGAGTTCCTGTCTTACCTGGTGCTGAAGTTCTCATGAGTGTGTGCGTCTTTGAGATTGTGTGTCAAATTCACTGTGTATGTCTGGATGAGCTTGAGATTAGACTATTCTTGGCTCCTTTGAGCACATATTTAAACCTCCAAGTGGCTAATAAAAAACAGCAAGTTTCTCTTTCTCTTCCTTACCACCAGACAGTGTTTTCAGGAACACTACAATAAGTTTCAGTTTGTTAACATTAGTTAATTATAACAAGCTAAAATTTAAGAATAATTTTTATAGCATTTATAAATGTAGGTTAATGTTAACTTATGAATACACTGTTATTCATTGTTAATTTTTGTTAATTTAGTACATTAATTAATGTGTGTTTATACAAATGTTGTACTGTGTTTTGGACATGGTGACAGCGCACTACTAACACAGCTCAACCAGGACTCACACCTTTATTTTGCGTATGCCTTGGGGGGAATTATTTAAATGAGGAATATTGTGACATGTACGTTCCCAGAAGAAACCTCAAGACTACAATCGAGGTGTTTCAGGGAGTTCAGAAACGGCACTTACTGATATAGAGAATAATTCCCTTCAGAGTGACTTTGTGCTTTGTAACTTTGCAGATCTTTTTCATGCTTAAAGGGTTAGTTCACCCAAAAATGAAAATTCTGTCATTAATTACTCACCCTCATGTTGTTCCACACCCGTAAGACCTTCGTTCATCTTCAGAACACAAATTAAGATATTTTTGGTAAAATCCGATGGCTCAGTGAGGTCTCCATTGCCAGCAAGACAATTACCACTTTCAATGTCCAGAAAGCTACTAAAGACATATTTAAAACAGTTCATGTGACTACAGTGGTTCAACCTTAATGTTACGAAGCGACGAGAATACTTTTTGAGCACCAAAAAAACCAAAATAATGACTTTTCAACAATATCTAGTGATGGGCGCTTTCAAAACACTGCTTCATGAAGCTTCGAAGCTTTACAAATCTTTTGTTTCGAATCAGTGGTTCGGAGCATGTATCAAACTGCCAAAGTCACGCCCCCCAGTGGTGAACCATTGAAATTTGGAAACACTTATGACGTAAACGAATCCTTAGTTTACTGAAATCACGTGACTTTGGCAGTTTGATGCGCGCTCTGAACCACTGATTCGAAACAAAAGATTTGTAAAGCTTCGAAGCTTCATGAAGCAGTGTTTTGAAATTGGTCATCACTAGATATTGTTGAATAAAGTCGTTATTTTTTTTATTTATTTATTTTTTTTGGCACTCAAAGTATTCTCGTCGCTTTGTAATATTAAGGTTGAACCACTGTAGTCACATGAACTGTTTTAAATATGTCTTTAGTAGCTTTCTGGGCATTGAAAGTGTTAATTATCTTGCTGGCAATGCAGGCCTCACTGAGCCATCGGATTTTATGAAAAATATCCTAATTTGTGTTCTGAAGATGAACGAAGGGTCTTACGGGTGTAGAATGACATGAGGGTGAGTAATTAATGACAGAATTTTCATTTTTGGGTGAACTAACCCTTTAAACAGCAACATAACACTGAAAAGTTGAAAATGTAAAAAAAGCATAATTAAAAAAAAATTCCATTGTTAGCTCATGAAACCTAATATATTAACTAATGTTAACAAATTGAACCTAATTGTAAAGTGTTATGTTGTTCACATTATCTTGTACTTTTAATGTCATTTTACTCTCTGCAACCTTTGATTACGGGTCAGGGCTCAAGTAGATTTCTGTTTTGCCTCAGGAACCAATAATTTGTGGATATTTCAAGTACAATTCAGTTGATCATAAATCCATTTCATGTTTTTTTTTGTTGTTGTTGTTTTTCTCCATGTAGCCATGAAACTGTTTATGGTCTGGTCTTTTCTTGTCATGAGAGAAACATTTATGAAATGAATTCGTATTGATTCTTCGTATTGTAAATGACACTAAAGCATTTGATTTCTTACTGAATCCTGTGCCTCTTTACTCTTTCATTCTGATTCCATTTTCCTTGAGGTCTTGCTTTCTAACGGCCTTCCCATAATTACAAATAAAAATCAAAGTGCACTTGATAAGAATAAAAATCTCCTCTGCTAAACCATGAAATGTTCTTTCAAGAAACAAATGATCAGTTTATTACAGTTATATGCCACTCTGTTTGAACGGGGATGGAATTATTCCCTGAAAACATAATACTTTATATCTTTAAAGTTAAAAACCTATATTATGTACATTGTAGGTATTATGTACATTGTTATAACCTTGGGTGTTCTACCCTATTTTTGGTCTTAAAAATTAGCCATCTATAATTCATGATCCTGAATAAAATTAGCACAATTTGTTTAAGGAAAAGTTCATGATTTGTCCTTTTTGCATCTTTGTCCTGGAGCACGACAATATCCTCTTTAAATCGTATTTGAGGCTGCAGTCAGAATTTATATTCCATGTTGAAAGGGATGTAATGTTTATAAATTGCAGGCGTGCAGTATTCAGAATTTCTCACTGATTATATCCAGCTGTAATTGCTCTTCAGTGAGACAACTCGCTCATTAAGAGGAAAACAGACTGTGGTCCAATTGTCTGTCCAGGAGTGACACCCAACTTCCAAGTTATAAGAAAGACTTTACATGATGTTTACATAAACACTGTGGAAGCTGCATAGATACTCATTTGGTTGCACCATTTGCACGAAATCATGAGATATCCAAGGAGCTCTGTTGGTGCAATTCAGCATCTTTCCAGACCCTTTCTCAGGGTGTGGAGTACCATGACATGGGTGTGACCATATCACCCACATCACCCTTATCAGCTCGAGTATCTACACAAAATAAATATTAACTTCCCACATAAATCCAAGTTCTTGAAGGTCTTTTTGGATAAGACTTTAACACTAAAAAATTGTGGTCGAAAATGTCGACCTGAGAACCATGTAGGATGTACATATAATTCACATTGCAGCTGTAGCAATTCTCATGGTGTCCAGAAGGTTGCGCTTTCTTGTTTTGTCGCTGACTATTGTCTCCAGGTGAGCCTCAGGGGCCCAGCCTCGTTGCCTGTCTGACAGACGAGTTCCTTCCACCCAGCCTGAAGCAAAGGGAGAGAATTCCATAAATGAAATTTTAGTCAAAGCATCCATTTGCAATTCAATTCGGTCTGCTTGTAACATAACATTGGCATCTTGCCTGGCATGTCTAATAAGAACTTGTTTTGGTAGTACTTCCTAAGAATAGAAATATACGGTATGCTCATTGGAGTATTCATTCATTTTTTCAGTACTGTTAAGTCATTTCAATTCAATAACGGTGTAAAATTAATTATGAAATTAGTTCAATTCAGCAATGAGTATCTCTACAGACGGCAGTAGTGTCATCATCTAGCTCAATTCGGTTCAAGTTTTGTTCTCAGCTGATAGTCAGTCCAACTTAGCAAGCCAAAGGCGACAGCGGCAGGGAACTCAAACTCCATCAGGTGACACTGTACAGGGCACCTCATCAGTACTACAATCATATCATACAGTGTGTGGGCGTTTACATAAACTATGGCAACTTGGAGTGAAATCTAGTCATGAAAGAATGTTTATCACACCTGAAGAGTTTATCTCCAACCCTAATCAAACATGCATGAAAAAGCTAATCAGTTTCTTCGAGATTACTTAGGCCTAGTCCACACGTACACGGGGTATTTTTATAAACGGAGTTTTCCTTCTTTCGTTTTTAAAAAACAAACATGAAAACACAAAAACACTCTGAAGTGCTGTCAAGAGCATGCCAAACCAACAGGTGGCAATATAACCCTAACTATAAAGCCATGTTGGCCAATCAGAAGCCTGGAAAAAGGTTATTACTGGCTCCGGTTCTCACATCACAAGCCAAAATCTCCGGTTTCACCGGCTACACGACAACACTGCAACCAGAGTTTCTAAAAATCTTCACCCTGGCAGGAGTTTTTAAAAATGTTCAGTTTCAGTGACCGGATACTGCGTTTGCCATGCGGCCAAACCGCATAAAAAAAGCTGCGGTTTTGAAAATATCCATGTTTGTGTGGACAGGGCCTAAGAACAGTGGCTCTCCAGGACCAACGTTGTCTACCCCTGCACTAGGGCAAGTGACAAAACGTCTTGATTTAGAGCCAAATCCAACTTCTGACTTTTACTAGACATTCTACAACAGGCGTATTCAATCTCGCTCCTGAAAGGCCACCTTCCAGCAGAGTTTTGCTCCAGGCCTGATTAAACACACCTGAACTAGCTAATTGAGGTTTTCAGGATCACAAGAAACTTCCAGGCAGGTGTGTTGGAGCTAAACTCTGCAGGAAGATGGCCCTTCGGGAGTAGGGTTGGACACTCCTTTTCTACAGTGACCTAGGCTGCGTTCCAGTTCGTTTTTTAAATGCCCTTCCCTCGCTAACTTCCCTCAGTCTCGTTGACTCGGATGTATGTCATTTCTTACGTTGCATGAGTGCCCACTACTGGCGGAACCTTTGCAATGGGCTGAATTGGAAGCCCTTGATCACTTGGAATCCGCAATGGAGTTGATTTATTTATTTATTTTTCCCTTACGTAATTGTTTAATGCAGCATTCTATATGTATATATGTGTGCTTGGGTGTTTTAAATATTTAAAAAATAATGATAATATAGAGTTGTTTGTGATGGGGTAAATTAAACAAGATATGCGGTGACGTCACAATCGTGTTGCATTGTGGTATATAGAGCTGCCTGAAGTGTACATATTAAGTAGACTTTTTTGACCGAGGGAGCGAGGATCTGTCCATATAAACTTCCCTCATCCACTTCACGAAGTGGAACGCACTTCAAAATGGTGGCAGGGATTCCCCCGAGGGGAAGTGCTTAGGGGAGTTTGTGAGTGCGTGTCTAAAACTGGAGTGGAATGCAGCCCTAGATGAGGGGTTCCCAACCCTGGCCCTAGAAGTGCCCCCAACACTGAATATTTTATATATTTCCCTAATTCAGTGTTTTTCAGTCCTTGTCCTGGGGACACACCACTCTGCACATTTTGTATGTCTCTCTTATTTGACAGTTCTGTTCATGGAGCTCTTACACAATGAGCTGATGATCTGAATCAGGTGTGTTAAATTAGAGTGACGACAAAGGCCAGAGATTGTATATAATAGGGAGATGAGAGGGTCTGTATCTCTTACCATTGGAGAAAGCGTAACGGCTAACTTAATCACGTGCGGCACTTCTCAGCCTATTGTGTAATGGCAGTGATATCAGTGCCCGCCATTCAAAACTCCTTCCCTGCGTACCGCCACAGCCGGAGCCTTAGCATTAGCTGTTACGCTTTTTTGGCTAAAGGTTGACTTTCAGTGGCTTTTACACAACATCTATTGTTCTATCTGTTAAACAGTAATGCGGCACATTTGCTGTTAGTAATGCCGTAAATGAGTCCTACCTGTCGCAACATTCACTAGTCTCTTAAAAAAATACATTTTTATCAAGCTAAAATCTACATATAGTTCCCAACAAAAGTATTGTTTAGTGTAAAACATGCTGAAGATTAGCGAACAGGCTGTCGATTAATTAAATGATTAGCTATTTCCCCACAAAAGCTGTTTAATCAGCATAGTGAAGCCTCTCATCCATTGACATCCATTCAAAAAACGGCCTCTGGTCTCCTTCCCTGCATACTGCCAGAGGCGGAGCGTTAGCATTAGCCATTACGCTTTTTTGGCTAAAGGTTGCAGGCTTGCCTTCCAGTGGCTTTGCAAAGGCTGCATCTGAAAACTTAGGCAGCTGACTTGCTACCGCGCAGCGGTGGGTTCCCAGGACCAGGATTGAAAACCACTGCCTTAATTAAACATGCTGGATTCAACTCATCAGCACGTTAGAGCTGGGATGGGCAACTCTGGTTTTGGAGGGCCACTGTCCTGCAGAATTTAAGCCTAGTCCACATGTACACATATTCCTCCTTCTTTAAAAAAAAAAAAAAAAAAAAAAAAATTAATCCTCACAAGCATGATTTAAAAAAATCTCCGTCCACATGAAAATGCAAAAACATGCTATGAAGCGCTGTCAAGAGCATGCCAAACCAACAGGTGGCGATATAACCCTGACCGTAAAGCCATGTTGGCCAAATCAGAAGCCTATGTCTGCCATTGCACAGACTCACCTAATGTAAACAAAGGAGATAGCGGTGCACAATCTGACGTCAAACAAAGGAGACCACACTCCTACGTCACAAGCCACAACAACACTGCAACCGGGGTTTCTGAAAATCTTTACCCTGGCAGGAGTTTTCAAAAAGGTTTGGTTTCAGTGACCTGATACTGTGTTTGCATGTGGATGAACGGCTAAACCGCATAGAAAAAGCTGCAGTTTTGAAAATGCCTGTGTTTGTGTGGACAGGGCCTTAGCTCCATCCCCAATCAAACACACCTGAATCCGAACTCTTTAGGATTGTTTGAAAATTACAAGCAGGTTTGTTTGATTAGGGATGGAAATTGGAAAAGTTGCCCATTCCTGCATTAGGAGGCAATTGGTGTCAGATAAGGGAGACATCCTAAATGTGCACTGTTGAGGGTACTCCAGGAACAGGGTTGTTAAACACAGATACACACCATACTTGGCCACACGTCACATCGCTTTAACTTTTCACGTCACTACACTTTTCACAAAGTTGTAGGTTGAACCACTTTGACTGCAGTGATCCATGAACTATCACCATTGTAGCCTTGAGCAAGAAACTTAACTTTAGGTTGCTCCAGAAGGACTGGTCCTGTAACTGTATGGTATATGTGGTAATGTTCAGTAGTGGCATTTTGCATGTGGTAGTGTACTGTGGTAGAAAACCAAACTGAGCTGGCCTCAGGTATAGTGATAGAAAAATAAATTCTATTCATGATCTTTCCTTTATGTGTTCATGCGTTATAACTCACCATCACTACTCTGCTGGTGAACTAATAGAACGTCAGCTTTCTCTAAACTGAGTTCATCTGGTTGCTGGGCAACAAAGGCTCTGATGCACTGCATTTGTGCAAAGTCTGCAAATGGGAAAAGAGAAAAATTCAAAATATTAGCATTAGAATATTTATTTTGAAATTGCAATTTCTTTTAGAGCAGGAAGTGGCACATACCCTGAACTGCACTGAAGTCAATCTCAGGATAAGGACGTGAGAGTGCTGATATCCAACGTAGTTTATCAGCTCTGAGAGAAGATGTAAAATGAGAGATGGGTACAGATTAGTTTAATGCATCATTTTGCTCAACAAGATTACAAAACACTAGACTACCTGACTGAAATAAATTTATGCTGTGCAATAAAGTTTTCCAAGTGACAATGGGTGCATCTCAATCAGCTCCCTAACATCCTAAGTCATGTATCAGTATATCGCGTACGTGAATTCGGGCACTGGTAAGGACAGCAAAGGATGCTGTCTCACTATTTGGGACATATGACAACGTCCTCATTGTACAACATTACTACTGGTATTTATGAACAACAGCAGATCTGATATCTTTCTGACATTATTTTTTAATGTTATTTAAAGCTAGAGTCCATAAGTTTTGCCTCTTTGTCACCATCTCTGTTTGAAACCTGCAATTGCAGTTATATGTGGAATTTTCATCTTTACGTGGGTTGTGCATCGACACGGCTCCTCAGCGCGGATGAATCTAATGTTTTGAGGAGAATGTGTGGCTGTCTGTCACCGATATGGATACTGTACTTCGGTACATCTGAAGAAGTAAGTAACAAATCTGCTACTTTTGTTCTGAACAACTGAGAAAAAAAAAGCATTACAATAAATTGCACTGCCAGTGGTGATTAAATCTAACGATCGCTTAGCTCGGATCACATCAAACCGTGCAAATTATTATTATTGTTATACTTTGTTCTCAAATTGTTAATGTTAACAACATCAGCATAGCGTGACTACATGTATTTAGTGTGTATTAGCGTTACCTGTTGATTTCAATTTCTGTACAGTCTAATCTCTAACGTTAATTTGTCAAACCATACAATCTGCCATCAAAATGATGTTTAATTATTCCAGCTGCTGTGAGAAAAGGCTATAAATGATCCGCCACCTGCAGCATACACTTTATGTAAACAGACGTGACGTAATGACGCAAAGACGAACGGCGACATGCTCGAATTTTCCGCGGAAACCTACCAGTACCACCCGAATTAGAAAACATTATTATAAGCTTACCATTGTGAATCGGGCTAAGGTAAGGAGATAGTTTTGAACACTGCCTGGTTATGTACTTGCTCAAAAATTGTTTTTGGATAATTAAAAAAAAAAGTTACAGACTGCAGCTTTAAAGTACATTATTATAAATACTTTGCTTGTTACATATACGTGCAACATTTCAGCCGTAAATAAATTATAAATGTTAGCTACATTGTTCATTACCTGTCTAGCTATGTCTGTTTATATTGAAATATAATTAAATAATTTTGTGAATTTTAAAAATCATCTGTCACGTGTCATTATGTGTAGTGAGTTCATTTGATTTATGCCTCACACTTTATAACTCCTGTTAAGGGAACATACCGAGCATCGATGCTCCCTGGTTTTCATGGTGTGTTGTGGGACTTTTTAGGGAGCGAACATTTCGGAGCACTGGTAGGATTTTGCAATTATTTTGCTGATCAGTGCCCTGACTATTCAATGAGGAAATGTTCTTGGGTGGCCACTTTCCTGTAGAGTTTAGCTCCAACACAACAGCCTGAAAGTTTCTAGTGATCCTGAAGAGTTAGTTCAGGTGTATTCAATTAAGGCTAGAGCTAAACTTTGCTGGAAGGTGCCCTCCAGGAGGGTACTGGAACACCCCTGCCCTGCAGCCTTGTGGACTCCACAGGCATGTGCACATGGCAGCCACTGCATGTTAACAAGACTGAAAGTGCAACTGATTTCCTCTCATAAATAAACATACACATTGAAATACTTACTCGGTATCTGTCTTCAAAAGTAGGGCTTTTTGCGACATGTGCAGACGGAACAGGTTTTTCTGTAAGGAATGCAGTTTGAACCTGCAGTTCTCAACCCGCAGCTCTGACACTGGAGCATGATCGATAACTGTAAACCTACCCCCTCTGCGAACAGGAAGATAAGCAAAGTTATGCACCATAAACATTTCAATTTTTTTGAACTATGGATGTTATTGAAGGTCAAACATACTCTTTCCGCAAAGAGAGCAGGAGATAGTCATTAAAAAGGTGCATATAAGCGCTTCTCTCATCTTCCCTGTCTCTCAGGGAAAAGTCTCTCAGTTCAGTCACAGATCCCTCTCGTACCAGTCTGCGGGACTGACTGATCAACGGAAGAGTCTAACACACAAATAAAATACGGGGTCGTTATAAATATCGTTATTATTTAGATGGCATTCAGAACAAATGAGATGTCATGCTCACCCTACACTCAAAGTCAACTTTGGCATTGAGAGTCACAAGTGACTCAATGTTCTTCATTTGAGAGATACTTTCATTACTCTCCTGGATCATCTGTAAAGCAGCAAGGAAGCACGGGACAGTGGTAAGAGAGAGAAACTGAGATAACTGATAAGAAATTCCAATGCAGATATGTGGGTGACATAACTACATATTTTCAAGTACATAAAGGGAAGTCTCACCTTCTCAAGTAGTTTCATGGCCTTTATGGCCTGCGCTTCATCCTTGGTCTTTGAAGCGGTTCTCTTTACAATATTCTGCCGACAAAAATAAGATAAGAGAGCATTTAAAATACAGCATGTCGTATTCTCTGTGAAAGGAGACAGAGGAAGTCTAATATCATGTTGATATACTATTGGTTTAGTTGAACAACATAGATGAAGAAGGAGTTCAAAGTCAAGAAAAAAAGGTCCCAGTAAGCAGGTCACCGTGATTTTGCCAAGTGAGACATGCTCCTGGATCAACATCTATTGTTGATCCTGGAACAACATTCCTGTCCAAAAACAGTCCTATCGCTACTCCTAAACCTAACCCTACCCATAATTTATCCTAAAATCAGAGGCAAATGATACAGTAGGTGAAAAAGAATGGTGTAGAAGCCCCTAAACCTTGTTGTAAGCCTAAACTTCACAATGACTAAATCCCCTAAATCTGATTGGTTGATTGGAATGTTGTTCCAGGATCAACAAGGCATGGCATTCTCTTCAAAGGTAGAATATGTCATAAAAAAATGCGAGAGACAGATTTAAACAGGACCGAGGAAGACAGTACCTGCACTAGCAGTTTGAGGCGAGTGATTCTTTGGAACGGCAGAATGAGGAAAGACCGCAAAGGCAGTCGTTGACAAACCGGGTTACGCTCTAACTTTTCCACAACTCTACGGAATTCATGACTCTCATCCCTATGAGAGATGGTTGAAAGAATCAAAGAAATCATAGACAATCATGGACAAAAATAAAAGAGGAAAAGCACATTTTCCACTTCAGATAAGTGCAAACAAATACTCACATTAATCTTTGATACGTCTTGTCCTGATATGATTGGTTGGTAAGGTATGGCACATAGACCTTTCGGAATCGTGAACAGTGTTTGATAATAATGTCGCAGACGGTAAAGTGCATTATGTCCTTCTCCACTGTTTCTTCCAGTTGAGACAGAAAACTAAATTAAAAGAAGCTTATATTAGTGGCATACTTCTGACTACAGGGGCCAGTTGTTCAAAAAGTTTAATCTGGATCCGAATGATCTGGATTTGGAAATCCCATGTTTTGCTATCCAGGATCAGGTAATCCATCTTACTTCTGTGCTGGTTTTTCAAAGCAAAATCACCCTGATCCAGATACACACTTTTTCAGATTATCAAATCTGGATTACTAGTGCTCTACGGAGCCCCTAAAGGGACATGGTGATGGGAAAAAATTGCATGGGGAAAAAAATATTTCAATGCTTTTGCGTTCTCTCTGAAAAGTTTCGCGTAGCAATCACCCAAGAAACATCGCGTTCGCTCGCAAAAAAACTTTTGATTGGTTCATCTCTTATGATTGTGCCAATGTAGTTTACAAACAGTGATAAAATATTATTTATAAAATAATATTTTTGTTTGATATTTACTGTTTGGGGATTATTTTACGACGCCAAAATCTCTTTTTTACTTTACTGTAGGCTACCGAAAGACTTAATAGGTATAATGTCCACTTCTAATTTATTACTTTAACAGTTAAACTAATCAAGAGTAAAATAAAAAATATGTGTGTGTATATTACATGATAGAAATGTTATATTTTTTGACCAGTTTTAAAGTGCTGCTGGGATCAGTACAATCCTGATGTTTTGGGTCAAATGTATCCCAATCTTACTAAAATGTTTTGAACAACACAAACTGATGATTTGATTCAGATCAAAAACCAAGATTGGATTTTGTGATCTAATCTGATTTCAAAATCCTTTTTTTTTATTTTGAACAAAACATTTTCAAGATTTGATCCAATCCGATAGCCGAAATCTGATCAGATTACTTTTGAACAACTGGCCACAGGATGTTGTCAGAGTTCAACTGGAAAACAATTGGCTAAAGATGAAGATTTCATGCACATTTAGGGAGTCTTAAAGTTGTCAAATGGTGTCAGCAGCACACAGTAGATGTAGAGAACTGAACATTTTTATCAAAAATAAAATGTTTTTCTTCAGTAATTCTGTTATTGTTTAATGACATGATTGTAACCTGTGACTGGTGGCTCTAACATCAATTAGCCTGGAGAACAGCCAGTTTTTGTCTTGTGAAGACAGGATAACGTTGAGCGGATTGGACATGACAAAGTTCTCCACTACGATGTCCAAACTGCGGCAGTATGATGCCTCAGAGGTCACGACCTCAAACCTCACCTGAAAAATACAGATTCTTTATGGTTATGTCCTTACTAATAAAAAATGAATATCTCACAATTACCTTTGTATTTTTCACTAAAAGGGCAAAAGCAGAATTCCATAATGTCCAGATTGTGTATTTTATACAATGAACACTTAAGCCTAGCTTAAAAATGTATGAATTTCATGGCATTTGATAACAAAATATCATAGTGGATTCTCTTCTGTAAACAAGTGTTAAACCTTTTCTCAGCTAACTTCACTTTTCATGACATTTTTGCAATTGTCAACCACCAAGGTCCTTTTTTGTGAATGTATGAGTCAGTTCCCCCTGAGTTGATTGTTTTAGCTTGTTGAAACTTGTTTTGTTGAAAAGCATGCTTGTGCTGTTTTTCTTTAAAATATATGGCACTTGGTTTAAACTGTTATTTTCTAACACAATGGCATTCATATATTTTTAAGTATATGACTTAGGGTATGTTTACACGACAACCATGCACTAAAAACTGAAAAGTTTCCTTTGAGTTTTTCGCGTACAGATGACAACGTTGTCAAAAGACAGATCACACAGATGCTGTATTAAAATGCTGTATTATTCATGCCAGGCCAGTAGTTAGCGATGTTACTTTGTAAAGAAAAACTATCCACCTAGACTAAACACGTAATACACATGCGCATGGTGTAATCGTTTTCACAAATTCTCATTTGAGACGATAACGGTATCGATTTAAAAACTTGCACATTGAAACCCGTTTTCAAAAGTTTGCATTTTCAGGCCCCCAAAACGGCATTGTCGTGTAAATGAACGGTCAAAACGCATAAAAAGTTTTCGGTTTTTAGTTGAAAATGGTGTCGTGTAAACGGCCCCTTAGTGTGTCAAAATACATTTTTGGCAACTGTGTTTTATGCAATGTTAGGTGATACTGAATTAATAATTCTACCTCCTGCAGACGTCTCTCATCTTCAGTGAGTATCTCAAAATCTGGGCTCTTCCTCACTCCCGGGAGCTCCTGCCACAGTGTGGGTGAGGAAGCAGAGATGGGCACGCGAGGGGAGGGGGGTCTGCCTATGGATTGCTGAGGCACATTAAGACTTTTAAAGGAGTTGGTTTGGGACAGAGAGTGGGGGTGCAGGAGGACTTGAGGGAGAGGTGGGAGGGGTCTGTGTGATGGTTTAGGGGAATGATTTGGGGAAGAAGATGAACGGATAGAGAGATTTTCGCTACTTATTGATATAGAATCGGTATGAGACAGCAGGATCTCTCTGTTCTGGGCCACCTCATTGTATTCCTGATACAACTGAGAGTCTGCAAGAGAAAGAGACAGAGAGATCATCTATATGGTTCTAGAGCAGTGGTTCTTACCTAGACCCTGATTTTACATTGGATATAAGGTAGGCCTAGTAAAATGTTACAACAAATGTCCTTAAAATCAAGCAATGCCTTTATTAACATTACCAGGAACTAAACAACCAACTAATAATTTGCACATAATACTTTGCGGTTGGCACAAACCAGCCATGTTTATTTTCATTGCATGTGATCTCGTATTTAATGTTGACTGGATTGTAATTTCTTTTACCTCGGGTTGTTTTGTTCATAGTTTACAAGGAGGAGAGCATGTCATGCAACTTGTCTATGCTGGTATCTGCCTAATTTGGCTAGCTTTTACCAAAGAACAGCTGAGTTTTCTCCAGCCTCTAAAAAGTCAGTTGAATTTGTTTTATCTAACTTTGCATAACTTTATGTTTATTTGCATTTTGTATTATTTGAATTTAGCATTATTTTTTGCTGCTTTCCATGACCCTCACCACCGGAACAGACCAGGGTCACTAAGAAAAACAATGGTAAATGCCAATAATACAATTATAATCATTAAATCGTGTCTAGTTAGATAGAGCAAAAAGCAGAAAAAAAGGCTAAACCAGTTTATCCACCAGTTGAGAAACTGAAAATTGAGGAATGTACAAGAAGTCAGGCAGAGCACAGTTTGTAAAAAGTGCAAGTCAGTAAATCAATATAGCTAAAAAAGATTTACAAGCAAAAACATCCACGATTCTTTTTTTTTCTTCTTTTTTTTTTTTTTTGTAACACTAAGTGAGTATTTGCAGCTGTTTATCTGCAGTTCCAAGTGATGTGCAAGCACAAACCCGTTTTTCGCCTAGAGGACTAGCAAAGTAGCATAGTTAGGAATGACAAATCTTTTCCTTCTCTGAACATCTGAACTGTAACCCATGTATTAAGAACCATACATAACAGCCAGTTACAATTATATTATGTACACTACAGTACAATGAGTACAGAGGGGCATGTAAAATGGTTCTTGTCAACAAAAAAAAGGGGGGGAGGGGATTTGTATGACTGGGAATTGTATGTCTTTGTAATGTTTTAATTAACTTTAAAATAGAATAGAATGAATCATCTGTAGTATGTTATAGCCATGTACATGCATATTGTCATGTACATGTAAAGATGAGCCAAGTGTTGCATAACAAGAAAACACTTACTATAGAATTTAGAATTCCTCTTTTTTGTCCTCCCAAGTTTCCTAAATGTAAGACAAAGAGAGAAAATTATAACTGTGATATCATGGTATTTGTATTTGTAAGACTGTCTGCAAACAAAATACTGTCAGTAGTGATGGACTGCATAACGTTTAGAAACATTACTAAGCCAAACCAAAAAGAAGAGTGGCTGGTTTCATGCTATCATTTCCATTTTTTGTTCTTTTGAGATATTATACCCCCTTATCAGTTATAACCACAAAACTCAGTTTTCAACTGAATGATTTTAGCTAATCATTTCGCTAATCATGTAACAGGGGATAAAGAAACAAGCATGTCAACAAGTCTGCTCACCTGAGATGACATATCTAAAATAAAAGCAGCTTTTATTAGGCTATATGACTGGACTGGAGTCTTCATCTCAAAAGTACAAAACATTTTAATAAGGGACTAAATACTGAGTGCCCCTTATAAAGCACATGTTTGTTGTGGTGTTTTGGAATATGGGACATATACATGCTGTAAAGTCTGGTTTTCCTACCTTAGATCCATTTCACTCCAGGTCAAACTTAATTCATCCTCCTCGCCATCTAAACAACCAAAACACAGAAATCAGCACATAACACAATGCTGTTATTTAGCATCACACTTCTTAATCTTCCCTTAAAGGAATACTCCACTTTTTTTGAAAATAGGCTTATTTTCCAACTCCCCTAGAGTTAAACAGTTGAGTTTTACCGTTTTCGAATCCATTCAGCCGATCTCCGGGTCTGGCGGTACCACTTTTAGCATAGCTTAGCATAGTTCATTGAATCTGATTAGACCGTTAGCATCTCGTTTAAAAATGGCCAAAGAGTTTCGATATTTTTCCTATTTAAAACTTGACTTTTTGAGCGAGATGCTAACGGTCTAATCAGATTCAATGAACTATGCTAAGCTATGCTAAAAGTGGTACCGCCAGACCTGGAGATCGGCTGAATGGATTCAAAAACGGTAAAACTCAACTGTTTAACTCTAGGGGAGTTGGAAAATGAGCCTATTTTCAAAAAAAGTGGAGTGTTCCTTTAACCAAGATAGAATTAGAATTTAAGCAGCCTAAAACCAAGTAATACATCAACTCAAGCAAAACAGATGGGGAATGTTGTATGTGGCCCTACACAAGTTGTAAAAAAGGAAACACTTCAAGATCTTGCTTTCCAGCGAACACACACTAGACCAATGGGTATGGCGCAATTCAACAGCTCTAATGAAAATGTGGCAATAAACTAAAAAATTTGAAGAAGAAAAAAAAAACAGGAAAAGGTACTGGGGGAGGACTTGTTCGTGAATAAATGAGAATAGTTTAGTATGTGAAACAAAGGAAATCTGGCAGTTCATAATTCTGCCTCTTCCAAGAAATGCTGCCGTTTAAGCAGTCGTCAGCGGTCATGAGCTCCAACCCCCACAAGAATCCTCAGGAGCCCTCTGTAGCTTCCAGGTTATTATAATGAGACTATCAATAAAATCTATGAATCAATGAAACAATTTTAGGACTGTTTACAAAATCAGTTATTGGCTATTTTGTCAGACCCAGTCAATATGAATGAAAACTGTGAAGCAAAACGATATAAATTACCACAGCTTGGGACATTTCGTGCTCTCTTTCTTAAAAGTGTCTATGGTCACCACCAATCCACTTGAACATACAACAACATTTGGCACCCAGTTGTGTCAGATTTCATAGAAAAACTGAATGTAAAATGAAAAAATGTAGGGGCCATATTTTTATTCTATAAATCCTATATCCTATAAAAACATTTAATACAGCCCTGCACGTCCTGGACCATTTACCATATGGTTTAAGGCCCTGCCATTAACCTGCAAGGCCTTGGTGAGGTAAAGAAAGTTACTTCTGAGGTGGAGCAAATTATCACATATTCATAAAGATTATAATGACTTACATTTATGATTCTATTCCATGGCTGAGAATTAGAAAAAATAATCCCAACATAACTGAAGTGAAGACTTTTAACTGCTTATTACTGTTCGGGATACTCAGTTACATGTCAGGAAAATAAAGCTGACATTTTACCGCCCATGTTGACACTTATTTATGGGAAGATGACTCATGGAATTCTGTTACACTCTTGCATAAGCACATTTAGTCTCTCTACTTGAAATTACAGCACTGGTATATTAATTTTGATAGAATAGGTTCAGCAAGGGTGGAGCAAGGTGTTCACTGAATGTCTGATTTAGTCTTCTTATATTACTCCTTCTCTCACCTGATATGTTGAATATTCTTGTCCTGCGGTCCCTTCCAACTCCTTCTCCCTCTTCCTCTTCTTCTTCCTCATCCTCTTCTTCTTGGGCTTTCTCCGTCTTGCGGAACCCTCGCCTCCTTATACGAGCCTCATTCCCCAAATCTTGAAAACTACTAGAGCTTAGAACGACTTTCTTTGTGCTATCTTTGTTCTTAGAAACTTGCTCTTCTACCTTCCTGTCTGCCTCTCCTTCTAAGGAAACAGTGTACTGGATAGAACTAGGATCCAGCTGGTAATGTTCCTCACTCGACTCTATCTCCATCCCTCCCTCTCTTTCTTCTCCCTCTGTCAGTTCTTCCTCCACCCTCAATTTGTCTATTTCTTTCTCACCCTCTGTTTGTGTGTTGGTTTGTATGTCTATGTGTGTAACACTACCTCTTGAATTTTCTGTGTCCCCCAACTTCAGACCCAGGATCTCTTTCACCACGTTCTTGGCCCATCTAAGATGAGGAGCAGTAGAGCTTCGCTTTCGTTCCTCGGATGTGCTCCATGTGTCATCTGAATCAAAATGCTTAACTGTTTCTCCAGTAACTTCTTTTTCTCCTAGTTGTAATGTGTCTTCATTTTGAGTCTCATGACATGGCCCTAAAGTTTCAGAAGGCTGTGTTGGGAAGAGTTGGGTGTCTTGTTCTGATTCCTCATTGGAAAGAATCATTTGGTCTTCCAGTGATGTTACACCCTCTTTTGCCTGGTCATCAATTCCTGTTCCCTCCCCTTTGTCCTCATTAGGAGAAAGAGTGAGGTCATCCATCGCACTTTCAATGTCTTGTTCACTGTGTTCAACCTTTTCAAATGCATTAGCAGTGCTCATTTCACCTTGGTTGTCCACGTTTTGACTTGAATGCTGATTGCCTGCTTCCTCGACAGTAGGATCTTCATACGCATTCTGTTTAGTTAGGGACTTGGGAAGGGTCTGAGCAATCACACAAAAAACTTTTAGGGGTCCTTTTGGAGCCCTACGATCTGCTCTCTTGTTCGCTGTTTGGTTTTCCAGTTCTTCATCCGTCCCGATCTCTCTGCCCTGAGTAGCTCCTGAGTTTCCAGAGACATCATCAGCAACTCCACCATCCCAGAATTCTTTGCAGTCTTCAAAATCCTCTTCCTCGGCATCATCCCCTCCACTGGAGACAGTCACAAATCCATCATCTGCTGACATCATTCTGCCTTTCTCTGCTTCCGATTCTCCCTCACTTCCTTCCTCATTCCCCACGTAGTCGTATCTATTGTTCTTTCTCTGTTCTTCCTCTTCCATGTTATCGGGCACATTTTCCCTTTCCATCTGCCACTCTATTTCCAGGGCTTCTCTGTCACAAACCACGTTCCCTTCCATGCATTTCTCCTCCTGTTCTACCTCGACATCCCTCACAAACTCCCCAGCCATTTCAAGTTCTCTATACTTGTCCTCAAGACTCTTTTTCTTGTTTTCTTTCTTTCTCTTGGGTTCTTCTTCATATCCAGTTGTCTTGCTTTCTTTGTATCTTTGGATGTACTTCTCTTTTTCTCTCTCCCTCTGTGTGTACTCCTCTTCTAAATGGGATTCTTTTCTCTCACTTCGAGGTTCCAGCCACATTTTCCTTATCCTAGATTTCTTTGTAACTGCCTCCTCAGCAGCAAAGCGTTCACCCCCCTCTTCTTCCCTCAGAGCATTCTTTACTTCCTGCTCTTCCTCTGTTCTTCCCGTCAGTTTCTCTTTATCAATCTCAGACGTGTTTTCTCGTTCTCTGTCCTCGGGGTTCTCTCTCATTGCCCTCCCTTGTTCATTCTCAATATCACTTCCTGAAATCAGCTCTCCACTACTTTGTCCACTCGTCTCCATTTTACTTCTCTCTGTCTCTCTTTTCTCTCTCCTCCGCCTCTCCCTCTCTTCAATCTCTCTTTCAGAATACCTATCCCTCTCTCTTATCCTTTCTCCATCTCTATACCTTCCTCTCTCAGTTGTGTATGAGTATGCATCTCTGTCCATTCTTCTATCTTTGGAGTCTCTCATTCTATCTCTTGGTTTATCCATCTCTCTGAGTCGCTCCAAATTTCCCCCTTTTGGATCATAATAACCTGTTTCTCGGTAATCTCTTTCTCTTGGCATCACCATGTCTTGCCGTCTCTCTGCTTCTCTATCTCTACGTCTGTCTCTCTCTCTAACTCTGTGTACATTTCGTTCTACATCGCTGTCTCCTTCACTCTTGTAGAGTTTGTGTCCACGTTTAGAATCCTCTTCTCTCTTCCTTTCCTTACCCCTGTCTCCATCACTGTCTCCTTCGCTTTTTGTATCTCTTTTCCTAGATCTCTCTCCCTCTCTCTGTCTCTCAGTCCTCCTTTCCCTATCTGAAAAGCTTTCTATCTCTCGTTCTATGAGTCGAGGATAATACCTGTCTTCCTTGTCTCTTTGTCTAAGTTTGTCTCTCTCTCTGTATGTCTCTCTTTCCCTCGTGCCTGAAAGGTCATTATCCCCTGGATAACTTTCTCTCCTTCTTTCTCTCATTCCAGAATCAAACTCCTTATTTCGTTCCCTCCGTCTCTCTGGCTCCTCCTTCACGAGCCTTCTCATTTCATTTCTCTTCAACTCCTCCCTGTATCTTGTGCTTTCTCTTTCACTCACTGTGTCCATTTCTCTGTATCTCCTTCTTTCCCTCTCTCTTTCATTTTCATACAGAATGTCCTTCTGTCTTCCTATGTGATGCTCTCTTTTATAGTCTGAATGTAGTATCCTTCCATCTTTCTCTCTGCTTGGTTTTGTCATTCTTGGAAAAGTGTCCCCTTTTCTCCTCTCATTGTCTCGGCCTCCATATTCAGCCTGCTCTGACACTGATGACTTTCCATTTGCACGTCGATCACCATCTCTCCGCCTTTCTCTTTCTCTCAAGTCCATCTCTCCATCTTTTCTTCTTGTTGCAGGAAATTTCTCCCTCTCCCTATTCCAATCATAGGCATCTGGCTCCACTGCTCCTTCTCTTTCTCTTGGTTTGTCCATCTTTTGGTGTTTCCAAGTCTCTTCACGTAGGTCACCTTTGCTGATTAGCTGGTCACGGTTTGCACTTGACTGACACAAACTGTCTAGTGCACCTTAAGAAGACTGTATTTGCACAGTGTCTTGAATGGCCCAATTAGTTTGACTGTTTTCCATGGCAACATAGAGAACCTATAAGGGATGAAACATGATTCAGTTCCAATTAAAAAAATAAACCAACTAAAATTCATATTCCAAGAGGATCACAGTCAAACATATTCTTGGAAATCTTTAAAACTTTAGAGTGTCTTGTTGCAACATGTCAGATATAGATCTTGGCAGCTTACACAGTTACGATTAATGTGGCCTGTTTTAAAAAATATGTTGAGCTGAATATCTAACATTAATTTTGCAGATGCTTATCCGAAGTGACTTTCGATGGATTCAAAGTATACATTTTATCAGATTTTGTATTCCCTAACAATTGAACCCATGACCTTGGCATTTCTTGCACCATACGCTACCAGATAAGTTACAACACAACAGAAATATACAGTTCTTATCAAATAAGTCACTTCAAACCACATGTAATATACTGTTATGCGATGCATACAATGCAACTTCTCTTGAAACTCCTATAAACTAATGAGAACTTTCACACTATGAAATATATTAATGCATTTGATATACAAACAGCCTGTTTGTCAGTTCAGCAAAATGAAAACCTATCAGTGCTTTACAAAGAATGCAGCTGAACCAACCACTGCCCTATGCTATTCTTGTACCTTGTTCAGAGGCATTTCAAGTAATTCATGCTTAGGAAGAGCCAAAGCACTATTAAGAGTGGTTGAAGGAACATGGCTTCAACACAGCTGACTCATGTCAAGATGTAGTGAATTATATAACTATAATTATAATTATATAAAATCATTAACAAATTCATTAGAAAAATGAGGGCGGTGAATAGCATAAACAGAGAAATATTACCCAACCATGACAAGGCAATATTTGCCTGTGATGTGGACATGTTTGTTTACAAGAACGGTTTGTTTTACTAAAGTTACACCAAAAAGGAAAGAAAGAAATGTTTTGGGAATAATGCAGAGGACTCACCTGAGAAGTGTCTTGGGGGACGCTTCTCCGTCTCTCCCCTTCTTTTCTTCGCTTTCCAGACAAAGTGAAGCTAGCAGGAATTGCACAACTCATAGACATTCCACATATCAGTGTTTGCCCATTGAGAGAACCAAAGTCGAGTGAGATAAATGATCTACTGAAAACACTGATCTAATTATCCAGCCTGTCTCTGTCCTACTTAATCTGTTCATGTAATCAAAAATAGTTTTCAACACAGTCAAAAGTTTCTTACAGTGTTCATCTCTCTCTTTTTCTGTTTCTCTCTCTCGTCCCCTCCTCCCGCCCTTCTCAAATTCCCAAACAAGTTTGAACAGATTGACACTTATCTTCCTTCCCTCCTCCTGTTTCTGTTTTCCTTATACTTTTCCCCTCCAGCACTGTCTTAAAGTGGAGTCAACCGTCTGTTTAGGCTCGTACGCAGCTTTTCTTCGCTTCTCATAAACTCAGTAGACCCACAGTGATTGCGTTACAGCTTGTTCCAGTAATTCAGCCCTTCACTCACCTCACCCTCTCTGGCACTGCATGCTTCTGCCTCACAGAAACAGGAAACAGTGCACAGTCTGGGCGTCTCTCTTCTGTGCTGTGATTGGTGGGCTTGAAGAAGCTGGGTGTGTCTGATTTCTCAGGTAAAGGTATGAGAAAGAGTGAGAGCAAAGGGGGAGGGGTGGACGAGTATGAATGTCTCAATACACCGTAGCGTCGTCAGCAGCTTACGTAACACTAAAAAAAAACAAAAAACATAACAGTTCTCAGAAAAAGCTGTAAATGTCAGTGGGAAGCACAGATGACACATTAGAAAGGATAAATGATGAAACACATAGAACAATGATGTATTATAAAACTTTAGAAACATACTTATTTTTGTTCTTTATGTGCAAAGCCTTTCAAAGTATAATTTTGTGTATTACTAGTATAAAATTTGTGGTTTAAGATGAAAATATTTTTGAGTGGTGAGTAAGCAATATTGGATGCAGATTTTAATCCAAAATTCTTTAGTTTAATTGATTATTTTTGTTAAGTTTATTGAACCATACTGAACCATCTGAACAAGCTCAGCTCCAGAGTGAGCTGTTATCTGAAAGCAAACAAGCAAAACACAATCTAAACAAAACTTATACAAATCAATTAAATGTCCTGGACAAAGGTTAAGAGAAATGATCAATCATCATCAAGCATGCTATATTGTAAGGCAAAAAAAAAGGACTAATTTGGGAAGACTGCAATAAACTAATCAGATACTTCCAGTACAATGACAAAGAGCATATCCTGACATCCTAAAAGGAGAAAAGTGCAAATATCATGGCCTTGGTTAGTTAGTATCACAAAAACTCATTGCAGGAGAACATATAAAGCATATAGCCTACAATACCAAACTGCACTTTAATGACTTTGATATTTATACCAAACTGATAAAAGAACTGACTGTATTAAAAAGATTGTTGCTTTTCTCTTTATAGTGAAGTCATGTGCTGACCAGACCTTAACTTGTGTAAAGAATCTTTCCAAACTCAGCAGGAGACTGAAAAACATTTGGCATTTTTTCAATAAACATGCACAAAATAGGGCCTAAAACTCTTAAAATGCCCTTCTTGCATCTTTTTCAACAAATTAGTGATCATCACTCATGATAAGGAAGACACAATTTTATGAGCTGCTCAAATTTGTCTTAATGTTTAAACGCCTGATTTGTGAGATTTTGCAATTATAATTAATTATTAATTAATTATGAGACCGCAATAAAAATTAGGGATGCACCAATAAGAAAATAGCCGATATCGATAACCGATAATTCTTTTATATTTGAAAGCCGATAACCAATATATTGGCCGATAAATCTAAATCCAAATTTTTATATAATTTTTGAGAGCCTGATTACAAAAACAATAGTTTCACCATTAAAAGCCATGTCCCAAGCACACAATTATAATTCCATTATAATTTTATGTAGCCTATATGACAGACTTGTGCTGTACATGCTGCACTTAACTGTATTATCCTTTTTGAAGTGACTCTAATCATATTTCAAGCAATTCAAAACCATCATGGTGAACAGTCACAGTGCACATCTGAAGTGTCTCAGCTGAAGGAAATAATCCATTATTTATCGGCTTTAATATATATCGGACAAATTTTCTTATTGGGCCGATAACGATAACATTAAAAATGAACATATATCGGCCAATACCGATATGGTGGCCGATATATCGTGCATCCCTAATAAAAATGAAATAAACATCTAAATTAAAGGTGGGTATTTTATGTTATATTTCATAATAGATTATCAAACGTATTTCATTGTTCTCACAACAAAAACATAGTATTTGTGCATCTGATGTTTTATATATAGCAATATGTGTAAAACTGTAAAAACTGACTTGCAACCTCTTTGTTATGGTTCCTGTTTATGAGGTTTTTTTATGCATAAAGATTCATTATTGCCTTGGTGCTTTTCAAATTGTCTGTAGACAACAAGTAGCCTAAGCTACGCATGTTCAAAATAGTAGTGAAACCCCAGTTTGGTGTTTTTGTTTAAAAGGTGTCAAAACCACAACGCATACCTATTTTCACCTATCTACCTTGCAGCTGTAACATTTGACCTCTGTCCTAAATCTTAAAAATGCTGCAGTCGGAGGATGTTTTGAAAGGAGAAAAGCATCAAGGCACATCCGAAACCAATGTTGGCTTCACTTCCTGTCACTTAATATACATTCATCTGATCGATTTTTGAAGGCAGCATAGATATATCCTTTGCTGCCTTTTATATCTCACGAGCTAAAAATTAAAGATGGCGTCTGAAAGTTGGGGTTGGTAGTCAGTTTGTGTGTAAATGTACATTTTTTTGATCAGCGTTTTCCACTACTGATGTCATTCCTAGAGAGAAATTAGTATTGTAGTAGCCTAATAAAATATTCTTTTAGTTCACCAAAGCTTGCTCTATTTTGCTCTAGATCATTAAACCGTTACGCTGCCTCAGAAGTCTGTCCGAAATCGTGAGGTGCCTTTGTGCGCAAACGCTGCCTACAATGTCATTGCCTGATAAGGCAGAAGGGCATCAAGTCAGCTGCCTTAAGCCCAAAGTATAATTCACTTTTTACGAGGGTCAGCGTACAGTGCGCGATGCAAATTTCGTCATCAGAAGAGTACACACGTACTGTATGTGCACCACAGGATTTTTGTAACTGCATGTACTTGTACTTGCAGGTCGCACATGCGCATTTAATTGTTTTTTTGCAGTAATTAGTTTATCCACAAGGTGGCAACCGTGCCCCGGGGGCGTCGATTCACAAGGTAGTCAAAGAAAAACTGCATAAACAGAACAGAACGCATGCAAGCTACAGCGACAATGGAGGCCTACATAGACGAGAGATTGTGCGAATAGGTTAGAAAGTAGCCTCATTTGTACAACTCTAGCATGAAAGAATACAAAGATGTTTACATGGGTTGTAGCAAAGACTATAGAATAACACAAGACGCATCACTCGTATTGTTTTGAATGGGAGAAAGTGAAACGGGCAATATGGCTGAATAAGTCCCGCCTTCTAAAAAAGAGCCAATCGCCGATTGGTAATGTCATCGCGTCACTGCAGCGGCCGTTAGAAGCTCCGGTTCCTATAGAAACAGTCAGACAAGTGCCTCCGAAATGAGGCACAAGAGACGCGCATTTAGGACTGCGCATGCGCACTAGCTTGATCCAGCCTGAAAAATAGAGTTTTTTGTCATTATTCGAGCATTTAGAAACAAAATTTATGAGACAGTTGTTATCAGATTTCATTGGTGATTTCAAATATGAAATTTAATCGAAAGCTTGGCAAACAGCTTTGGAGAATTTGATGTTTCAAAGAGAAAGGAGCTGCACTTGAATGCCCGAGAGGCGTTTCAAAGATGGCCGCCGAGTGAAATGACTTGTCTTAAAGGGACTTTCCCTGTTGAAAAAACCAGCATATGCTGGTAAGGTAGGTTTTGAAGCAGGGATACAGCATAGGACCAGCACTTGACCAGCATAAACCAGCTCAAACCAGAATCTCAGCATATGCTGGTTTTTTCAACAGGGTTGGTTGTAGCTCGTGGCGAGAGATGCGCATATGTCAAATGATGTATGCAAAACTGCGCATACGTCAAATGCCTGTGTATGCGTACGAGTCAAATGAAGTATACTTTCCAAGGCTGTGCGTTTGACTGTACGCATATACTAGTGTATGCGTAAAAAAACTAAAGCCCAGGTCACACAGACCCAGCTATTACACCAACATAGCTATAGGCCTAATACAGGGGTGCCCAATCCTCTTCCTGGAGATTCTCGATTCTTATTTACCCAAATGTATTCTTCATTTGTTATTCCTATATTCTTTTTAAAAATAAAAATTATGTTTCATCCTCACTTCTTTGTCTGACTGGACCTTTTGTCATGCAATTTACTTTTACGATAATATCTAAGTCAAACAGGATAGCTGACTGAACCTTATCAGGTAAGAACACGTCTTGTTTGATGATCAACTAGATCTACAACTCTAGCTTGTAACTAAGGCACCGCTCACACTTGTTTGAGCAGCACTCAATATCCCATGTTCACGTGCTACCCATCAGCTTCCGCGTCATGCACAGTCACATGTGTGGCGCCTGTTTAGTTTCACTTCCGCGTTTGAACAGAAACAATTAAATCCTTTAAACCATGCAATCTTTTTAATGCTAATATAGTACGAAGTTTGTTTATTCAGTGTGTGATAATCGATACCAGCGGATATTTTGACGCAATGTCGTTAAGTGTTGTTTAAGGACATAAACTAGTGCGACAGCTTTGGAAAGAGAAGAACCCCAGGCTAGGTGTCCACATCTAGACAACTAGTTGAAGCCTTCCACTTTTAATTTATATATAGCAAACACTGGCATAAGAATTCTGAAAGGTACGTTTGTGTTTGGCTTTGTGCATTTATTTCATTTTATATACATTAGCTTAAATGTGACAGCTTATGCTAATAGCAGCTTGTTTATCTGGTTTCCTAACTAAAGTTCTTAATTACCGTTTACTTCATTGCTTACTTGAACTTGGATCAATGCAGTTTATTTTTTTTATTGTCTTTTCGGAACCGTTTTCAGTGATATTACATAAAGATTACATCGTTTTTGACATTAGAACCAGGCTTTGTAGTAAACATACAGAGTAAAAGCAATTTTCCACGAATTTTATAAAATTGTACTTTCGAAATAAATTAATGGGTTCCATCTGTGGTCTTTACAAATATGACGTAAATGTAAATAACGTATTTTTGAAAAAACAGTAATGACCTTTCAACTTTGGCCTTTCAGAGTGTTATGCAGCCAAAATATGAACCAGATTTGAACAAAAATATTTCACGTTTTAAGAGTTTTTGATTTATTTTATGTGTGAAATACACAAGATGTACACCATTAAAAAACTAATACCTGAATAAAATGTTATAAAATATGCAAGCTGTTATGAGATACCAAAAGTGATTGGAATTAACCAAGAAAAAAGGACAATGTTTGTCTAATTTTTGTCCCTGAGTTCTTTATTAATCATATAATACATGATTATAGTAAAATATTTAATAAATGTGTATATTCTATGCATATATTGTGTCAGGCTTCTGTTACACTGCCCACATTTCTGTCGTGGGATTATGTATGTACTGTACTTGTATGTATGTATGTATGTATGTATCAGTCATTCATTGGATAAATTCAACAAGTTTATTTAATGCCCTTTTCCCATCAGGCATTACCTCTGAAAGTCATGTTGCTGTCTGTGAGAATAATCACTCCTCTTTTTGTACTACTTGCTGGAGTGCAAGCTAAGTACAACACGGACAACTGCAAGCTGATTTCAGCCAGCGAATCTGAGAATAAAACGCTCCATTTTCTGGAGCCTCTCACCAATCAAAAGTAAGCCAGCTTTTTGCAAGTTAGTCTTTTATTCACGTTTGCAGGTTGTGATGGTCTTGTTATAGTTGGCAACTTCCTAACTATCCTCATATTCACTCTGAACAGCTTCACCGCAAAAGGACAAGAGAAGGAACCATATGTATACATTTTTCAGGTGTGTGGAGATGCTGGCGGAAAGAAGAACGCAGGTCTTGTGCAGCAAGACAAAGATGGAAAGCTGGTCCAAATTGGAAGCTACAGTAAAACACGAGCTACTAGAGGAAGTATGTTACATTGCTTGACCTTTAGAAATGACATGTCACCATTTGCTTCTTTTTGCTACAGGTGGACTTTTCTGAACCCATTATGGTCTTCAGTATCTCTTTCCAATTGGGTTGCATATTACATTGATATTTAATTCAGTAGTCATTCATATGAACGTTCATTTATAATAATGACAACTGAAATTTTCTTTTCATTGTTTGCTAATTCTTCTGTGGATTGTGGCTTTTAAGTTTAGTTACATAGTAGCAGATGGCAGGGATTTATTTACAATGTTCTTTTGCAATGCAACACATATAATACACACATTAAATTACAGAACTTATTCTGGGTGTCATAAGAAGTCTTGTTAACTCATTTTCTACATTAGTTCTCCTTTTATTCTTGGTGCAGGTGACTGGGTTTTGCTCGTCTATGAGGGGGGCGAGCATTATGACAGCCACTGTTCAAAAGAGGCAAGAAAAGCCATGATTATGATTTCATGCAGCACGAGTGCTGAGGTATGAACTTTTTATGCTTTTGAAATGGTGCAGATAGCATGTTGAGATGTATACATGAGGAAATGCTTGCTAGGATTTGAGGGATTATCTGTTATGATTATTTGTAAGATTATTTGTAAGATATGTTGACCTTATCATTCCTTGTTGCATTAAATGACAATAGTGACAATTCAGAAACACTGCCCCCCCACCCCAAAAAAAAAAAAAAAAAAAAAAAACTTTTCATGCCAGTAACTCAAGAAGTATTAAAGATATCTTAACATCCTTTTAGATGTTGGTTTTTTATAAAAGTTTTTTTCCTTCTTCATATTTATTTTAAGTAAGTAAGAATAAAAAAACTTGCTATTTGGTATTATTTATTAATTAGTATTATTTTACTATTATAGTATTTATCAATATTTTAAATGTGCTTTAATTTTTATATTTTCATTTTAGGTACATTTTAGTAGTTTTGTTATGTGCTTTTGTTTTATAAACTTCAATTTCATTTCTAATTTTCTTTTAAGTTTTTTTCATCTAATATTTCTATTTTATTTCAGCTTATTTCAATTACTGAAAACAATTTTAATAGTTTTATTTTTAGTTAACAGTAACAACACTGACTTCTTACACTACTCAAGGTTTCCATTTAAAAAAAAAGTTATTTTACTGAGGCATTTTCTTCAATATAATGTCAGGACAGGACATTTTTACTTTATACCCCTTAAATAATTAAATTAAAAAAATGCATCTATGAAATGATTTTCAATGTTTTTTAAATAGATTCGGACAAGTAAAAAAAAAAATAGCATCATTTTATTGACCCTCATAACATAAACATTAGTTGTACTTCTGTCAAAACGTGACCCACATGACTTTGATATTGTTGCTGAAAATTGTGTAATATGGAATATGGTGTTATTGCATACTGCTTTATAATATACTACAATACACTATAATGTGTAAATATTATTTTAAATATAGCTGTGAGCAGCAATTATCGGGGTTCAAGCTCTTTAAGGCCTTTAAGCATATGCGTAAAAAGGTATTATGTTTTATTTAGCAAGCCTGTAACCATCTCGCCATCATTACAGCCAATACAGGCAATGTACCATAGGAAATATGTTTTTTTTTTAAAGCTTTTTAACAGTTATCGAGTTTGAGCCAAAAACCTAGGACTATTTCGCCAAAGTTGGTTTTTTTAAATATTATCTCCAATATTTAACGAACGATTCAGTTGACAGCGGTGGTCCTAGAGGCAAAGTTGCTCAGACTGAGGAATTCTACCATGTGGCACGAATGTCATGGGCCTGTGCAAAAAGTCATGCGATACACAATCCTTTACGCATGTGAAAAACATGAAGGCTCCCCCCGGTGGCTGTAGTTTTTTTTTCCTGTTATAGCACCACCGAGTGGCCAGTCGCCACGTCCTTTTTCGCGCAACCACAGAATGAACTCTTTCATAGATGTGCTGAGTTTGGTGGAAATATTGCATGCCGTTCACGAGTTACAGCCACTTTATTAAAAGTGGCTCCGCCCCACTTCAAGTCCTGGTGGCCCTTAGGGACTGTGAATCGAAATTTCAAATGTTTTTTTTTTTTTTGATAATTATTGACAGACTCCAGAGAATCTCGCTGTACTGGTTTGGTTCCGATTGGGCCAAAAACCTAGGACTAGTTTGCAAAAGTAGGTTTTTCAAAAAATCCAAAATACCCCGAAATTTCACAAAAATAACGATCGAATCCAAGGCATGCACTTTGTCTGTCTTGAGCCAATGATTCCAACAATATAAGACACTTGAGCCTATGCCTAACAGTTTAGGATTTATGCGCGATTTCATACTTTTGACCACTGTAGCGCCCCCGTCAGGCCAATCGGGGCGAACCTTGGTGACGTTGTAGACGGTGTGAGTACTAACAGCCCTCAAAGTTTAAAGTCTCTGTGACTTAAGGTTTGGTCTGCCTGATCACTTTTAGGGGAGAATGCTGATCCTTGGGAATTTTAACAATCACAGTAGAGTTTCAGCGTGCTATGCGCTTGAACCCCTAAATAGCATCTAACAACTATTTACACTTAGTGCATAGAAAATAGCCGCTGCCAAATTATATACCTTAAGCAGGGTTACTAGTGCATTGTCATTTTTGGACTAAAAAGTTATCTCAGGTATGCAAGATAGCATTGTAGCTTTTACCTTGACAATAACCAGAATAACCTAATAATTTCAACTCAGTCCTTTTCTTATCAATCATTAATTGCTTTGTGGTTTGTTAGGATAAATTTTCAGTGATTGTGGAGGACAATCAGAAGCAAGAGGACTGTTATTACCTGTTTGAGCTGGACACCAAAGCAATCTGTCCTGTAATCCCATCCAAACTCAGTGCCGGCTCCATATTCCTTATTGTGTGAGTGCTTCAACATTCTCAGAGAGATCATACCATTAATGGCTGTCAAGGAGAAACATGAATCACCTTTGCTCATACTTTACATGTAATGTTGCTGTTTGCTGTTCATAGTGTATTCTCCTGCCTGGCTGTATATCTTACCGGTGGATTCCTCTATCAGCGACTGGTAGTTGGAGCCAAAGGAGTTGAACAGTTTCCCAACTATGGCTTTTGGTCACAGATCGGGAACTTGTCTGCTGTAGGTGTCATTATATATGCACTTGTCTCAGTCTCTGACTCATGTTTCAGTCATTCTTCCTCTTTATGAACCAAATATACCCTTTTATTATCCTAACAGGATGGATGTGATTTCGTCTGCCGATCCCGTGGTAACAGAGAAGAACCCCCCACATACAGAGGTGTGGCTACCGAACCTCTTGGGGAGGAGCCAGAGGAAAGGGATGACCATTTACTTCCCATGTGACCAAATCATAACAACCAATGAGAAGATGCTGGACAGTTATTATGGTTTTGAAACCCAAAGAGAGATGTTCAGTTCAGCAGGCGTGTTCCTAGTTCAGAAGTGCTGCTGTTTTTCTGTGTTTTTTTTTTTTTGTTTTTTTTTTGTTTTTTGTTTTTAACTTCCCAATAGCACTTATTCTCTATTTATCCCTTAAAATGTTAATTTGGCATTTGTTTGTTAAATATATAAGTTTGCTAACAAGTTTCAGAAACCCAAAGACCTACAGATATATTTGATAATTTAATATTTATGACAAGATATCATCATCAACATGCAACACTGCCCCTGTTTTCTGTCTTTATAGAAAGTAAAAGACATCAATGCTGCTTGACTGTATGATATGGTCACCACATAGATGTAGTTTGGTATAAAGTACAAGTACTTATTTTGATTCGAACCGTTTATCAAGTTTTACTTGCAGTATGAACACGTTTGATGAAACTGAAATTAAGTTTTTAAACTCATGCTCCAAAACTCGACATTTTCTATTTCATAGTTTTCAAAAAAGTAACTGAAATTGATTATTTGAAAAATTATACTCACAAATATGCTTCGCTTTACATTCCAAATTGGCTGTTTTGTTGTGGAATATTGTGTTAGTGTGGAGAAGTTATAAGGATCAGGCCTACCTCTTTCAGCCTGTTACAACCTATATGCGATGTTTCTGAATGATGGTATTAATGATAAATTGTGATCATGAATGTTATCAGAAAGATACATTTGAGGAAAATGCAGCTTTCAGAAGATACAAAAGTTGTTCTTGGGGAGAACCATTTGTGGCACATTGACAACAATTAACAGTTAAAGTGAAACAACTTGAAAGTGTTTCCATTTGGTTGGTTTTCTTTTAATTTTGTTTTTCTGAATTTTGGCTACTAGATGCAAGTGTTAATGTGATTCTTTGACTGTGGGATCTGTTTCATACGGTAGGAATTACTGTAAATCCTCACTAGAAACCACAGGATAAAATTTCAGATTATGACAGAGCAGCAGTATGTTTTTCTTTCAACGCTTTTTGTTATTGTGTGTTTGAATGCACTGAAGCTTTAAGCTTGATTTTGTTTTTAGTGGAGTCATATATTTTCTTTATGCCCTTGAGGAGCTGAGATCATAAATGAGCATAAACACTCCTGTTTTTGAGCTGTTGATTATAGCATTACAACTATTTACAAAATCAGGAGGAACAGAACTGATGGTTAGAAACCCAAGCCATACAAGGTGCTCTATTATTATGTATCAATGAAGTTTTGGTCTGTGTATAAAGGTGAGATAGAGGCTCCTTGAAAAGCACTTCTGTAGTATCAGATTAGAAATGCTGGTTTAGCTTCTGCTTTAATAAGTAGAGTCCACTCCATATTAATAGCAGAAAGGTATGACGCATTTGGCTTGATGTTATTCTGATGTACTTCGTGAGATACAGGCCTGTGCGAGGGGTGACTTCACTGTTCTTGCAACTGCTTTATTGTTCTTTACAATTTTAGTGTGAAAATATTCATTTTGTTTGCTTTGGAAAGTATGAATAAAGTGTTTGATTACTGATTTGTGTATGCACTTGTGTAGTTCTTCAGAGTTTTTGCTGGATATTCTAAAAATGATTTTCTAGAGAAAACTTGTGTTTCTGGCATGCACGACTAAAACTTTACAACTTAACTATTCTTTCAACTATTCTTTAACCAAAACAGGCCTTGACACAAGCTGGTTGATTGTCAATAATTTCTTCACTTCTTTTTTTTTATCTGCATAAAGTTTCATGTTATAAAATTTATATTGAGGTTTTATGGCGTATGCCATGTTGGGTGAAAATGAATATTATATTACACAAAATTTCAGTGAGATTATTTTTAGGCATACAGTGCTGCTTGAAAGTTTTTGAACCCCTTGCAGAATCTGCAAAATGTTAATTATTTTAACAAAATAAGAGGGATCATACAAAATGCATGTTATTTTTTATTTAGTACTGTCCTGAATAAGTTATTTTACATAAAAGATGTTTACATATAGTCCACAAGACAAAATAAAAAAAATAAAAAAGAGCTGAATTTATAAAAATTACCACACACACAAAAGTTTACATATCCTTGATTGTTAATATTGTTTGTGGTTACCTGGATGATCTGTGGCTGTTTTTTTTTTTTTTTGTGATGGTTGTTCATGAGTCCCTTGTTTGTCCTTAGCAGTTAAACTGCCTAATGTTCTTCAGAAAAATCCTCCAGGTGCTGCAAATTCTTTGATTTTCCAGCATCTTTTGCATATTTGAACCCTTTACAGCAGTGACTGTATGATTTTAAGATCCATCTTTTCACACTGAGGACAATTGAGGGACTCAAACACAAGTATTAAAGGGGTGGTTGATTATGATTTCACTTTTAACTTTAGTTAATGTGTAATGTTGCTGTTAAAGTATAAACAACATCTGCAAAGTTACAACGCTCAATGCAAAGGGAGATATTTTTTTTTTTAATTAGCTGTTTAAGGACTACAACAAATGGCTGGTAGGGACTACAATGAGCTTCTTCCTGGGTTAGTGACATCGCTAACCCTAAAATTTACATAAACCCTGCCCCCGAGAACACGCAACAAAGGGGGCGAGGCCATGTTGGGCTGCTTTAAGCCCTGGGTATACTTTGTTTTTTTAAACGTACGCTAGTGTAAACGCACAGTTAAACGCACAACCTTGGAAAGTATACTTCATTTGACTTGTACGCATAAACAAGCGTTCGACGCATGCGCAGTTTTGAGAAATCATTCGCCACGAGTTACAACCCATGTAAACATCTTTGTATTCTTTCATGCTAGAGTTGTACAAATGAGAGTACTTTCTAAACTCTGCACAATCTCTCGTCTATGTAGGCCTCCATTGTCGCTGTAGCTTGCATGCGTTCTGGTCTGTTCTGTTTATGCAGTTTTTCTTTGACTACCTTGTGAATCGACGCCCCCGGGATACGTTTGCCACCTTGTGGATAAACTAATTACTGCAAAAAAAACAGTTAAATGCGCATGTACTTGTATGCGCAGTTACAAAAATCCGGCAGTGCGCGTACAGTACGTGTGTGTACTCTTCTGATGACGAAATTCGTGTCACGCACACTGTACGCTGACCCTCGTGTACGCATAAAAAGTGTACTATACTTTGGGCTTTAGAGAAGAGGAAGAGTTGTTGTAGTAGAGTGCTGTTGCCATGTCGTCTTTTTACGCTCATTGCTTCACAAACAATGGTCAATTCAACGCTGGATTTGCAAAAGATTAACATGACGGCACATGCTAGTCAATGAGTTAAATCAACTCCACAGCAACTACATAAATTTATCCACTAACCGTTCAGAAACGTCCAGTTGCATTTTAAAAGTTGTAACTTCTTCCTGAGTCTCTCCATCAATGTCCGACTCCGGTTTGAACAATGTAAGGCTGAACACCGTTACTGACAATCGTCATTTTGGCTGCGTGAGATTCTCCAGCTTTGTTGTTTTTGAGCAACCAAATCGCGAGCTGTTAAAGCTCCGCCCTCTTCTGGAAAGTGGGCCGGGAGCAGCAGCTCATTTGCATTTAAAGGGACACACACAAAAATGGCGTGTTTTTGCTCACACCCAAATAGGGGCAAATTTGACAATCTATAATAAATGATCTGTGGGGTATTTTGAGCTGAAACTTCACAGACACGTTCTGGGGACACCAGAGACTTATATTACATCTTGTGAAAATGGGCATTATAGGTTGCCTTTAAAAAAGGTTGGAACAATCACTGATGCTCCAAAAGGAAACACAATGCATTAAGAGACCTGGGGTGAAAAAGTTTGAACAGGATGAAGATGTCCAAATTTTTCTTATTTTGTTGAAATTTCTTTCTTTCTTTCTTTCTTTTTTAATTTAGTACTGCCCTTAGGAAGCAACAGAAGATACTTGCATGTTTGCCGGAAGACAAATTTACCTTGATCTTCAAATTCAAAAAGTCTACACCCCCTGGTTCTTAATGCATTGTGTTTCCTTCTGGACCATCAGTGAATGTTTGAACCTTTTGTAATACTTGTGTATGAGACCCTCAGTTGTCCTCAGTGTGAAAAGATGGATCTCAAAATCATACAGTCACTGCTGTAAAGGGTTCAAATATGCAAAAGATGCTGGTAAATCAAAGAATTTGCAGGACATGGAGGATTGTTCTGATTTCTCATTGTTAAGGATGTTAAGGAAAGTCTGGGAAATATGGAAACTTGAAACAATAAAAACTGCTCAGTGAACAGAAATGAGTCTTGTGCTGATATTTAATGTTCATTTTAAACCATGGAATCACTTAATGAACTGTGTGGTATTACACAAGTTTCAAATTTCAAATAACTGGATGAAACATCAATATCAGCCCCTTTAGTGGGCGGACGGGGCTGTGATAGGCTGCTGCGCGCGTCAATCATCTTCACACAATTCCGATTGGCTGCCTAGCTGCATCAGTACCCGCGGAAGTTTGTACAGAGAGAATCGGAGTACTGTCAGTTATTTTAAAAATACTTGTCGGTTTTTCAGCACAAACACTGCCGTTCCGCGTGTAGCTTCGAGAACGAAGACGAAAAACGAAGAGAAAATGAATTTTAAAAGGACGAATTCTGCGCCGAGAACAACAAAGCTCGCATGAAGTGCTAGCACTTGACAGCTAATAGTATTGGGTAGCTAGTTGTTAATTCTGTTTAATTTTTTATCGGTCGCCAACTTGATAAACAGCCTTGGAAAGGAGCAGAAAACGATTTGAGCTGCATTTTAGCAGCTTTTCTGCTTGTATGCTTTAGTTAATGTCAGAAGTGTTTCATATTGACAGTTGTGATTTTTTGTTTTGATTAGCATGCTAAGCTAGTCGCAGCGCGAGCTGGCATTCGTCATTCTGGATTTACTTCAAATCAGCATCATCCTTCATACACCATTCGTGTAGTGTCATTTACTGTCATCTTCACACGACGAGGGCTGTAACACAACAGGTAAAGTGAACCTTGTAGGCATTATAACTTGTCACTAGCAGAACGCTGTATGAACTGTGAAGGCATGCATGTACCACTTGACTCTACTCACCTGTGCGTGTGCGAGTGTGTGATTCGGGTTATTATAGCATGGAAGGTCGCTTTCACCCCAAAATCAAAAGATAAGAGTTAAAAAAAAAAAAAAATTACATTGACAATACTAAACAAGTACTATAATAAAATATTTTAATTTGATATTAGAATAAGGTTTATTAATAAATAAATAAATAAATAAATAAATAAATAAATATATATATATATATATATATTAATATGATTAAAAAACATTACACTAATGAAATAACGTTACAGTGCAGTCGTAATGTCACTTCATTTTCTTTATAACAATATATAAGGAAAAATATATATACGAATATTTATAATTATAATAATAAATTATCTCTTATAATATTATTTTATTATTAAATTATATATATATATATATATATATTCATATGTGTATATTTTAATATTTATGTGTATGTATATACAGTGAAACCAAACATTTTTCAGACGTTTTTGATATTTTTGATATATTTTTACTAGTGGGTGCAGGACACTATAGTTCATTTATGTAAGTAAAGGATAGCAAAATAAAGTAAACTGTGACATATTATACCCAAAAATTCTTCATACAGTGGAATACCAGTAAAATTGATAAAAATTTGGAACCAAAAATTATTCAGACATTTTGACCTGACCATGTTTTGCTTAAGTGTTATCTGACATAATTAAGATAAATTTTTTCTGATACAGTTTAACTCTGAGATCTTGTCATATTTTATTACCATTTTTTTAAAACTACAGTGAATAAACTGTATTAATGAATGAAATGTTCAAGGTGTCTGAATAAATTTTGGGTTGACTGTATGTATGTTTTTTTTATTTTTCTGTTATAGTTTTATGATAAATGAAAACCTAAGTTAGTTTTATATAAACTATTACAATTAATGTTTTGTAACTATTATGTCTGTCATTTCTTTCTTTTTAAGTTAGTGATTCATCATGCTGGGAGAGTGTGGCATGAAAAAATGGGAGAGACTAGCACTCAGGAAGAACTCAGTTACGATTCTGCAGGACTTAGTGGTGGATAATCTTCTGATCCAGTGTCTGCAACAAGATGGAATCCTCACAGACAGCATGGCAGAGAGCATTATGGTAAGTGTGAAGCTTAATATTAGCTATATATTGGATAGATCCACATTGAATCTGCCTTCACCAATGCAAAAATATGTTGTAAATTAAAAATGATGTTGCAACTGAAATTTTAAATGGCACTCTCAATTCTCCTAACAGCAACTTTACAAAGAAAGAAAGGGAATAAGGGGAATATATTTATAGATGTAGCTGCACCCTTCGCTTCCCAAACAAGATTTGGAAAGTTTCTGACAGGTGCATTCTCTTTATTCAGCTTCATTTATGAGTTTTGAGCACCATGCACATTCGAGCACCGTGAAACTACACAAAGAAATAACAAAAGTAAATCAACACAATGAATGTACACAAAAACAAATAAACATTTACAAAACATGAATGAAATAAACCATGAAAACCTATAACAAACAAAGCTTAATAACCAACAACACCATGTAACAAATGAACACGTCACTTAGAATAAACACAAACAAATATATAAACACTGCGTACCTCGCTCCGCTTGCCAAAAGGGTACTAAACAGGATTAAACTTGAATCTTTTCCATCCCCACACCATGTGAAAACACGCGAGTTGCTCTTCCCTCCGCTGCAACATGACTACTGATTGCTGTATGCCACTTCCTTTTAACGTAGGTACGCAATGTTAAAACAAATAAATTTAAAGGACCCACATCTATTTAGGTGGTAATTTACAATAGATATATAAATATTTGTATGTATGTGTATATGTTTATGTATGTATGAATGTGTACACATGTACTGATCTACATTATTGACATAATGTAGTTTTATTATATATTCTGTTTCTACTATTATAATAGCACCAATGAAATGTATACATGTATACAGTGGGTACACTCACTGTTGAATATATATATATATATATATATATATATATATATATATATATATATATATATTTTGAGCATTGTTCTACATATATATTAGGATATATAATAGAGATAGAGATATAATAGAGATATACACATACTTAACACAACTTTACACACACACTTCACATAATTATATGTACATCCTACTTTCCATTTATGTGTTTTGTATTGATGAAATCATCTGACTATTTTGTCTTATGTCCTGCTTTAATAAAAAAAAAAAAAAAGAAGAAGAAAAAAAAGATTTGAAATGGAATGCTGTAATCAACACTTTTTGAAAAGTTGTGGCAGGTATAATTTAATTGTGCAGTCTTAAAGGTGAAGTTTGTAAGATTTTTTTTATGTTAAATTAAAATTACATTCTCTTAACCCAGTTTTATTGTTCATTGACTAACTATTAGTATGCCATTCATGGGTTTATCTCCCCCAAAATGTGTAAACATTAACCCTCCCAGGCACTATCAAAACATTGAGAGTGGTCTGCTCAGATCTGTGATCTTGGTTCAGTGGCTCAGTGGTACAAAAATAGAAATTCTCCAGCTGTAGATGAGTTAAAAGAACGAGCATGCCGGCCTATAGACACAGTGTGATACAGGGCTAGAAACAACTATATTAAAAGTAATAGGCTTATGATCAGACAAGAAAATTTCTTTGAAGTCTTCATCACTGACCGAAAGGCCTAATGATAAAATCGAATCAAGCGTGTGCCCTTGTTTATGAGTAGGGCCAAGGACAGACTGTGTAAGACTGAAAGTATGAATAATTTGTAAAAACAAGTATGCAAAGAACTGGGTTACTACCATCCATCTTAAATAACTGTACTTCAAAACTAGAAAACAACTCTGTAACAAGTGGACGACATTTGAATTTACTTCTATAAATAGTAGCTAAATTTGTGTTCTGAAGATGAACGAAGGTCTTACAGGTTTAGAACGACATGAGGGTGAGTAATTAATAACAGAAATTTCATTTTTGGGTGAACTAACCCTTTAATGAAAAAGCTGTAACTGCAGTCTAAGTGGAAAAAAGGGGGGTATGCAGAAGGATGTTAAATGCCTCAGGGGGTATGACACTATAAAAAGTTTGGGAACCACTGGTCTAGTTTATTAGTTAGTTGTTCTTTAGGCTGCTGTTATTTGTTCATGGTATTCAGCTGCAACATAATGCTTTGCAAAAAGACAGAATAAATATCTTTGATATCTAAATGTTTGACTTTTTTCTTTTGTTTATTTTACCATATTGGAATCAAAACTGGGAATCCATAAGAATCGAAATCGATAAGCAGCATCGGAATTGCAATCGGAGTCGCTAAAATTCAAACAATACCCTACCCTACTCTTCAATGCAGTGGCCAATCAAGTGTTCAAGTTATTCAGAATCCACTCATCACTCATAATGCTGGAGTTTTTGTCTAGTGCCGAGTTCTGCACGCTCCTATTACATCGTGTCTACACTTCGTTTGATATAAGACATTTATTGTGCAGTGTAGACAACTTTATTGATTATGACGGAACTTTGTGAGATCGCGATGAACTGAGATGAGTGACAGCTTTTTAGTGATTATAAAGGGAGCGCTCTTTCCATGCTTAATATATAATCCATTAAGAATTTGAATAAAAGTTTGATTTTTCATGCTGCTAAGAGGAACACCGGCCATGTACAGACTGCAAAGTTTCAGAAGTCAAATCTACATAGAAATGTTTTTTGATTCATTTTGGATGCATCTATTTTTGGAGTGTTACTTTTTGGGTTAGTTGGATATTTTATTTACTTTTTAATATTTTTAATATAGTTAATATATTAATATTTACATATTTTAATTTCAAAAGTACAATACATTTTCATGGTTCAGTTAATGCTGTTTATTTTTTTAATAAAGTTCAACACTTATGTTTTCATTCTGCATCAGTTAAAAAAAAACCTATTGGTTAAAGCGTTAGTTCACCCAAAAATGAAATTTATGTCATTAATTACTCACCCTCATGTCGTCCCAAACCCATAAAACCTTTGTTTGTCTTTGGAACACAAATTAAGATATTTTTGATGAAATCCGAGGGTATTTGATCCACACATAGGCTGCAACATCATTGCACCTTTTGAGGTCGAGAAAGGTATTAAAGACATCGATAAAATAGTCAACGTGACTACAGTGGTTCAACCTTGATATTATGAAGCGACGAGAATACTTTTTGTGCGCAAAAACAAAACAAAAATGACTACTTTTATTCAACAAATTCATCTGTCTCCTGTCATACTGCTACACTATTTTTGTTGCAGAGCTTTTGTGTTTACGCCCGAACCCGGGCTCTGTATTGGCTGGCTACTGCGTCAGCGTCACACACATGCGCACGTGACCAGAGTCTTGGTTTGATGTGATCCGAGCTAAGCGATTGTTAGATTTAATCACCATTGGTAGCATGATTTATTGTAATGCTTTTTTCTCAGTTAGTCAGAACAAAAGTGGCAGACATGTTAGTTACTTGTTCAGATGACATTTTCCGGTGAAAATTCTTATTTTGGTCATACTTTCAAGACGTAGAATCTGTGATTCCGAAGTACAGTATCCACACCGATGTGGTGACTGACAGCGGATGAATCTAATGTTTGCTGTCAGTTACCACATCTGTGTGGATACTGTACTTCGGAATCACAGATTCTACGTCTTGAAAGTATGACCAAAATAAGATTTTTTTTTTTTTTTTTTAAATTTTAACCAGAAAATGTCATCTGAACAAGTAATATGTCTGCCACTTTTGTTCTGACCAACTGAGGGAAAAAAAGCATTTCACGCTACCAATGGTGAATAAATCTAACGATCGCTTAGCTCAGATCATGTCAAACCGTGCAAATTATTATTATTATTGTTTCTCAAATTGTTAATGTTAACAACATCAACATTGCGTGACTACATGCATTTAGTGTATATTAGCGTTACTTGTAGATTTCATTTTCTGTATCCACTCTGAAGTCTTTTGCTTTTGACTACGGGTGAATCTCCAGTTGTCACTGATGATTGTCATTTGTACCTTTCTGGATTACAATCCGCCATCAAAATGATAAATTTAATTATTCCAGCTACTGTGAGAAAAGGCTATAAATGATCCGCCACCTGCAGCATCCTCACATGTGATATAGCCTACTAGCTGGGACTCCTTCTTTATGTAAACAGACGTGACGTAATGATGCGAAGACGAACAGCTGCAAGCTCGAATTTCCCGCGGAAACCTACCAGTACCATTTGAATTAGAAAACATTATTACAAGCTTACCGTTGTGAATCGGGCCAAGATTAAGGAGATAGGTTAAGGACAGCAACTTTAATGAATCGGTTATTGGCAGGTATTGCCCAACTTAGTTATCGGTATTGGCAAAATACAATATCGGTAGACCTCTAGTATAAAGCCTCATAAATAATGCTTTGATCATTTTTAACCATGGCATCATTTTAATTCTTTCAGGCTGAATCGACGTCCCAGGGCAAGAGTAGCCATTTATTGCGTCTTTTGCCCAAACGTGGTCCTCGGGCATTTAGCAGCTTCTGTGCTGCTCTTACGGTGACAGAGCAACAGCACCTCTGTGGACTGCTTATGGACTTCACAGAGAAAGATGTGAGTTAATGCCTTCACTTCAGGATCACACCCAGTTAGACTGACTTGACAGGTTTCTATAAGAACATACTGGTTGCAGTGATCACATAGTGAGGGACTGGGAAAGTCTTCCTCCGCGATGACAGCACATCTGATAAGAAATTGGGAGGCGAGGTTAACAGATTAACTCTGCACTTAATTGCAAGAGATTATATTAGAAGATTTATATCGCTTTCCAAACACTATCCCCTGGTTTCACAGACTAGTCCCAGACTAAAATGCATGTTTGAGCTGTTTTAACTGAAAGCAACTTGCACTGACATATCTTGCAGCAACTTGCAGTGCTATTGTTTTATCTCAAGATGCACACCAGTAATGTGTTTCTCTAAGGCACATTTGTAAAAGCTACTTAAATACCTTAATTGAACTAAGGCCTAGTCCTGGCTTAGTCTAAGCCCTGTCTGTGAAACCGGGCCTATATATAATAAACTATTTTAAGCATTTTCTTATCCAAAATACAAAATGTGATGATATGTGACAGGAAGAGTTGTGGGATCAATCTTATGACCAAAGAGACATATAGAAATAGAGCCACCCACAGAGGTCAGAGCTGGGTTAGTGGAATAAAAGAGAGGGAGTGAGTGTAGGACTAAAGGGGAAGTTACTGTGCAGCAACATCAATATTGTGCATCAGTTTACCACACCCAAACTGCAGTGATTCTTTCACAAAAACCGAACAGACAAGTACAAACTCTCCTTTCCCCTGGAACAGTGAGTAATACACTGACTTGATCTTTATGTGTGGTGTGTATTCACACATAAAGTCTGTAGTTAATGTAGACGAGTGATTTTGTGTCTTTACAGAAAAGCTTTTCAGAGCCCTCACTGACTCGCCCTATTCAGGAATGTGTGATACCTGCGAAAAGAGCCAGGACTCATGGTGAGCACTTTAGTGTGCTTTTATTTGTGTTTATCTGTGTTTGTACTATGCTGATGGCGGATTTTATGTGATGTGCACACAAACACTGATAAGCGGAGTTCACCAGTGCTGTTATATCAGTGTTATTTTAGTAATATTCATATACTTTTATAGTATTTATTGATGGTTTAAATTAACTTTTAGTTTTGTATTTTCAGTTTTCATTTTAAAGCTACACTATGTAACCTTTGGCCCTCTAGCGGTTGAAAGTTAAAACTGCATGAGTCTTGTAGACTCCGCACAGATGAATGCAGTTCAAGGCATCGCTGTACACATGATACTAGCGTTGTCAAAAGTACCAACTGTGATACCCAGTCGGTACTGAAATTTTAAAAATATGATGCTTTGAGCGCTATTGCATAATAAGCCTAATATATTTGAGCTGAATGCGGATGAATTTTTTTTTTTGTATGTTTTAGAGTCAGTGGAGATGTGTTTAGATGCCGACTCTCCCATGACCACAGCTGTACTTCCCTGCACACCGGAATTTTACCAGTCCCACAGATCACAGGTATAAGGACACAAACTCTCTTCCTTTCAGTGCACACTCACACACAATACCCACTTTATTTGCATATATTTTACGCTATTTTAGCTCATTGTGAACCTCTATGCAAATGTCTTTCCTTTCAGGCCTACCCGATGCGCTCCTGCCCGCGAGGACTGGCCCTGGTGCTGAGTAATGTGAGGTTTGACTCTGCAAACACTGATTTGGACATCCGGAGGGGAGGGGAGGTGGATGAGGAGACGCTGAGGAGACTTTTCACAGAGCTGGATTTCACAGTCAGCCTGCACAAAGACCTAACAGCAGAGGTGAGTTATACACGCTGCAGAGTCAGACTGCCCTGCAAAGCAAAGTGATTTATTTATTTTTATTTTTTTGATTTGTGTGTGTTTTTCAGGAAATGCGTGGGTGCCTAGAACAGTTTGCCCAGCGGCAGGAGCATGCAGATTATGACTGCGCTGTTGTGTGTTTACTGTCTCATGGTGTTGAGGGATCTATCTACGGGACCGACGGACAGCCGCTGGAGGTGCATCTTAATTTAAATACCTAATTCTTAGTTGTACATACAGTTTTACATTTATAAATATGTAAGTTCCTTGTGAAGTAAATTTACTGCCTTGCAAAAGATTCCTTTAGATATCAGAGTTTCATTCAATCTCTCTCTGTCTCTTAGTTGGACTGGGTGTTTGGAGTTTTTGATAACGCCCGCTGCCCTCTGCTCCAGAATAAGCCAAAGATGTTCTTCATTCAGGCTTGTCGAGGAGGTGAGTGTTATTAGTATTTAACCAGTGATTTTTAATATATATTTAAATATACACTACCAGTCAAACATTTGAACATACTCAGTGTTGTTATTGTTAACTAAAATTAAAACTATTAAAAATCATTTTCATTAATTGAAATGAAGCTGAAATAAAATAAAGTAGAAATATTAGATGAAAACCTTGAACTTAAAAATTGTAATAATAATAAAATAAGTTGAAGTACTAAAATTTCTAAAACTAGAACTGAGATAAAAATAATCTAAATCGAAAGATTAAAAATAATAAAAATGACAAAAGCACATGACAAAATTACTTAAACTGAAATGAAAATTAAAAATATATGAATAAATACTATAATATGTTAATAATACTAAAATAACAATGGACTGACTTTTTTCTCATTATCTTAAAAACCTTTTGATCTAAAGGTTTCAGTGCTTAGAATTAGTTTTTTTGGATATAAATTGGAACTATGTATGAATATTCATATGTCTGCCAATTAATCAGTTGTTTTATTTGTAAATATGAGGTTAAAGGAACACTCCACTTTTTTTGAAAATAGGCTACCATGGGTGCAGCAGGCGCAATGATATTACGCAGCGTCTCTCACAAATGTCTCCATGGTTGCAAGGCAAGCTCCCTGTGCAAGCAGGGGGTCACAGACGCTGCATAATATCATTGCACCTGCTGCACCCATGGTACGGCAGGAAAGTTCCTTGATTATTACGCTGGAATGAGAGTATAGTTCCTAGCCATATCGGCCTAGAAAATCGCAACTTTTCATTTTCCGTCGGTCTTAGTACACGATGTAACTACAGAAGAGTCAAGTTTTAAATAGGAAAAATATCTAAACTCTTTGGTCATTTTTGAGCGAGATGCTAATGGTCTAATCAGATTCAATGAACTATGCTAAGCTATGCTAAAAGTGGTACCGCCAGACCCGGAGATCGGCTGAATGGATTCGAAAACGGTAAAACTCAACTGTTTAACTCTAGGGGAGTTGGAAAATGAGCCTATTTTCAAAAAAAGTGGAGTGTTCCTTTAAGATCTACCATTACGTGTGTCATGCCAAAACTTAATTTGTTTTATTCAGCTGAAACATTTGAATAGATTTGAATCAGTTTTAGAGTGTTTATCAAAAATAGATTTTAAAAAACTAGGTTTTTAAGCACTATAACTTTATTGTATTTTAACTTGGCCATGAAATCTGAATCTTGAAATCTAAATCTAAAATTGTGATGGCATGGTGTTAATCACTAACAAACAAGCATACAAACATTTCTTTATATTTCAGAGGAGATGGACAACGGCGTGGACCAGTTGGATGGCCAGGAGCGGACTCAATCTCCAGGCTGTGAACAGAGGGATGCTGGGAGGGAGGAGGAGAGAGACGACAAAGAGAGGGCGGAGAAAGAAAGGGAGAGAATGAGAGTCAAATTGCCTCAGAGATCCGATATGATCTGCGGCTTTGCCACCCTCAAAGGTTTCAGTGTGTACACGTCGTTGTATATTAATAAATCACACATTCAGTGATTTTATTTTCATTCATCATGTCACATGCAGATTGCTGACGTGTTGTGTTTTGTGTGTGTTTTGTGCTTCAGGCACTGCTGCGATGAGAAACACCAAGAAAGGGTCCTGGTTTATTCAGGAACTGAACACTGCCATCAGACAGAGAGCCAACGACACACACCTGTCAGACATACTTGTGCAGGTAAAACTTTTTAGTCCACTGTTTTTTCCTCAAAAGCATGCCTATGGATTGTGTCATGTGCCACTGACATTGTTGCGGTGCATGTGGCACCTCCAATAACCTAGTGACACATGCTGCCTGTCTGCCGGAGCATTATGTAAATGGTGTAACATATGCACTTAACGGCAGAAAGACATGTAATTAATAATATGTTGCTTTCAAACATACGGTTTATTTTACAACCATTGGGCTTCTCCATATTAATAATATCTGCCTTGTTGCATGTTGTATGTATTTGTATTTATATTTATTATAAGTTTCTTTTTTTATAATTTGTACAAAGTATTTAAATGCATATTGTAAATACACAGTTGTTTTCTATTTAAATAGGTTTGACAGTTCAGCTGTGTCATTTGGAATTATAAAAAAAATTTAGATTGGTGGCCACAACTAATAAAGCGAAACGTTCTAATTAAAGTGGTACCACAGGGCTCAAAATTAAATTTTTTACTTGGTAGCACTGGTGCTCCCAACTTCAAAAAGTTAGGAGCACCAGCAAAAATTCAGGAGCACCACAACTAAAATCCTTGTCATTTGCTTGTCCGAATAAAAAAGTTGCTTGTCTGGAAAAAATTGGATTTTTGTGTTGTAAATATAATTTACTGAAGCAATATTCTCATCAGTGTTCACTCAGCTTTGACATTTAAATCCGCATTTTTGTGGTATTTACCCCGAGGGCGTTTTTTTTTTTTTTTTTTTAACCTTTATAAAGGGCTTTTTCCCCTAATCTTATTAAATGCTTCATCTTTCATTTTAAATTTGATCAATAAATGCAATTAGAACAATAAGAGAGGCTACTATAGGGCTGTTACCAGTCAAATTAAGTAATATACACTGAAAAATTACAACTGCATTAAATAATGTTATGAGATTGTTTTAATTTTTTTGAATATACAAATAAGAAATGTTGGAAAGAATGATTACTTTTAAACATGAAACTAAACCGCCAGTAGGTGGTGGCAGGTGACCGTGTTAATGAGTGAGTCATTGAGTCATTCATTGAAACGATTCGTTTGAACGGATGATTCATTCAATAATGACGCAGTTGTTTATGAATAGGTCATTGATTCTTTGACTCAACCGATTCGTTCAAAATGCTGAATCATTCAGTAATGAAAGAAAACGCGACTGTGTTGTCATGAAATGCGCGATTGTTCTGCCGTGATCTTTGTTTGGAACTATTTTCGCTGCTGAAACCAAACAAAAACAGCCACTATTGCGTCTAAAATGTAAGTTATTTAATTTTAACTACTTTTTACAGTTCATTGACCTGTTGTATGAAATCAGTGTTACATTTTCAATTGTGATGTTTTATTCAGGATATTCAGGAAAACTGTAGGCTTACTCTTGGTCCTGTAATGTTGCTTAACTGTATCATATGTTTTAAATATAAAAACTTATGTGTTAATGTCGTGTGTAACGGTTCTTTTCATCTTCTCTCTTCAGCTCTCTATATTTTTCGCGCTAGCTCCCTGTCACGTGACAATGAAACACAGTGAAAGGGAGTGATTGATGGCTAATATTAACAAACCTAAAATCTGCTTTAAACTTAAGAACATAAAGATGAAGTTTAATTGGTTGTGTGATAGAACGGTTGGCCGGCCACTGTATCAGCTCACATACTGTGCTGTAATTAGTGAACGTTTTAGAGAAATTAAAACAGGTCGCACCTCAACAATTATTTGCACTCGCATAAATGCTCCCAAATATATTTTAAGGTCGCACACGTTAAATTTAGGGAGCATATGCGACTAAAATGGTCGCAATTTCGAGCCTTGTACCAACAAGCAGGGGTATGTGCCATTACAAGTTGAGACTTACCAGTCAGATATTTCATATAATTGTAAACTAGCATTGGAGAAAATGCCACAAACCATTATAAAGTGACACCTACCATTCTGAAATGCTTTATGAAAACTGGCACCAACCATTCAGAAGTGTGCTGGACCTTGACACTGGCTCTTCACAGTGCAGAGTAATATAGATCTGGAGATACTGTATTAAACTGGATGTGTATTATAATGTAAATACAGCAAATAAAATACTTTTACAAAACATTCAGGCAACTCCAGAAGGAATACATGTTCACAAAATAGTTTTATTTCTTATTACATAATTCCATAAAATTATTTGATCTAGATAAGATAAGAACCACTAACCACATATTATATTCTATATCTATATCTATATTTATCAATAACAGACACTGATTACTTGTTTTTGTTTTTGCTACCATCTAACTCACAAACAAATAACATGTACACCACCGTGGATCTTCCTCAACTGTAAGTTTTGGTTTATCTTGCGCTGTCCAGTGTTACACTTACTTATGCTGACACCCAGGGCCGCATTAAGACTACAAGGGGCCCCTGGGCTTTACCTCTTGAGGGGGCCCTACATCCACCAGAACTATTACCTACATTCACTCAATCTTCTTAATCACAAAGTGCAAGTTATCAGCCTTTTATTTTGCATGAACAAATGCCATTACCAAAACATCCGAACCTATAGGTCTTTTATAAAATATAAATATCACTGCATGAACTACATATTGGCACATAGTCTGAACTATTTGTACAGGCTACTTACAGTACTTAGAAGTTTAAAAAGCTCATATATTTCATATTCTCGAGATGTTATTATGACATCAACTTGTCTATTATTAGGAATTCAACGCGAGTAGCTACGTCAGGTGAGTTCAACAGGCCAATCATTAGGGTGGATAGTAGGCACATTGGGATGCAGGGTCAGTCTCTCTAAACCCCTCCTTTCCGAGAGTCTCCTCTGCTCTAGTCAGATGGCCCAGTCTGTTGTGACTGGTCTACCGCTTACAGCGCATGTCGGAAACCAAACAAATGACCATATCTGAATTTCCGGAGGCTTCCTTAGCACTTGATACACGATAGCTGCGTCTCATTTCGAAGGCTGCATCCTCCGGAGGTCGCATTTGAAGGCTGCATACGTCATTAAGGCCGGCTCATTTAAGAAAAATAACCGTTGGATTGCAAAGAAAGAAAATACAGCATTTTGCACCTCACGAGGAATAACCATCCATTTTATTATGGTTACTTTTCTTAAATAAGACCTTACATACATCCTTAATGATGTATGCAGCCTTCAAATGCGACCTCCGGAGGACGCAGCCTCTGAAATGAGACGCAGCTAGTGATTCGAACAGTAACAATGGCGTCAGTTTTATCATATCAATTCCAGCGCGAGTCCTCATCTTTTGGAAGTGCATGCAAAGTGGATTTGCTTTCACACCGTAAAGATGTCATGTCAACATGTCAACAACACAAACCAAACTCTTCCAGTCTCAGCTACAACAGTGTTTGAAGGCGGGTCAAAATAGATGTTGTTCATGAGCAACCGGCTGCCATTATGCAAATTTTTACATTGTTATGTAGGTTTGTAATAGAAAGTGAGACTGGAATTGCTGACGACTCGTTTCGGCAGTTCAGAATCAATTCATTCTTTAAGGAGAAAATTACTTTTTTATCCTGCACTTTGATCTTTAAAACAATGTGACAAAAACACACGCAAAAGTTCGACCCAAATGTTTAATGTCATGATTGTTACCATCTATTTGCATTAGTTTATATCCAGCTAGTCGCTTTTATCGATTCGTTATGCAGCAAAGTTGCATATTTAAAGCTAGTGTCATGAGAAAGCAAACTGTATTGTCATGCAGCAGATGTAAATATATAAACAAATCAGAAATGCATTCGATTCTCTTTTATCATCACTGTAATACAATACAAATCTTATTTAAATAAAAATCAGTGTTCTAAAATGGAAGCAAATAAAGTATACATACATACGATATGTGTCTAATGTCAATGCTATGGCCTTTGTGTAGATATTTAAAGATGGTCATCTTTAAGCATGACTGTTTATTTATATGAAATGGTAACACTTTACAATAGGAGTCCATCTGTAACATCTGTAAGGTTAATAAAAGTATTGTTCGTTGTTAATTTCAACATTGTAAGTACAGTACCTCATTGAACGTTTTCAGAAACTGTAAGCAAACTGTATGCAAAGCAATGATTTGTATTTTTATTGGACTTCAGACAGAACACTACTGACGACTGCAGGATTCAGTGAGTGAAGGGTCGCACATCGGTCGAGAAGCGCAGCGGCGCACCACGTCTTTAAAATTCGAACACATTGTTTTCTTTGGGGCTGTTCACACAGAACGCGTTTTTCCATTCCAATGCGCTACTTTTTCATTGTTTTTCTATGTAAACATGCGCTAGAAGGACGTGCAGAACCGTTGCGCTTGCGTCTTTTGCAGCATCTCGCGCATGACATGGCGTTCTAAAGCCACGAATCAGTTCAGCTAAGTTAAAATCAGTTAAAATAGTTTAAAAAAGCGTTTCGAGACCTTGCGGTTTCCCCCATTCCACTGCCCGCGTCTCGCGTTTTTCAAAGCACAAACGCATTCTGTGTGAACGAGCTCTATGAGTGTATGCACGCAGGCAGCGCCACTCGGTGTCTGTCCGCGTTGTCCAGATACTGATACTGTGAGTTGCTTGCTGCTAGACGTGGCACGTCTTGATGCACTTCACGCGCAGGACTTAAAACACCCGCTCATGTATTCAAAGCAAAGCGATGTTAAAGGGACAGTCATCACATTATAAAATGCGGTTATATTTTTTCCGGCATCACCGGGGGCGGGGCCCTCCCTCAGCCCGGGGCCCTGGGCTTAAGCCCAGGTAAGCCCGTACATTAATGCGGCCCAGCTGACACCTACCAGCATGCTTCAAGCAAAAATAAAGTTTTACAGTAACGGATGCGACTGTTAATGCATTAGCTTTACTATTAGATATATTTATGGAGATGAGATATAAAAACCACCCTGTACAGCTATGATCAGCTGTTCGACTGAGCTTTCGATGTTTTGTTACGGAAAGGCCGAAGCTGATTGGTTGGTTCTTGTCACATGACCTGCAGCACGCTTGCGGCATTCTGAAAAGATGTTTTCATCTCGATGCGCTTGGAAAACGCACCGCATGCGTGTCGTGACTGCGTCGCTTCCATTGAACGCGCCTGGCGCGCGCCTACATTTGAAATAACGAATCTGAGCGCACAAAAGATGCGATATGTGAACGGCCCCTTAGGCCTATGACATAACATTCAGTGGCACATGCCACTCAAGTACAGATGTGCCACAAACTGACTATATGTTTGAAAAATATTACTGATTTGTAAATACTTTTAAATATTTATTTAAAAAAAAAAACATTAAATTAAGCTATTTATTTAGGATTTTTTTTTTGGTGTCACAATTACATAAGTATAGCTGCTCAACTCATCAGTTGAGTGTCAGCCACTACTGGAGGTGCCACAACGTACGGCGACATGCTCCTCAACATTGTTAGTGGCACATGACGCAATCCATCGGCATTTGTCACTATGCACTGGCACGTCACAAGTTTTAGTGGCACGTGCCACTATCCGCTGACACATGCAAGTGAAAACCAGGCGTGCCAGTGAAAGCCAGATGTGCCACTAAGCACAGCGGCATGTGCTAGTGGCTTCTGTGCGTAAGATTCCATGCCACTTTTAATATTAAAACCACTAATGGTCTTTTATGTCTCATGTAGTATGATATAGAAGAATATGAAGCTCATACATGAGGAGGACAAAAACATCTCAAATGTTATTCAAAGGCCCAAAATAAGCAAAAATATGCAATTTGGTGCAGATGCTGATATATATGTGGCAAAAAGCAACATGGACTTCTGATAGCTTGTAATGTAAATCAATGAGATCTTTATAACAGTATAGCAGACTGCTTGATTTATACATATCAGTTGATCAGTTGATATCTCCCAATAATGCCTAAGTAATATCATTTTTAAATGCTTAGTTTTATGATCAAAGCTCTGTAGTTTTTATTGTGGGTGCAAAACATATTATGCAGTGCAATACAGTTATGATTGAAATATGTAGAAATAAATGTTCCTCAAAAGCCTGATGCATGGATAATTAAGTAATTGCTTTAGTCCAATAAGTGGTCATTTTGAAATATTACTAACAATATAAATATTAATCTTATATTTACTTGATGAAAATCAGTAAAGATTTCATAGCTAAAAGACGTGTACCACAACCTGAAGGTGGACATTTTTAGAATTATGCTACAAGGCCTTTTACTTACTAAAAAAGTATAAACTATCATAAGTTTTGATCATGTTGATAATTTAGAGGCCTTAAGGGAGGGATAGTTCACCATAATTGAAAATTATAACATGATTTACTCACCCTCAAGCCATCCTAGGTGAATATGACCATCTTCTTTCAGACGAACACGATCGGAGATATATTTAAAAATACCCTGGCTCTACCAAGCTTTATAATGGTAGTGAACGGGGGGTGTGTTTTGAAGCCCAAAAAATGCATCCATCCTTCATAAATATAATCCATACGGCTCCGGGTGTCAATAAAGGCCTTCTGAAGCGAAGCGATGGGTTTTTGTAAGAGAATTTTTTTTTTTTTTTTTTTTTTTTTTTTTTTTGAACTTATTTAAAACTTTAACTATAACAACTAGCTTTCGGCAGACGGCCGTACGCCTCGATTTGCAGTGGAAGAGTAACCCCTGACCCGACGCATGACGCAATGATGAATGCGGAAGCTCAGAGGATAGAGAAAACCAAAACACTGGTCATGAATTAGAAGTCTAAAATGAGAAATTTTAAAGATAAATGTCGGAGGATTCCGATATAAGAGAAGAGGAGCTTGAGTTTGTTGCCCAGCCATATTTGTTTAAGCTTACAATACTCCTACATCCTGTGTCATACGTCGCTTCAGGGGTTACTCATTTGGCGCAAGTTGACTTGCGCTGCAGTATGCGTACGGTCGTCTGGCAGAAGCTAGTTATTTAAAGAAGCTAGCTAGTTAAGTTTTAAATGTGGATATTTTTCTTACAAAAACCCATCGCTTCACTTCAAAAGGCCTTTATTAACCCCCTGGAGCTGTGTGGATTACATTTATGATGGATGGATGCGTTTTAAAACGCCCCCCGTTCATTACCATTATAAAGTTCGGAAGAGTCAGGATATTTTTTTAATATATCTCTGATTGTATTCATCTGAAAGAAGATAGTCATATACACCTAGGATGTCATGAGGGTGAGTAAATCATGGGATAATTTTCATTTTTGGGTGAACTATCCCTTTAGAAATGTGCTCATTTAATGTGTTCGAGTAGGCTTTATAGGGTTAAATGGATTTTGTTCACTCTGTTGTTCTCTATAGGTGAACGGTCGAATTAAAAGCAGAGAGGGATATGCACCTGGTTCAGCACATCATCGCTGTAAAGAGATGTCCGAGTTCACCAGCTCCCTCTGTAAAGACCTCTACCTCTTTCCTAAGTACTACCCCAGCAACTAGACACATGCACACGCTCCCCATGCACGAAGCACATGCAGAACACACTGCCCTCAGAACTGGTTTTGATGCAGTAGCGGGAGCTCAGTGCACACGTGTGTACATCCATCTCCCACTCTAAGACAAACACAGAGTCATGTAAATCTGCTTAGACCCATTCCATGTGTCATCTATTTCACATTCCTCAGCGCAATGACAGGTTCATTATGATGTGTGTGTACATTTACCATGGATTTGCTAAGATCAGTTTTTAATCGTAAGAACTTCATCTTCTAGTGTGCACTAGAAAATATTAAGCATCCATATCTTTGTTTGCCTTGCTCTTTCTCTTTTTTTTTTTTAATCAATGAAATTAGGAAAGAGTAAAGGAAAGAGTAAAGATGCCATTTGCGTGAAAAAAAAAAATGTGAAAAAATATCCATTTGATTTGGTTTTTTTTATATTTCAGGTTTTTTTACAATATTTTTTTTATATTCAACAGCTGTATAAAGTTTGGCACAACATCAATTTTTTTTTTTTTTTTTTTAAACAAAGCCAACTGATTTTTAATCTTTTTTTTTTTTTTTTTGCATATATTTATTTTTATAGTTTTTTCATTGTACAGTTTTTTTCCCCCCTCAGTAGTTCTTGTTCTGTATTTTTTTATAATTAAGAAGCCTTTTTAAAGCCAAACCATCAATGGTACATTCAGAGCAGCTTAATGGCACACCCTCCACATGTCACACAGACAGTTGCATTGCATAAACATGCCTATTAACGTTGTGCCAGTACCATACAATACTCCTCCTTACATTTCACTCAGTGGATTCGAGCAGAGCAGATCTGTTCTTACTTATCTTCGGTTTCCTTAATGCAACTTTACATACATTGTATCAACATATTTTCTGTAAGTACTTTGGCATGGCATGTTAATTCACTTAATTCAGTTATTCTGTTTGCACCATGGCAGCTGTTTTTGAACTTTAATAGAGCTTCCTGACTCAAAGTGACTATTTCACCATTTGTTTGGCATATAATAGTTAATTGTCAAACCTTTAATATGATGCATATCAATACACTTGATCATTCTACAGATATTTCTGTAATTCCAAAACTTCCAGATTGAAGTTGCATTCCAAATGGTGTTTCTGCTCATTTTTCTAAGGGCGCTTCATGTGGGTATTGCCAAAATGAAATCTATATATTCTCATGATGTGTTTTGTAATTGTGCCTGCACATATGCTGCAGTTTTTGTCCCTCACTCTTGCACATTCCTTTTCACTTTAAACATTCTGCGTGCCAATGAATGCACATTATGAAGATTGAACGTATGCAAAAAGAACCTGCAGGTGGCAGTAGAGAGCTTTTGCACTTCATCAGCACACCTCGTGTCATAGCGGTTCCAGTGTTTAGACACACAGTCTTCCTGTTCTGCACACACAACATTATTCCTCCTGGGAAAGCAGACTGTAAATTGAGTGTGCCGTTTTCCCTCTGTGTGCGTCTTCCTTATCCAGTAGGCATGACTTAGGTTAAAGGTCATGACCTTTGACCTTTTGACATTGCCATGGCATCACTCAAACCCTCTTCTACATTTCACACTCGTCGCCTTTAGCATTAGTTATCACTCGATATGATTATTTTATTTTACTGTTTTATTTTATATTTACTGTTTTAGCAGCCAAAATGTTCTCTGTAGATTTACACTGTTCATCACTTTCAATCAGCTGTTGCTTTGTTTGGTTTTATCTTGATAAGCTGCTTTGAACTGGGAGAATAATATGGGCATATGTACATTTTAAAATATATTAAATTCCTAAATTTAAAAATGAGGGATTGGTGCAGATACATAATTTATAAAAGATTACTTTCATAATGGAAACGGTGCCATGATTTAAAAAAAAAATTCAAGTATTTAAACAAATTACTGGAAGTCATTTTCAGAAGTCATGATTATTTTTAAATGAAAAACAAGTGAAAATAGAAAATGTGTATAAATTTCTATTTAGTAGTAGTATAGCAGTATTTGATGCTGCAGTCATTATATTGAAACAACGCCAGCACATGTATGTTCTCCAAAATCGGTTTGAAATGAAAGGAAAGTTGGTTTCATTTTAAACATCTCCTGTAACTGTATTTTTTCTCAGGCTTTGTTCACCTAGTTTTGAATGTGTGTTCAGAATTGTGACACTGAGCCCTACAGGTTCTTGTTGTGGTAACATGTTTAAAAAAGTTCCCCTATGAAAGTGTTAAAACCTACATAGGTACATATTATATATTCCAGTTAAGTCCCTCCCAGCCTGATTGTGCCAGATGAGTGCCTAGTAAACTTGATATTAATGTTTTATTCACTGCCGTTGTCATGTGTACTAACCAGCTATGAAGGGTGCTTAAATCAACTATAGGGAAATTGTCAATTTTGTATTTTTGTAAAGCAAAAGCTGCCATATAATAAAAAAAAAAAATACTGTTCCAAAGCCACTTGATTTGTGTTATGTTTCTTTCTATGTTATTTGCAGTGTTGGGGAAAGTTAATTTTAAAAGTAATGCATTACAGTATAGTGTTACTTAGTACTACAGCAAATCTGTCAGTCAATAAATAGGAAAACAAAGTAACTTGTGTTACTTGTTTGAAAAATTAAAATGCGTTGCTTGTTACTTAAAAAGTAATCTGATTACTTAATTCACGTTACTTGTAGTGCGTTACCCCCAACACTGGTCATTTGCATGTATAAATGTATCAGTTGTTTTGTGTTTGAGTAACGCTTTGTATTGTCTGGTTGGTTATAATTGAGTGTGTAAGTGTCATAGCCGTGTTGGATGTTCTGTATTTAAGTATTGACTTGTTTAGTATTAGATGTCTCGCACTCCCTCTCCCTCTCTGTTTTTCAGAGTTGTCCTCGGCTTCCGTGGTGATGCATTTTTATCCGCATGCTCGGGTTTCTCTGTCCTGCCGTGGCTGCAGGATCGGCCGTCATTGTGCCTATCCCATAACACCTACCCACCCGACCTGTTAGCACGACTCCATGAAGTCTTTGCCGCCGGGATCAGATGGTATGTAATGTGTGGAGGATTATTTTAATCACTTTGTTTTTAAGCTTTATTTAGATGTTTTTCCTGGTACATCCTAACAAATCAGTTTACAGGCCCAGTTGTGATATTAAAAATGAAAACCTACACAATGCATTTCAGATTCACTTGGAGGCATAAAGGGTCATATATGAGTCCAGACTTGGTTTTGCCATTTAGCTTGTCAGATCAGTGGATGCTTCACCTGGACGTCCCCCTAGGGCAGAGATTCCCAAATGGGGCTTTGAGTTTGTGTTGATGAACAACTAATAATTAAACCAAAGGTAAAATTAAAATGGTAACATTTTACGGTAACACTTTACAATAAGGTTCATTAACATTAGTTAACTACATTAGTTAACATGAACTAATAATGAACTGCACTTCTACAGCATTTATTAATCCTTGTTAATGTTAATTTCAACATTTACTAATACATTATTAAAATCTTGTTAACATTAGTTAATGCACTGTGAACTAACATGAACAAACAATGAACAACTGTATTTTCATTAACTAACGTTAACGAAGATTAGTAAATACAGTAACAAATGTATTGCTCATGGTTAGTTCATGTTAGTTAATACATTAACTAATGAAACTTATTGTAAAGTGTTACCATTAAAACCAGTAAATGTAGCTGCACAATTGATTGAAATAAAACTTAAATTGCAATATAGCTTAGGGTTATTATCAATTCAAAGGCTGCACTTTAATTAAATAAGTATATAGTCTGTTGCAATGCATGTATCAGAGTGAAGAGTGGCACTGTGTTACATATGTGCAGTGTTTTAGCATCTAACAGCAGTGTTTTAATATTGAAATAAAAAATTTTTTTAAAAAAATTTAGTATTTTTGATGTGTTTTTGTCATTTATTTAGTTTCTTTTAGTTGTTAGCAGTGTTGGGTGTAATTAATTGGGTGTAACTAATTACTAATGACTTTTCCATTGAAAAGTAAAGTAAGGGATTACTCTTAATTTTTTATGTAGTTTAATTACAGTTACTTCTGCTGTAAATACTGTATAGACTATAGAACAAATCTATATCAAACAATAGTGGATATAACATCAAAATGTAATATCTGCTGTTAAAATGTATGTTTTTAATGTAACATTCTCCCTTTACATACTTTGGTCAGTTAAAGAATAATTTATGCAATTGTATATTGTTTATTTGAAATAATTAAAAGTGCAGTTTCGTGTCTATCCTTGTATTGTGACTGGTTGAGGTTGATATGGGATTTAGAAAGTAATTAGTAATAAGTAGTCCAATACTTTTTAGAGAGAGTAATTAGTGCAGTAATCTAATTACACTGTTAAAAAAATGTAATTAGTAGCTAGTAATTATTTTTAGAGTAACTTACCCAACACTGATTGTTAGTCATTTTTATTTCAGTTTTAGTCATTTTAGTACATCAAAATGACATACTGTATCATCTACCAACCCAGAAAATGAGAAAAAGGACAACGTAACGACAAAGGACAGTAAACCCTTTGTTTTGGCAAGCCTTTCTCTGCAAGCACGTGAAAAAACGAGCGTTCAGATTTCGTTCCCCTTGTGATGTAGGAAGGGGATCTTATTATAATATTACCACCCCTTAATCTGCACGTTTCCACCCATGGCGCCGTCATTTTGTTTTCGCAAGCGAAAACGGTGTACCCGTTCTAAGGCCATGGCAAAAGTTTGAGCAAAGCATGCTAACTGTTCTGTCGTTGGCTGCACAGACGAGCACAGAACACTATTTAGAGTCTCGTTAACTTGGATAGCCTGCAAGTTGACCCTAGCAAGCTCGATTACTAAAAAAGGAGTGTTTCTGTCAGAGCGATATTTTGGAAAAAATATTAGACCATTCACAGCATATGATAGCCTGGTGTGTATGACTCTGTTTGGCAAACAGGTACGCTATGTATATTGGTGGTTATACGGGTTTTGCACAAAAGATCAACATTGAATCAACTCCACAGCAACTACATAAATTTATCCACTAACTATTCAGAAACGTCCAGATGCATTCTAAAAGTTGTAACTTCTTCCTGAGTCTCTCCATCAGCGTCTGACTCCAGTTTGAACAATGTAAGGCTGAACCCCGTTACTGACAATCGTCATTTTGGCTGCGTGAGATTCTCCAGCTTTGTTGTTGATGTTGAGCAACTGAAGTGCAAGCTGTTAAAGCTCCACCCTCTTCTGGAAAGTGGGCCGGGAGCAGCAGCTCATTTGCATTTAAAAGGACACACACAAAAACAGTGTATTTTTGATCACACCCAAATAGGGGCAAATTTGACAAGCTATAATAAATGATCTGTGGGGTATTTTGAGCTGAAACTTCACAGACACATTCTGGGGACATCAGAGACTTATATTACATCTTGTGAAAATGGGCATTATAGGTCCCCTTTAAACTAAATGAAAATGAGAAATGTTGCTTTGGCAACTAGCTGAAGTAAAATACTTTATTTATTTTTCTCTCTCTCTCACCAACTCCATCTCTGTATGTGCAGTGAGTTTAATGTGCATTTTTGGTTCACTTTATACTTTTGCATAATTTCCAACATTTCTGTAGAAGTTTACAGCATTAGTATTCCACCAAAATAAAAGCTTTAGGATTTGAATGTTTGAAAGTGAAGGATTCAAGACATAAATATTAGTATTGTCACTTGCAGTGTAAAATAAAATTATTATAATTGTCAAATATTTCTGTTGTAAATTACAAATGTTCTGTAAAATAATAAAAAAGAATATTTATAAAGTTCACCATTTTTATAATTGCAGTCAAACCAAAATTTATTCAGACACCTTGAACATTTCATTCATTATTACAGTTTATTCACTATAGTTTAAAAAAAAAAATGGTAATAAAATATGACAAGATCTCAGAGTTAAACTGTGTCAGAAAAAATTAATCTTAATTATGTCAGATAATTAAAGTGTCTGAATAATTTTTGGTCTCAAATGTTTATCAGTTTTACTGGTAGTCCACTGTATGAAGAATTTTTGGGTATAATATGTCACAGTTTACTTTATTTTGCTATCCTCACTTACATAAATGTACTATAGTGTCCTGCACCCACTAGTAAAAATATATCAAAAATGTCTGAATAATTTTTGGTTTGACTGTAGAGTTAAAAAAAAAAACTACTAATAATATGCCATATACATGCAGCCCATATATAAATAATTTTAAAATAAAAGCAATCAAATTAAAAAGCTTACTAAAAAAGAGATTAAATATTTTATCTGTTTTCTTGCATGTCATGTGACCATTAACCAACATCAGAGAGAACCACGAACATGCGGATGTGTCCTTAAATATTCAATATATATAGTAAATATAGTAAATATTTTACGTCTAAGGAGTTTGGCTGACATAAAAGTTTGGGAACCCCTGCCCTAGGGTATTGTCTGTAAACATTTCAGTCTCTAGAAGCCATCCAGAATGTCGAGGGAGTTGGCAGAGAGTTTACATATTCGTCAGCCCGTTAATCAGAGTCGTGGGTGAATCACAGCAAGAGTGTGTTGTATTTTAAGTCTGTGCGGGGCATCTGAGTTTCCTCGCTGCTGAATTAAATGCTCTTGTATTGAGTCACGTTGCTCCCCCCTACCGCCTTCCAAAACGCATACTCACTCATCATGTTACACGGGTGCCCCCGAGAGGGTGGTGTCCTGTCAAAAAACACCCGTGCTCGCCAGAAGGAACGAAAACAAGAAGAGGTAGAAGCAAAACGGAAATCCAGTTGGGAGGGGTTCAGGCCTGCAGATAGATGGGGAGGCATGTTGCCGCTAGTAACGGCTGAGAGCGGGGAAGTAGCTAATGTGAGATGAGGCGTGCGATTAGCCGTGTGTCGCGGCTAAGAAAAGACAAGCAGATCTGGATTTGCATTATCTATTTAACACAAGTACTCTTATTTGCGCTCATCTGTTTCAATCACTCTCTTCACCAGCTCTCTGTTTGAGTCTTGCTGTTTTTTTCTCACTGATGTTACTCATCCACTCATCCATCTTTATAGTGATTTTTATCTGTTTTTTTCTCTTGCCCTCTTTGATTGATCCTTCTTAATCTATTTCCTATATCCTGAAAGTGTTTATTCTAGGATTTGGATTATATGTTTCCCATTGACTACAGAATGTGTTTGTGTAGATAAAATTGATTGTTCCCTAACAAGAATTTACCATGGTAACCATAGTTTCTCCAGAATACCATAGTTGTGAGTTATTAACATTGTAAAACTATTAAAAAAAATCCCTAATATTTCCAGGTTTTCCAAGACTGGGGAATTGGGGAATTTCAAAAGTGAGGTTTACAGCACTGGAAAAGTAACGGAAATAAATAAAATCTAAGAATAAAATCATTGAAACTTTGAAACTTTTCTGTCATTTGGGTCATTTTTTTATGCATTTGACAAACTTTTATCCATTTATAGTGCATTTATATATATTTTGTTTCCCATGGACTTGGAAATGTCAAGGAATTTTTAATGAATTAAACTAATACAGTCTTAAAATGTCAGAAGTAAATGTCCATATTTTTCCCAATCTCTCTCTCTGTATTTATTTATTTATTTATTTATTTAACACACCACTAAAACCACTTCCAGAATAATTTTGATAATTTTTATGATTTGTGGTTTAAGGTATACATTTGACAAGGTTTTTATGGCCATTGAACACATTAGGTGAAAAACAAAAACAAAAAAATTTCCTGGCCTGTTTTAAAAACAAATAAAATATTAAAACTTCATGGAATTTTCAGTCTGATTTCTAATTATGCTTGGCTGTGAAGTGATTGCAATCTCTGTAAAACAATGTTTAAAATCCTTATCCCATACTCTAGGATTGGAAAAGTTATGGAAACTATTAGCTCAAAATCAGAACCCTGATTTTGTGTTACTAGTTAATGTGTGTGTGTGTATATATGTATATATATAAATCCCTAATATTTCCAGGTTTTCCAAGACTGCAAAACCTGGAAATATTAGGGTATTTTAAAAGTGTGGTTTACAGCACTGGAGACGTAATGAAGATTAATTCAATCTAAGAATGAAGTAATTGAAACTTTGAAACTGTCATTCAGGTAATTTTTTATGCATTTAACAAACTTTTATCCAAAGCAAAACTTTTATATTTTAGGTTTAGGTTTCCCGTGGTCTTGGAAATATTGGGGAATTTATAATTTAATTAATATAATCTTAAAGGGTCAAAGAAAAGTCATGTAAATGTCCATATTATTTCTCCCAATCGGTCTGTTTAAAAAATAAAAAAATATTACAACTTCATGGACATTTCAGTCTGATTTCTAAATATGCTTGACTGTGAAGTGATTTCAATCTCTGTAAAACAATTTTTAAAATCCTTATCCCATACTCTAGGATTGGAAAACTCATAGCTCAAAATGATTGAGAACCCTGACTTTGTGCTACTAGTTTCCCTAATTGCAGTTCTAGCTAATACCAGATTTACTAAAACCAAGTATTGGACAGAAACTATATGGTTACCATGGTGCAGTTTTGTAAGAGTTATGATTGTCTGCTTGTTTGTGATGTGTTTGCGTTCTCTGCATCTTCATGTGTGCTGTCGGTGCAGTGTTTTACAGGTAGGCCGACACTTTGACAGTTTGAGGATGGTGTGCATTAGTGTTCCAGAGTATCTAATTGAAGAATCACACGTCTCAGCATTTTTCTTGCATGTGTGTGTTGCGGGTACTGTAACATAAGAGTGAGACAGCGTGTGTATCTCGCGCTTTGAGCAGGGTGGTGTGTGTGTGTAACTGAATAAACGGGTAAGAGTCGGTCAGTGTATGTGTTTCATATGCTGTAACACAGGAGTGAGACTGTGTGTGTTTATTTTTGGCTCAGTGCGAGCGTGTCGATGGCTGCCGATGCGTCGCAAAGGAAAGCTCTGAGATACCAGCAAACCCTGGTCAGTCACTGTCTTTCTGTGCCTCTTTCTCTCTCCCGTTGTTTTGTTGTCTTACGCCGAGGTGTTTCGCTGTCTTGCTGTTGGTGGGTGGCTTGCTGAGGTTTGTCGTGGTCAGTCTGGTCTGTTCTAACCTAGAAACGCTTGTCTGCCCAAAATACGACTCTTTAAATAATGGGTCTCAAAGTCTTTCACTTCACTAGCCTCGGCTTTAATTGATTTTCCATTCTATTCTTAGTGGCGACACACACATGGAGCTCACTGGGCTGTTCTAGCACAACTCATGAATAGGTATGAGAATTGTCTTAACCTGTGTCAACACCCTGCTGATTAAAGGCAATGTGTCTCGTAAACTTCCATTAGAGTCAATACTGTGGATTTGTGCTTCCTTATCACATGTTTATTGGTAGAGAACCATGCTTGTATGTTCTACTTTGCACCTTTTTGCCTTTTTAATGCTTCTCTGCAATTTTATGATTACTTTAGGCAGCTTCCAGTTGGAACATATTCTGTCCAAAATCTGTTCACTGGATTTCTACTGGTCATTTGGGATGGGAAAAGGTCTCAGGTTTCTAAAGATTCTGTAAAATATCTCGAATGCCCTTGAGGGTTATTTGCAATGTCGTAGACTTGCTTTACTAAGCAGAAGTGTGGACCAAACCTCGTGATTTGTGCGTATTCGTGTTAACCTACGCAGTACATCTCTGCTGCTATATGCTAGCAGAAACCTGAGCATGCAGGTTAAATATACGCCTAGCCCTCTCCGTTGAGCTGCTCTCGTAGCTGCTATATGGCCAAGAGGAACGTATGGTCAGCTGGTCAGGTGCATTAAGCTATTTGTTAGTTTGGTTCCATTGGACAGCTTATTAGGAAGGCCTAAAGATTGTATTAAAGTAAAAGGAAATAGATTGAACACAAAAGGTCAAGTGTCAAAAGCAAGGGCGAGAGAATAGTCATAAATTTGCTGTGTGAGAAAGTGAGACGAGGGGGCGAAAGAGCGTCAATTCTTTAGCTGTCAGTTTTGCACTGTCACAAGTCATTAAGTTCCCACACACAACCCTCCACTCAACCTTCCATTTCTCCACCTGTCTTCCTCTCTTCTCTCACTCGCGAGTTCCCACATTGATTTTCCTCTTCTGCCGCACAATATGGGAAGATCGCCAGAGCCGAGAGCTTTTTTTTTTAACCTCTGTAAATTTTACGCATAAACGCATTACTGCCCCTGCCGTCCCCTTTCTGTCTTTCACACATGCAGGAGATTCCTGTAGGGAAGATGATCCAGTCAGAGAAAAACTTGATCAGTAGACCTATTCATAGGCTTTATGTGAGTGTTTACCTCTGTATAATCAGATTTAATATGCTATTACTGTGTTGTTGCTAAAAGAGTATTTTTTCACCCAAGACATTACATTCTCCTAAAAATATAAATTCTGCTCGTGCCATTCCAAAACTGTATGACTTTCTTTCTCATGCAGAACACAAAAGAAGATATTTTTAAGAATGTCGGTAACCATTTTGGTTACCATTGTATTGACTTACATTGTATGGACAAAAAAGATTGACATTTCTACAGAAAGAAAGAAAGAAAGAAAGTCACACAGTTTTGAAACGTGAGTAAATAATGACAGAATTTAATTTTTTTGGGTTAACTATCTCTTAATTAGGGAATAAAGGGATAGTTCACCCAAAATGAATAACATTCATCATTCGATCATTCTTTACTCATCCTAATGTCGTTGCAAATCTGTATGTCTTTCTTCTGTAGAACAGAAAAAACATTGGACCCCACTGACATTCATTGAGTTCATTATGTGGAAAACTCTTTTCAAATACAGGTTTGGAACAAATGAGGGTGAGTAAACGACAAAATTTTCATTTTTGACAATCTAAAAATTAAGAATTATGGAGCAACTAAAGGGAAATTGTGATGGGGAAGAAATTTGACATGGAAGGAAAATTATTTTAATGCTTTTGCGTTTGTGTTAACTTGAGAATCTTTGCGTTCAGTTGCTAAGCTTTTACATTCAATTTTGTGATGGAAATGAGGTGGGAGGAAAAGCTATATTTCAAAACTATTGCATTTCCCTGCAAAACTTTTTGCGTTTTCTCACTAAAGTGTTGTGTTCCCCTGAGAAACTTTGCGGTCTCTCGAAAAACATTTGTGTTCTCTTGCGAAACTATTGCGTTTTTCTTGAGAAACGTTGTGTTCGCTTGCAAAACAGTCCCTTCTCTCGCAAAACATTTGCGTTTCCCTTAGAAACTTTGCGTTCACTCGCAAAACAGTCGCATTCTCCCGCAAAATATTTGCGTTTTCTCACTAAAGTCAGTGTTTCCCACAGGATTTTGTGAGACTGTGGTGGATGGACATCGGTCCCTCTAGACACCGTAGAAAAATTTTGTACATTTTAAATTTAAATGCATAAATTTGGTGCATTCTGAGAGCAAAATTAAGTGACTGGATCAATGAAGAAATTTGTTCTCTTGTAAACAGTTTTGTGCTCTAAAAGTAATTTATTTATTGGTGATGGTAGGGCACATTAGTCACGTACACAACATATAGTAGGCTAAATGATCGTTCATAAGTGGTCAAACATGTAGAGTATACATTTAAACCATTAAAAATATGTAGCAAAAGAGGTTACCTTTAATAATTAGTGGGGGCCTGTATCTATACATCTGTATTTGTGGAACTAATGGTCACTCTTTGACTTGTTAAACACAATCCAGAATGCACTAAACACACTACTTCATTATAGAGAAAAACAACAAATGAATAAAAATATATAATCATAAGCTAAACAATAAATAAATAAATAAACTAGGTGAGTATATAATTAAGCAGTAAAAAGTATGCTAGTCTAATTCTTGAAAAAAAAACTGCACAGTAATTTTATAAAATCTAAATGTTAATAAAAGTTTAAAATTACTATTTGTATTCTTATGAAATGAAAAAAATATTTATATTACATTTTTATTTATGTGGATGTAAAGAATTATATGTATTTATAATAATGTAAGATTAAAAGACGTTTATTTTAAATGTATCCTGCAGCTTTTTAATGGGGCAACAAGATATGATGGATACGACAGAACAAAATAGGCTATTAATAATCTTTCAGCGTGCAAAACCATGATGATATGAAATGCTTCAAAAAACAGCAGCACAAACCGCTTATGCGCATCCCGGGTGCAGAATGATGTGCTTAAAGCAATATGGAGTCACAGCGCGCAGTTGCGCTGCGTATTGAAAAGTTTACGGCACAAAGAGAATCCCTGTGTATATCTGCATCTAACAGTTTATTAATCATATGTTTCTTCTCACTTTTAAATTCCAGTTATTGTGCGTGTGATGCCAATTCATAGTCCCCTGTGTTGTGCGATCTAACAGACACCTTGTAGTCAGTATGATGACATCGTTCAGAAACGGCAATAAACTCCAGCAAGATAGTCATTTTATGCAAATCCACAGCCCTTTATCTACATATCAAGTATTATAATGGGAATATATCATATTGGAGAGTTTTACCGTGCTGACTGTTGTTACCGAACGCGACACGCTGTTTGAGTGCTGAACAGAGAATGATTGACAGCTGCAGCGGAGGGAAGACGAGTTTCTGTGAACTTAAATTTAACGACGTACATAATCTTCTGTTCCTCACATGAAGCTGTGGAATGGCTTCAGATGACTTTGAATATAGTACACGAAAACTTAACTTGGTGCTTTGCTCTATGACTCCCAATTTTGCCGTATAAAAGAGCGCAATTATCAGACGGTTATATAAATATCGCGACAGGCCTAATTTCCGTTTAATTTTGAGACTGTGGTGGGACAAATTATAATGTGGCAGGCCGCCACAGTCTAGTTAATGTATGGGAAACACTGAAAGTATTATGTTCCCCTGAGAAACTTTGCGGTCTCTCATAAAACATTTGTGTTCTCTTGCGAAACTATTGCGTTTCCCTGAGAAACCTTGCGTTCGCTCACAAAACAGTCGCATTCTTCTGCAAAACATTTGCGTTTTCTCACTAAAGTATTGTGTTCTCCTCAGAAACTTTGCCGTCTCTTGTAAAACACTTGTGTTCTCTCACAAAACTATTGCGTTTCCGAGAACATTTGTGTTCTCTCGCAAAACTGTTGCGTTTCACAGAGAAACTGAAATATAACTTTTCCTCCCACCTCATTTCCATCACAAAAGTGAACGCAAAAGTTTAGCGAGAGAATGCAAAAGCAGTGAAATATAATTTTCCTCCCATCTCTTTTTTTCCACCATCACCATGTCCCTTTAGGGACTCTGTACTGAACAGTTTCTGAGGGTCAGATTTAGAGTTGGAGGATGGAAAATATAATTTGCTTGGTGTAAAAGAGAAGTCGTCAATGGAAAGTTTCCATTACGATGGAAAAACGAATGCGTGTAAATGCTCTTAGATGATTGGTGTATTCGTTTACAGCAGTGTTTGCTTATACTAATGTTAACAGCACTACGTGTTGTTTTTAATGGTCACAGTTATGTGATTTCACTTCCAGGTCACACAGCTGCTGATGACCTCTTCTTTAGCACAGAGGCCTCTGGGAGTTTGACTGCTGAATGACAGCAATGAACAGACTGAGAGTGAAATGGTGAGAGTAGAGGAAGTGTGCAGGAGATAAAAGGGTTGTTGTGTTTGAACTTTCACTTCATTATTGGGCAGAAATGCAAATAATAATGTTTTGATGATGAATTAGCATATTCCCGAGGTTCTGAGAATTGCAGACTACAGACTTGTGCAATATCTAAATCCAAACAAGTTTTTTAACCAACTTCTTTTGCTTAAGGTTTTGTGAACTGTTTTCCTTGGTAGCACTTTTTAATAACTTTATGTAATTATTGATAATTAATAAACGCTTAACTGAGCAGTAGTTCAAATACTTTCTAAAAAGGGACATGTTGTGTGAAAATACACATGAAGCTTAATTTCTTGTCAAAATATCGATATTTCGATATGTATTGATCCTGAAATATCTGAAATGGTTCCAATACTCCTTTTCTGCAGTATCGATATACCAATACCAGCTGCGCATTCTCACTCTTTCTTCTCTGTGACGGCGAATTGACACACACCCGCCTCCTCTCACTCACTCGTCTCATTCGCTCCGGTTAAGTAGTGCTTGTATTGCGCATAATTTTTATTCCCGCAGGTTTCACGCTCACACCAAAAGCTGGCGCACCACTGATCTGTATAAGTGGCACTTTCATAAAGCCGCTTCTAAAAACAGCTCGCGAGTACCAAATTTACTTCTTTTTTGTGGCTTAGTTATTGCGCTTAAACGGTCAAATACAAAATACCCATCATGCCGAGTATTCAGGTAAATACAGTCAGTTTTGGAACGTAAATAGTTGAGAGAAAACATGTTGTATAACTATATTGGATCCGTGCACAAGCTCTTAAAGTGACAGCAGCCTAATAAACCTGCTGCCGTCTGTCCTGTTAATCAAAGAACAAAAAACAGAGAGAATCACTCACTGCTCATGACTGAATAAATTTTGTAACTTTAATTGTAAACATTAATCTGTATTTAATTTTACAATGAAAACTATCCAGTGTTATTTTACATTTGATTACTTTAATTTCTGTAGTATTTTTTTACCTGAATACTAATGGTAGACCCACCTGAAAAATTTAAAGCCATGTCGATTTCATTTGTCTTTTTATTCTAGTGTATTTATTTGTGCTATTGTTTGCAATTTGTTTATTTGTTCTTATTTTATTACTGTTTACCTGTCGTTTTTTGTAAATGTAGTTCAACAATTCAAATAAAGCCTCCCTGTGTTACAAAATTACCCAAATTATTAAAAAATTATGATATGATAACTTTTCTGTATGGTGGTATATATGGCAGTTTTCCCCGTGGTATCGAATATCTATTTTTTTCAAGATATCGTATCGAAGTTGGACAATCCAGTATTGTGACAACACTACTGTTCAGCATAATATAGTTTTGCGTAGCCAGATTTTTGACCATCGACAAAGTCTGGTCCACTTTTTTATGTGCTGTTTTTAAGGGTGGGTGACTTGTTGATAGGCCGTCTTAAACTTGCACAGCACTGTCTGCTTTACAGAAAACACACAAATAAATGTGCCTAAATGTGTGCAAGATCATAATCTGAATTTCTAATTGTCCAAAAGTAATAAAACTGATTATTTTAATGACAAACCCAAATATGCAATTCTGTGCAATTTTTTTTCTTCTAATATCTTTCTGATTCAAACCTTGGCTGATAACCTGACAAGTTTTGGCAAATTCAGTCATTATTTCTTCATCAAAAGCACTTATAATCTGAACCCAGTACTTTGTAAACATGAATTTGTTTCCAGATGGACTGGCAAAACTTTACATCTTAAATCGCCCAGTTAGATTAGAGCAGTCCATGTTAATGAAAGGACAGTGTAGAGGTGAAAGGCACTGCTGGGGATGTCACTTTACATCACAAAGCTGATGAGCAGCATAAAACCACACACATCAATCAACACCATTAATGCAGGTTTAACTGAACTCAACTTAAGCACAGATGACAACAAATGAAATGACGCAGAAAACGCTTCCACATCCAGAAACCTGCAGTGGACTGACCGCCAGACAGGATTAGGAAACCACAGTCCTGTGAATTAACAGCTGCTGACAGCCCACTGTCAACCACAGTCTGTAAATGAAGTGCTCTGCATTATGGGTAATGTGGTTTACTTGTGTGTTAACCTACAGGACACCTCCTATAAAGCAGGTACAGTTACTAATATTTGAATATTTTGTGAAGGTGAAAAGGAGAAGGAAAGGAGGAATCGAGGTACATAGCAGGCGAAATAAAAGGAAGATAGGAACATACTGACAGGAAAAAGAGCAAGATGATAAGGGAGCCCATCAACACTTTTGAGACTGTTCTGAATTTTGATCAGATTCTGGTGAGGTTTAACATTATTATATTTCTAACTTTTTTCTCGGCGTAAACATTTTGGTACCAAAATACTTGTTACCAAATACTGTATGGTATTTCATTAACAGGGACTAATGGATGTTGATAATGTTCTATTTCATATCTCTTAAATGGAAACTTGGGATGAGGGTTAATCTATATTCTAGCAGTGTCACAGTTAAATGACTTTTTTTGTTGTTTTCTTAGAAGTTTCAGTTGAAGTTTCTGCTTAAAGAAAAAAACAGCAATACATATGTGTATATATATGTGGTAACACTTTACAATAAGGTTCATTAGTTAACATGAACTAATAATGAACTGCACTTCTACAGCATTTATTAATCTTTGTTAATGTTAATTTCAGCATTTACTAATACATTATTAAAATCTTGTTAACGCACTGTGAACTAACATGAACAAACAATGAACAACTGTATTTTCATTAACTAACGTTAACGAAGATTAGTAAATACAGTAACAAATGTATTGCTCATGGTTAGTTCATGTTAGTTAATACATTAACTAATGAACCTTATTGTAAAGTGTTACCATATACGTATGCATGTGTATGTATTAGGGGTGTAACGACACCCTCATCACGATTCGATAATATCATGATACTAAACTCACGATACGATATTTTTGCAAAACCCCAAGACATATGGTAAAAGGTTAACAAAAAAATGAACTTGATTAAAATGCTAAATTTGGTATTACATTGGGGGTGGAAATGAATATTGGACTTGGTGCTGGTAACCCAATGCACAGGACAATGGTGACACCAGAATAAAAATATTCATGATTTTAACGCTGAAACAGATTTATTTTAGATGAATATGTTTGCACTCTGTCACTGACCAGATATATTTAAAATAATGTAGGCCACTTTTTACTGGTAACATAAGACATTTGGCATTTTCAGGACCCACAAATATTCCCCCATTGCAATATTATACATTATATTCAACATTATATACAGTAGTTTAATGTAGTACTGACTCTAAAACTCTAAAAAAATGTATACAGAATACATATTGTTGCATTTTTGTATTGAAAAATATTGTGACACAATATATTGTTACACCCCTAATATGTATAAGTTCAGTTGCTCATTATGTTAACTACTAATACCAAATTTAAATATATAAACATTAAATTATAGTAATTAACATTATTACTAATTAATGTGAATGTAATTATATTAATATACCAATAATATGTGTTATTAAGTTTATGCGTGTGTGCATTGGCGCCGATCCTGTGGACACGGAAAGACATTTTAACCAATCAAGAAATTGATTCAGTTGATACTATAATAATATCATATTGCCGAAACTGATTTGACAAACTTTCCAGTGCGTATTTGTGCTTGCACTCTGGAGAACATCAAATGTTTCTTTTTACAACGTGCTTTTGCAGTGGTGAGCAATGTAGCCAATCACAGACACCAAGAGGTGTTTAATTTAGTCAGAATCCATTTGTTGCCTTTTTCCAGAGCTGAGTTGTGCATTTTTGCGAATCCTCTCAATAACAAACAAAGTGTAGACATGATGTAAGTAATAGATTTATTGTGCAGTGTAGACAACTTTATTGATTATAACGGAACTTTCTGAGATTATTAACTGAGATGAGTGCCAGCTTTTTAGTGATTATTAAGGGAGCGCGTTTTTAAGTATTTGGCTGTATTTGGTTGGTAATGTATTTGCACATTTGAAAATTTCCAATAAAAAAATGGAAGACGTATGTGCGTTTCTCATTGCGTGGGGTGGGGGGGATGGGTTTGGGTATGAAGTGTGGGCTTCCACCGCCAGAAACGTAAATCGGTGCCTATGTGTGTGTTTGTGTTAATTATTATTTAGAGAAAGATATGACCAGTCTGTCTTGATCTCCTGATCAGTCTGTCAGTGAATGGGTCAGATTGTATTATTATACTTACACACACACTTATACACACACTGACCAGCATAACTGTGTTTTAATTAACTCTCAAAGTCACTATGTCCTTCAATGCTTACGTCTGTTAGCAACTTTCACTCTCTCTGCTCAGTCTGTCTTCCTGTCTTTCTTCCTCTCTCTTGTTTTTGGGGGGTTTTTTTGGTCTCGAATCCTATTATATGGTTAAATTCAAATCATTTCATTGATTTCAGTTGTTTGGCAAAGACACCATCTGATCTTTCAGAACTGAGCTGTGAGTTTTGTCAGGCCCAATGAGTTTTAGACCACGGTTGTAAAGTTAAGCCTGTGAAAATCAGTTAGAGGAATGAGGAAAACAGGTGTTTGAGAGAGAAAGAGAGTGAGAGAGAATGTGTTGTCCTAAAGTAAATGTTTTTCTGTTGCGGGACAGTCTCTCGCACGCTGTCATCCTGTATCAGTGTACTGACATCAGAAAATTGAAGAGGCAATGATAGAGTCAGCCTTGGGTCTTCTCAATATATGACGCAAACTCTAGTATCTTATCGCGGTAATGTAATGGATGAGAGAGGAATTAAAAGACAAAGTTTGTAAAATATTTTGTTCAGCATACTTATTCTGTCAGGTATTTTCACTCTCAGGGTTTTTGTTAAATCATCGGTTGTTCGAGGGTGTGTGTGTGTGTTTTCAAGTGTAGTGTATAAATGCTGCTGTATAGCTGGATGTCTCATAGTGTGATAGGCTCTGTGGAAGAATGTAAAATCTCTATACAGTATGTTCAAGACTGCAGCTACACAAGAGGTGGGTTTGCATTAGTCTCTATTATGGATGCATGTCATAGAGCACATTTTGAAAGTATTACTGATTAGAATGAAAGTGAACAAGAAAGCTTAATTCTTAGTATTACTAATTAGTATTACTTTCAGTAATTATTAATAATTAAGATGACATTTACTTTAATAAACACACACACACACACACACATACATATATATATATATATATATATATATAGCCTATATATACATTAGAGCTGCACAATTCTGGATAAAATGAGAATCACGATTTTTTTGTTTCAAATAGAGATCACGATTCTCCCACGATTCTGAATATACAACCAAACAAAATAACATGTAATTTACTAGAGGTTCTGACAAAATATAAATTGCTGACTCTAATTGCTGGAAAATGTTTGAATGAATTATTTAAAAAATGGTTTTGAATGAATTCAATGACTCATTAATAAATACTTGTTTCATTGCTGGATGAATCAGTGTTTTTGAACGAATCTTAGAATGAACGATTCAATGACAAATACATTTTTTTAACAGTCAGTTGTCGCCACCTAGTGGAATTAGATGTAATTGATACAACTGTTATTTGACGTGCCAAGTTCGTTTCAAAAGGTAGTTTGGTCTATTTTGATCGCTATCGTAGACATCGGTGTTTAAATACTAACTTAAAACTTATGTCTCAGTACTTCTGTGATAATGTGAATATTTGTAACACAGAAATAACTAATGTGCGATTCAAAACGGCTCTCTCTGGCTCTGGCAGCACGAACACAGATTTGAACGTTCCGGTATGATTTTGTCAATGGTTTAATAGACGCGGTAGAATCGTTGTTATTAATAAAGTAGGATCGCGTGGGTGCTCGAATCGAGATCGCGATCTTTTTACGATTAATCGTGCAGCTCTAATATACATACATACACGCATACATACACTTAACAGATCATTATTTAATGTAGGCTACTTATTTAATTATATGTTCATACCATTAGTAATTAATATGTCCTTAGTTATTAATATACTTGTTTTACCCTGCCATTAAATGTACTGACTACTGGTTTACTATATAACAATTGTTAATAATTAGATTTTTTTTTAATCGCTGTCAATTGTTAGTAAAAGAGAATGATTTTAATTTGTGTGCTGAAATTAGTTGAGTTGAAATTAATATACACTGCCGTTCAAAAGTTTGGTATCGGTAAGATTTTTTAAAATGTTTTTAAAATAAGTCTCTTATTCTCACCAAGGCTGCATTTATTTGATTTAAAAAAAAAAAAGTAATATTGTGAAGTATTATTACAATTTAAAATAACTTTTCTATTTGAATATATTATGAAATGTAATTTATTCTTGTGATGTCAAAGCTGAATTTTCAGCATCATTACTCCAGTTTTCAGTGTCACATGATCCTTCAGAAATCATTCTAATATGCCGATTTGATGCTCTAGAAACATTTCTGATTATTATCAATACTGAAAACAGTTTTTTTTTTCAGGATTTTTTGATGAATAGAAAGTTCGGAAACAGAAACATTATACAATACCATTCAAAAGTTTTTTTTTTTTTTTAAAGAAATTAATACTTTTATTCAGCAAGTATGCATTAAATTGATCAAAAGTAACAATAAATACATTTATAAGGTTACAAAAGATTCTATTTCATATAAATTTTGAACTTTCTATTCATCAAATAATCCTGAAATCCAACTGTTTTCAGCATTGGTAATAATAATAAATGATGCTTGAACAGCAAATCAGCATATTGGAATAATTTCTGAAGGATCATGTGACACTGAAGACTGAAGTAATGATGCTGAAAATTCAGCTTTACCATCACAGTAATAAATTCTGTTTTAAAATGTATTAAAATAGAAAACAGTTATTTTAAATTGTAATAATATTTCACAATATTACTGTTTTTACTGTATGTTTAATCAAATAAATCTAGCCTTGGTGAGCATAAGAGACTAATTTTAAAAACATAAAAAATCTTGCCGATCCCAAACTTTTGAATGGCAGTGTAAATTCTGGCCTACATTTTGCTGTATTATCACAACTTCCAGAAAAGTTCAAAATTTGTTCTTGGGTTCTGCATTTGGAGCACTGTATTTTAAATGTAACTTATTTGTATAATTTAGTTGTCAGGTCTTAATGATAATACAAATGTTTCGTTGACTGATAAAGCTAATAATTAAATCCCCCAAATTTGTTGGCCATTCATGATGTCATTTTTATCTTATTTTAATTCTAACGTGCTTTTATTTATTTATATATTTATTTCACACTTTACATATTGAACTAAATACATCAAATACAAACACTGAATATTTTGAGTCATACATACTGTATACATTGAGCATTTCTTGTTTTTGAGTGGGCATGAGGCGGCTGAATCTGATCCCTTCAGTCTCGCACCATGTGGGGTCTGTGCTGCTCGAGAATGTGTGTATGTAGGCGTGTGTATTAGGTGTAATGGAAGGAAGGTGAAGAATGTCTTCGTGGATCACTTCCTCCTTTACTGGCCAATAGCCAGAGTATTGTCTATCCTGATGGACAGCTCATTATTTTTGCATTTGTATACTTGTGTAGTAAGAAGTCAGAATTGACCATTATTTGTTTTTATATATGGCCTCCATTTATTTTGCAACATTTTCTATGTTCCAGTCCATTTCCGATGGAAAAAAAAAATCAAGTCTCGCACTATATTTTTTCTCGTTCAGTATGCCACACGGATATACATCACAATAGGGAAGAAAAGTTGAACGCAGTTTCCGGGTCATGGCGACTTTAATATGTTCGTTCTTTCTTTTGGGGTGTTTGGCTTGGCCTTTTTTGGTTTGTGCAATATTCTTGTACAGTTTGAGGGCTAGATTTTCAGGGTGAATCTTGTGTGTGTCGGTGTACTGTATGATTTAGAGTATCTCGGGGGAGCGCTTTTTCCATTCTGCCCTGTTAGACAGCCTGACTATTTCTGTCTGACATATACAAATGACTGTAACTCACCACCACACACTTACATTGATTCACTTCACATTCCCACTTCCACGAGTATTCACATGCGCACAATCACACTGAACCAATGAGCACTCTGAACTCTGAAAGTTACGTGAAATCAGGACGTCAAAGGATTTCTCACTACTGAATTGCAATTATCTACATCATCAAGAATATTTACACATACTCTGTTTTGCATTTTCACTGCAGCAACAGCACATTTTACCTCCATTTTCTTCACTTTGCTGATCAATGTAGGTGTCATGTTGTTATTTCTGTTCTTGTTAGAAAACCGCGTTCTGTCTCTTTCAGCTGTATGGGGAATATCGGGAGCAGCTGGGTAATGTTGCCAGACGGGAGGCCACACGTCTGTTGACAGAAAGGCAACGGAAGAGGCATGCCAGCAATGCCAAGGCAACCAGGAGAGGCCATGGCCGAGCACATCATGCCAGCCTGGATGTGGGGCCCATGACACCAGGTTTAAGCCCCTCCTCCTCTATAAAGAAGCCACGCCCCTATTCCAAATGCCAGGGTGAGTGACTGAAGAAAACTCATTCTGGTTACCTAAAAATCACATGCACTGTTCTAAAGTGCAGATAAAATGCAATGTCTAATGTGAATAGTCATTAGAATGTGTTTGTTTTGCAGACTGTCTAGCCCGAATCCAGAGGTATATTGTGACAAAGCTGGGGGAGGACTGGATCTTCTTGGTTCTTTTGGGTCTCACTATGGCTCTGGTTAGCTGGAGCATGGACTATGCCAGTGCCAAGAGCCTACAAGGTATATCACAGTATGTGCCTATTTGGTGAGACTTAGGGTGCTTTCACACTAGCACTTTTGGTGCGCACCCGGGTTCGATTGACATCAGAGTTCGGTTCGTTTGGATGATGTGAACCCTGCTTTCCAAACTCGGGTGAGCACTCAAGAACCGTGTCCAAGTCTGCCTAAAAAGGTTGATCTGGGGTATGGATATGAACCATAGACAGACAACGCGTCTCCACTTCCTTCCACTGTAGAAAAATTAAGCTAAAATATCCCAATTACGGTCGTTGCCAATTACTTTTGCTAATAAATAAACATCGTTCCAGGTAACACAATCGAGTAAACATAGTTAATTTACATATACTACTGACATTGTAACAATACAAAGCGTTTTGAAAATTGCCGAAGTTACACTTTAATGATACACTATGACTCCATGTAACAAAGAAAATGAAGTATATACACAATAAGGGATATACACCACACATTCCCTCTTGGATAAGTGTTCAAGGATCTTGTGATATGGCATGGTGGTCCAAATCAAAGGTCATCACTGGCCAACTGTGGCCCAGGGGCCCTGGTTTGGGCATCTCTGATTTTGAAAGACCACTACTTCTAAGAAAAACTATTCTTTGGAGCTGAAGGGAGGACACCACCTCAGAGAGCCAATTACTGATACTGGGAACAGAGACAGAGTTCCATCTCTTAAGGATAATTCTCTTGGCAATTGTCTTGCCAAAATGAAATAATAAAGGTACCCTTCACAATTCACAGTGAATTGTACTGTAATACACATAATCTTGCTATGCTCTGAATAATCAGGAATAATAAGAAAAATATGAATAGTTATACAAGTTAAACATTATATTAATTATTATGGTATATTTATGCATTAAAATCTGTCAGAAAAATATAAAAAAATTATATCTTTAAGGGTGCAACACCTTGTCACTGGGAAAGTATGCAAAGGTACCAATGTGCCTTAATTATGCATAATTATTCCTTGCATATTTGTACCCTAGAAGTAAAATGTTTTCGACTGAATGAAGTATAATCAATTTAATTTAATCAATACCCACTTTAATTTGTCGTGTCTTATGTTATCATGTCTTATAATACTGTTATATTGCAAATGTTAAAAAATATCAGTAACACTTTACAATAAGGTTCATTAGTTAACTACATTAGTTAACATGAACTAATAATGAACTGCACTTCTACAGCATTTATTAATGTTTGTTAATGTTAATTTCAACATTTACTAATACATTATTAAAATCTTGTTAACATTGCACTGTGAACTAACATGAACAAACAATGAAATATCTTAGATGACAATTTGCATTACATATTACATTATGAATACCTATATTTACAGGCATGAAATGTTACCATATGTTTGAAGGAAATGAAAGAATTAACCCTGTAAAGCCTGACATGTGAAATAATAGTCCAAATTTCTAGAATAGTTGTAATAATAGTCACATGTTTTGAAATGGGACAGTTTATTGAACCTTTCAACAAAATCTAAAAAAAATGTAAAAAAAAAAATTGCATGTGTGTTTTTTGTTGGGTATCATACGTCATGTTTTATGGCTCATATAGTATGATATAGGAGAATATGGAGGGAAAAAACAGCTCAATTTTATTCAGAGGCCCAAACTGAGCAAAAATACTGTATGGAATGGGTGCAGTTACTGATATTTATATGGCCAAAATTTAAAATGAAATTCTGATAGCTTGTAATGTAAATCAATGAGATCTATAACAGTATAGCAGACTACTTACATAAAATGCATATAAATATTAGTTGTCACTCAATATCTGCCAATAATATTTCAGTAACACTTTACAATAAGGTTTATTAGTTAAACATTAGTTAATATATTAACTAACATGAACTAACCATGAGCAATACATTTGTTATTGTATTTACTAATCTTCGTTAACGTTAGTTAATAAAAATACAGTTGTTCATTGTTTGTTCATGTTAGTTCACAGTGCAATGTTAACAAGATTTTAATAATGTATTAGTAAATGTTGAAATTAACATTAACAAAGATTAATAAATGCTGTATAAGTGCAGTTCATTATTAGTTCATGTTAACTATTGTAGTTAACTAATGTTAACTAATGAACCTTATTGTAAAGTGTTACCAATATTTCTTAGTAAGATGATATTTAAATGCTTAGCTTTATGATCAAAGCTCTGTAGTTTTTATTGTGGGGGGCAAAACGATTGAGAGATGAACAAATAAATGTTCCTCAAAATCCTGATGTATCATATTTGATACTCGCATTTATCGTGATTTTTCTAAAATTGTATGGATGATCAAGTAAACCTAAGTGCATTAGTCCAGTAAGTATTCATCTTAGAATATTACTAACAATATAAAATATATTCTTATGTTTACTTTATAAAAATCAGTAAAGATTTCACAGCAAAAGAACACGTGTAACATGACTTGAAGATTAACAGTTTTAGAATTATATTAAATGGCTTTTTACTTGCTAAAAAAAAGTATAAACTATCAATTAGATGACAGAAGGCATGTACAGTAGTACAAGATTGTTTTTGATCATGTTAATGATAATTTAGGCCTTAGAAATATGTGTATCAAATATAATACGGTAGGCTTTATAGGGTTAAGAGTTAGCAATGAAAGTCTTTCATGACTTTTAACAGAGATGCTAATTGTATGAAATGATAACTTTCAGTTGTACTTGTAACTCTGTCTATCAGATAACAAATATTGGTCAAAACGTTTTTTTTTTTTTTGTTTAAACATTAAACTTCTTTCCTTCCCCACTTATAGTGGGACCTGCTTAATTGTGAGCAAATAAAAAGTGTCCTAGAACTTTTCTTCTACCGCTCTCTTTTTCCTCTCTCTAACAGCATATAAGTGGATGTACGGAGAGCTGAAAGGGAATGTGGCTCTGCAGTATCTGGCCTGGGTCTCGTATCCTATCATCCTCGTCGTATTTGCATCCCTCTTCTGCCATCTGGTCGCTCCACAGGCTATAGGTATGTACATTTCATCATCCTCTATTTCCTGCTTTTATTTCTCTATATTCTTTCTTTTTGTCTCTGTCCTTTTCACTTGTACACTTCTATTTTGGTTCTCTGTTCAGTGTCACAAATCCATCAGGCCTTTTTCTCTGTTCTGTTCATAGCTATTATACTTTATATTCAGTCTTTGTCTAGATTTTGTCCTCAATCCACCTCAACCACCCACAATACATCAAATCTTCCAACCTTTTTTCAAAAATGTGATCATCGTGGTCTCGTTTTCTCTTGCTTCCTCTCACCTCTCCACGCCACAATTGTTTTGATAGCTTTTTCATGTGCCCCACATCAGACTAGAGGATACACTCCAGTCTTTTTTCATCTTTAATAATCACCGTGACAGGATCTACACTGTGTAAAATTATGTTTGTGTTTTTATAGATTAATTTCACGCTCCTCGTTCCCTCTCTCTTTAAATCTTTTATCTGTCCCTCAGGCTCTGGGATCCCTGAACTCAAGACCATCCTCAGAGGTGTGGTGTTAAAGGAGTATCTGACGCTCAAAGCATTTGTGGCTAAAGTCATTGGTCTTACAGCTGGTCTAGGCAGTGGTATGCCCATCGGAAAGGAGGTGGACTTCTTCTACTTCTATTTTATTTTAAATATAAATGAATTTTTATTGAATTTGAAATATGTAGATTGTTTTATAAGTTAATTAATTTACCTATTTTTTTTACTGTAACAAAGATTAACTTAATGAAGATTTTGTCTGTCTGTCTTCCTGTTAAAGGGTTAGTTCACCCAATAATTAAAATTCTGTCATTAATTACTCACCCTCATGTCAATTCAAACCCGACTTTCGTTTATCTTCGGAACTCAAATGAAGATCTTTTTGTTGAAATCTGAGAGCTTTCTGTCCCTCCATAGACTGCCTACGCAACTGACGCTTCAAAAAGTTCATAAAGATATTGTAAAACTAATCCATATGAATTGAGTGGTTTAGTCCAAATTTTCTGAAGAGACACGATCACTTTATATGATGAATTTAGGCTTTTATTCACATTTATACTACAGGGCTGTTGAATGCTCGAATCTGATTGGTTGACAAACGCTCTAAGGTTCTAAGGCAATTATTTTCAGGGAAAAGTAGTTCCAGGCAGTTTCAGTTGATCTTCTGTTTATGTAGTTCCAGGCAGTTCCAGTAGTTCCATATCACTTCGCCAAATGATTTCAGTTATTTCAAAGGTCCTTACAGCCTACAAAAGCAAAATAAAGAAAACCCACAACGACACTGACAAGCAAATAAATAGAGTAAACAATAGGATAAAAACTTAAATGGTTTTTGCCACAAAATATGTTTTATTATGTCCTGAAAACAATAATATCAATGGCTCAAGCCTCCGTTACTAGTTCTGAAATGACGTTTTGGAATTAGCAACGGAGGTTGGGGTTGGAATGCGTAAGAAATTAGTCCCACACACAAGAGTGTTTTAAGGGCAAAAACCTGACAAATGTATTGAAATACAACATCAGAACAGTGTCTTGAGGTGTGGTAACCGTAGTATAAGCGGAATAATTGATTCCGGGCTGTTGAATTGTTAGAAAATAATGCACACCTCCGCTTCGTGTCGTGGCCGCGTTACCACCTCGGGTGTGCATTATTTTCTAATAATTCAACGGCCCGTCGTCAATAATTCCTTACATAAACATTCATCAACTCACACATCAGTTGTGGTAAACAAAGGCTCAAGAATGTTTGCTTGACGCTTGTGAGAACCAGTGAGGTTCATTCTCGTGTGTTACGCAGCATGTTTGAGTGTCCGGAAGAGGTTTGTTTTCGTGTGTCAAGCAGTTTCAGTTGAGCTTCTGTTTATGTTAGCTGATCAGTGTTTATATGTGAATAAAAGCCTACATTCAATCTGTTCATCATTTAAAGCGGTCGAGTCTCTTCAGAAAATTTGGAGTAAACCGCTTGATTCATATGGATTAGTTTTACGATCTCTTTATCAACTTTTTGAAGCATCAAAGTGCGTAGCTGTCTATGGAGGGACAGAAAGCTCTCAGATTTCATCAAAAATATCTTAATTTGTGTTCTGAAGATGAACGAAAGTCTTACGGGTGTGAAACGACATGAGGGTGAGTAATTAATGACAGAACTTTATTTTTTTCATTTTATTTGTCTGCATCTCTATCATCCATCTATCTATCTATCTATCTATCTATCTATCTATCTATCTATCTATCTATAGTGTATCTGTCTATCTATCTCTCTGTCTGTCTGTCTGTGCATCCATCCATATTCTAATTCTCATATTCTTCTGTTCATCCATTAGTTCAGACATCTTGCTAACTGGTTGCATCACTAATTGCAGCTCTTTGTTGAATTCAGAGAAATTTATTTTGTTACATAAATTCTCTTCATAGATACAGTACATTATTCATCTGCTGCAGTTTTATTGATTAATAACCTCCATTGAATCCTCAGGGTCCTTTTGTGCATATTGCCAGTATTTGTGCGGCAGTGCTGAGCAGGGTCATGTCCATCTTCACCGGTGTGTATGAGGTAAAAAATCAGCCCCTGTGAGTCATTTGTCTGTGTGTGTGTGTTTGTGTGGCATGAATGTGTGAGCTTCAGAAGCTGCTGACCTTAATTGCTGATCTAAGATCAAGTTACCTCTCATTGGCATATAAATTACCACTCCACACCACAGCCATCACAGGTTATTTTATGAGTTGACAGATGCCAAAACCGGTCTCTGATCAACAGTTAAGAACTGCTTTTGAATGTTATACTCAGTTTAATATTACAATCTGTGTGCGTGTTTAATGTTCATGAATTTAAATATATTCTAGAGACATACTAATTGCATATTTCTCTGCTCTCATTCCCTGTATCCTCATCTTATCCCTGTCTCATTGTCTCTCCCTTAACACCTCATTATTTTTGTCTGTCTGTAATAATAGTGATGGTTTTTTTGGCATGTGTCTTGAATTTGTGTGTCCTGATGCTGTTATTTTAACCCCACCCAAATCACCCAGAATAGTGCCCATGTTCAGGATCTGCTGGTGTGTGCCTGTGCGGTGGGAGTGGCCACCTGTTTCGCAGCCCCAGTGGGAGGCAAGTCACGCCCACTTTTACCCAGCATGCATTGCATTGTACCATGTATATGTATATTCAAAACATAATGTTCATCTCACTTTCATCTCCTTTCTCTTGTTTAGTGTATTTGTGCTTAGTTGGTATGTGTGTAAAGCTTTAGTTTGCCTTTCCTTGCCACATTGAACAAATCCACAAAATTGTTTATTCACTTAATCCTTTTGTTTTTCCTTTGCTTCCCTTTATCCATCATTCCCTTTATTTCTCCTTACATTCGGCTCTACTCTGTCTTCTTATTTCTCTTTCATCTTTACTTCTCTCTCCCTCCCACGCAATGTACCCGCTGACATTCCAAATCTATTCTTCTCTTTACATCCCTTCATCTCCCTCCCCTCTAACACCCTCGTTCTCCTTTTTGCTTTCACCTCAAACTCCCTCTCTCTTTTTCCTCTCTCTCTCTCTTCTGTCTTGGTGTCAGTAGAACCCCTATGGTTATACAGACATACTGACAGTAGGATGTGCTGTTGGGGTGGGCTGCTGTTTTGGGACTCCCCTTGGAGGTAAAAAATCTCCCCTTCTTTCTTTCCCTGTTGATTTCAGTTCCTCTTTCAGCTTGATGCCTGCTGAATAATTAACCTCATCAACTCTTCACAGTTAAAAGCACCCGTGTGTTATAAATTCATATGCTGTGCATGTTTTATGTATCTTAAACAGTGTAGTTTATACTCAGAGGAGAGCATGATAAAGAGGGTGCTAAAACATTTTAAGTACTTTTAGAGAGTGCATGTGGATTTTTAAAAGTGTATGTGTGTGAATGTAAATTCCTTTTGAGCTTGCATAACTCTCAATTTGTTTTTTCTCGTTAAAATTTTGAGGTGAAGTGTAATTTCTTTTTCTTTTTTCTTTTTTCTGATGATGATGATAAAATACTTAGCTTAAAGGGGTCATGAAATGCATTTTCAGGTCTTTATACTATGTATCTGGAGGTTAGCTTATGACGCTAGCAAAGTTTTTAGCGCCAACAATTCAAATGTTTGTAAAAACTGATCTTTTTCTATCCTCATTTTCAATCTCTGTCAAGATGACTACATTTCAAGGGGATTTTACATTTTCCAGAAATGCATGTAAACGCCCACTGCCATGATTGTCGAATTTAATTGCACAGTATCCATGTAACCACGTGTATATATACATACAGCATAAACTACACCGACATATATTGAACTTGACTACGCTTTCTTCATACAATATATTAAAATTCAACTAAAGAAAACATTGTTATTTCCATGTATGTACTGATTTGATTAGCAACACTCAATGACACACTTGGTCTCATAATAGCGTTAAACGCTGCTAAACATTTATTACAAAGACACTTATAGATTATAAAAAATTGACCTACCGGCATTGCCTCAGAGGACAAAATATTTGGCACTGCCGGAGATTTCAGCACAAAATATTTAGAAAAATTGGCAGCACAAAGAGCATAATTAAGAAAACAGTCTGGTGTGAAATGACACAAACAAAAAATAAACTTCAGCCATCTATTTCTAATACTTTGTTCTTTTGGAAGAGTATATCCAGTTTTTGGAGGTGCAGTTTGTCTACATCCAAGGGCAGAACGACTTTGGACGGTCTTTCTCGACATCTCACAACTGTATCTGAGTGAGAGAAAATCGTGATCCTGGCATTTCAGAAGGGTGGAAAACAAAAATTCATATTTTAAAATGGGGAGTTAGCTTTGAGGTATGATACTTGGCAGTATGTATTTATTGCAGTATGTATTTATTGTAGCGTAACCTCTTATATGTGTAAATATCAAGGACATTTTGATTTTCCATTTCATGACCCCTTTAACATCCAGAAAGATCTATAAACAATTGAGGTGAATTTCCCAAAACAGTGTAAACACTGTGGCGGCAATATTACTCTTATTATTACTATTATAATATTATCACAGAGTGCAACAGTGGCCATCCATATTTTTATTTTTCAGTGGCCTTGGTTCCAGAAGTATTTTTCCCATAGAGATTTTAAAAAAGTCTTTGTTAAAGAGCTGAAAGACATGAACCAGACCAATCAGCTGTTAGGTGAATCACAACAAAGTATTTGAAAATCAGACAAAAGACAAATGTACAGGAATGTTTTTAACAGCTTTAATGAGAGAACCACAGTCTCATGAAGCATTGTGAAAGACACTCTAATTGAAAACGGAAAAATATAAAACTTAATAAAAAAAGTTGAAATAATGCGGACTAGTGGCTTCAACAGAAGCAAATACCATTGATTAACAACCTCGTAGCTCATAGAAGGTCTGTCCTTAAAGGATTATTTTTGTTATTGTTAAAAAAGATTGAGAAAATGAGTGGGATTTGTATTGTATTGCACTCTTTAGACCTTAGTCAGGGTAGTGCCATTTTTCATTTTTGACAAAAATGAAAACAAGACTAAAGTGTAGAAGTATGGGATAGAAGTATGTTCAATGGATTGTACTGTTGTTTAAATACATAATTGTTCAGCTGATGAAACATCTTTCCAAAAGACTTTCAGTAGAGGAACACTCCATAAAACAGTTTTGAAAGTTTTGAAAATTACATGTGATTGGGTACCTTTGTACATTGCATGCTATTGTAAAAGACTGTAAGTCTGTCCCTCACAGCCTTGTTTTCATCCACATAAAATGGCGTCTACCCTGACTAAGGTCTATTACTATAGTGGTTTGTTTGTGCATCTTGACCAGCCTGACACAGCAGCCAATTCAAAAAATCACTTCTCAAATGGTTTTGAACCCTTTGTTCTATAAAAATGAAACCTAAGACACCTGATTCCTCTCAACATGCTGATTACATTCAACATCTTATATTAAGACTCTGCCCATTACAGTAGAGTACACACACACACACACACACAAAGACTGAACATAATTTTTTTTATTAATCTTTGTTCAAAAGTTACGATGTCGTAAACTTAACGATGTCGATCCAAAATTGGTTCAAAGGCTGTCTTTGATGAATCAAAACGAAACTCGGTCTGCTTCATCTGAACCATGTTCTGAGGGTCTATGCCAAATTTGAGAACAGCACCACCTACAGGTCATGAGATCTGAAAAAAATTGCTATGTTTGCTCGTAACTTTTGAACAGTTTGTCAGAAAATCTTGGTCTCTATAGATTCCTTGTGTCATGCCAAATCTGTGGATATGGATTTTGTCAGGATCGGACGAACTAGCGGTCCGCCATTTTGAAATTTCCCATAAATTGCAATATCATTTAAACTATTTGATATATTGGCACAATCATACAGTAGACAGCATGTCCTGAAGGTACCTGAGAAGTTTGAATACAGCACCACCTAGTGTTCCAGAGATATGTTTTTGTTTTTTTGTTTTTGTTTTTTTTTTTTGCAACAATGCTCGAAATTTTGTTTTGTTTGTTTTTTGTTCTCTGTGTCGTTATGTTCCTTGGTTTATGCCAATTCCAACGATATCTCATTTGTCATTTTCCATCAATTTGCCTATCCGCCATATTGAAGTAATTGAAAAATGGTTTTTCGCTACTCCTACAAATTTTGCCCAAAATCTGACCAAGATGATCTTTGGACCGAGCCGCACAGAAATTACCGGATGGATTTTTGATATTTGCTACCGTTCCCGAGAAATACCTTTCTGAAGTCGACCATCGCTGGGTTTGTTGTCCTATTCTAAATAGCTTAGCATGCTAATTCTTTATAATGTGGCCATAAGCTACATTAGTGGCTAAATTAGCTTAGCATGCTAACCAGTTAACATGCTAACTGATGCCATTCTTGCCTTGAAACCTCTTTTCGGTAATATGGAAAACGTGTGTCCTCTGTGGCGCACTGTGATAAGCGACAAGCCCAAAACCTTTCAGGTCATGGGTTCGAATGCTGTGTGGAACATGCCCAGACCACAAGAGGTTCTGTTGCCAGAAATTGTACAAAAGTTGCTTCTGTTTCAGACATTGCTTAAAATAAAAGCAGTGCATTTATACATAAAATCTTAATAGTGTTTTGTGCTTTTGAGATTCACATTGTAGAGCCTTTGACTGTTTAGTGTGATCCACTTTGATGTGCTTGCTGTGATTGTTATGCTTGCTGTACTTGCTTGTGCTTAAAATGCTTGCAGTTGCAGTGGTTGCTGTGCTTGAGGTGCCTTCGGGGCTTGGCCCCCATTGCTGCTTGCAGTTATATTTTTAAATTATTGTTAATTAACAATCTATTTATTATTTATTGATTTATCATTATTTATTAAATATTATTTATGAATTGTTGTTGTTATTACCTTTCACCTCTTTTGCACCCTTCTGTTCTCTAAATTGCTTTCTCTGCTTTTATTTAACTTCCTTTTTTTATCTATATTTATTCTTGCTCTCTCTGTCTCCCAGGTGTGTTGTTCAGTATTGAGGTCACGTCAACATATTTTGCAGTGAGGAATTACTGGAGAGGATATTTCGCTGCCACATTCAGTGCCTTCATTTTCCGAGTGCTGTCAGTGTGGAACAAAGATTCCGGTGAGAGACACACACACACACACACAAGCAGATATGATAAATGAATAATAAATTAATTTCATGGTATATGTCAAGCTGTCCACTGCTTACGATTTCTATAAATGAAATACATTATACAACATTTAGTTTCAGTCCTCAATTTTGATAAGCCAAGGAGTGTTTCAAAAGTGCTGATGTACAATCCAGCAGCACTGGGATGTTTGTATCACTCTCTGTTTGCAGTCTGTGTATGAGTGGTGGGGAATTTTTGCGGGTTACTTTGTTACACCAGTAGATGAGTGAGTCACTGAATCATTCACTCTACTCTAATCATTATCCTACTTTACCTTCATTTGGAATGGTTTTCATTTGAGGAGCAAAAATAGACAAAGTAACTGGCAATATCACACATTCAATCTTAGTGTTGTTCTGAAAGGGTTAGTTCACCCAAAAATGAAAATTCTGTCATTAATTACTCACCCTCATGTCGTTCCACACCCGTAAGACCTTCGTTCATCTTCGGAACACAAATTAAGATTTTTTTTTTATAAAATCTGATGGCTCAGTGAGGCCTGCATTGCCAGCAAGATAATTAACACTTTCAGATGACCAGAAAGCTACTAAAGACATATTTAAAACAGTTCATGTGACTACAGTGGTTCAACCTTAATGTTATGAAGCGACGAGAATACTTTTTGTGTGCCAAAAAAACAAAATAACGACTTTATTCAACAATATCTAGTGATGGGCGATTTCAAAACACTGCTTCATGAAGCTTTACGAATCTTTTGTTTTGAATCAGTGGTTCGGAGCGTGTATCAAACTGCTAAAGTCACGTGATTTCAGTAAACGAGGCTTCGTTACGTTATAAGTGTTTCGAAATTTTAATGGTTCACCACTGGGGGGTGTGATTTTGGCAGTTTGATACACGCTCCGAACCACTGATCCGAAACAAAAGATTCGTAAAGCTTCGAAGCTTAAGGTTGAACCACTGTAGTCACATGAACTGTTTTAAATATGTGTTTAGTAGCTTTCTGGGCATCTGAAAGTGTTAATTATCTTGCTGGCCTTGCAGGCCTCACTGAGCCATCGGATTTTATCAAAAATATCTTAATTTGTGTTCTAGAGTTGAATGAAGGTCTTACGGGTGTGGAACAACATGAGGGTGAGTAATTAATGACAGAATTTTCATTTTTGGGTGAACTAACCCTTGAATATCAGCACTGATCAGCACTTGTGTGATTTTGCTTGAATATGAATTGGATATGAATATGAATATGAAATGGTTTTCTTTTCCACAGTCACGATAACAGCACTGTTTCGTACAAACTTCCGTATGGACTTCCCTTTTGACCTGCAGGAACTGCCAGCTTTTGCAATAATCGGGTGTGTGGGTTAGTTTATGTGCATGTATGTATGTTTGTTTATATATCATATATGCATACTTGCCCTCCTAAAAAAACTCTTTAACATAAATATCATTGATAGAAAATGTTTTATAAAAATGTTGTATCTTCAAATACTGTAGATGTTTCCATTTATGTTCCCTAGCTGATATATTTCAAAATGTGTGTGTGTGTGTGTGTGTGTGTGTGTGTGTGTAGGATCTCATGTGGGTTTCTAGGGGCGTTCTTTGTCTATCTGAACAGACAAGTTGTTCTGATCATGAGGAGACCGACGGCTCTTACGCGCTTTCTCACAAAACAGCAAGTCACCAATTACACATAAATAAACAATTTTTTAATCAAATGTTTTTACTGTTCTATACTTACTTATTATTCCACTATTTCACTTGTATTGCATATGACATTAAAAACAACATTAATAACTTCAAAACATCATTATAACACACCATCACAGTAGTAATTAATTACATCTGTGTGTGTTTGTTTGTTGTAGCCGGTTGATTTACCCTGGTGCCGTGACACTAATTATATCCTCCTTCACATTTCCTCCGGGCTTCGGCCAGTTCATGGCTGGAGAGGTGTGTATTTAATTTTTAAGTAGACATCCATAGAGCAGTGTTACTCAAACTTAACCAGTTTTTGTTTGCAAGAGACAATTTTTAAAAACAGCCTTTGAACATGCACCAAATTATTGATGTAATAGTGTTGCTTTAGAATTGAGATTTTAAAAGTGCTCTCAGTAAGGTTTTCTTATATTTTACTTTGCTTGTTCATCTTTGTAGTTTGTTTTTATATTGAGACCAAGTTTGATTGCTGAACTTAAAGGGTTAGTTCACCCAAAAAAAAAAAAAAGAAATTCTGTCATTAATTACTCACCCTCATGTCGTTCCACACCCGTAAGACCTTCATTCATCTTCAGAACGCAAATTAAGATATTTTGATAAAATCCGATGGCTCAGTGAGGCCTGATGGTCGATTTCAAAACACTGCTTCATAAGGCTTCGAAGCTTTACGAATCTTTTGTTTCAAATCAGTGGTTCGGAGCATGTATCAAACTGCCAAAGTCACGTGATTTCAGTAAACGAGGCTTCGTTACGTCATAAGTGTTTCGAAATTCAATGGTTCACCACTGGGGGGCGTGACTTTGGCAGTTTGATACACGTGCCGAACCACCGATTTGAAACAAAAGATTCGTAAAGCTTCGAAGCTTCATTAAGCAGTGTTTTGAAATCGACCATGGCACACAAAAAGTATTCTCGTCACTTCATAACATTATGGTTGAACCACTGTAGTCACATGAACTGTTTTAAATATGTCTTTAGTAGCTTTCTGGGCATTTGAAATTATTAATTATCTTGCTGGCAATAGAGGCCTCACTGAGCCATCGGCTTTTATCAAAATATCTTAATTTGTATTCCGAAGATGAATGAAGGTCTTACGGGTTTGGAACAACATGAGGGTGAGTAATTAATGACATAATTTTCATTTTTGGGTAAACTAACCCTTTAACACCGAACCTGTTTGTGATAGGTCTCCGTTTTGTTCATTTTCATGGATTTGTATGCGCTTGGCACTTGAAGTTGACTCTTACTTAGTTGTTATGTTGTATGTACTGTATATTGTGCTTGTTATATTGTTTGGTTTGTTTGTTCATTTAGATTTACTTTTATGCTTAAGCTAAAGTTTATGTCAAGGAAACATTATTATTATTATTATTACTGTTATCTATTGAACGTCACGCATGACATGTGGATGAAAAAAAATGGATATTGTAGCTACAAATGAAGAATTAATTCCCACAATTTATTAATTCATGGCCACGTTTTATTAATTTGTTCTCGTTTTAGTTAAATCATTGGCCACGTTGTACTAATTTATTCCCTAATTTTAATTTAGTTAAATTGTAGCCACAGTACCTGGTTTTCCCCCAACATGTTATGTGCAGGTCTTCGTAATTATTGGTAATTCTTGACACATCGAAACGACTGGTCTTGTGACCCCAACATGGCGGCACCCATAAGGGGGTGACACACTAGATTCTTCATCTCATTTGGAGTATTCATCATATTTTTGTGTAAAACTAGTAATTTAAAATTACTGAGCGCACCTTAAAATTGAGATTACATCTTTGCGCAGTTCCAACACCATTCTATAAGAGAAAATGTTTTCACTTTCTGAATATGTCAACTTCATTTTAACTAAATTTAGCCTAGATAAGCTAGTTTATTGAGCCACAACACTGCCATTAAAGAGCCGCAATAGAGCAAGAAAGCATCTGCTGTTTCCCTGATACATCATGAAAGAGTCCTTAGGTAGTCTTTCGTATGTGGAGTCTCTGTTTAAGGTTTCTCTTTTGTCACACAGCTGATGCCCAGAGAGTGCATTAATTCACTATTTGATAACTTCACTTGGACAAAGATCTGGGGTTCACCGGCTCCTCCTGGATTGGGTCGCTCTGCTGCTTGGCTCCACCCACAAGTCAGCGTCTTCGTTATCCTCCTCCTCTTCTTTGTCATGAAGGTGCTTATCCATTGTTTGACTGCTAGGGAAAGATTTCTATAACCAAGTTACATAACGTATGCTGTGCTAATTTCCATTTCCTCCCCCGTTCACACATAGTTCTGGATGTCTGCGGTCTCTACAACAATGCCGGTCCCTTCTGGAGCTTTCATGCCTGTTTTTATATTGGGTCAGTCATTCTTTTCTCTTTTTTAAAGCATAAAATGTAACTTTTTGATGTTTTTTGAATGGTACTAAAAGGCCTTTTACTTGCTAAAAAAGTATGAGCTATCAATCAGAGGACAGAAGGCATGTAGATGATTGTGTTACAACAGGTTTCTCAGATTTTAGACATTTTTGTCAAATTTGTGTATAGGTTTAAAATAATTACATAATGAGATAATACATATCATAATTTTAATTGTAATGTGACTGAGATAATATGATAATGGTTCTGAAACAAGCAGGAGCAGCATTCGGCCGTTTGGTGGGTGAGATCATGGCCACGCTTTTCCCAAACGGAATTCTGTTTGATGGGATCGTGTACCAAATCCTGCCTGGAGGCTACGCAGTGATAGGTCTGCAAATATTCCCCTTCCAGCCAATCCTTCACACCCCTAAAATCCGTTTTTACTCTTATAGTAGCAGATTTATACTTCTCATATGCTTCCCCTTTCAAATTTTCGAAATTGGACCCTTTGCTTGTCCGTGTGTGTGTGTGTGTGTGTGTGTGTGTGTGTAGGGGCAGCAGCTATGACAGGAGCTGTCACACACACTGTTTCAACTGCAGTGATCTGTTTTGAACTGACGGGTCAAATCTCACACATCCTGCCCATGATGGTGGCCGTGATTCTTGCCAACATGGTGGCACAGGGTCTACAGCCTTCTCTTTATGACTCCATCATTCAAGTCAAAAAGCTGCCCTATCTCCCAGAGCTCGGCATTGGCCACATCAGGTACTGCTACTAGACCTCTGGAGACTGGTATATTTAGATACGATATTGGATCTGAATTGATGATAGTGTTTCCCTTTCAAACATAATTTCTTTAGAGGTTTATTGGATGACTTTGCTCTTCATGTCCCACACAAGGGAAATGAAAAAAATGATGGACAGAAACTACCTTGGCTCTTGACATCAAATATGTGTCTCTCTCTTTTTCTGCATGGCAGTAAATATAATATCTTTGTGGAGGACATCATGGTGAAGAAAATAAAGTTTCTGTCACCTCAGTCCACTTACAGAGAGCTGAAAGAACTCCTGGAGTCCACGTCTCTCAAAACCATCCCGCTCGTTGACTCCAAAGGTCTGTGTTGGGTGAACAAAAACAATTATGTGGAAAAAATCATTATTATATTTTATATATATATATATATATATATATATATAAAGTCACATTGTACAAAAAATAAAGTCGCAATTATAAGAAATAGTTGCAGTTGTGAAATACAAAGTCACATTGTGCAATATTAGGAGAAATAGTCGCAATCAGGAGAAACAGATGTAAAGTCACTCTGAAGATGTTCCGTTGTAATTGTGAGAAGAAGTTCAGAATAATAAATAGTCAGATTATGAGAAATAAAGTCAGTTACAAGAAAAAAAAACATTCTCAGTTATGATATATAAAGTCACATTATCAAATATAAAGTTACAATTAACTTGTTCCCTGCACCAGCGCCAGTATTTTAATTTTATTTTTTTTATCATTTTCAGAAAATTTTCATGGCCCCCAGAATATTTTGTTGTATGAATATTTTAACATACAATATATCAAAAGACAGAACAGACAAAAAAATTATTCTAGCTTCATGCATTCTTTTTTTTTTATCAACATTTATGTGATAAGTTTAATAAAAAGCAACATTTTGAACAAAAAGCTGAGAAAATCGTGTGGTTGTCAAAAACTCAGTCCAGATCAGATTCAAAATGATGATCAAAACATAGATTGAGTAGATCGAGTCCAACAACACCCCCAAAGCTTGCACAGTCATATACCTTTTTGTGGGTTTGACATTTCATTCGGTAATGTTTGGCAGTTTTGATTTATATGCTGTTAAATGTTGGATGATCACGTTAGACTACATGCACGTAAGCAATGCTTGTTTCTGCTTCTTATTCACGTGTTTTGATCTGGAGATTCTTTACTATTTCAGAAGATGCGTAATATCGCTTCCTTCCATATAACTGTGAAAACATGGATTGCCAGAAAATTCTGTCAAGTGTTGTGTTATAAATGATGGAAAATTCTGTCAATGGCAGGGAAGCGTTGTCTCATAAATGACGGAAAATTCTGTCAATGGCAGGGAAGCATTGTCTGCCATTCTCATTTTCGCCGCAAAGTAAAAAATAAAAAATATTGTGAGAGAAAGTTAAATTGAGAGGTTAAAAAAGTTAAAAATAAAAGAAGTTAAAAATAATAGTCATATTGTCATATTATTTATTTTTTGCAATCGCAAAAAATGAGTCACAATTGTGAGTTATAAAGTCACCTTGCAAGATGTGATGTCACATTGTGAGAAAAAAAGTTGCAGTTACCTTTTTGTTTCTCATCGTATTTCTCGTGAAGCTGGTTGACCAAAGATGTCTTGCTGGTTTACCTAGTTAAAAAGCTAGTTAATATATGCTGATTACCAACTAAGCTAGACTTTTTAACAGGATTTTGTAATGTGTAGGGGTGTGATGATTCCTGCGAATATTTGAAATTGATGAAAAAATGTCAATTCTTTTCCCATGCCCAGAGTCAATGATTCTGTTGGGCTCAATTGAGAGATGTGAACTTCAGGCCGCCTTTGATTGGTGGCTCTCAGCCGAGAGACGGGTTTATACCCGAGGTGAGGGCGTGCCGAGCCCGGGGTCACCGGTCAGCTGGCAGTCCTTCGCCTTCGTGGATGAGGAGGTTGGAGAGGAGAATGGAGACAAGGTGAGAGGAGCTCCAGAAGTATTCTCACACACTGCTGTTCCTAGAAGGCCACCTAAGAGAATGTCTTTGTTTTCTTTTTGTTTTGCTCAGAGGTGGATTTTAAGTTCTCTGATCTGACATCAATAAGCAGAGCTTTGTGCCAAATAAATGTTCTTTTTTGAAAATCAAGCAAATTATCTGAGTGTACTAATTTTACACTGTTACTAAAATGATTAACAGGGTAACACAGTCTCTGAAGAGTGTAACGGCCCACTGGGGTCCTCTAAAACCACAGACATCTCCACTAATCACACCACATCTGGTGAGTTTATACCCATTGTTACCTGGCAACAAGTTCTCAAAGGTTTTAGCTAATCGACACCCAACTCTACACCAACTCACCATACTTTGTGTTAGAACGCATTCATGGAGCTCATTCATTCCAGCTAAATGTTTACCAAAAGAGGTTTATGATATCAACACTGGCCTGTTTAAGTTGATTGATTGATTCTTTGATTCATAACAGGTGCCCTGCAGTCCATGAGGAGGACACTTCATCGTCTTTTCTCCTCATCTTCCTCATCAGGGCAGACTGAGCCAGAGGTGTGTCTTTTAACATGATTGTCACTTACCAAGACAGCACAACCTAGAGATGTGTCTCTTACTGAAAACATGAAGTTAACATGAGTGCATTTTAAAGCAGAAAATCATCTATGATATGCTGTTTATTACCTCAGACAATAATTTGATCCCTTTTTTATCTCTCATAAAACAAACAAACTCTTGTGTACAGTGATGGACCTACAGTGGAAGTCTGTTAACGCATTACAGGTTTATCGGGTTTACATTGTACATACATTTATTTTTTATAGCGCACAATACACATTGTTTCAAAGCAGCTTTCCAGGCAATCATGATGTTAATATTTATAATACCCTAATGTCTTCATACCTTATAGTCGCATTTAGCAGATTAGAGTTGGGCGATAATATAGTTTACATTTTGTGACAAAACAAACAACCAAGCAGTTGAGATGAAATTTTATATATATATTGGGACTGTCAAGCGATGACATTTTTTAACCTAATTAATTGCATGATGTGCTGATTAATTCATCTAATTAATCGCAAATTAATTGCACATCAAATTTGGCAGAGAAATTAGCCCCAAACGATAATTTAAAGTCATTATTGTGTTAAATGAGAAAAGCATCAAATAGACATTACAAAAAGTAGCTTTAGAAAAAAATCTTTTATTTTGATTCAACGTAGAATTTATTACACAAAAACTTTTAGGCTTCAACGGCCATGACGGGTGAGTGATGACAGAATTTTCATGTTTGGGTGAACTATACGTTCAATGGGGTTTTTTATTAATATGGAAATATGAGGGAAAAAAATGAAAGATACTCTAAATAAGAAACAAAAACTACCAGTAGGTGGCGGTAAATGTCTAAATGAGTAAAGCCGCAGTCACACTAAACTTTGAGCATCTGAAATTTCTTTGGACACTGTAACGAATCGTTAATTCACGGATGAAGTAAACTGCTCTCTTTATGAATGGGCCATTGAATCATTGGTTCACCCGATTGATTCGCTCAAAACATGCATTCATTCAGAAATTAAGCAACGCTGTGTGTTGCACGGAGACGCACGACAGTTCTGCTCTGGCTTTATAGGTAATATTTTTTTATTTATTTTGATAAATTGAGAAAAACAGACAATATTGTGTCTAAAATATAACACCATATTAACTTCCTATGTATTTTGCACTCATGTGATATTGCACTCGTTACTTGTGTATATCATGATATAGAAATATGCGACAAAAACTCTACCACTGGAATATAGTTAAAAATAAATAAATAATAATAATAATCAAACCAGCAAACAAAAAAGAGCAATTACATAATTGCCTAACATTATAGATTCACAATATTTAATTATCATCTATATTTTCATACAATATCCATCTCTCCTAGTATTTAAAATTTTAAATTTTTTAAAATAGATTTTAACACATTTTAAATGTAGATGGAGACAAATCTCGCATTTTTATATTCTTGCCTTGTAAAAGCTGGTTGTGACACATTTTGTCCTTTTCACTTCACTGAGAAGACGGTTTTCACATCAGCAGTTATCAGCTCTCGCCGGCAGGTGGCGTCAAATATGCTGTGTGGGGCATTTGAAGTCGCAAAACCAGAATGAAAAATTTAAGGGGTTATTTTTACTCTGAATTATGATGTTATCCTCCAAACATTCATGTACTACTTCTAACACTCCGTCTACCTCTCATTCCTCTGTATTTTCTGTCTCTCTGTAGAGTCCTGCAGCTCCTCCTGTAGCTGATAACATGACTCCTGAAGAGGTAGAGTGATGAATTGATTTATTACCACTGCAGTTCAGACAGACGGCCACAATTAGCACATCAATTCCAGAGCGATCTGTGAGCTGTCAGTCACTCGTAGTGACATCTTGACCCTGATTATGTTGTATTGGGCTGTTCAGATCAAAGCCTGGGAAGAGGAAGAGCTGGATAAGCCGATTGACATTGATCAGATCCGTGTTGACCCCTCACCTTTTCAGCTGGTTGAGAGAACATCTTTGCATAAGGTAATCCACAATCCGATTGAGATCGCATATGAAATACTGTGTATTATGCTGAGGATTTATGTCTTTCCAAGTGAATCATGAATTAGTCTTTTATCTGTTTGTGAATGTCAGTCCAAAGCTCTCATTATTTCATGCCCTCAGGGAAATGTGTTTTTCGTTAAAAAACAACTTCATTATATCCTGCATTCAGGAGTTTACATATATAGGCCCCAAAACTTAAAAATACATTTAAAAAGTGTTAATATATTTTTCCAATTTTTAAAAAACAACAGTATTATATTCTGCATTATTAGAATAAGGATTCTGTATTCTTTTAGAATACATGATTCTATTAAGGATTCCATTAGAATGACAATTCTGTAAATATAATGAAATTTTATTTATATATTTTATTATCTTTATTTATTGTTAATTGTTAATGTTTAATTTAGTTGTTAAATGTTATATAAATGTTATAAATGTTAAGTATTATTTTAACATGATTTTCAAAACATTTTTATTTATATATACAGTATAAAATCACACACGTGTATATATATAAAACATGTTTAAAAGTAATGTTAAAATTAATAAAATATAATATAAAATATATAACTACGTTGGGGTCAGTAAGATTTTAAAAAAATAAATGGATACTTTTATTATTTTTATTCTGCACAAATGAATGAATGAAGGGTTAACTGACTAAAACTGTACTGTGAAACCTTTCACAAATCACACTAGTGAAGTTAAGCACTCAGTGGAGAATTAACTGACTAAAACTGTACTATGAAAGTTTTCACAGATCAGAATAGTGATGTTAGGGACTCAAGGAAGGGTTAACTGACCAAAACTGCACTGTGAAAGATTTCACAAATCAGAATGGTTAAAGATGCAGCGAAGGGTTAATGGAACAAAACCATACTGTGAAACCTTTCACAAATCAGAATAGAGAAGTTAAGCACTCCTGGAAGGGTTAACTGACTAAAACTGTACACTGAAAGCTTTCACAAATCAGGGGTGCGTTTCCCAAAAGCATCGTTAGCCAACTAAGATCGCAAGTTCCGTCGTTATTAACATACACTATATTGCCAAAAGTATTGGGACACCCCTCCAAATCATTGAATTCAGGTGTTCCAATCACTTCCATGGCCACAGGTGTATAAAATCAAGCACCTAGGCATGCAGACTGCTTCTACAAACATTTGTGAAAGAATGGGTCGCTCTCAGGAGCTCAGTGAATTCAAGCGTGGTACCGTGATAGGTTGCCACCTGTGCAATAAGTCCATTCGTGAAATTTCCTCACTACTAAATATTCCACGGTCAACTGTTAGTGGTACCATAACAAAGTGGAAGTGATTGGGAACAACAGCAACTCAGCCATGAAGTAGTAGGCCACGTAAAATCACAAAGCGGGGTCAGCGCATGCTGAGGCACACAGTGTGCAGAAGTCGCCAACTTTCTGCAGAGTCAATAGCTACAGACCTCCAAACTTTGTGTGGCCTTCAGATTAGCTCAAGAACAGTGCGTAGAGAGCTTCATGGAATGGGTTTCCATGGCCGAGCAGCTGCATCCAAGCCTTACATCACCAAGTGCAATGCAAAGCGTCGGATGCAGTGGTGTAAAGCACGCCGCCACTGGACTCTAGAGCAGTGGAGACGTGTTCTCTGGAGTGACGAATCACGCTTCTCTGTCTGGCAATCCCATGGATAAGTCTGGGTTTGGCGGTTGCCAGGAGAACGGTACTTGCCTGACTGCATTGTGCCAAGTGTAAAGTTTGGTGGAGGGGGGATTATGGTGTGGGGTTGTTTTTCAGGGGTTGGGCTTGGCCCCTTAGTTCCAGTGAAAGGAACTCTTAATGCTTCAGCATACCAAGTACTCCCAACTTTGTGAGAACAGTTTTGGGATGGCCCCTTCCTGTTCCAACATGACTGCGCACCAGTGCACAAAGCAAGGTCCATAAAGACATGGATGAGCGAGTTTGCTGCGGAGGAACTTGACTGGCCTGCACAGAGTCCTGACCTCAACCCGATAGAACGCCTTTGGGATGAATTAGAGCGGAGACTGCGAGCCAGGCCTTCTCTCCAACATCACTGCCTGACCTCACAAATGCGCTTCTAGAAGAATGGTCAAAAATTCCCATAAACACACTCCTAAACTTTGTGGAAAGCCTTCCCAGAAGAGTTGAGGCTGTTATAGCTGCAAAGGGTGGACCAACTCCATATTAAACCCTACGGCTTAAGAATGGGACGTCATTAAAGTTCATCTGCACGTAAAGGCAGGCGTCCCAGAACTTTTGGCAATATAGTGAAGTTCAAGGATTTGGTGTTTCCCGAAATCATAGTTCAAACAAACATTCGTAAACTGCATCGCAAACTTGTGTGGTTGCAACGACAGCTCTCGAGCTGTGGTTAGTATAGTTTCTTGTTTTTATGACATGTGGACTTAATAAATTGTTATCTTGAGCAAAATAAACAAGCTGACATTAAGTACAATGCATATCTTTTATTTCGAATATATACAAATGTCATTTACATATTTTAGTTTGTCGTGAGATTTGAAGCACCGTTTTTGAAGAGTGCGCATGTGCGTACGTGTTCTGATACGTAAGAATTACGTAAATTTATGATTGAATCTGGAAATGAAGCAAAATAACTGAGAAAAAAGAGAATTAGTCCTCAGATGCCATGTCCATAATTTATAGCAAAATAAAGCATTAATTCGATCTCAAAAGGATTCATTTAAAGAAGTTATTACTCACCACCTGCGTGATTTCATTCACCAACGTGGCTGAACGACAGGTTTGCGACAATACGGTTTCGGGAAACAGTCGTGACTAGCTAGTTGATTTGTTCAATGATGCATCGTACTATGGTAGTTAAGCAGCGAGTTACATCGTTGTATGGGAAACGCACCCCAGAATAGTAGTGATGTTAGGGACTCAGTGAAGGGTTAACTGACCAGATCTGTACTCTGAAACTTTTCACAAATCTGAATAGTGATGTTAGGGACTCAGAGAAGGGTTAACTGACAAAAACTATAATTTGAAAGATTTCTCAAATCAGAATAGTGAAGTTAAGGATTCAGGAAAGGGTTACCTGACAAAAACATTACTGTTAAACCTTTCACAAATCAGAATAGTGAAGTTAAGCACTCAAGGAACTGACAAAAAATGTATTGTGAAATATTTCACAAATCACAAATAGTCTTTCTGAGCCTAATATGACCCAACTAGATGATCATTTTTAAACTTATAAGCTGATTTATCTAATGGCTTGGACCGTTATTCATTGGCGCAACCTGTTTGTCATTATTACACAAGAAAAAGAGGACAGAGCAGTGATAAACACTGAAATGCAATGAAATGCGATTGTGAATGTTTTCACAAATCAGGCTTAAATTTAAAACAAGTGATTTTGTATTAACGTGGTCTGCGTGTTTATTGGAAATAGATGTTAAACATGAAGAACGCCTATTTTTCACATTCCTGGCTAGCAGAATTAATAAGGGGTTTATGGTCAAGTGCTTTGCTGTGAAAAAAAATCACAAATCAAGCAGATCAAGATAACACTGGAGTCAGTCTTCTAAGTGTCCAACTTTTGGAGCTATATGCATTATAAAATGATTTAAATTAAAATATTTAACGCAATTAACACCGCATCCGTTTTTTTTTCCTGGCATCCCTTGGCTAGCATTACATTATATGATCACGCTGTCATTAATTCGGCTCTGTGTTCACTGACCCAAAACGCACACAGAAAGCCATTCTAGACAGCGCGCCAGTACTGCATTGAGTTCTCTTTCACGCTTGAATAGACAGAAACACAAAATTATGTCGAAATGCCCATAATTGACGAGCATCCGCGTAAGCACAGTCTTAAATGAGTTAAAAAGTCTTAAATGACCGTAAAGAGTTGTGAGAACATCGGACGTGTGTCAGATCCGCATCATGTGTGTCAGCTCTTAAAGTGACAGCAGCCTAATATACCTGCTGCTGTCATTAATGGTAATCAAACAATTACAAAAAAACACAGATAACACAACTCACAGCTTTTGACTGAATAACTTTTGTAGCTTTAATAAGGATTAATCTATATATTTTGGCAGAGCAGATAAAAATCAGAACCGTAGAAAAAATCCTTAGTGTTGAGCCCTGCTATATTAAAGGCACAGCTTTTTAAAGCCTATTAAATGTTAAAAATGATGGATCTCAATCATACTGTAATGTTGAATGGCTATAATTAGCCTACTCATTTCATCCCCAGAAATTGAGAAAAATGTATTTACATCAGTAGCTGTATTGGTAACGGTGATAGTGGACTTCATTCACAGTACTTGAAATGAAAGAGATGCCATTATTCAAATATTTAAAATATAACTTCTTTATGTTGTTTCTACATTTCAATGTGAAATTATACAATATAAAAATATAATTATAATGAACATTTTAATGTTTACGATAACGATTATCGCAATTAATTACAGAAAAATGTGTGATTAATTAGTTATAATATATATTAGCACTTATTTATATATATATATATATATATATATATATATAATAATACACACACACACACACACACACACACACACAATTATGTGTTTGCTTGTTCGTTTCAGACTCACACCCTGTTCTCTCTGCTGGGTCTCAGTCATGCATATGTAACCAGTATTGGTAAACTGGTTGGGGTGGTCGCACTAAAAGAGGTAAAGATGATTTACCGCCTGTGTCTATATGTATATTTACATTCTTTCTGTCATATTCTGGTGTTTGTGTAAATAATTCTGCTCCTCTCTCTTTTTCACACCCAGCTCCAGAAAGCAATCGAGGGTTCGACTCGTAGCGGAGTGCGACTGCGTCCCCCTCTGGCCAGTTTCAGAGACGCCAGACGCAAGGCCAAGAAGCCTTCTCATTCCCCTTCCATCCAGTCCTCTCCCACACGGGACAGAGAGCTGTGGAGCGAGGGAGTGAAAAGAGAGACTAAAGACGAGTCAGCTGGTAGTTGTATCCAGACAGCAGAGAAAGAGTGTGATATCGCCATGGGCAACAGCAACAGAAGTACCGTCAGCACCTCTCAGGAGCAATTGCCTTCCCCTTCTTCTTCCACACTCCCTCTGTCCTCTCTTCATTCTGTGCCTGAAGCAGAGGCGGATGCTGATAGAGAGAGTGATGAGGAGCCTTTATAGGTCTATTGTTTTGTAATTTACTCAAATTCAGCCCTCCAGGGGGAGGCAAACCATATTATGGTGCTGCCTTTGAGCCCAGCATGGGCTGTCGGACTTGTTGGCTGATTCTCTACTCTCCGGACAGGACTCTTTCATTCTAAATGTTTTTATTCAGTTAAGTTTCTTTTGCTGTCTATTACATTTGTACATATGGACGGTCTGACACATCTCACTGAATGTCTTCCCCCCACATTGACAATCCATCCCAGTGTTTGTCTGCTGTACTTCATATTATATCTCTGTAAAAAAGTGAAAATGTTTGTAAAAATGAAAGATTTATTACCTTAAGCTATTTATACCTGATCTGACCCTTAAAAACTTCTTATCTTGGTGTAACCCAATGCATTCAGGTTAATTCTTTCATACTAAATATTTTGTCTTGCTCATTTAAATGTTGCCACATGAAGCACATTTTACACTTGGGTTAAAAACAACCCAAGTTGGGTTGAAAATGGACAAACCCAGCGGTTGGGTTAAATGTTTGCCCAACCATTGGGTAGTTTTATTTAACTCATCTATTGTTTAAAAATTACTGTACTGTTTTCTTAAAATGAACCTAAAGTATGTTGGAAATGACCATTTATTAATATGTGTAATAAATGAACATTTATAAATAAGTTTAATTAATAATAATTAAACAATAAACATTTATTAAATTGCTTATTAATAAATGTTCACCTTTTGATTATTATTGTTGCCTCTTATAATTATGTGTCTGATTTTTAATTTCCAACCTATTTTAGGTTCATTTTAAGCCAGCCATATAGTAATTTTTAAACAATAGTTGAGTTAAATAAAACCGCCCAGCATGATGGGCAAACATTTAACCCAACCTCGGGGTTTGTCCATTTTCAATCCAACTTGTGTTGTTTTTAACCCAGCATTTAGGTTTAATCCAGCATTAGCATGTAGGTTTCCTTTTTCTTTTCTTTTTCTTTTTTTTTTTTTTTTTACATTGTAGATGTGAAATTTAAAGGAATATTCCAGGTTCAATACAATGTTTTTATTGTTAACTATGACTAAATCTATTATATATCGTTTTTGGTAATTGAAATGAATATGAAATAAAAGAAAAGAAAAAGTTAAGTTCAGATATGTTTAAGTTGAAGTACTAAAATTAGTAAAATTAAAACTGAAATACAAAAAATGAAACGTATAGAAATAAAAAAATAAACTCAGAATCACAAAATTATTAAAATTAAAATAAAAACTGATAATATAAATATAAAAGCCAATTCAAAATGTTAATAAATGCTATAGTGTTATTTTAGTATTATGTACATACTATTATATATAACAATAGTATAATACTAAAATAACACTGGTTTAATGAACAGAATTTGTGACAATATTAATTACTGCAAAAAACAAATTTGTCCATTTTCTTAAAAAAAAAAAAAAAAAGTAAAAATCAGTGTTACAGTGAGGTACTGTAATGTTTGGATTTAAAAGCAGAAATATGTAGAAATATGCAGAAATATGTAAATATTGTACTTTTATAAAAGCACTAACATTAATTTGTCTGTTTAAGCTTGTGTACTTTTTGAGCTGTAAAGTTGTTTTAGGTGATTTTGTCCACATTAAAATCATGTTAATGCATAGTTTTTACACCATATGGCTATAATATTATAATAGTGAATATATTAACATTAAAGGGATAGTTCACCCAAAAATGAAAATTCTGTCATCAGGAAGATATTTGGAAGAACGTTTGTAACCAAACACATCTCACCCCCTATTTGACTACCATAGTATTTTTTTTCTACCATGGTAGTAAATGGGGGGCGAGATCTGCTTGGTTACTAACAAAATTCCAAATTTCTCCCTTTGTGTTCAGCAGAACAAATAAATTCATACAGGTTTTGAACAACTTGAGGGTGAGTAAATGATGACAGAACTTTCATTTTTGGGTGAACTATCCCTTAAATGCATTGCCCCCATTCACTTCCATTGTAAGTGCCTCACTGTAACACAGATTATTATTATTATTATTATATTATTTAAGAAAAAGTTAAATTATTTTGGGGGTTATCAACATTATGCCACAAATTGTGTCCATTGATCTTGTGCTGAACCTGGAATATTCCTTTAATCACTAGTCATTCATTATGAAACAGTTTTGTTTACTACATAATTTAAAGGGATAGTTCACTCAAAAATGAAAATTATCCCATGATTTACTCACCCTCAAGCCATCCTAGGTGTATATGACTATCTTCTTTCAGACGAACACAATCGGAGATATATTTAAAAATATCCTTAGTCCTCCAAGGTTTATAATGGTTGTGAATGGCAGCCCAAATTCTGAAGACAAAAAAATGCATCCATCCATAAAAAAAAAAATGAATCCATTCTACTCCAGTGGGTTAATAAAGGCGAATTCTGAAGCGAATCAATGCGTTTTTGTGTAAGACAAATATCCTTATTTAAAACTTTATAAAGTAAAACAACGAGCTTCCGGCGGGACAGCCATGCGCATTCGACGTCATTGTGGACGTACGTCGAATGCGTATGGCTGTCTCGCCGGAAGCTCGTTATTTTACTTTTAGTTTTAAATAAGGATATTTGTCTTACACAAACGCATCAGTTCACTTCAGAAGGCCTTTATTAACCCACTGGATTCATTTTTTTTTATGGATGGATGAATTTTTTTGTCTTCAAAATTTGGGCTGCCATTCACAACCATTATAAACCTTGGAGGACTAAGTATATTTTAAAATCTCTGATTGTGTTGGTCTGAAAGAAGATAGTCATGCATACACACACATTGAAGGTGAGTAAATCATGGAATAATTTTCATTTTTGGGTGAACTATCCCTTTAAACTGCAAAGTCATTACTTTTATTGTTGAATCTTTGTTTGATTATTCTGATTATTGATGAATATCCGATGAATTTTTATTTGTCTATAATTGTGTTTTAATGGTCTCAATAGCATGCAGACTTTTTTGCCACGTCTTAAAAATACACAAAGTGCGCATTAATGCTTTGTTTGCTTCATTTATTTGTTTCTTCATTATTTTTTGGGAAAAATAAACAAATAGCAATATTCTTGAAGGTCAGGTAGGTGTTTTGTTCGTGCAGGAAAAAGAGATGGGTAAGAGAGAGAGTTCGATGAAGGAAGAGCACATTGGAAGAACCATCTTATAACCTTCAGTAAAGCATGCATAGATATACGTGTCACAGAGCACTTATATCACACCTTTTATAGCTCAGTCAGTCCCACATGAATGGATTTGTGTCTGTATAGCTTGCTGAACATGTTGAATCCATGTATTTCACTGTTAAACAAATTTTATCATGACACTGTTTCTTATCCAAAGTATTACCTTTTCTGAATATCATTCTTCCACCAGACAACACAGGGTTTGAGTAATAGACAGATAACATACGAAGGGAAAGAGAGAGGAGAGAAAGACAAGTACACAAGTTCACAGAAAGAAGGAGAGAGGTAGAAGAAAGGACCAGTTACAGCATCATGCCAACAGACAGTTTTGTAGTGAAAGATGGCAGTAGAATCGTACAAAAAATCCATTTGAAATTAGTTAGTCTGTAAACACAAATGATAAACAACTACATCCAACTAAGTACATTTGGCTTTGTTATTATTTATTCATTCGTATATACCTTATCTTACATAAAAAGCAATAAAAGAGGACATGACATCACTCCTTTGGTTGCAGTAGTATTACCTGGCTTCGTGTGATTGGTATGTTGGTTTAATAGTGATTATGGTTGAAATTTTTGAGGCATTTTTCAGATGGAAAGGTGAAAATATGGTAGTGGGATTAAAGAAATCGCTCTTGAATTGACAATGAATTAATCAGTTGTCAGATCATCCAGAATCATGAATGAGGAACGTAAAGGTCATTTAAAATCCCTAAAATGTGTATGACTTAATAATGTACAGTCAGAGCGTTGGGGTCTTGTTATTTGTTGTCCAGCTGACTGAATATTAATTTGATTCTGAAATTATTTTACAATCTTATCTAATCCTCCACTACAACGTACAATAAGATGAACACTGCAACAACTAATCAGTAAAACTGAAGTCCTCTGAGGTTATTTTCAATACAATCGATAACTGAAATGCAAGATGGCACCAGCTGTGTTTGTATGAAATGAGAAAGAGCGAGTCTGTGATGCGATAAAGATACACAAAAGTAACGCCGGTTTTAGTTATCCAGATAAACTGTCTAGCCTACATCGATGGCAAGACTACAGAAGCTAAAAAAACTATATTTATCTTACAATTCTGACATGCGGGTTTATATCTCAGAATTTTGATTAATATTCTTATAATATCTTGTTTCCGCTGTGGAAAAAAATTAAAAAGTTAATTGCAACATTTATCTCACAATTCTGACATTTTCTTGCACTTTTTTCTATCTCACAATTTTAAAAAATTTTCTCGCAATTTTCTAGTAGAATTGCGAGATATAGGCTAAACTCTGAATTTCGAGGGGGAAAAAATCTGAATTGTAAGATTTAAACAGCATTCTGAGAAAAAAGCCAGAATTGTGACATTACGAGTCGCAATTACAAGTTTATACCTTGCAATTTCGAGATATAAACACAATTGTGAGGGGAAAAAAGTTGCAATTTTTTTTTTTTTTTATTCCCTGGTGGAAACAAACTTCCATTAAAAAAAAAAAAAAAAAAAGTAGGCCTACTTGCTTGTGAGATGACGAGTATTAGCGTGAGAAAATTTCAAGTTCATAACTCATAACTAAGAGTGATGATGTGAACACGTTTTACAAGAAGGAAACTTGTAATTACATAATGACGTGACTGTACTAGCTTTAAATATCAGACTGGCAGTTCTCGAGTCACCACTGAACTGAGAAAACATTTCGAACCCGGACATGTCCGCCGATACTATCTGCTGATACTACTAGAATGCGTGAACTGATCGAGGACTTGAATGAGGGAGTGAAATTAAAGGGTTAGTTCACCCAAAAATGAAAATTCTGTCATTAATTACTCACCCTCATGTCGTTCTACACCCGTAAGACCTTCATTCATCTTCAGAACACAAATTAAGATATTTTTTGATGAAATCCGAGAGCTTTCTGACTCGTCCATAGACAGCAATTTAACCACCACTTTCAAGGTCCAAAAAAGGTACTAAAGACATTGTTAAAACAGTTCATGTGACTGCAGTGGTTCAACCTTAATTTTATGAAGTGACGAGAATACTTTTTTTGCACAAAAACAAAACAAAAATAACGACTTTATTCAACAATATCTTCTCTTCTGTGTCATTCTCCTACGCGGTTTACTTTCTACGTCAGAACGCCGGCTCAGTATTGGCCGACGCTGTTCACATGAACAGAATGACGCATGCGTGTGACGCTGACGCAGGAGGCAGCCAATAATGAGTCAACATACTGACATAGAAAGTAAACTGCGTAGGAGAATGACACATAAGAGAAGATACTATTGAATAAAGTCGTTATTTTTGTTTTGTTTTTGCGCACGAAAAGTATTCTCATCACTTCATAAAATTAAGGTTGAACCACTGCAGTCACATCAACTGTTTTAACAATGTCTTTAGTACCTTTCTGGACCTTTGAAAGTGTCAGTTAAATTGCTCTCTATCATATACCTCTCGGATTTCATCAAAAAATATCTGAATTTGTGTTCTGAAGATGAACGAAGGTCTTACGGGTTTGGAACGACATGAGGGTTAGTAATTAATGACAGATATTTCATTTTTGGGTGAACTAACCCTTTATGTTTCTCTGTAAAAAGATGAGTTGATTGACTACTTTATTCATTTTATACTTTAGACATGCAAAACTTCCACGTTTTGCACGTCATTCTCAAACTCCAATGCAGGAAACGTACTGGTATTGTTATTAAATTAAATAAAATGTAATTTAGCTATATGCACTTACACGTGGATATTTGATATATTGTGTAAACAAACTATTTTTTAATCGGTTCATTGAACTGAACTGTCCTAAATAACCAGTTCGCGGAAAAGAATCATCCTGAATTTGGAACCGTATATTAGCAAACAACTGTGAGAGATGGAAACGTTTAGGTATGACTATCATTTTGCTTCACGAGTCACAAAAAAATCTGAGGAAGATGGATGACCATACATATGACATATTCTCACCAAACCAGAGTGATACCATTACAACAAAAGGTGCATTTATCTCAAAATAACAAATAGATATCATACAGGCTTCAAAGTTAAATCCCTCCCCTATGTAATTCTTAAATAAATAAATGGGCACATATTATTTCATGTGAGCAACTTTTGGAGTTCTGTAGGCTTCACGTAATATAAGAACTTATGACACTGAATAACAGCTTGGACTGCGACATGTAATGACTGTGTGATGTTATATAATATAAAACATTATATTAAAACATTAACCTTATGACATACAATGAGATGTTAAAGAAAATGTTTTATACTGTACACAAAAATCTGTCAGATCTTCCTCTGGAGCCCAGCAATGAAATAATATGTACCCCAACATATACAGGAGGGAGTGCACACAATTCTGTAGAAAAATAAACATTGTCCCAACATTGCATAAATAATCATTAAATAAATAAATTCATTCAAGTCAATACACTTCATATAGCTATTAACGCTATTCTTGCCACCAAGTTTGTATTACACACAATCATCAAAGGTGTACCGCATCCTTCAAAGAAACGGTCATAATAACCAGTAGACTTAGTTGTCTTTTTTTCTTTTTCTTTTTTTTTAATCCTTGGTGAATCATGCATGACATCACAATGCAGAATGATGTAGCTTCTGTTTCTGAAACCGGACTGCTCCGACTTTGGGATGCATATGCTTCACGTCCGTTTACATACAAACACACAGTCAGCACAAAGTTTGTAGCGTCATAGTGACTGTAATAATCAGTGACCATGACAAACAGGAAGACGCCTGTGCAGTTCAAAATTCCAAATGGCCTGAGTTGTTCATAAAGTCACTTTCAACTCGGATCAACGTCCATTTCCATTCTCATTCTGCGGAGACATTTTTCCTTGATATCTTGATAAAGGATATTTACAGTATGTGGATCCAGGTCCTGTTCTATTCTCCCCTTGATATATAGTGAACAGAATTGTAGGCAATGGAATACATATTTTAAATAAGAAATTATGACATGCTTTATTATAAAGAAAATAATCATCAAGAACTTATTAAAAAAAATAAATAAATACGCGTATGAGTCGCTAGCAGGACTGTTCTGAAAAAAAAAAAAAAAAAAAACCTTTACTATAGTATTTTTCTAATTATTATTTTGAGGTTATGAGGCATTACCTATCCATCTTTCTAATCTCAGTGTCATTTATTATGAAAACAAGCTAAGGTTAACAAATAATTTGATTTACGTTCATTTAAAGGTGCAATATGTAGGATTTCTGTCCGCTAGAGGTCGCTAGAGGCCTATTCAAAACAAAGGCGTAGCTTGATGACGGCAAGTTTGAGCGCGGAATCTTGGGACGTGGTCTTCACATCACAGCCGGTGGAAACAATCAGGATAGGACTCAGGAAGAAATCATGTTCATGGATGTGATTATTAACGTTACTGTAGTATGAAGCAGAGCAGGACCGAGTGTTGTGGGAGCTGAACGAGGCCGCTGGAGCGATTGCGCAACACGCCTCACGAGCAGCGGAACTTTTATTATGCCACAGTCGCCGGTCTTTTCCGGTCATGAGTATGAGGTAACGCAGCTCTGTTTATCATATTAGATACATCTGAGTGTGTTGAAAATGTTGTTATAACGTTACTCTGTGCGTTCGCTCGGCGGCTGCTGTGAGACACTTGTTTGAGACACTTCAGTAAGATAGATCGATTTTAGAATATCATATTAAATGCTGATAAATGGCATGCAATTAATTTTAAAACGTATTGTATGATGGAGAAAATGCTGTATTACTGTTACTAAAAATAAAGCTGCATCTGATTATGCTATGTTAGCTACTTGACAAAATAGTGTTTTTCTCTGAGGCATGGTAAAGCATGGTACTCGCAAAAAATCAAGAAAATTAGATTTAAACAATAAGACTAAACGTGTTGAGCTATATAACAATAATTAGTTTTCTGTCTATAAACATAACCAAACAGTTGTTCCCTTGTCTATTAAAACATGTAATATATTAAAGCGTCTTTGGTGTTTCCATGGTTTTTACAAAATAAAACCGGAAACCGAGGGTAACACGGATATGACACAATTGACAGGCGACTCCTCACACGTCCCGGAGCCTTGGTTAAAATTGCAATTTTCTCACGATTTACAAATAGTTGGAAACATTTGGGATATTGTAAGTACTCAAGTGAACAAAATATATAACACTGGCCTAGTGGTTTTTGGATATTTTACTGCAAAAATCTTACATATTGCACCTTTAATCTAGATAATTCAAAACCATCCTAAAGCCAAGGTTTGACTATACCAAAGAAAAAAAATCCATGTGAGTAAAAGAAAATGAGAAATTTGGTATCAGGATTCTGCAAATACAATGGAAAGTGTGACTTTGTTTCTCATAAAACAATTAGTTTCCAATCTAAAAAGGCATCTGTCCTTCACCCAACAACCAATGCAAGTGCAAAAAGGTTTTTCAAACGCAAATCAAATCGCTAAATTCACAGAGCTCACAGAGTAAGTCTCAGGCTCAGCTCAGAGTACTGAGTTCCAGTGCAAATATCTATACAGTGTTGTATAGGACTCCAGAGTACAATGACAGACATCATGCATGCCTAACGACACACAGAGAAGGAAGCACGCTATGTTACAATCCAGTATGAAATATATCTGTGTGTATGTACGCGGATGAAAAAGCTTGTTTCATTACACTTGTGAAGGCAAAAAATTAATCTTCATAACATATAGTAAAATCTCCTAAAAACCAACTTGTGACAGTTCGTACTACTTGAATCAAAATGGGGTTGGGATATGATTTAATAATTATAATTAGCTTAAGAACAATAGGATAGTCTGCTGCCATACAAAGGCAAAACAGTATAAAAATTGAAAATCAAATCAATCTGTCAATTTCATTTTTCTCGGTTTAAGTGTTGGTGTAGTTACTGCATTTTGGCCTTCGTAGAGCACAAGTATAGTTGTGTATATACACTACCGTTCAAAAGTTTGGGGTCAGTAAGATATATATATATTTTTTTTATATCTATATCCATTTTTTTCTCTCCATAACATAACCAGAAATAAATGTACCAGAAAAATGTAAATAATAATAATCACTATTATATTACACTAAATAATCTACCAGAAAAATGTAACAGAAAAAATGATAATAATAATTACTAATACACTTCAATAATCTATTGCTTAAATTTATCTATGTAACACATTACTATATATATTTAGCTGACTTTTTTCTCTTTCTTTTCTTCTCTTGTATGTGTCTTCGGTTCCTTCTATTGTATAAGCTACTACAGTATATTGTGTTCTTTGTTCAATTTAAAGTAAATAAATTGAAAAAAAAAATGACAGTAAATGAGATTTCTGTTTAAAAAAAAAAAAATCTATTACCGTTTCCACAAAAATATTGACTCTTTTCAACAGTTTAGCAGACAAATCAGCTAGAATGATTTCTGAAGGATCATGTGACACTGAAGACTGGAGTACTGATGCTGAAAATTCAACTTTTCCCATCACAGGAGTAAATTACATTTTAAAATATATAAAAATAGAAAAAGGTTATTTAAATTGTTATAATATTCCACAATATTACTGTTTTTATTGTATTTTTTTATCAAATAAATGCAGCCTTGGTGACTAAAAGAGGGTTCTTTCAAAAACATTAAAAAAAATATTACCGACCCCAAACTTTTGAACTCTATGCATTTGTCTGTATGTGTATTTGAGTCTATGAGGGCTTGAATACCTTACATATAATATAAACAGCAGACAGAATTGTGTGGATTGTGTGGATTTCCACATTTCACAGCACAGAAACACTGATCTTGTGCTCCTCCTAATAGCATCATAAACCGAACACTTTCAAAATAGGCCAAATCTATTTGAAGAGGAAAAGAGAGAATTTGTTGTGGGAACTGAAGTTCTTGAGGGCATGAAGGGCATGAAAAAGCTTGTGTTACTGCCTATTTTACAATTATATGTTTAGTTTTTTTGTTGTTTTCTTAGAAAATAATGGTATTATTATCATCATTATGGTTTATTAACTATAGTTTATTGTCTTTATTTTGAATAACGAGTGCCATCACTCCTTGTAAAAGCATGCACATATTTAACCGAATGTTCTTCATATTCATCTTCCTGAATTACATACAGTACCTCCATCTCTATCGCTCCGTTCCAAACTTGTTTTCCTCATTCTCTCCTTTTTCAGTCCCAAGGACTTCCCAACTCCATTCTGTGCCTTCCTTTTTCAGACATCCATAATATAAGGCTTACAAAAAACAAAAAGAAAACAAACAACAAAAAAAAATCATAGTGTTCACGTACGCAGTGCAGTAACTTTCAGTTCTGCTGTTCCACTTTGGGTTCGAGCAGTCACTTGAATTCCATCACAATAGTGTTTGATTCCTGAAATAGGAGTTGTTATTGTTTGATTATGCTGATTGAAATGTCTGTCAAAACCAGCTCAAGTCTCTCGCCGGCCACTTAATTGGTTGCCTTGATGTCTACAGTTGAGGATTCTGACTCCTCCTCCTTTTCTTCAAGCTCTTCAATTACAGACGGTGAGACATCAGACGCCTTCCGCTCTATGATAAATTCTCCAGGGGCTTGACCTGGACTGCTTCCTCCCATTGAGGTCACTTCCTCTCTCTGCGTCACTGGAGATGGAATTAATGTCAGTTGTTCTGGTTCCATACATAACGTTATATCTTCCTCCTGGAAAAGAGGCTGGACATTAGTCTGGGTATGTCATTTCACTAAACGAAATTGCAAAACAAATGTTTTTTTTTGTTGTTTTGTGACACTCAAATAAACAGCCCAATGTTAAAAGTTGTTTTATTATTACTTGTAGTAGTTCAGTCATTTTTAAGTTGTTTTCCATGAAAAGTGTTTAACCACCATAGTTTGATGCATTGTTGGAGAAATTAATTAGTGACTCGTTCCTGAAAAAGTAGTAACATGGTTGCACTACATGGTTTGAACTACATTGTTCAACAATCAGAATCAGAATGAATCAGAATGAGCTTTATTGCCAAGTATGCTTACAATTACAAGGAATCTGTCTTGGTGACAGAAGCTTCCAGTGCACAGAAAGAATAACAGCGACAGTACAGATAATAAAGAGTAAAAAAAGTAAATAAATATATAAAAAATACACAATATACATATGTTATATACAATGCAAGGGAATGTGAACAAGAGGTATGGTATTCTAAATAAATTTGAGTATAAATAGTGTTGTGTATTGTACATGTTTATTACCCAGTTTGCCCATTTAACTGTTCATGAGGTAGATTTTCTTGTGTCTGGCTGTTCTGATGCTCAGTGCGCTATATCGCCGACCAGATGGCAACAGTTCAAAGAGGAAATGGCCTGGATGTGAGAGGTCTTTTTGCCAGTCTTTTTACTCACTTTGGATGAGTACAGTTCTTGGAGAGTGGGAAAGGGGTGATCCATTGATTCGCTCAGCAGTCCGGACTATGCTCTGTAGTCTTCTGAGGTCTGATTTGTAGCCGAACCAGACAGTTACAGAATTGCAGAGAACAGACTCAGACTGCTGAGTAGAACTGCTGAAGCAGCTCCTGTGGCAGGTTGAACTTCCTGGTGAAGGAAAAACAACCTCTGCTGGGCCTTTTTCACAATGGAGCCTGAGTGTCCCATTTTAGGTCCTGAGAGATGGTAGAGCCCAGAAACCTGAATGACTCTACTGTTACCAAAGTACTGTCCATGATGGTGAGTGGAGGGAGTGCTGGGAGGTTGTGACTACACCAGACAGTCAGCTCTTTAACCTCCTGTATTTAAGCAGACTTGTCACCATCCTGGTTGAGGCCAATGAGTGTAGTGTCATCTGCAAACTTCAGGAGCTTGACATAGGAGTCTTTTGCAATACAGTTGTTGGTGTAGAGAGAGAAGAGCAGTGGCGAGAGCACACATCCCTGGGGGGCGCCAGTGCTGATTGTACAGGTGTAGGACGTGAATTTTCCCAGTCTCACTAGCTGTTGCCTAGCTGTCAGAAAGCTGGTGATCCATTGACAGATGGAGTTAGGAACAGAGAGCTGGGTTAGTTTGGTCTGGAGGAGTGTTAGAATGATGGTGTTGAAAGCCAAGCTGAAGTCCACAAACAGGATCCTCACATAAGTTCCAGGTCTGTCGAGATGTTGCAGGATGTAGTGCAGTCCCACATTGACTGCATCATCCATAGACCTCTTTGCTCGATAAGTAAACTGCAGGGGGTCCAGCAAGGGTCCAATGGTGTCCTTCAGGTGGGCTGGCACCAGTCTTTCAAACGACTTCATGACCACGGACTTTAAAGCAACAGGTCTGTAGTCATTCAGTCCTGAGATTTTGGGGTTCTTTGGGATGGGGATGATGGTGGAGCTTTTGAAGCAGGAAGGGACTTTGCATAGCTCCAGTGATCTGTTGAAGATCTTTGTGAAGATAGGGACCAGTTGGTCAGCACAGGATTTCAGACAGGCTGTTGAAACGCTGTCTGGGCTTGTGCTTTCCTTGTGTTTAGTTTTGGGAAGACCTGACACACATCCTCTTCACAGATGGTAAGTGCAGGAGGGAGGGAGAGGGGGTTGCTGGAGGTATTGATGAATGCATGGAGAGAAGGTCAGAATGGGTGTGGGGTGTGAGACGGGGTTTTTAAAACCTGCAATAAAACTCATTCAGGTCATCAGCCAGTTGTTTATTTGACACAGTGCTGGGGGATGGTGTCTTGTAATTGGTGATGTCTTATTTAGGACTTTCCACACTGATGCATGGTCGTTGGCTGAAAACTGTTTTTTCAGCTTTTTTTTAGAGTAGCTTCTCTTAGCCACTCTGATCTCCTTTGTCAGTGTGTTTTTGGCCTGATTATACAAGATTCTGTCCCCACCTCTGTAGGCATCTTCTTTGGTGTGATAAAGCTGTCTGAGTTGTTGTATGTTTGTATGTTAAATGAGTCCTTGAGGAATGCACATATCCTCACAGAAACTGATATATGATGTTACAGTATAAGTGAGCTTGTCCAGATTGGTGGCAGCAGCTTCAAAAATACTGCAAGCCGTGCATTTGAAACAAGCTTGTAGTGCCCGCTCCATCCAATGTCTATCTCTTTACAGTCTTTACTACAGGTTTAGATGATTTAAGTTTCTGCCTGTAGGTAAGTATAAGATGAACCAGACAGTTATTAGAGAGCCCCAAAGCTGCACATGGAACAGAGTGATATGCATCCTTTATTGTGATGTAGCAGCATCAGAGTTGGGTGAAAGGATGAGGCAAGGACTCAAGGATGCAGAAACAATGTCCACAACAACACACGTGGACAGAAGAGCGTACGGCCCAAGTGAATTCAAGACTGCACACTTACACAACAAGACAGAGTGCACAGAGAACGAGCAAATGCTCATCTAGTGTGCTCACAACAGAAGACAGACACACAGAGTATGAATGTCTGAATCCTGACACAGAACCGAAACCAAACTAGACTAAAGTGCTGGGATCCAAACACCATACTCCTCACTCAAAACAACTCATGTGGACAGAAGAGTGCATGACCCAAGCGAGCTCGGAACCACATACTCACCAAGACGAGACAATAGCAGTGTCAGAGCCCTGCTCATTCTGCGTCGCGATCTGCTCTGAACAGCTGGTAGCCCGGCAGATGTAACATGCTTTCCAGAATGGCATCATTCAGCCAGTTTTCCGGAGCAGCAGAGTTTGAAAAGTCCTTATTTGTTCAGGACAGGAGAAGAAGTTTGTCTGTTTTGTTGGGAAGGGAGCGGAGGTTTGCCAGATGGATACTAAGCAACTCGATTCTAAAGCCGCACTGTTGGAGCTTGACTAGTGCGCCGGCTTGCTTCCCACACTTGCACGTCTTAGAGTGCTTGTGCAGCACCGTTGCCCCTCCAACTACAATGTCCAGTAAAACGTCCGAATAATCAAAAACGGATAAAAGATTGGGTGGTGTGTACTGCTGAATGTTCAACAGTTCTTCCCTGGTGAAACTGATTGTAGAAGAATAACTGAAGACAGGATCGTCCGTGGTGCCAATATAGGGCTGTCATTAATGTAGCCTGAGTGTCCCATTTTAGGTCCTGAGAGATGGTAGAGCCCAGAAACCTGAATGGATCCACTGTTGCCATAGTGCTGTTCATGATGGTGAGTGGGGGGAGTGCTGGGGGGTTTCTCCTAAAGTCATCAATCATCTTCACTATTTTGAGCATGTTCAGCTCCAGGTTGTTGTGACTGCACCAGACAGCCAGCTCTTTAACCTCCTGTTTGTAAGCAGACTTGTCACCATCCTGGATGAGGCCAATGAGTGTAGTATCATCTGCAAACTTCAGGAGCTTGACATAGGAGTCTTTTGCAATGCAGTCGTTGGTGTAGAGAGAGAAGACCAGTGGCGAGAGCACACATCCCTGGGGGGGGCGCCAGTGCTGATTGTACAGGTGTAGGACGTGAATTTTCCCAGTCTCACTAGCTGTTGCCTAGCTGTCAGAAAGCTGGTGCTCCATTGACAAATGGAGCTAGGAACAGAGAGCTGGGTTAGTTTGGTCTGGAGGAGTGTTGGGATGATGGTGTTGAAAGCTGAGCTGAAGTCCACAAACAGGATCCTCACATAAGTTCCAGGTCTGTCGAGATGTTGCAGGATGTAGTGCAGTCCCACCTAGACTGTATCATCCACAGACTTGTTTGCTCGATAAGCAAATTGCAGGGGGTCCAGCAAGGGTCCAGTGATATCCTTCAGGTGGTCCAGCACCAGTCTTTAAAATGACTTCATGACCACAGACGTTAAAGCAACAGGTCTGTAGTCATTCAGTCCTGTGAATTTGGGGTTCTTTGGGATGGGAATGATGGTGGAGCATTTGAGCGAACTTGAGAATGCATGCTCACACAACAAGACAGCGCACGGAGAATGAGCGAATACTCATCCCGTGCGCTCACAACAGAAGACAGACACACAGAGCATGAATATCCATATCCCGACACAGAACCGAAACCAAACTAGACCGAAGTGCCAGGATCTGAACACCACGCTCCGCACACAAAACAACTCACATGGACAGAAGAGCGAATGACCCGAGCGAACTCGGAACCGCATGCTCACCATGACGAGACAAGACAATAGCAGTGTCAGAGCTCTGTCACCAAACCAAGAATAAACAGACCGAAGTGACAGAACCCTGACAAGCAGTGGTCCAGTATATTACTGTCTTTGGTAGGACATGTAACATGCTGTCTGTATTTTGGCAGTTCACGGGAGAGATTTTCTTTATTAAAGTCCCTGAGAATGATTATAACAGAGTCAAGCGTTCACACGCTTGCAGAGGAATGTGAGTAGTCCGACAGTCCGACAGTGAGTAGAAAGGCTTACAGTTGATGAAGAGCACTTCTAGATCGGGAAAGCACATCTTCTTCAATGCTGTTACATCTGTGAACCACTTTTCATTGATGTAGAAACGTCCCACCGCCTCGTGATTTCCCTGCTCATTCTGTGTCACCAGCTGAACAGCTGGTAGCCTGGCAGATGTAGCGTGCTGTCCGGAATGGCATCATTCAGCCAGGTTTCCATGAAACACAGAGCAGCAGAGTTTGAAAAGTCCGTATTTGTTCGGGACAAGAGAAGAAGTTTGTCCGTTTTGTTGGGGAGGGAGAGGAGGTTTGCCAGATGGATGCTAAGCAACGCGGTTATAAGCTAGCAGCCATATCACCCTGTAGCCCATGACTGGTTGCCCACTGAAGCTAAGCAGGGCTGAGCCTGGTTAGTACCTGGATGGGAGACCTCCTGGTAAAACTAGGTTGCTGTTGGAAGAGGTGTTAGTGAGGCCAGCAGGGGGTGTTCACCCTATGGTCTGTGTGGGTCCTAATGCCCCAGTATAGTGACAGGGACACTGTAACAAGCACCGTCCTTCGGATGAGACGTTAAACCGAGGTCCTGACTCTCTGTGGTCATTAAAAATCCCATGGCACTTCTCGTAAAGAGTAGGGGTGTAACCCCGGTGTCCTGGCCAAATTCCCTCCACTGGGCCTTACCAATCATGGCCTCCTAATAATCCCCATCCATTGAATTGGCTCTATCACGCTCTCTCCTCTCCACCTACAGCTGGTGTGTGGTAAGCGCACTGGCACCGTTGTACTGTGGCTGTCGTCGCATCATCCAAGTGGATGCTGCACACTGGTGCTGGATGAGGCGAGACCCCCTGATATGATTGTGAAGCGCTTTGGGTGTACAGTAGTACATATGGAAGCGCTATATAAATGCCTCATTCATTCATTCATTCATTCATTCATTATAAAGCCGCGCTGTTGGGGTTTGACTAGCGCACCGGCTCGTTCCCACGCTTTCGCGTCTTAGAGTGCTTGTGCAGCACCGCTGCCCCTCCAACTACAATGTCCAGCAAAATGTTCGAATAATCAAAAACCGGCAAAAGATGTTCAGCAGTCCGTACCTGGTGAAGCTGATTGTAGAAGAGTAACTATAGGATCATCCATAGCACCAATATAGGACTGACGTTAATGATGTCATGCGAAGGTGGTGGAAAAATAACTTCTGCTAATTAATCGATTCAAGGTCACAATTAATGTCAAATTATTCTAGTTAATGTACACAAACAACAGAAAGCTGTTCATTTTTTTATCATGTTAGCAAGCAATATGTATTTAGCGTAGACTTTACTCCCATATGAATGCGGTGAAGATTATTTCACTATTTTTCATCCACGTTGTTTGGATTTATTTGATGTTGGATCTGCGCAGGTTCCCTCCTACCTCACACTCTAGGGTTGCCTTACACATTTATGCACACTCTTCAAAATTAGCACTGTTTGATATGCTAAAATATATAGATTGAAATGTATGTACAGTGCATCCGGAAAGTATTCACAGCGCTTCACTTTTTCCACATTTTGTTATGTTACAGCCTTTTTCCAAAAGGGATTAAATTCATCATTTTCCTCAGAATTCTACAAACAATACCCCATAATGACAACGTAAAAGAATTTTGTTTGAAATCTTTGCAAATATATTGAAAATAAAAAGCGAAAAAAATCACATGTACATAAGTATTCACAGCCTTTGCTCAACACTTTGTTGAAGCACCTTTGGCACCAATTACAGTCTCAAGTCTTTTTGAGTATGATGCTACAAGCTTGGCACACCTATTTTTGGGCAGTTTCTCCCATTCTTCTTTGGAGGACCTCTCAAGCTCCATCAGGTTGGATGGGGAGCGTCGGTGCACAGCCATTTTCAGATCTCTCCAGAGATGTTCAATTGGGTTCAAGTCTGGGCTCTGGCTGGGCCACTCAAGGACATTCACAGAGTTGTCCCATAGCCACTCCTTTGTGATCTTGGCTGTGTGCTTAGAGTTGTTGTCTTGTTGGAAGATGAACCTTCACCCAGTCTGAGGTCCAGAGCGCTCTGGATCAGGTTTTCATTAGGATGTCTCTGTACATTGCTGCATTCATCTTTCCCTCGATCCTGACTAGTCTCCCAGTTCCTGCCGCTAAAAAACATCCCCACAGCATGATGCTGCCGCCACCATGCTTCACTGTAGGGATGGTACTGGCCAGGTGATGAGTGTTGCCTGGTTTCCTCCAGACAAGATGCTTGCTATTCAGGCCAAAGAGTTCAATCTTTGTTGATCTCATGGCCTGAGAGTCCTTCAGGTGCCTTTTGGCAAACTCCAGGCGGGCTGTCATGTGCCTTTTACTGAGGAGTGGCTTCCATCTGGCCACTCTACCATACAGGCCTGATAGGTGGAGTGCTGCAGAGATGGTTGTGCTTCTGGAAGGTTCTCCTCTCTCCACAGAGAAACGCTGGAGCTCTGTCAGAGTGACCATCGGGTTCTTGGTCACCTCCCTGACTAAGGCCTTTCTCCCCCGATTGCTCAGTTTGGCCGGGCGGCCCGCTCTAGGAAGAGTCCTGGTGGTTCCAAACTTCTTTCATTTACGGACGATGGAGGCCACTGTGCTCATTGGGACCTTCAATGCTGCAAAAATTTTTCTGTACTCTTCCTCAGATCTGTGCCTCGACACAATCCTGTCTCGGAGGTCTACAGACAATTCCTTGGACTTCATGGCTTGGTTTGTGCTCTGACATGCACTGTTAACTGTGGGACCTTATGTAGACAGGTGTGTGCCTTTCCAAATCATGCCCAATCAAATGAATTTACCATAGGCGGACTCCAATCAAGTTGTAGAAACATCTCAAGGATGATCAGTGGAAACAGGATGCACCTGAGCTCAATTTTGAGTGTCATGGCAAAGGCTGTGAATACTTATGTACATGTGATTTTTTTATTTTTTTTTTATTTTTAATAAATTTGCAAAGATTTCAAAAAAAAATTTCACATTGTCATTATGGGGTATTGTTTGTAGAATTTTGAGGGGGGAAAAATGAATTTAATCCCTTTTGGAATAAGGCTGTGACATAACAAAATGTGGAAAAAGTGAAGCACTGTGAATACTTTCCGGATGCACTGTATATTTAAATTGAATGAAAGACATATAATGTACAGGTCGAGAGTTGTCATTCCAACCACACAAATTTCATGGAACTATGGTTTCAGAAAATTCAGAAACTATGTTGGTGATGACGGAATTTGCAAACATATTTAAGTAACAAACATAACCCAGCCTGCAGCAACACTGAATCAACCATTAGTCTAAAGGTTGGGGCACACCAAAACATCACCAAGGCAAAAAAGCTGCACTTAAACACACCGAGAGGACTACAGCCAACTGTCTCAGTTTATTTTTCATTCAGAATATATTTTATTAAATATCAGTACATGTTAATTAGTTGGAATTCATACAATTTAGTTCGCTGTGCTGTATATTTCTGTTAATATTGTTTTCTTTTGAGTTTAAGTTACAGTGGTGTGGGCTGTATGGAGAATAGCGGAGGTTTCTGAGCTTCCGTCGTGGGGTCCGTTCGTCTAAAGGACAGGCATGCTGCTTCCACCGCTCTTTAGTTCTGCTAGCCGGTACCAACGGACAGATGAATTATAGGGAGGATTGAAATGTTTAAGTTAGCATTTTCTTTCTAATTTTTCATTTCTTTAATTGTATTTCATTTTGTTTTTTCTTTTTTCAAGATTTATATTTAATCTTTATTTCAATCATTTAAGTAGTTTGTTTATTTTGTTATTGTACTTTGTAGTTTGTGTTTTGTTTCCCTTCTTGTGTGTAATGTGGACTAGTCCATTTGTATAAATGTGTCCTCGTTGTTTCATTAGTTGGGTCAGTTCAGTTTGTTTATCATGCCTTCAGTTATTTGAGTTCAGTTTCATAAATAAAATCACTGATTTAGGGGCCAAAACTAGAACAGCGTTTGGGGGCCTGAAAAAACGCAAACTTTTGAAAACAGATTTCAAAGTGCAAGTTTCTGAAAATGTTATCATCTCTGTGTAAACTGCAAAAACACAATTTTGTGAAAATGGTGACAATATCCGCATGCGCATTACGTGTTCAGTCTATAGATGCGTAGTGTTTCTTTACAAAGTGACATCGACAAATACTGGCCTGGTGTGAATAATACAGTGTTTTTAGTCATTTTTTGGATCCATGTGAACGGGGATTATTTTGACAACATTGTTGACTGTACACGAAAAACGCAAAGGAAAAACTTTTCCATTTTTAGTACTTCATTGTTGTGAAAATGTACCCTCAGACGCTGTGTGATTGTCAGTTGTAAGTGGATCATGTTCATATATAATGTGATGAACTACACCTGTGGTTACTCTGCACCTGTGTGAACTTGACTTCATACATCCACTAAATGTTGGGACCAGCTGGTTAAAAGTCATTTCCAAATAACTAAAAAAATGAAGTTATTTTTGAGAAAAGGTCTAACATCAATTGTTTGTAGATATCACTTGCTATTTTACTTTTGGTGCAGTGACATTCAGAGATATTTAAGTGTGGCTTAAGTGTAATTTAAGGGCCACTTCACTTCTTTCCCACTCACTTTGATCTCTTCCTCCTCCTGGGCTTCCAGTAAAGGTGAGTGATCTGTCGTCACCTCCTCTGTGGGGACTGTTAGATTTCCATCTACTGCTACAGGCATGCCCATGTAGCCCACCAAGTCTGCCTGATAGGTCTCTGTCTGTGCTGCCCCCCACAGATCCACTAATGGGGGGTGAGTACGGGGAGGCAGGCTGTGGACGGTGCTGTTGGGAGTAGCTTGTAAAGAATGAGTGGCACTGTGTAGTCTTTGCTCCAACATCTGCAAATAGAGAGAAAAACAGCTCAAGTTTCCATTGCAGTAACAGAGCGCAACAATGACAGCCCACTCTTTCAGCTCCCTCTGTTTTCCCAATAATTTTCTCCATTTCAAATTTTTTTTTTATAAATTCTAATTCAAGAACCAAAGCAAACAGCAACCAAAATTACAACTTTTGATTACAGCAAAAAAATGATAATCGTAGATCTTGATAGATTTTACTTGCAGAACCCGACTTGTGCTCTATTGTGGTTTAAACAAACAATGCCCAACCGACCCCCCTGCAATGGCTGATGGGAATTGTAGTATTAGATTGCCCATTTGCTCCAGTGAGACCTCAATTACTGTAACGGATGGGTTGGATGACGGAACCTGATTAAGTTTTTACTGCTCTTGCTCTGATACCAAAGCCGTTGTTGAACTGACCACTGGGACCTGTACTATTTCAACACCAACATGATGCTATAGCCAGCAGAGCAAGAGATGTTGTTGCAGAACATGCAAATGAGCTAACTGGAATGGTAATTTTGTAACTCACCTGTTGATACTAATATAGTCTTATGGGAGACTTATGTTAATGCGCCAAGAACTGTTTTTGCAGAGGCATATGGAGGATTCATTTTATGATTCCTCTGTCACTAATACAGCAGATGATGGTGCAGAGACTTATTTAATTCCTGCTTTTATGCCACAAGCATAAGCAGTGTGTAAATGATGAAGCCTCACATTTTACTTTCAGACTGACAGTCGTTCTGCTACAAAGCTATGGCTCTGTACAGAAAATAATGTGATTTCTGGGTTTCCATATTGACAATTTCATGGGCATAATTTATAAAAGGGTCGTTTTGTTAACATGTTTTTGGTAACATTTTATAAGGTTACATTTGTTAACATGAAAAACTGTTAAAAGTTAAAGACTTCTAAAGCATTTATTAATCTTAGTTTTATTTACCAATACATTATTAAAATCAGACATTGCATCTGTTAATATTATTTAATTAAAGTGTTAGTTCACCCAAAAATTAAAATTCTGTCATTAATTACTCACCCTCATGTCGTTCTACACCCGTAAGACCTTCATTCATCTTCGGAACACAAATTAAGATATTTTTGATAAAATCTGATGGCTCAGCGAGGCCTCCATTGACAGCAAGATAATTAACACTTTCAATGTCCAGAAAGGTACTAAAAACATATTTAAAACAGTTCATGTGACTACAGTGGTTCAACCTTAATATTATAAAGCGACGAGAATACTTTTTGTGCGGCAAAAAAACAAAAAAACGACTTTTCAACAAAATCTAGTGATGGCCGATTTCAAAACGCTGTTTCGAAGCTTTACAAATCTTTTGTTTCGAATCAGTGATTCGGAGCGCCAAAGTCACGTGATTTCAGTAAACGAGGCTTTGTTATATCTTAAGTGTTTCGAAATTTCAATAGTTCACGTGACTTTGGCAGTTTGATACGCGATCTGAACCGCTGATTTGAAACAAAAGATTCGTAAAGCTTTGAAGCTTCATGAAGCAGTGTTTTGAAATCGCCCATCACTAGATATTGTTGAATAAAGTTGTTATTTTGTTAATTTTGGCGCACAAAAAATATTCTCGTCGCTTCATAACATTAAGGTTGAACCACTGTAGTCACATGAACTGTTTTAAATACGTTTTTGGCATTGAAATTGTTAATTATCTTGCTGGCAATAGAGGCCTCACCGAGTCATCAGATTTTATCAAAAATATCTTAATTTGTGTTCTGAAGATGAACGAAGGTCTTACGGGTGTGGAACAACATGAGGGTGAGTAATAAATGACATAATTTTCATTTTTGGGTGAACTAACCCTTTAACATGAGCTAACATGAACTAACAATTTGTATTTTTATCAGGAGAGTAGCATCACTCTAATATTTTTGGCTTTATGCCTCGTAAAAATGATCAAAATGAACTTTAATTCAGAAATGAAAAACATTCTGACTACAGAAGAAATGTATTCATTCAGTGAATTTGCATTTTTGACGTATTTTTATTTTAATAAATTAATAGATCCGGACAAAAAGAGTGTCATGATTTTGACCCACCAACACTTCTGCACCTGTTAATGCGGATGATGAAATAAATATGCACAGCACCGCTTACATGTGCAGTGTGAAACAGGCCTCATGGGATTTGTAGTTTGATGACTCATCTGTACTCCGCCTGCAGTTGTTCCAGAGGCTTACGGCACTTGTAGTTTTCTCACTCACCTGTTGCTGTTGTTGATACTGCAGGAGCTGTTGCTGCTGGTATTGCTGCATCTGCTGCAGTTGCTGGAACTGATGTAACTGGTTCTGATACTGCTGCTGTTGCTGTTGCTGTTGCTGTTGGGACAGGAAGTGAGCTGCTGTATTTGGGTCATATCCACCCTCAGTCCCGACTGCCATGACATATGAACCAGTGGCAGGAGAGGCGACACCTGACTGTTCATTACTAATTGGCTCCCAAGCATCAGAGGAAGAAAGGCAGTAAAGACCCTGGGAGACGTAGTTGTGGGGCCAAACCTCTGCAGAGGAATGGTGCATTATCTGGTCTGTAAGAACATATAAAAGAAAGAGAGAGAAAAAATTACAAATTAAAACTTTTCACACCATTTTTCACAAACAAAATCATTTTTCACACAGCCTGTGCTGATTTGAGTTGTCATCTGGTGATTATTACACGGGTACTTATAAATAAATAAATGGACATGAAATATTGATCTGAGTTGAAATTCTTTTATTATGTTAGAAAAAAGAGAACCCAGAGTGACATGAGAGAAATGAGACTATAGCACAGCTACAATATGAAGGAAATGAGTCGCCAAGGTTTAGTAATAATTATACAAAAATATTTCCATGACTGGTCACGACTGACCAATCAGAATCAAGTATTCCAGAGAGCCGGGTTATAATCATCATTATTGATGAGTGTCTTACAAATAGATTACTTATGAATATATACAAAGGAAAGTAATATATTCTTCAGTAATAAAGGTTTTGTCAAAGTACATCAAAGATGTAAAATATATTATATTAAGTTTCATCATTTGGCTGCTTTAAGATTCACTATAATATTATAGTCAAAGCACTTATAGTCCAAACTTTTATGATGATTCGATAGGACACAATGTGCAGATGTTAATATATTTGAGCCCATAACAAACCCTTGAAATTTCCATTATTATTATTTTTTTTTTTTTTGAGTCAGATTCTGTGACTTTTCAGCCTCATCTGCATGCAACAGCAAGATATTTTATCTAAATCATGTCTGATTATAAAACAATGTTGAATAATAATAACTGCACATTCTATTTCTGTCATTGAAATCTCTGGCTTTAGCATACCCCATGGCCATCATTGTGAAATTAAAATGAGTGTTCACTCATTTCACCCTCTGGCAGGGCAGAAATGAGGTTCTCTATTTACTGAGGAAATGGCTTTTGTAATGTATCATAGCAACACTCACTCGTACACAGACTGCCCACTGAGTTTATTCTTCTCTTGCCCTTTTTCTCTCTATTGCACCTTCTATGGCAGCATCCTAACTGGAATGAAACCTCATAAATGACTGATTTGTGCTCAACAGCAACCAACTTCACTCACAAATAATTTCAATCAGTGTTGCCAGTTGCTTTCAGTTGAAAGTAGCTAAAACTGGTCTCTAAGTTTCGCTATGACATCATACTGGCGAGTCAACTGATCTATATTAATATAAATATAGATCTGTGTTCGAGTCACGGAATCTAGATAAGGATTGTCCAAGAAGTTGCTAGATTTGTCGCTAGGCTTTTGAAAAAAGTTTCAAAAGGGGCGGGGAAGTCGCTAAATCTAGCGACAAAATCACTAAATTGGCAGCACTGATTTCAATACAGGTGACTTTTGGTTTCATTTTCACTCTGTTCCCTGTTCTGCTTTGCCTGAGTTCAGTTCCCTTGTTGGTTTTCCTGGTTGTTAATTAATCCCACACCTGTTTCTGTTCTAGTTAATTATCTCTCAGTGTATTTAAGCCCTTAGTTTCCTCAGTTCTGGGTTTGGTCTTGTTTATGTTTATGTTTATGTTTAAGTGTGGTAAGACTCGTTTATATCTCCTGTGGTTTTTCTGAGTGATCGTTGAGTTTGTCATGTGCCATGCGTGTTGTAAAGCCACACTGTTTTGTGAATATAATATAATATAATATAATATAATATAATATAATATAATATTCAAAAGTTTGAGGTCAATACAAGTTTTTTGAAGAAATTAAAGGGTTAGTTCACCCAAAAATGAAAA